>CM076581.1:1714957887-1715628072 GCA_034641835.2 Pinus albicaulis
CAAGCATGTCTACTTCAGAGACAAGATGGGTGTGGTGAGGAACACCTTCCTCGATAAGAGGGAGTGTTGAAATTTGGTTACCGGAGGACAGGTGGTTCCCTAAGGCTTTGATCTTTGGCCTAGGGAAAAGTGTCCAAAAGAATTTAATTTTTCTCCTAAAGTGATTTTATAATTTTATAAAGTCAAATCTAATTTAAAAGTGACTTTAAGTGATAAAGTTACTAAAGTCTAATTTTAAAGTGACTTTAATAAAGTCAATGTAAAATTAGAAAGGAAAAGTGACTTTGGAAATAAATGACTAAGTGGGTCTTTATTAAAGTGGGGTGAATTAAAAAGATAGAAAGTGAGATTTAAATGAGCATTTAATCTCAGCCCTAGATCTAAATCTGTTTCAGCCATTGGATTTAGGGATTCCCCAAAAGTCACCTAGGGTTAGGTTAAAGGAGGAAAAGGTCATTCATTCTTTCATGAGCAGATTGGGAGAAGGAGAGAAAGAGAGCAAGGGAGATTTCTAGGCAGTGAGGAGAAAGAGGCAGCGCTTTGGCACATATTCCAAGGCAGGATTTCAGCAAGTTCGAACAGTTAGGAGAGGCACACATTCCAAGGCAGTTTTCGGCACGATTTTCTAGAAGACCGTACAACAGCTTTTTGGCACGTTTTCCAAGAGGCCGTACAGCAGTTTGGCTCAGTTTTCGAGGCAGCAGAAGGCTGTTTTATTTGGCACGAATTTCGAGGCAGGCCGTACAACAAGTGGCTGTCGTCTTGCACGAAAATCGAGGCAGATTCAGTACAACAAGGTTCTGTTGTTTTTTCGGCACAGAAATCGAGATTCCGTACAGCAGCATTTATTGTTGTTTGCACAGAAATCGAGGAGGCCGTACAACAACATTTATTGCAGAAAATGTTGGAACACCTAATCCTCTATGGGTAGGTGTGGAATGCGAAAAGTCACAATGGAATCCAAGTGACCTTGGAATGTGAAACCAAGAGTCACACCATTGTACTATAAATGTACATCTTTGTATAATGGAAAATAAGAAAGCCTCACGCTTACCTTTCATTGTGTGTTGAGTCTCTTGTGTGTGTGTGTTTATTCTTCTCATACACCATGTGTGTGCTTAACATGGTGTCTAACATGGTATCAGAGCTGATATGTTCATAACCAACTCAACCTTGAGTGAGCCATTTGTGTTTATGGCCTGTGCACATCTGCAAAAATTCTTGACATTTTTTCAGCACTTAGAGTTTCTGCAGCAGACATTTTGCCGCATTCAGAAATTGGTTTTGGAGAAGGAGCAGCATTCAGAAATTGGCAGCATTCCGGCATTGGTTTTGAAAAAAAAAGCAGCACTGCGCATCTGAAGGTTTTCATTCTGATTGCTTCCTGCAATTTATGCCTATTAAATTCTGCATTTTGGAGAGCTGTCGGAAAAATTGTTTAAAATTGGTTTCTGAAGAAGTTTATGAGTTTTTTAGTGGAAAAGATTTCTAAGTTTTTACTGCAAAATTAATCCGCTGAAAAATTCCTGAAAATTTTATTGCTGCTGCTGCATATCTGTGAAATTTCGCTGTTTCTGATCAATTCTCTGTTCTCTGCTGTTTTAAAATAAAATAAAATAAAATAAAATTTGGTTCAGGCCTTTCGGCCCCCCTTCCCAACTTGCAATTTTTTCACAACCCTACGCTCAGCTCCCTCCTCTATCGATTCCCCACCTTCTTGCTCACTCCACGGCACATACAACTCGACCCCTCGCCTCACCTTCCCTAGCACTCAAACTCACCACTCGGCTCTGCAATAACCAACACCCTCGCCTATGCACTACCCATCCCCCTCGCGGCCTACCCCGACCCCTGCCCCTCGCAACCCCTCCCCACCTGCCGCTCCTCCCAACGGGGCCTCCCTACCTCACAGTCCGCGCCATACCTTATCGCTCCGCCCCTTCCCTACACTCCTCTTGCCCTTACGGCCTTCCTCCCTCACTCTCCACCTCTCGCACCCGCCCCTTTCACTACTCCCCCTCCCTGCAACTTAACCCTCTCTACCCTTTTCCCTTGGCTCCTTACGCAGCCTACACTCTCGGCCCTCCCAACTAACAACAACGCCCTCCTCTCACTCTCCCTCACAGCTCTCCCTACCCCGCTTCCCAATTCTCCGTCGCTACCTACCCCTGCATCATATAGCTTCAACCCCGCCTGCGCCAACTCTACAGCTATTTCTCCCCTGCGCCTGCGCCAACTGCTAACCCCTCACTCCCCCACGGCAACCTCCCCATGACTATCAACCTACAACCGTCCCTATGCTCCTTGCTAGCCACGCTACCACGCCCTCCTCACATCGCCATACGCTACCCCCTTATGCACTGCGCCCACCATCTGCTATCGACTCCCCTCTCGACTCTGCAATGCACTCACATCACCCTACCCATCGACCCCTCTCCCCGTGGTTTCACCTACCCTACCAAACACCAATTTTAAATTTGGTTTTTCAATTTTAATTTTAATTTTTTTTAAAGTTAATTCCCCTCCCTTTTTTAAACTCATTCCCATTTTTATATAATCCCTTTCCCTTGTGCCCTCATTTTTTAATTTTTAACTACCATAAATTCCTCCCCATTATTACAATTCCTTCCCATTATTACAATCAGCTCCTTATCTCCCTAATTTTTTAATTATTCCCATTTTTTTAATTAATTTTTAATTTAAAAAAAAAGAAAAAAAGAAAAAGAAAAAAAAGAAAAAGAAAAGAGCAGCAGCAGCAGCAGAGAGAGAAAGAAGAGGAAATGAACAGCAGTGAAGAGAAAATGACATATCAGTAAATGGACAGTAGACATAGAGAAAATTGTAGTTTTACATTTTATGATTTGTGGCATTGGTAGAAGGGTGATTTTCTGCAAGAGATTTACATTTGAAGACAAATTGGTCCTCATTTTCAAAACAGCAATGGCATTCATAGTTTGGGCACACAAAGTTTCTGATTTTTTGGAGTTTCTCTTGATATCCATTATGAAGCAGTACAACAAGGTCAAACATCAAAGTGTTTGAACCTCCTCCTTTTGTTGAGTTGAGTTGAGTTGTTTTTGGTGCAAAACAACTCTTTTGAAGAAGAAAAATCAGCTGCCTTAAAGGCCTCTTGCACAAGTCTTTTGCTGCACACTCATACAAAAATTTGCAGAAATATTGTATTGAACTGACATTGATTTGCATTTTCATTCAAGACTTGAAGTGTATTTGAGTTGAAAAATTGTTGATTGCCCTCCATCATTTGAGGAGCAGATTTTGTACTTTGAGATTTCCATAATTGGAAATTCTTTGGAGTCATTTGTATTTGTTGTTGAATCACATTGTAAACGGGTGCATTTTTGGTTGAAGCCGAAACCCTTTCATTTTTTGAGCCTAAGTTGTTGAAAATGGCTAAAATCAATGAGGCATTAGAGTTGTTGAATAACCTCATTATTCCAATGTTGATGATATGATAAAAATGAGCAAGCATGCTCTTTGTAACATTCAAAATTGTTTGCTAGATGCACAAGAAAAGATTGAGTTTTTGCAGTTGGAATCTCAACTCCAACAAGATGAACTTCAGCAAAAGAGTCACCATTCTGAACCTGTTTCTGTTCAGAAGATTGAGAAGGACTCTCATCAGAAGAAAGAAGATAAAGTTGCAGTTGATCCACATTCAGTGCCTTGTACTAGAGCAGATGTACATGCAGATGCAACAGCTCAACCTGCACTTCCTAAGCCCATCATCAGACTTTGGGAAGAGCTTGTCCACAACAAGCACAGAACTGGTCTCGGATATGACAAGGATGTGACCTTTCATATTCCAGACTACACCAAGCCCATCATATTTCAGAGTGCCGGATTCCTGTATGACAGTTCACCTGCAGCCGTTCCAGATCCTGCTCCACTTCCACAACAGATCAGAAATGCCAACTAGGAGATCGATGGCTATATGAAAGATCATTGTTTTGATCCTCATCCATGCAAGCACTGTGGTCGACACACCCATTCTTCAGACAGATGCTTCAGAAACAAGCCTCCTGCAAGAACAAAGATTCATCTTGGATGGATCGCTTCTTGGCAATGGGCATCGGCAGCCAAGAAGATGTTTAAGTCACATGTCAGAACATGTTCACGAATATTGAGCAAATTTGGTGCTTGAGTTTTCGCTTATCATCTCACCTTGTCCCCGACAGGGGGAAAAGGTGGTCAGTGGCCAAGCTTCGACGTCGACATCAAGCGGTAGCCTCGAGCCACACTCTCATTCCATGTTCGTAGTTGTAGCCGTAGACACGCCAGCTCGGCTTGTGCCCGAGCCACAATCTCTCATTCCATGTTCGGGAGTTGTAGGCCATGAGACACAAAGAAGCCAAGCGAGCCTCGAGCCACAATCTGCCATTCAACGATGTAGCTGTGAGACACGATGCCTATGAGTATGCTTCGCTGGTGGACAACCTTAAACCATCATCTTTGGCTGGTGGAAAACCTTAAACCACCACAGGTAGTAGACCTCCCTTCTTTTAGGTCGAAGGTCTCCCTTTCATATATGAGGAACACTTCCTCTAGCAGAAGCCTTCAGCTTCTTGCCAGCTTTGGTTGAGTTCCAGAAAATGCTACAAGCATTCCAGAGTTGTTGGTAATCCTAAAACCATCACGTAGTAGACCTCCTTTTAGGTTTAAGGTTGAAGGTCTCCCTTTTTTATGAGGGACAATTCCTCTAGCAGAAGCCTTCAGCTTCTTGCCAGTTTTGGAAGAGTTTCGGGAACTGCAACAAGTATTGCGTTCCAGTGTTGGTGGTCATCCTTAAACCACCTCTTTTTTCCAACATTTCATAGAGTTGATTCAGCCCAAGTGCTGCCATGCATGCTTTGTAGATTTGTATTACAACTCTCTTCTTGGACTCACACATACCCCTTCGGATTAAGGGGGGATGTTGGAACACCTAATCCTCTATGGGTAGGTGTGGAATGCGAAAAGTCACAATGGAGTCCAAGTGACCTTGGAATGTGAAACCAAGAGTCACACCATTGTATTATAAATGTACATCTTTGTATAATGGAAAATAAGAAAGCCTCACGCTTATCTTTCATTGTGTGTTGAGTCTCTTGTGTGTGTGTGTTTATTCTTCTCATACACCATGTGTGTGCTTAACATGGTGTTTAACAGAAAATTTGGGCACGAATTTCGAGGAGTCCGTACAACATTTATTGCTGTTCTGTTTTGCTGTTTGCACGTTTTTCGTGGTGGTGGTAAAGCACGAAAAACGAGAGAAGTTGTAATCTGTACTTGCTGATTTTTCTGAGTTTTTCTCTTACTGTAAAAAGCATTTTCCCAGAAATAAGGAGGAGCTTTCGAACTGGTTTTCCCCAAGAGTTGTAGGGGGTTTTTCTAGGGTCACCTTAACAAAAAATCACTATGTTATAATGTGTTGAATGGCTGTTTGTATCTACTGATTTTTTTATTTCTGCATTTTCCAGCATTCTGTAAATTTTCCAGAATTTGTGTTTTCAGCAAAAAAAATAAATTATTTTCCTGTTGTTGAATGTAAGGATATGGGAAAGGGCATTTAACTAAAAGGAGAAATAAGGTGAAACTGAAAACCAGGGTGGGAAAAGAGGAAATTTCTACATATGAGTAGTGCAAAGTGGAGTTTGGCCTTAGTTGCCAAATTTAACATTCCCTCTCAACTAGGGAGAACTCCACCTGTCAACCTGTGCAATCCTGTCATCCATTACCATCATGTACCATCATATATCATCATGTCATCTTGTGTCATCCCGTTGTCTCTGTACTCTGTCGGCTCTGCTCTGTTATATGAAGAAATAATGAAGAAGATTTGATCGAGAGCGAGTCACAAGAGCTTGCCACTCTCCACTGACCCGAAGTCATATTAGCGATAAAAACCTCAACCAGACTTGATCCCATATCAAGTTGTTGGACACAAACCGTCCTATACATAGAGAGTACGACAAGACACGATGCATCCATCGGTAATACTATGGTCTCTATCCTCATTTCGCAATTCATTGGCCATATGAGAGGTACTTCCCACGAGTCTCGGACTACATGGGTAGGATGCAAGTGGGGCATAGTGTGAAAATTTCTGAAAGTTACTTTATGCAGAAATCTACTGTTAGATCTGGTTATAATTCTCCTACTTAAAGAAGTTATTAATGCTGAAATCTTCAGATTAACATCGAAGCAAACACATAACAGACTTTCACAGATTCAGACTTAAATCAGAAAAGTACATGGACAATAGATAAAGTGACACACAAGGTTTTCTGGACAACTATCCCCAGAAAAACCCAATGCGGGAAAATTGGTCTTTTGGCTGCTGGAGGCTTTATATTATTAAGTAGTTTTCTGAATACAACAAATCTGGGCACCACACTAGTTAACTCGACAAAGAAAAAGATAGATCTGCAGCTAACCCGCTGTTCTGAGACCAAAACACTGATTGATCCACACCCTCAAACGGGATTTACAAGACTCAGCGAATTTCTAGCCCTAGACACCTCAGCGCTGCCCCTGAAGCCTTTGTGTTAGCCCTTTCAGCCTCTGCGCTGGCCTGGAGAGGGCTGCGTAACACCAGAATGGGTGACGCAGACCCTACGCTGCCCTAGAAGGGTCTCTGCGTAACCCTGAAGGGTCCCTTGCTACCCAACGCTGCCCTAGAAGGGCCTGTGTAGCACCTGCGTAGCTGAAGCTACTCCCTGCGTTGCGCAACTACTGCGTAACTACTGCTGCTGTCTCTGCTTCTCTGCGCTGCGTTTGGATGTTGTTCTCTACCTCTTGCTGATTCTAGGCACTGGGATTAGACCATCCCCTTTGCCTAAACTACCCCTCTCTGCAGCTGAAACACTTTTGAAAATTCTTAGCAAACCCCGCTGTAGAACTTCAGCTTAGTCTCAGTGCTCTGCCTCCGTGTGTGTTCCCCAAATGACCCCAAGCCTTTCCTTTATACTTTTCTCAGTGGGAAACCAACGTCCATGATCAGATCTTGAATCGATGGCTAAGATTAAAAGAAAAGCTTGATTCGTGTGACTTAAAACAATTCCATCACACCTTTTAATTAATTATCTTTGATAGTTTAATTTTCCTAAGTTAGACTTAGGGTCCTTAATTAAAATTATTAATTAATTAATTATCTCCCAAACTGGATGGAATTTCCCAAATCCCTTTCTGGGTCTTAGAGATCTCATGTACCCTTGTCGCTCCACAAATTTTGGGAGCTAGAGCACATCCGATGCTACCCCATCACTCAAGAAAAATCAACACATAGATCAAGAGAGGGTCAACTACCTCAATATCATAACGGTGGGGAAATAGCACACCAACAAGGTAAGGCGAACCTAGCCCTGTGGTTGCTTATAGCTCCAAGAAGCTATCCCCAAGCCCCTCGGAGCTCCCAGAGCTCAAAGTCCAACTCAAGCGAGACCCTCATAAGAGGGTCTGTCCACGATTCCAAGCTTCTCAAAGAAGGTTAAGAATTTGACATTCCCCAGTGGCTTCGTGAGAATATCTACGACCTGCTCATTAGTCCAAATGTGATGGAGCCTTACAGTGCCTCGTTGTACCATATCCCGGATAAGGTGGTACCTAATATCAATATGTTTGGATTGGTTGTGGAACACGGGATTCTCTAAAAGTCAAATCCCACTTTGGTTGTCGCAAAGGATCACAGTGGTATCCAGCACATGCCCAAACAATTCACTGAAGAGCTTCCTCAACCAAACAACTTCACAATAGGCCATACTTGCTGCAATATATTCGACCTTGGCAATGTTCAAAGCAACCGATTTCTGCTTCTTGCTCATCTAGGAGATCGAAGCAGCACCTAGAGTGAAACAACATCTAGATGTGCTCCTACGAACCACCACACTGCCTGTCCAGTCAACATCAATATATCCATGGAGCCTCATACTCCCGACAATGTATCTTAGCCCATGGTTGATTGTGCCCCGAAGATATCTCAAGAGATCCTTGGCACCAATCCAATGAATGTGATGAGGCTCGACCATGTATTGACTCAACGTGTTCACTACAAAACATATGTCCGGACGAGAGTTCACTAAGAACATTAGGGCCCCTACGAGTTGACGATACTCTGTAGGATTTCCCAAATCGGCCCCAACAACACTTCCACACAACTTCTTAACGTTGAGTTCCATCGGAGTAGTCACAGACTTGGAGTCCACCATCCCAAATCTTTCCAGCAACTTCACAATATATTTTCCTTCAGAAAGGAAAATCTCACTTGGTTTTTGCTAGACCTCCAGGCATATGAAATAGTGCATCAATCCTAGGTCCTTCATCTCGAACACAGAAGCCAACTCCCTCTTACATTGATGAATAAGAGGGTTAGCACCTGTCAGGAAGAGATCATCCACACAGAGAACCAGAATGAGAGGCTTATCATTATCAACCTTAAAGTAAAGGTTTGGATCAACATCACTTCGAGTAAAGTCCAACTTCATCATGTAGCTATTGATCCTCTCATACCAAGCCCTGGGGGCTTGCTTCAACCCATAGAGGGCTTTCTTCAACCTGCATACATGTGTTTCTCTATCTCGAACTTCGAACCCTAGAGGTTGTTCCACATAGACCTCTTCCTTGATTGAGCCATGTAAGAAGGCAGTCTTGACATCCATCTGATGTAGACTCCATCCTTGCGATGCAACAAGGGCAATGATTGAACGGATGGTGGTGTAGCGAGCAACAAGTGTAAATATTTTATCATAATCTATTCCTTCTTTCTGTGAGAAGCCTCGGGCAACAAATCTTGCTTTGAATTTTTCAACACTTCCATTGGCTCCATGCTTGATCTTGTAGAGCCATTTCGAGGTGACGACAGATTTGTCCTTCGTTCTAGGGAACACATCCAAGACATCATTTTTCATGATCGACTCATATTCTTCGTTCATTGCATCCTTCCAAACCCGGTGCTTCACGACTTCTTCAAATGTTCTAGGCTCAGATTATACAATGGTGCTCATAGCTACTAAGTACCATTTGTACCTATTCGGCTTCTTGCTTTCATGGAATGTTCCCCTTGGAGCAATATGTCTCTCGACATATTCGAAAGTGTCTCTAAGCCATGAGGGTCTTCTTTTATTTGAAGAAGGTCTATCTGTAGGATCCATCAGATCTACAACATCGAGCATCTGTTCATCCTTCGGTTCTTCCTGCTTTCCTGCTTCTTCTTCTTTGTTTTCCTTTGAGATTGGAAGATCTTTAACCTTCCCGAGGGTAGCATCTTCGTCGAAGGCAACATCATGACATATCTCCACTTCTCTTTGACCAGGCACATAGATTCTATATGCCTTCGAAGTTTCACTGTAGCACATAAATGTTCCCTTCTTTCTAGAAGCATCCAATTTGCTTCTCTTTTCTTTCGGCACATGAAAGTATACGAGACTTCCAAATATTCTAAAATGAGAAACTTCAGGGTTCTTACCAGTGAAGACTTTTTTAGAAGTTTTGGAGTCCAATGCTGAATGTGGGCATCTATTTTGAACATACATGACAGTGTTGGCAACTTCTCCCCATAGGAACTTCAGAAGACCTTGGTCATAAAGCATGGCATGGGCAACCTCTAGAATGGTTCTATTCTTCCTTTAAGCAACACCATTTTGTTCGGGAGTGTTGATTTTTGTAGCATCCGGAAGTGTTCTGAGTCTCAAACTTTGCAGGGAGGCTTGGACAACAACATTCCAAAGAACCCAGAAACAGTTTGTGGAAATTTTACTCGGTTTAAGAATTATTAAAATAATTAATTATTTTAATAAAGACCCTAAGTCCAAACTTAGGAAAAGGAAATAATTAAAGGGCATTAATAATTTAGAGTGTGAATCTTCTAGAAAACATGGATCAAGTCAAGATTTAATCTTAGCCATTGATTAATCTTTTAATCTGGGCCGTTGGTTCTCCAACAGGAAGATTATAAAAGAAGGCTTGAGGGTCACTTGGAAGACAAGCGGGCACACACTCAGTACCCGAAGGAGATCCATTCTGATGTAGAATTCGATTTCAGCGGGAGAGTTGCAGAAGCAGGAGGAGGTCAGGGGTGATCGAGATCAGGGTTAGGGAGCAATAGTGGGTCACTGGAGGTAGCTTGAGGCTACAACGCAGAGACCCCACGTAGTCTCCACGCAGATTCACGCAGTCCAGCTCTGGGACTGCGTAGAGAATCACGCAGACTGACGCATGGGCTGATCTGGGTGTCAAAGATTTGTCCGAGAAAGCTAGGCATTCAGTCTCAGATGGTTCAGAATTTATCTACCGAATATTTCCTTGTAAAGATATCATTTTCTGAAGAAATAATAAAACCCTCATCTGCTGCACTGGTTTTCCCACATTGGGTTTTTCCGGGGACATTTGTCCAAAAATAACTGTGTACATGTGATTGATTCTTGTGCTTATGTTCTCTACTGTTTATTTCTCTGCATATATAATTGTGAACGTTGCAGTAGTATTTATTTCGATATTTCCCGGAAGATTTCTGAATAATAACTTATTGAAATAATTAGTAGAAATAAATCTATCATTGCAACTGGTTGAGAATTTTCACATGGTATCAGAGCTAGACATGAATAATAGAGAGGGAGCATCTATCAGTGAACAAAGATCTACGCAGTTCTGCAGGGTAACAACGTAGAAGGGTTCACGTAGTCCTCCAGGGGGCGGGGGGGAAGCACGATATAACGGATGGATCACGATGTATCTGTATTGGCATCCAGATTAGAGGAAGATTTTGCTTGTGTATCAAGCACTATGTCCTCAAATGTATGGTATATTGACAGTGGAGCATCTGCCCACGTGACGGGAGTACGGGACCGTTTTTTCGACTACCAAGAAGAGTAGATGAATTTCAAAATAACCATGGGTAATAAAGAAAAGTGCACTCCCATTGGGAAAGGTACCGTAGTTTTTTAGACCGAGGCAGGGAACAGAATCCGGGCCACTAATGTACTGCAGGTGCCAGGTTTGGGGATGAATCTACTCTTAGTGTCACAACTTTAAAACTGAGGATATGACGTCTACTTTATTGGAAATAGAGTGTATGTCAAGCACCCCAGTTGGAAGAAGGCGGCACAAATCGGGGTAAGAAGCAACAAGCTGTACAAATTGCAGCTTGATTGCCCAGTGGCACTGGTTGGCAACATAGATGAGACGGATCTGAATGAGCTATGGCACATGAGAATGGGGCATTTGCATCATGGGGCGTTGAGAACTCTCTAGAAGACTGTCACAGGTGTTCCAGAATTGAGCACCAAGCGAGATGATGTCTGCAAGGGGTGCGTATTGGGGAAATATGCCAAGGCAGCATATCAGAGAAGCAACAATAGGGCGAAGGGTGTGTTAGATCTAATACACTCAGATATCCGTGGGCCGATGTCCACAAGAGCTCTTAGTGGTGCCGAATATTTCGTCACCTTCATTGATGACCATTCCAGGAAAACCTGGATCTACTTCTTGAAGACTAAGGATGAAGTCTTTAGTCGATTAAAGAGTTCAAAGCTCTGGTAGAGAATCTGACAGGGAAGCGGATCAAAGTATTGCGATCAAATTATGGAGGTGAATACATAGATAAAGAATTCACCGGGTTCTGTGCAAGGGAAGGCATCAAAAGAGAATGGACATCTCCATACAATTTGGAACAGAATGGAGTGGTAGAAAGGAAGAACTGGACTATTGTTGAAGCAACCAGAGCTATGTTGTATGACCGAGACATGCCCAAATTCTTATGGGCTGAAGCATGTAATACAACTGTCTACATTCAGAACAGAACTACTCACACTGCACTGGGAAAGATCACGCCAGAAAATGTCTTCACTGGCAGCAAGCCCGAAGTGAGTCACTTTAGGATCTTCGGCAATACAGCTTATTGTCATGTACCTAGTGAGAAGAGGAAGAAGTTGGAGATGACTGCTGAAAGGGGGTATTTAGTAGGATATAGTGAGAATGCAAAGGCTTATCGCATCTACGTTCCTGAGAGCAGGAAAGTAGTGGTACGAAGAGATGTGAAATTTATGGAGGAGAAAGCCTTCAGAAGATCAAGAGAATTGCCTTCTGCTACACAGTCAGAGGAAGAGCCTTTGGTCCAGCCCCAACAACCAGCAACAAAAAATCCAGTTGCCTCTCCAAGGCATAGTGATCCAAAGGATGGGTCTCCTGAGGATTTGCAAGAAGGAGAGCCGATAAATCCACCCACCACAGTGGAAGAATGAGCAAGGACCTTGACATATTTTGAAGGATGCAGAGGATTTTGTCGGAAGTCCCAGGAATGAGAAGAGACAGCGTAAGCAGCCTAAGAGGTATCAAGCCTTGGTTGCTCAAGTCGGAGAACCTTCCAGTTTTCGGGAAGCTGCTCAGCACCAGATATGGGTTGATGCAATGGTGGAAGAGTACAGTTCCATCATGACAAATGATGTTAGGGAAGTAGTACCCAGACCATAGGAAAGATCTGTTGTAGGATCCAGGTGGATCTACAAGATTAAGCATGTTGCAGATGGCAACATCAAGAAATTTAAAGCCAAGTTCATGGCTAAGCGGTATGCTTAGAAGGAAGGAATAGACTGAAGAAACCTTCGCCCCAGTAGCCAGATACACATCTATCAAGTCCGTGATATCCCTTGCTGCGCAGATGTGATGGGAAATTCACCAGATGAATGTCAAGACAACATTCTTGAATGGTGTGATAGAAGAAGTGTATATAGAACAACCGGAGGGCTTTGAGGCACATGATCAGAGGACTCATGTGCGTAGATTGAAGAAAGCATTATATGGACTGAAGCAAACTCCTAGAGCCTGGTATGGTCGAATTGACAACTATCTGTAGAAGATGGGATTCGTCAAGAGTGATGCAGATCCCAATCTCTACTTTCTAAGAGTAGGGAGTGAGCCATTGATGCTGGTATTATATGTGGATGATCTGTTCTTGACAGGATCATCAAGGCTCATCACAGATTGCAAGAAGAATTTAGCTGAAGAGTTTGACATGAAGGATCTGGGACAGATGCACTATTTTCTGGGGTTGGAAGTTTGGCAGCAGGATGGGGAGATCTTCCTTGGTCAAGGAAGATACACTACAGAGATTCTGAAGAGATTTCAGATGGAGGATTGTAGACCCATGACCACTCCAATGATCACCAACTGGAGGAAAATCGACACGTCCGATGATGATGAAGCTGATCCTACGCTGTACAGACAACTCATAGGGTCATTGATGTATCTGGTAAATACTAGGCCAGACATCTGTTATGCTGTTAATACCCTAAGTCAGTTCATGGTGGAACCGAAGAGGTCACATTGGGCAACAACCAAGCATGTTCTTAGGTACCTTCGTGGAATAGTCGAGCTTGGATTGAAGTACACCCGTGACAATGATGTCAAGTTGAGTGGTTTTATTGATGCAGATTGCGCTGGAAGTTCAGTTGATCGGAAGAGTACTAGTGGGTACTGTTTCAGTCTAGGATCGGGAATGACTTCCTGGTGCAGTAGGAAACAAAAGTCTGTGGCACTAAGCTCAGCAGAGGTAGAGTATATGGCAGCTAGCTCAGCTTCGTGCGAAGCCATATGGATTAGGAAACTGTTAGTAAATCTACTCAAGGAGAAAATGGAAGCGACCAACATTTTATGTGATAATCAAAGTTGCATAAAGCTCTCTGAAAATCCTGTGTTTCATGATAGGTCTAAACATATTGACATCCGGTGTCACTTCATCAGGGACTGGGTACAATGTGGAGCTGTTCAGCTGCAGTACACTCCAACAGGAGAACAGGTGGCAGACATCCTCACCAAGGCTCTGGGAAAGACAAAGTTTGTCTACTTCAGAGAAAAGATGGGGATGATGAAGAATCCCTTCCAGTAGCAGGAATGGAGGATTCAGTATTCAGAGGGAGCTGTAGTACAAATGCAGCAAGTGACAGTGGCAGTGTCAAAGGCAGTAGTACAGGGGGCAGCAGCGTAGAGGGTGCTTCAGAATAAGAGCAACATGCAGCAGGCATATTGTTGGAACACTTTCCTCGCTAAGAGGGAGTGTTGATTTTTGTAGCATCCGGAAGTGTTTCGAGTCTCAAACTTTGCAGGGAGGCTTGGACAACAACATTCTAAAGAACCCAGAAACAATTTGTGGAAATTCCACTCGATTTAAGAATTATTAAAATAATTAATTATTTTAATGAAGACCCTAAGTCCAAACTTAGGAAAATGAAATAATTAAAGGGCATTAATAATTCAGAGTGTGAATCTTCTAGAAAACATGGATCAAGTCAAGATTTAATCTTAGCCATTGATTAATCTTTTAATCTGGGCCGTTGGTTCTCCAACAGGAAGATTATAAAAAAAGGCTTGAGGGTCACTTGGAAGACAAGCCGGGCACAGACTTAGTACCTGAAGGAGATCCATTCTGATGTAGAATTCGATTTCAGCGGGAGAGTTGCGGGGCGAGAAGTTGCAGAAGAAGGAGGAGGTCAGGGGTGATTGAGATCAGGGTCAGAGAGTAGCAGTGGGTCACTGAAGGTAGCTTGAGGCTACAACGCAGAGACCCCACGCAATCTCCATGCAGATTCACGCAGTCTAGCTCTGGGACTGTGCAGAGAATCACGCAGATTGACACAGGGGCTTGCAGGGGCTGATCTGGGTGTCAGATATTTGTCCGAAAAAGCTAGGCATTCAGTCTCAGGTGGTTCAGAATTTATCTGCCGATTATTTCCCTATAAAGATATCATTTTCTGAAGAAATAATAAAACACTCATCTGCTGCACTGGTTTTCCCACATTGGGTTTTTCTAGGGACATTTGTCCAAAAACAACTGTGTACATGTGATTGATTCTTGTGCTTATGTTCTCTACTGTTTATTTCTCTGCATATATAATTGTGAATGTTGCAGTAGTATTTATTTCGATATTTGCCGGAAGATTTCTGAATAATAACTTATTGAAATAATAAGTAGGAGAAATAAATCTATCACTGCCACTGGTTGAGAATTTTCACAGGGAGTATACGTAGTAGTTGTCTCCTCTTAATGCCGACTTCCCTGCAATAATCATTGAATTCATTTGATTCATGTTCGGTTCCATTATCGGTCCTCAAAATTTTGATCTTCTTTCCTGTTTGATTTTCCCCCAAGGCCTTGAAGATGTGGAACCATTTGAATACTTCGTCCTTTTTTTTCAAGAAGTATATGCATGTCTTGAGGGAGAAGTCATCTATGAAGGTGACATAATATAGGCATCCTTCCAAGGATGTTACGGGCAACATACTAGATAGATCAGAATGAATCAATTGTATAATATGAGAAGTCTTGGTGACACTTGAGGGGAATGGTCCCCTTGTATGCTTTCCATCGACACAACCCTGACATACACCTTCATGATCATCTTTGAAATAGGGCATGCCTGTGACCACCTACCTTGCTTCGGGAAGGGCTTTATAATGAAGGTGTGCAAACCTTCGGTGCCATAGTTCTGATTGAAGAGTTTTTTTACATGTCATGGCTGCCAACGAACTTCCTCCAACCTGATAGAGTATATCAACCCTGAAACCAAGAGTGAATGCTTCTTTGAAGTTCCTCTTCCAAATGCGTACCTTTCCATCAATGAATGCCACATTGAATCCTTTGTCTTCCATTGCCGAGATAGACACTAGATTCTTCTTCAAGTCAGGTACATACAACACATCTTGCAAACAGAGGACTTGAATTTGATTTAGAAGAAGGGTCACAGTTCTTGTCCCTTTCACGGGATAGGTGGCATTGTCTCCAAGGATAATTTCCAAATTTGTATTATTTTTAGTCAAATTAGAGAGGGCCTCTTTATATCCAGTGAAGTGCCTTGAGGCACCACTATCAATCAACCATTTATCCAGGGTGTCGGGAGGAGATGCAATAGAGAGGGAAAATATGAGAATATATTCATTTTTCTTGTTATCAACAACATTAGATTCATCATACCTGGAGTTCCTTGACCTCTTGAACGGTTGACCATTTCCATTTCCATATTGATCAGAGGGAGCCTTTCTCTCTCCTTTGTTGTTGAACCTGTTGGTCCTTTGATTTCCATTCCCCCTGAAGTTGTAATTGTTGTTGTAGTCATCATCTCGGGGAGAGTCCCTTTTATTGGGACACTCTCTAGCATAGTGACCAAACCTGTTACAATTGTAACATCTACCTTTCCTTCCTTTGGGACCCGCTCTTCCTTGATTTTGATTTCTTGGACCAACATTATTCCTCTTCTTTGCATGAGCGATGAAGGTAGTAGGTTCACATCCATTTCCATTTGAGGGATGGTCTCTCTCCATCATCCTTGTCTCCTCTTGAGTGCATCTCATCAGTAATTCATCAAAATTAGGAATTATATAATTATTGAGAATAGTGGTATTGAATACATACCATGCATGGGGAAGTCCTCCAAGAGCAATGAGAGCGAGCTCTCGGCCAGCTATGATCTCTCCAATAGCTAAGAGATTATTCTTGATTTCGGTGAGCCTCATGAAGTAGGATTGGATGTACTCTCCCTTGTCCATCTTGATGTTCTTCAGCTTGTTCTTCAAAAAGAGAATTTGATTAGCATTGCTAGCCTTGAACATGCTAACCAACTTATCATACATATCCTTAGATGTGCCCAACTCGGAGACATAAGCAACCATGTGCTTGTGAATAGAATCCCTGATGATCTTCTTTGCTTTGATCTCTTCTTTCTTGTACTTTGTTTTAGTGGCAACCGATGCATTTGATGGAGGCTCAGTGATCTTTCCCTGCACATAATCCATAACTTCTTGTTCCTCCAATATCAGGTCCAAGGACATTTTCCATGCATGATAATTAGACTTATCATTGAGCTTGTCATCAGATTTGAAGTATGATGAGGAAGCCATTGACCCTTGTCCTTGTCTAATTGTAATATTCCGAATAGGAAATAAACAACAATATAAAGCAACATAAACAATAACTACAACAAATAGGGAGACGTCATGAAAAACACTGCAACACATGGAGAAAAGCCGAGCCATTTTATTATAATCTGAAAGAGAAAAATGTGTACAAAGGTGATCAGAATGATGGCACCTTGGCTTGCTCAAGGCAAGCTGAAAATACTCTCAGAATCCCACTGTGAATGGCTGCTCTCTCTCTGCACTGTGTAACTCCCTGAGTTGTTGCTGCTGGAATTGTTGCCTCTATTTGGAACAGAGCTTCTCTTTGGGGCTGTTTCCCTGCTCAAAAAAATATGAAACTCCGGATATGAGCTCTCCTCCAAAAACTGGAAAAACCCAGGAAGGAATTCCAGGAAGGCTGACCCCGAAATTTGACCCCCTTGGGAAAATCACGCACTCCAGGTAAGTACGCTGGCCTTGAACTATCAAACTGAAAATGGTGGCCTCCTCCTACTGCAAAAGATGAAGTGTGAAGGGTTGATCCCTTCACACTTCTCCCGGGCTGAAATCCTTGGTCTCCCTTCTCTCCCGGTGCTGCCTCCTCCCAATACTGTGTAACCCCTGAGTGACTGCACTGCCTTAGTGACTGCGCTGCCTTAGTGACTGCACTGCCTTAGTGACTGCGAGGCTTCTAGCTGAAAGGTACTGCGTGCTCTGCTATGAAAATCGATGGTGAATCTCCTCACCTGAGCGGGCCCTCGAAGTCCCCTGAGGTCGAGGTTGGGATCTCCGCTCGGAGACACCCGCGTGCTGAACAACACTTGCAGACTTCACTAAACAGCGTAAGCGTGCTCAATGTCTGATAGATAGAAATTCATAAGATGCATAATAGAATGACTGAATGGCTAGCCTCTCCCTCCTTTTATGCTTGAGAGCCTAACTCTCCCTTGGGCTCCACTCAACTGCGCTGTCCCCTCATGGCCACGCTTTCCCCACTAGACTGCGTTGTCCTGGCCCACGCTGCCACTGCGCTGCCTCCACGCTGTCCCTCTCCCTACACTGTCACTTGGTTGCCCTGGGCCCCGTGCTAAAATCCAAATTTGTCTAAGTGACTTTAGGGAGTTATTTTATCCTAAGTTTGGGTTATGGGTCCCATCACCCCCTTTATTTTATCACTGAACATTAGAAAGGCAAAATCTGAGCAAAATTAATATTTCCAATTAGCTGCTCCTAATTGGGAATATTACAGTCCTCTCTGTCAAAATGTTGCTTGTCCTCAAGCAACTGCAAAGATGGATGCTACAAAATCTTCTCACTCTCTCAAGTGGCATCCTCATTTGGCAAATTTCTCCATCTCACCAAGTACTACCTGACTGTCCTGCTTCGTAGCTATCTCTCCTTGGTGTCTAAGATGGCTTCTGGCTGTAACACCGAATGCTCCTCATCATCTGTAGGTGGGAGCTCTTCTGTTGCAGTCACTTGCTGCCCCAATGCCTTTTTTAGGCATGATACATGGAAGATGTTGTGTATCCTGCTACTTGCTGGTAGCTCCAACTCATAAGCAACCTACCCTATCTGGCGGATCACCCTGTAAGGTCCATAGAAGGGGGGCTTGAGCTTCTCGGCCCCTTTCTACTTCAGTGTGGATTGCCGGTACGGCAGAAGTCGTAGGTAGACCAAGTCACCTACCTCGAACTGCCTCTCTACCCGTGCTCTGTCGGCATATAGCTTCTGCTGATTCTGCGATGTGGCTAAGTTGTCCTTAAGAGCTCAGAGTATATCCTGGCTCTCTTGGATCCAGTCCTTGGCCCTGGGGCCCTTGCTAGCTCCAAACATAACATCAGCAAAAGTCAGAGCATGATATCCATATAAAGCATAAAACAGAGACATACCCATAGACATGTGGAGAGTGGTGTTGTAGCAGTATTCTCCCAAATGCAGTGAACACAACCATGCCTTCTGCTGCCCCATGACATAGTTTTGCAAGTAGCCCTCCAGCCACTTGTTCACTATCTCTGTCTGCCCATCTGTCTGAGGGTGATAGCTGGTACTAGGAGTCAACTCTGTAGCCACCAAACGAAATAGCTCCTGCCAAAAGCTGCCCATGAAACGGCTATTCCTATCACTGACGATGGTCTTTGGAAGACCATGCAATCTGAAAATATCATGGAAGAACAGCTCCGCCACTTGTGCAGCTGTGTATCGTGCTGATATGGCAAAGAAGTGAGCATACTTTGTTAGTCGATCAACGACCACAAAGATGCAATCCTTGCCCTGCACCGTGGGCAACCCAGTAATGAAATCCATTGAGATGATTTCCCACTTTCCTTCCGAAATGGGAAGCGGCTGTAGTAGTCTGCCTGAGTGGCTCATCTCCCCTTTGTTCCTCTGACATACCTCGCCCTCCCTGACATGGCGGAGTACGTCCTCCTTGAGGCCTCTCCAAGAGAACCTCTCCATGATAGCCCTGTAGGTCTTCGTGAATCCTTGATGGCCCGATAATGGTGAATCATGGGAGGCACGCAGTATCTTCTCCTTGAGCTGAGAATCGCTAGTCAAGAAGATCATGTCTCTGAAGTAAATGACCTCGTCCATCACCCTATACCTGTCATCTATGATCTGACCATCCAACACCTCACAAGCAAAGCGGTCCTTGGAGTACTCCACCAGTAGTTGACCCCTCCAGTCTGTATCTATGCTCATCAAGGACAGTGCTGCTGGTATGCGTGATAGAGCGTCGACCACCACATTGTTCTTCCCTTTGACATACTCAATGTCAAAGCTATAAGCCTAGATCTTATTGACCCACTTCTGCTGCCTCTCTTGCAACTACTTCTGCTCAAGGAAAAACTGGAGGCTGTTGTGATCGGTCCTCACCCGAAACCTGTTGCCTACCAGATACTGCTGGAATTTGGCCAGTGCATGCATAATGGCCATCATCTCCTTGTCGTATATAGGATACAACCTCTCATGCGACAATAACTTCCTGCTCTTGAAAGCTATGGGGTGACCCCCCTCCATCAAAACTGCGCCTACTCCCTCTCCTGAAGCATCACACTCCAAAATGAAGGGCTGCATGAAATCTGGCAAGGCCAACACTAGGCAGCTACTCATCACTTCCTTGAGCCTGTCAAAGGCTCTCTGCGCTTTATTCGTCCAACTGAATGCCCCCTTCTTGGGTGAGATTTGTGAGGGGTGCAACAAGCTGGGAAAGTCCCTTGACAAACTTCCAGTAGTAGGTGCAGATGCTTACAAATCCCCTGAGTTCTGTCACATTCTTTAGCTTCGGCCATTCCCGGATGGCCCGGAGCTTCTCCTCGTGGACTCTCACTCCGTCCACACCAATGATATGCCCCAAATAGAGCATCTATGTCAACCCAAACTCGCACTTGGAGAGCTTAGCATAGAAATGCTGCTCCTCCAAAATACGCAGTACAACATCAATGTGCTGCAAGTGCGGCTGTATATAAGGATATCATTGAAGAACACGAGCACGAACTTCCTCAACTGACCACGAAAGATGTGGTTCATACAAGGCTGGAAAGTTGCCGGTGCGTTGGTTAGCTCGAAGGGCATCACCAAAAACTCGAAATGGCCATAATGGCATCTGAAAGCAGTCTTGGGGACATCCTGGTCCCTCACTCGGATCTAATGGTATCCCGACCTCAAATCGATCTTGGAGAAGAATTTCGATCCCCTCAGCTCATCCATTAACTCGCCAATCCACGGAATGGGGTATCGGTTCTTTATCGTCTTCTTGTTGAGAGCCTGGTAGTTGATGCACATCCTCAGTGTGCCATCCTTCTTCTTTACCAATACAACAGAAGAAGCAAACGGGCTAGTATTGGGCCGGATGTGTCCTAGTGCTAAGAGCTCATGAATGGCTCTCTCAATCTCGTCCCTGTAGGCTTTGGGATGCCTATAGGGTGTGGTGATCACAACCTGAATACCTTGCTCCAGCTTAATGATATCCCCAAAAACCGTGGAGTACCTATCCAAATTCGACTGCACATCTGGGTGAACTGCCTGCCCTGTGGCCCCTGCCTCTGAAATACGCAGCTCTACTGTTCACTCTATGTCTCCCTTCCGGAAGTCTACCTCCATCCAGTGTGCTGAAACTGTCTGTGAAGGATATGTGTGCATGCCTCGAATCATCACATGCTTACCACTCTTCTTGTCCATCCACTCCATCTCCAAAGTCTCCCAGTCTGTGGTGACCTTCCTGTAATATCCCCAAATGGGATGTTTCACAAATTTTGCCTAAATATTTCTAATCCAACATTTTACCATAAAATTACCGAATTAATAAGCAGAAGATTGCCGTGTAAAATAAAACACATAAGCACTGCAATCCATTAACACATCGAATAGGAAGAATCTCAGCATTTTTATTATAAATAATAATTGGGGTTACAAATACATCTGACCTAAAAGAGCTAAGATGGAGAACTGGCCATCAATATGAACTGATGCACTGCGCTGGCCTCCAAAACTGAACTGTTGCACTCTCCCTCCGGCGACAGCTACCACTGAATACATTGAAGCACCCGTTGAAGATCTGAATGATCCTCACTCCAATATCGTTGAAGCTCTGCGAAACTTTGGAATGAAGTCTCCTCAAAGAGAGTTTGGTTTCCGTCCAACACTCACAAATCAACCGATGGTTTCCGTCCTGGGGCTACCAATGAAGTAGAGAACCACGTCTCAAACCTCTCACATAAGAAAATGATCTAATCCAAAGATATCCCTCAATGGCCTCCCTTTATTTTATAGATCTCTTGGAGCCTTCTAGAGCATTATTTTATTATTATTTTTATTCATGGAGCACTTTTCCCTCTTATTAAAATATTCCTTTTTAATTTAGAAAAGAGTAAATCGGCTACCACGTCTCCTCTGGTCACTGAAACTCATGTCCAACTGTCCCATCATGGAGGTATCCTTGTCCTGGTTCCAATGAGCTATTACACTAAGGTGTTCTGTCATGTATTCCTCCCGAAATGCCACAGTGAGCGTAATTCGCTGAGTTAAGCCCATAAATAACTCAAATTTCTGAAAGTTGTCGGATTGCACCAAAACGAAAGCCAAATTTCTCGGATGATGGAATATATCAAGCGAATCCCACCCGACCACATAGAAACTCTTCAAAACTCCTCCAAAAAGCCCCTGGGTCCGCTGATGACACCTACTTGTACCTGTGACCGGTCTGCTCCTAACTCTGGAAGTCCCTCCTAGGCCTGTCATAGGTGACACCAAAAAAGGGAATATTACACTTCCCCTGCGTGATCAACCACTGCACTACCAGCACCACATTGGTGTTTGGAATGTCGACCACAAAAAAATGATCTGTCATAGTGTAGGTCCCCATGGTCACTGCTAATGCCGGAACGTATCTCGCACACTGCATAGTTCTGGCACCTGGTACTAGTACTGAAAAGCCATCAAATCTCTCTGTTTGTATGCCCCTCCTCTCTACCAGCTGGGCATCAATAAAGTTGTGAGTGGCCCCACTATCTACCAGAACTAAAACACGGTGTCCTTGAACGGTGCCCCAAACACGCAGTGTCAAATACTTCAGAACCCCTTGCAAAGATGCAAGGACTCCTCCTGTGGGTGTAAACGTTGCTCCTCCTGCTCCTAGGGGAGGAGGTGTGGATGATCCCCTCTCTGCACTATAGCGCTGGCCTCTCCCTCTATCTCCTCATAGGCCTCTTCTTATCCCTCAATGTCGGAGAAGACCTCTATGTAATGTGCCTTCCCTGCGGCACATTGATGACCCGGTGTCCATGGCTCTTGGCATGTGAAGCATAGCTTCCTCCGTCTCAAGTCTCTCCGTGTATCATCGTCCAAAGGCTCCCGACCTTGGTTCCCCTTCGGCGGTGGAACTCTCGTGTCCTTCCCCTTTCGCTGAAATGCCAGTCTCTGGGGGAAAGGAGCTGTGGTCCTGGGCAAAGCATCCTGCAAGTCTCTCGTCCTCCCGATTGCATCTTGAAGTGTAGCAGGCCTCGTGGATCTGACTAGCCCACGCAGAGGTTTTGCCAACCCATCAATGAACATGTAAATCCTCCTGGCTGAGGACAAGTCGGGTACCATCACTGAAAGTCTCAAGAACTCAGAAATGTAAGTTTCTGGGTTCCCGGTCTGCTTGAGCTTGGTCAACTCGCCAAAATGCTCTTCCAGATCCTTCCTGTCAAACCGCTCCACCAATCTGTGTGTGAAATCTGCATATGTTGTCACTGCTGAGTGACCCAGCGTGGCCATCCCATGGAACCACCAGTCATGGGCCTCTCTCTCAAGGTTCAGCACTGCCACCTTGATGGCCTCCCCCTCTGCCATTTGATTAAGCTGAAAATAAATGTCCAGCTTCTCCACCCAAGTTTTCACTGAACATTTAGATGACCCATCATAAGTTGGCAAGAAAAACTTGCCCACGGTACGTTGCAGCTCACCTCCCTGCGTGTACCCACCACCTCTATTCTGGTTGCGGGGTCTGTTGCTGTTCTTGAGCTGGCAAAAGTCCTGGAAAGTGAGAGCTTCACCACACTCTCGCCCATAAGACTGATACTCTGCAAAATAGTCCAACAAATGAGCCACCTCCGGCTCTTGTGGTCCTCCCGTTCCGATACCTGTAATCAAGAATGTGGGCATCGTGGAACATGGGGGAGTGTGTGGCACCACCTGCTGCACTGTGTTCTGCTCCTGTATGTGATGGGAAGTGCCAGATCCCTCACCGATGTGAAAACCCCGTAGGGTTTCTCGCTGTCTGTTATCTGCGGCAAACTTCTATCCCATCTCCTCTATCTTCCTCGAGAGCTCCTACACATATTTCAGGAGGAGATTCCTGAACTCCTTCTCACCATCTCTCTATTCAGCCATAGGTTCTTCCTCCTCTATGTCCACCACTGGAACGCAGTCCCCTTCTTCAAAAGTGGTCTCGAGTCTCCGCTCTCGGCTCCTGTACCGGTTTATCAGGTAAGTGATGTATTCCTTTCCTCCGGGTGTCATAGACTGACTTGCTCCATAGGTTGACCCAAGTCTATGAGTTTTGATACCACTCTAATATTCCGAATAGGAAATAAACAACAATATAAAGCAACATAAACAATAACTCCAACAAATAGGGAGACATCATGAAAAATACTGCAAACATGGAGAAAAGCTGAGCCATTTTATTATAATCTGAAAGAGGAAAATGTGTACAAAGGTGATCAGAATGATGGCACCTTGGCTTGCTCAAGGCAAGCTGAAAATACTCTCAGAATCCCACTGTGAATGGCTGCTCTCTCTCTGAATTGCATAACTCCCTGAGCTGTTGCTGCTGCTGTCGGAACTGCTGCCTTTGCCTGGAATGGAGTTGCTCTTTTGGGCTCTACCCCTACTCAGAAAAATATGAAACTCTAGATATGAGCTCTCCTCCAAAAACTCGGAAAAACCCAGGAAGGAATTCTGGGAAGGCTGACCCCGGAATTTGACCCCCTTGGGAAAATCATGCACTCCAGGTGAGTATGCTGGCCCTGAACTGTCAAATTGAAAACGGTGGCCTCCTCCTACTGCAAAAGATGACTTGTGAAGGGCTGATCCCTTCACACTTCTCCCGGGCTGAAATCCCTGATCTCCCTTCACTCCCAGTGTTGCCTCCTCCCAAGATTGCGTAACCCCTGAGTGTGACTGCGCTGCCTTAGTGACTGTGTGGCTCCTGGCTGAAAGGTACTGCGTGCTCTGCTATGAAAATCGATGGTGAATCTTCTCACCTGAGTGGGCACTCGAAGTCCCCCGAGGCTAAGGTTGGGATCTCTGCTCGGAGACACCCGCGTGCTGAACAACACTTGCAAACTTCGCTAAACAGCGTAAGCGTGCTCAATGTCTGATAGACAGAAAATCAGAAGATGCATAATAGAATGACTGAATGGCTAGCCTCTCCCTCCTTTTATGCTTGAGAGCCTAGCTCTCCCTTGGGCCCCACTCAACTGCGCTGTCCCCTCATGGCCACGCTGTCCCCACTAGACTGCGTTGTCCTGGCCCACGCTGCCACTGTGCTGCCTGGCCCACGTTGCCTCTCCTTGCACTGTCATTTGGCTCCCTTGGGCCCCATGCTGAAATCCAATTTGTCTCAGTGACTTTAGGGAGTTATTTTATCGTAAGTTTGGGTTATGGTTCCCATCACCCCCTTTATTTTATCACTGAACATTATAAAGGAAAAATCTGAGCAAAATTAATATTGCCAATTAGCTGCTGCTAATTGGGAATATTACAATGATCAACTTTCAGTGATTGCTTGGGCTTTGTCTTCATCTTAGCTCTGATACCATGTTAATTTTAGTTAACGATGGTATGTTCTATGCTTAGAGCAATTTACTTCAATCTTTCTTATTAGCCCAATTCAATTTCCTATTTAGCAATCACATTAACATTGACAGAAATGCTGATAGAACATAAATAAATATCCAAAAGACAAGCCAAGACAAGAGGACACAATAATTTGGCGGATGCCAGGGAAAAACCCCAATGTGGGTAAAACCCTTTGATCAAATCTTCTTATTATTCTTCAAATTCAGCTGAGAGAGAAAGTGCAAATTTCAGCGGTCAACAGGATGCCCTAGCCAGCAAAGTCAATGCTGGTCAAACTGACAAAATTCCTCCCAATGGAGCTTAGTCAAAGCCAACCAAACTCGGCCTCAGGAAATAGTGAAAGTCAGCCCAAAACAGTCTGCAAATCCTCGGTCAAACCTGGTCAATGCTGCGGTCAAACTGTGGTCAAAGTTGAGGTCAAAATCTGCGGTCAAACAACCCAGAATTTCTCAATTTCTGTGCCACCAAACTCGGCCTCCCAAACTCGGAATCTGTCCCAAAAATTTCAAAGTCAAAATCTGTGAGTTGACCCATGGTTAATGCTGCTGCAGAAGCCCTAAAACAAGTCCGAAAATCACAACTGTCTTTCACACGTGCGAAGGAGAGAGAACGTCTCCTAAGGCTGTGCGAACCAATGAGAAGGAGAGAAAATGTGAGATGAGATGATGTCCAAAATGAAGTTTGAGTCTCTCCGTTTTATATCCATCAATGAGGGTGTGTGACACATCTTTTGGCGCTTGTGAGCCTATATTACAATTCTGGCCGACCTTGACAAATTGCACATGTGAGAGAAATAAATTCAAAATCCAACTTCTGCTTATCATCCAAACAAGATGATCTTTAGATCAATCTTGCACCTCTCCGAAAGAGGAATCCAACAAAAATATCATCTCCATCGTATGATCAGTGTAAAGTGGAGTTTGGCCCTAGTTGCCTACATTAAGCTAAGGCCTACCTGAACAATTTGCACATGTGAAAAAATAAATTCAAAATCTCACTTCTGCTTGTCCGAATGAGATGATCTTTAGATCAATCTTGGACCTCTCGAAAAGAGGAATCCAATTCAATCATCATCTCTATCAAATTAGCTGTCCCAAGGTGGAATTTGGCCCTAGTTGCCAATTTTAACACTCCCTCTCAACTAGGGAGAATTCCACTTGCCAATCCATTCGCTGTCACTGATCATCATGCTATCCTGTCATCATGTACCATCTTTGTCATCTTTGCTCTACTTTGCTGAACCGTGAAGTAATAATGAAGAATTGATCAAAGGGTTTTCCTCACATTGGGATTTTTCCCTGGCATCTGCCAAATCTGGTGTTCTCTTGTCTTGGCTTGTCTTATGCATTTTGTATTATGTTCTATCTACATTTACTGTCAATATGATTAATGGTTAATGTGATTGCTACTGGAAATAATTGGAAATTGTCATTGGGCTGCTAAAGGAACATTGAAGTAAATTGTGTTAAGCATAGAACATACCATTGTTAACTAAAATTAACACAACGAGCTATTGCACTAAGGTGTTCTCTCAAGTATTCCTCCCGAAATGCTACCTTAAGTGTAATTAATTGAGCTATGCCCAAAAATAACTTTGTTTTCTGAAAGTTGTCGCAATGCACTGGAACGAAAGGCAAACTGTGCGGATGATGGAGTATACCAAGCAAATGCCATCAAACCTCATAGAAACTCCTCAAAACCGTTCCAAAAGCCCCTTGGCCCACTGATGACACCAACCTGCACCTGTGACCTGCCTGCTCCCAACTCTGAGAATCCATCCTAACCATGTCATAAGGAACACTAGAAAAAGGAATATCACATCATCTTAACAATAAGTGAACCCTCCTTAATAATGAAACAACATTGAGTTAGGGGTTTTCAAGGTATATGGAAGTCCTCTTCTTTCTGTTGGTTTTAACTTTATTAACTTAAACTGGAAAACCAGAAATATTTTTCAATATATTCTATTTTTACAGTGTAACAATAGAAGATGAATATCTTGCATCATCATAAACTGGCAACCTATCAACCTTGGATTAGAATACAACCATAGTCCCTTAACGGAAATTAAAAAGCCATGGGATGAACCACCATATGCCACAAAACCACTAAAAACGAAAACCATGTGTGGAAAACCATAAAAAATGGATGCAAAAAAACAACCCAAAAAAACTCCCACATGCACTAGGATTTGCACCCTATCTAATTGAAAATAGAAAATTCTAAAGATGATACATGCACGTAGGATGTGGGTCACTAACTCCATTAATTACCTACAACTACTATTGCTTCCAGAGAGAATCCTCTAGTGCACTCTTCTCTTCATCACATTAAACCTGCATGAGGATCGAGGCACTGCTATTGCTTAACTCTGTTGGTGTGTAGGATTTACACATTACACTGCTTTGAAGGAGAGCACATAGGGAACAACATGTTAAGAAGTTAACACTCCCTCTTTGTGAGGAGGGTATTCTCTGCCAAATGAAGTCTCTCTCAACATCCCAAACTTCCTTGTAGCTTTGAGGTTGGTCAAAATGTTTTCCACCTGTAAATTTAAAAGAACATACTCAAGAACCATTGATCATTTTTGAACTCTAACTTCAAGGAAACGGTACTGGATACTGATGTGTTTAGAGTGATCATGAAATATTGGTTTCTCAGAGAGCTCGATGCAACTCTGATTGTCATAATAAGTGTCTTGTGTAGCCATATGGCTTCACAACAAGCAGAAGACACTGCCATATATTCCGCCTTTGCTGAACTGAGTACAATTGTCAATTGCTTCTTGCTAAACTAGGAAATCATTCCTGTGTCCAAGCTAAAACAAAAACATTAAGTGCTCTTCCTAGCACTTGCATCTCCTGCCCAGTTAGAGTCAACAAAACCATGCAACACGAACTCACATCTTGCATATACCTCAAGCCATAATGACTTGTGCACTTCAAGTATCAGTGCACAAGCTCAACATCTTTCTAATGAATCTGCTTGGGCCCATTCATTAATTGGCTCAAAGTATTTTTTGCAAAACATATGTCAGGCTTGGTTATCACAAGATAAATGATGGAACCAATCAGTTGCCTATATAAAGAAGGATCTACCAAATCTGAATCTAAATCAGCAAACAGCCTCAGATTTGGAACTATAGGAGTGACCAAGGGTTTATAATACAACATTTGAAATCTCTTCAAAACTCAGCTGTCTAGTTCCCTTGTCTAAGGAAGACCTCACTTGTACCAAACCAAATTTGTAGACCTATATCAAATTCATTGGCCATCTTCTTGCACCATACAATGAGATTCTTAGAATTACTTATGAGGATCAAAGTATCTACATATAGGACCTGAATGAGTTGCTCCATAAGCGATCCCATCTTGGAAGTGTATCTCACCCATTGATCACTTAAACGAACATGATCCACTCCTTGGAGAGTCCATTTAGTTCCATTAGCACTAGCTCATCATCACTAGGCTTATCATCAATTGTAGCTAGCTCATCTCTAACAAGTCGAACTCTGGTGAGGTAGGATGGTCCTCAACTTCTCTCTGAGAATCAACTTCCTATTCTCTGTGGGATTTTGGTACATCTTTATTATAGCGTCTGACATCTTCTTCGCTGTATCCATCTTTGCGATATGTGGAACAATATGGTTCTTGACCCCATCAAGGATAATCCTCTTTTCTTTGGCATTCTCCTTTATTAGGTTTCCAACTGCTGTGGATCTGCAGGTACAACAATAATGTTCTCCGCATACTCCTTCAGTCCATACTCATCCAATAGGAATGAAATTTTGGCTTTCCACACGCCAAAGTTGGAGGCTCCATCCAACCTGTCCTGATCTCTAAAGCCTGCTGCAACCATTTTTGGTAATATAGTGAAACTCAAATAAACTGGAGAATAAACTAAAGAACTCGAATTGGGTTAAAAACCTCCGCTTTTCTCTTCCTATGCCTACGCATATCTTTCTTTTGCCCTCATATTTGCTCTCATACCATGTGAAATTTTAACACTGTTGCAATTATTGGTTATTATTCTCCTATCAATTTAGATTATTTGTCTTCTGCAAATTATTTGTGGTAAATACTGAATAAAACATAACTGCAACTTCACTGAAAATAAATAACCACAGGCACTGAGAAAATTATGCACACACAAATAATGGACACCAATATTTTTGGACAAATGTCCCTGGAAAAACCCCGAAGGGAAAACCAATTCTGCAAATGAGGGTTTTATTATTAATTCTTCAACAAAATATGTGATTAAAATTACAACTGGTTGCCGTAAAATAGCAAACCTCCGAAAAATTATTTTCTTCACTTTCGTAGGTCAATTTGACCTCCCGAATCAATTTCGGCCCCTCGGATCAAATTCTGCCTCCCCGTAGCTATTCAATCTGGCTCACACGTGCGGCTTGACAGATACATTTGGCCCTCTTGGCACCTTGCACTAGTTGAGAAATTTACTCGACTTCCACTAAAAAATCTGACTTCTCTGGCAAATCGAATTTCCTTAGGAAAATCGACCTTCTTCTGGGAATTTCATTCTTCCTCTAGCAACTTAGCCTCCTTGCTCAATTTTCACTCCTTGAAATCCGACCTCTCTGCAGAAAATCGATCTTCCTCTATCACTGAGAATCTAGATATCATTGTGAAGATTTTCTTTCTGGAACTTTGATCTTCAATCATTGCTGAAACCTCTGCTGCTAATGTCCCTGTGCAGCCTTTGCACCCTTTCTCTCATTGCAAAGCTATGTCTCAATCTCTCACTGATCTTTTGTGTGTTCTCCAAGTGCCCATCGATCTCCTCTTATAATCTCTCGTTAATGAATCAATGACCATGATCTAATCTCAATCGATGGCTAAGATAAACTTGACCCCTTCCCATGAATTTTCTAGAAGTCTCTAGAGGAAAATCGATTTACCCCAATTAATACTGATTAATTAAGCCATTTCCTTAAGTTAGACTTAAGAAAATTAATTAATGGACTAATTAATTCTAATCAAGGTCTTTTCTTGTGAATTTTTTTTTGGATATTGGAGGAAATGTGTTCTTTAGCCTCATAGGCACAATCTAAGACTAGAACACTTGTCCGAGCTACACAAACTAACACAATCTCTCTCAAGCATTGGGGCTGCATGAGGTGGTACAAGCCCTCCCTAGTCATCCTAGGGATGACCATCATCATCTCGACTTCAGATCAAGCCATGTCCATCAAACACTGTCAAGGACAGTCTGGGGGCATGCTGTGATGCTGGGTACATCATCAAGAATCTCCAACACTAAGAAAAGTGAGGTCAGTGTTTCAACATCCAGGGGTGTTTTGTGTGAAAATTTCTAAATCAAAATCCAACTGTACTTACTGATGTTATTTCTTCTACTTATTATTCCAGTAGCAAGTTATTTACAAAAATTACTTCAGTAAATATCAAAATAAATTCTACTGCAACCTTCACAATTAAAATACTGAGACAAGATATAAAGAAATATAAGCACAAGAATGACACAACTATTTTTTGGACAATTGTCCCCGGAAAAACCCAATGTGTGAAAACCGGTGCAGTGGATGAGGGTTTCTTTATTATTCTTCAGCAAAAGTTTCTTGTACAAATAACAATCAATAGTAATGAAGAGAAATCTCTGTGATAACACTGGAGAAAATTTTCTCACAAATTTCTGATGAGAATCTGATCTCTGAGAGGACCTGTTGACCTTCCTGCGTCACCATTGTGTGAGAACTGCGCAATTCTGCGTCACTGCTCTACGCTATCCCTCAGCTGCTTCTGTGTTGTCCCTTCTCTGCACTGCGTCACTTGCCCTTGCACTCTTGACTGATGCTGATACCCTCTTTGTCCTCTCCACCTACAACTCTCCCTCTGAATCGATTTCTCTCGCGGAACTTCAATCACTGAGAAAATCGATTTGCTTGGGCAATTGAGTATCTGCACTGGTGTATTTTCCAAATGACCCTCAAGCTTCCTTAAATAATATTCTAGTTGACATTCAACAACCCAAATTAGAATCTAATCAATGGCTAAGATCATTTTGACTTGATCCTCGAATTCTTCTAGAAGTTACACCCACAGTTTAGATTAATACCCATTAATTGTTTTAATTTCCTAAGTTTAGACTTAGGGTCTCATTAAAAATAATTAATTTATCAAATAAAACTGTCTTTGGGTGGAATTTCCCAAAACGATTTCTGGGTTATCTGGAATACATGTGTCTAAGCTTCTCCACAAAATTTGAGACTTAGAGCACATTCGATGCTACCACAAATCAACACTCCCTCTTAGCGAGGAACGTGCTCTATCAAATATGCCCTGTTGCATACTGCTCTGACTCTGAAGCATCTCCCTTTGCGTTGCTGATGTCTGACATGCTGTCCACCAACTACTGCATTGTTGCTGCAATTGTACTGCTACTGATCCCGCCACGATCAACACTGCATTTGTGCTGCAACTCCTCCTCAAATGTTGCGTCTGTGGCTGAGATATCACCTGTTTTTGCTACTGAAACAAATTCTCTACCATACCCATCTGCTCCCTGAAGTGAACAAACTTGGCCCTTCCTAAAGCTTTGGTGAGTATGTTTGCCACCTCTTTTTCTGTGGGGAAGAACTACAACTGTACTGCCCCACACTGAACACAGTCTGTAATAAAATGACACCTGATGTCGATGTGCTTTGACTGAACATGAAATACTGGATTCTCAAAGAGTTTAATACAACTCTGATTATCACAGAAGATACTGGTCACTTCCATATTTCTTCTGAATAAGTTCACTAGTAGTTTTCTAAGCCATATGGTTTCGCACGTAGCTGTGCTAGCTACCATATATTCCGTCTTTGTTGAGTTCAGTGCTACGGACTTCTGCTTCCTACTGCACCAGGAGGTCATCCCCGATCCGATGCTGAAGCAATACCCAGTGATACTTTTCCGATCTACTGAACTTTCTGCCCAATGTCCATTTGTGAAACTGCTCAATCTGACATCATCTCCTCGGGTGTACTTCAACCCATATCCGACTGTTGCCCGCACATATCTGAGAATGTGCCTTGCTGCTGCCTAGTGTACCCTCTTCAGTTCTACCATCAACTGACTGAGGGTGTTGACAACAAAGCAGTTGTTTGGCTTGGTGTTGACTAGATACATAAGTGACCCAATGAGCTGTCTGTACAAGGTGGGGTCTACTTCCTTGTCTCCCGATGCATCTATCTTCTTCCAGTTGGCTATCATGGGCGTTGCCATGGGCTGACAATCCTGCATCCTGAACCTCTTTAGATCTTCTGAAGCATATCTTTCTTGTCCTAGGAAGATCTCTCCATTCTTTTGCGATACCTCCAACCCTAGAAAATAATGCATCAACCCCAAATCCTTCATGTCGAATTCAACTTCCAAGTTCTTGTAGTCCTTTATGAGCTTAGACGATCCTGTAAGGAACATATCATCTACATATAGTAACAGAGCTAGTGGCTTATTCTCTACCATCAAATAGTAGAGATTAGGATTTGCATCACTCTTGGCAAATCCTAACTGCTGCAAGTATTCGTCAATCCGACCATACCATGTTTTGGGTGCTTGCTTGAGCCCATATAGGACTTTCTTTAGTCTACATACATGAGATTTCTTCTCGTGGGGTTCAAAGCCTTCAGGCTTTTCTATGTACACCTCCTCTTCTATCACCCCATTCAAGAATGCTGTCTTGACATCCATTTGGCGAATTTCCCATCCCATTTGTGTTGCTAAGGACACAACAGATCTGATGGAGGTGTATCTAGCAACAGGGGCGAAGGTCTCCTCATAGTCAATTCCCTCCTTCTGTGCATATCCCTTTGCCACAAACCCAACCTTGTACTTCTCTATGCTTCCATCTACAACATACTTGACCTTGTAGATCCACCTCGAACCTACAACTAGTTTGTTCTCTGGTCTAGGCACAACTTCCTAGGCATCATTTGTCATGATAGAACTATACTCTTCTACCATGGCATCCACCCAAACTTGATGTTGTATGACCTCCTAAAGGCTAGAGGGTTCTTCAACCTGTGCTACCAAGGCTTGGTATCTGTCAGATTGTCTACGCTGCCTTTTCTTGATTCTAGGAGCTCCGACAAACTCCTCTGCGTCCCTTAGCGTCTGACGTACTTCTTTGCTAGTTCTGCCACTAGTGGTGGGTGGCTCAATCAATTCCTCTTCTTGTTGTCCCATCTGTTGTAAACTATCTAGATTTCCCTCATCTGAGGAAATACTGGTGCTGGTTACAATGCTTGATCCAAATGTCTGTCCACCTGCCGGTTCTTCCCCCTGCTGCTGTTGGACAAGAGGAACATCCTTAGATTGCCTTCTAGTAGGCATATCTTGGGATTTCCTGAAAGCTCTGTCTTCCATGAACTTTACATCCCTTCTGACTACAATCTTCCTGGTGCCCGGAATGTAGACTATGTATGCCTTCGAACTCTCGGTGTATCCTACAAGATACCCCTTTTCTGCAGTCTGATCTAATTTGCTCCACTTCTCATCTGGAATGTGACAATATGCCACACTTCCGAATATCCTGAAATGAGTCACTTTCGTCTTCTTCCCAGTGAAGATACTCTTGGGCGTTCTCTTGCCCAATGCTCTATGAGGGGTCATATTATGGATATATACTGCTATGTTGCATGCTTCTGCCCATAAGAACTTAGGCAGATCCTGGTCATACAACATTGCTTTTGCTGCCCCAACAATAGTTCTATTCTTTCGCTCTGCAACCCCATTTTGCTCTGGGTTATATGGAGCCGTCCATTCTCTTTTGATGCCCTCTCTTGCGCAAAATTCTGTGAAGTCCTTGTCAGTATATTCTCCACCATTATCTGAGCGCAATACTTTTATCTTCTTCCCTGTCAGGTTTTCAACCAGAGCTTTGAATTCTTTGAACCGATCAAAGACTTCATCCTTGGTCTTTAAGAAGTAGATCCAAGTTTTCCTGGAGTATTCATCAATAATGGTGACGAAATATTCGCCACCACTAAGAGCTCTAGTAGAGATTGGATTGCATATATTTGAGTGTATTATGTAGAAATTTCTGAATCTTAATTCTTATGCAGAAATTATTTCTGTTAACTCGGTTAAGCTTTTCCTACTTATACAAGTTATCAACTGAATAAACTCAAGTTAACGTCAAAGCAAAACACATAACAGATCTCTACCAATTCAGATCTAGAATAAGCACATGCACACATAGATAAAGTAACAGTTATTTCTGGAGAAACTGTCCCCGGAAAAACCCAATGTGGGAAAACCGGTCTCTGGCTGCTGGAGGGCTCTATTATTAAGAATATTTCTGAATACACAACTCTGGGTTCCAGATCTGGAAAACCCTATAGAGAAAACTCTAGATCTGCAACACCTGGCTAATCTAAGACCAAAACATCGAGTGATCCACACCCTCAAATGTGATTTATAGAACTTAGTCAGATCTAGGCCGTAAACCCCAGATCTCGCCCTCGAAGACCGCGTGCTCTAAGGCTCTCCCAATGCTCAACACCTGCCACCTTATATCGTATTATCCCCTGCATCGGGTGACGCAACAATACGCCGCCCCTAAGGGTCTCTCGTGTAACCCCCCGAAGGGTTTTCGAAAAATCACGCCGTCCTTGTCGCCGCCGCCTTCCTCTCCGCGCCTCGCTTCCTTCTCGATTCTTCTCTCGCTCAGGTATTCTAGACCCCGAGATCAGATCATCCCCTTGGTCTAAATTCCCCTCTCTGCAACTGAAACACTTAAGAATTCTTAGCAACCCCGCCCTAGAATCTCAGCTTAGCTTCAGTGCTCTGCCTCTATGTGTCTTACAAATGACCCCAAGCCTTTCCTTTATACTTTTCTCGTTGAAAAATCAATGGCCAAGATTAAATCTTTAATCAATGGCTAAGATTAAAAGAGAGCTTGATCCGTGTGACTTAAGACAATTTCATCACATGTTTAATTAAATACACTTTAATTATTTTATTTTATTTTAAACCAGATGAAATTTCCCAAATCCATTTCTGGGTCTTGTAGATCAGGTGAACTCTAGTCCTTCCTCAAAATTTGGGATCTAGAGCACAACTGATTGTACCCCAAATACACAAAATCTCAACATATTATCCCCAATACACTTTGTGCCCTATTGTTGCTTCTGGAGTATATTGCTTTAGCGTACTTCCCTAGTACGCATCCTCTGCATATGTCAGCGTGCTTGGTACTTAAGACTGGAACTCCTGTAGCTGTTTCTCTGAGTATCCTCAGAGCTACATGGTGTAGATGCCCCATTTGTCTGTGCCATAGCTCATTCAAGTCCTTTTCACCATTGAGATCGCTGCCTACCAATGCCATTGGAGACTTGAGCTGCAACCTATATAGTTTGTTGCTTCGAGTTCCAATTTGAGCCTTTTTCTTCTTGCTTGGATGCTTGACGTATACTTTCTTTCCAATGAAGTACACATCACATCCCTTGTCCTGCAACTGGAGCACTAAATGTAAATTCATTCCCAGTCCTGTCACATGCAGCGCATTCATGGCTCAGAGGTTATCTCTTGCTTCTGTCTGAAATGCTATGGTCCCTTTTCCTACTAGAGTACACTTCGTTTTGTTTCCCATAGTAATCTGGAAGTTCGTTTCTTCTTCTTGATAGCTTGAGAAATATTCTCGTACTCCCCGCTATCAATGTACCAATCATCGACTGATGCAGAAGTCGATAATCAAGCAAATTCTTCTTCCAACCTGGAAGATAACTTTGAGATGTCATGGTCTTCCATCGTGCTATTTCTTTTCTCTAGCAGCCTCTGCAGAAAAACTGTGTGATCCCTCTAGGGTTCGATTCGCTGCCAATGCAGCACCACGGCTTCCCTTCAATGCAAATTCTTCTGTACCCTTGCCCAATCAAGCTCTAATACCATGTGAAAATTTCTAAATCGAAATCCAACTGCAGTGACTGATGTTATTTCTTCTACTTATTATTCCAGTGACAAGTTATTTACAAAAATTACTTCAGTAAATATCGAAATAAATTCCACTGTAGCCTTCACAATTAAAATACTGAGACAAGATATAAAGAAATACAAGCACAAAAATGACACAAATGTTTTTGGACAATTGTCCCCAGAAAAACCCAATGTGGGAAAACCGGTGCAGCAAATGAGAGTTTCTTTATTATTCTTCAGAAAAAGTTTATTGTACAATAGCAATCAGCTGTAATGAAGAGAAATCTCTGTGATAACATTGCAAAAAATTTTATCACAAATTTCTGATGAGAATTTGGTCTCCGAGAGGCCTTGCTGACCTCTTGCGTCACCAGTGTCAGCATTGCGTGAGGACTGTGCAGTTTCGCGTCACTGCTCTGCGCTGTCCCTTGACTGCTTCTACGTTGTCCCTTCTCTGCTTTTTGTCACTTGCCCTTGCACTCCTAACTGATGTTGATACCCTCTCTGTCCTCTCCACCTGCAACTCTCCCTCAGATTCGATTTCTCTTGCCGAATTTCAGCCATTGAGAAAATTGATTTGCTTGGGCAACTGAGTATCTGCACTGGTGGATTTTCCAAATGACCCTCAAGCTTCCTTAAATAATCTTCTAGTTGACATTCAACGGCCTAGATTAGAAGCTAATCAATGGATAAGATCATTTTGACTTGATCCTCGTCTTCTTCTAGAAGTTACACCCACAATTTAGATTAATACCCATTAATTATTTTAATATCCTAAGTTTAGACTTAGGGTCTCATTAAAAATAGTTAATTTATCAAATAAAACTGTCTCCGGGTGGAATTTCCCAAAACGATTTCTGGGTTATCTGGAATACATGTGTCTATGCTTCTCCTCAAAATTTGAGACTTAGAGCACATCCGATGCTACCACAAATCAAGATTCTGAGGTGGCAATTAGCTGCTGGAATCATCAAAGTGCCCAACACTTTGTTGTGGAGGGGCAACGCTACATCTGTAAGGTCATCACTGCTCTCCGGAAGTGTAGTATGACCCAGGCATTAGGTGGAGTACAAACATGAAAAATATGCTTTCAAGGCCTTTGCTGCTTTGTGAAGGACCACTTTGCAAAACTATCTCAAACACAAGTGAAAGCAACCATTTATTAGAGGCAAAAAATATAAATGCACCATAGTGGACTATACTTAATTGTTAAGGGCATATAAAGACAACAAACTGGGATCACCTTCAAATATCTAAATAGACCAGTGGTGCAAACATCCCGATTCTATTATGAAAAAATTGTCAAATCACGATTTTTTGGCCTAGCTGATGTTTGCCAATTTTTACCGATATTTTCTTGAATTTTTTTGATTTTTTGGTTTTCCGGACCCTTGCCAATTTTATCCCGATGCCGATGTTTGCAACATTGGTTTTTACGTTTAAAAATTTGTGATGATTTTGATTGTGCACCTTTCAGTCTTTTTGCTTTGTAACTCATCAATATTTAATTATCATCCACTGCACTTGATTCTGCACAGATTGGGATAGGATAGGTTGTTGCTCATGTTTTGCTATTGATATGAAATATCATTGTGTTCAGCCACTTGCTACATACAGTGAAAGTTATCCGTGGTATCGTCATGTTTTTCTTTCTATAGTATATTTCCTTTTCTGTTATCTTGATTCTTATTGTCATTACATGTTTGCTTCACAGATAATTGAATGGCTCAGATGCCAACACTGGTGGGTTTTCAATGAGATGGACTTCAATATGCTTATTTCAGCTTATGGAAAGCAGGGGGATTTTGAGAGGGCAGAGCGTGCTTTGAGGTCGATGAAAAAGTGTGGATTTTCATTGAATGTTGTGACATATACAGCCCTTATCGAAGCATATGGAAGGGCAGGCCACTATAAAAAGGCAGAATCTATATTTAAACGAATGCAATCATCTGGCCCAGAGCCCTCAGTATTAACATTCCAAACGATGATTAAAGTACTTGTGGAGGTATTTCTTTTTGTTTTTCCATCTAATGATGATGCTTTCCTGTAATAGGCACTGAATTGACAGTTCACATTTTGTAATTCTTGGCCTGTAATTTCCTAATTGCAGCTGGCATGTATGATTTCGTTATTCTTGAAACTAATTCATTCACAGCATTTGAGTGCAATATGATTAGTCATGAGTCATGACATAATAAGTTTATTCTACAGGGGGCGATCAAGTAGGCTGTCATTTTTTTTCCCTAGAAAAAAATCATAACTTTCATTTCAAGTAAAAAAAAGGTACATTCCATATACATCAAGCACCCTGTAATTCTACGCTGGTACAGCATCCAGAGTGAATTAAAACAATACTAGCCCCTGTTACCAAAAACAATATCATTCCCTGGAGGTCCTATGATTGCGTCACAATAATGATAATAAAAAAAGGAGTTGAAAACCACTTAACAACTCCCTAAACATGCATTACATTATATATAAAAACTCATGGAAGAGTCACAAAGAAAAGCCTGATATACAGGAAAATCAAGCAGTCAAAGAGATGAAGGGATCTCACTGTTTCTGGAAGAGAGAAACCAGCAGCTTCTTCTGAATTCTCTGAGGACCCTTCTGATAACTCCAGAGCTCTTTGGACAGATCATCTGCTTCCACATGCAGTTCCCTATAGATGTGTAATGTTACCCATCAATCTGGCATAGGGATATATATGTCAGATTAAATTCAGATTGTTGGAAGATATGGTTCTCAGAATAGATAGAATGAGAACGTTCAAATTTCGAGATCCCATAGACAGTAGGTGAAGGACTGAAATAAAACACTCAGCTGCCACATCCTTCAAAGGACAAAACAATGACTTGAAAGTGATTTCTGATACATATTTTGAGTGAAGTTGAAATGCTGTAGGGTTCATAAGTACAAGTTTTATTAAGATATTCTTGAAGATATACACAAAAAATTGAAAGTGGTGTTCGACAGGACCTGAGGTTGCTTTCATGATCTTAGAGGGGCTTCACAAAGGGAAAATCTATGCCAGTGTTTTAAATCGGATGTGGCAGGATGGTGTTGTCTCTTTGAGATTATAGTGCAAGATGCATTTTCTGTAGTGGATCTCCTGTTTTCCTATGTGCATATGTTTGAAATCTGAGATACAGGGCAGCAGGGTATGGAATAGAATTACTGGCAACAGCATATCTAGTGTTTCCTCAAGTACTCTAATGTTTATACATGTAAATGTTGATCAAACAAGTGTGGCACATCAGCAGCGTGAGTTTTTTCAGGCTAGTCAAACGGCTGTTAGGCCAACTATGAAGAGACCCACTTCGAAGAAGACCGTTTTCAAGGCATTTTTAGGCATTCTGGCAATTATTTCTGGTAGACTTCTAAGTGAATTTTTTTTAGCAGACAGTCACCCAAACCTATAGCAAGTGGCATATTGTGGTTAACACAATTCCTGTGGGTTTCCAGAGCACCTTTGATGGTGAGTAAAACACACCCATCACACATAGCATGAAGTTTGCAAAAATTTGAAGAACACCCCTTTTAGTGTCTACAAGTCAACCACTGACCAAGACAAATTAATAATGATTGAAGAGTTGAGGGTTGCCCTCATTCTAGGCTATTTTCCATGGATTCTTACACCTTATTAAAAGTCCTTTCATCCTTAGATGATTACGATAACATCCTTGTTGAAAATGTAGTAAATGAAGGTATTTTGTCCTGTGTCTTAGCCACTGAAGACCACGAATTAGTCTTTCTCTCAGCATGAGTGCGAGCTCATGAGATAGACTTAAGATACGATGAGTTTATTTCCACTTTACTGGAATGGTCATCAAGTTTGCACGTGTAGTGTTGGAGCTTCAGTTACGTGGAGTCTTCTTCAGTTTGACTACAGGACGAGGTGGCAGTTACAAGTTCAGTTAGAACGAGATAGTTTTCAGTGTTGATTGGAGAAAGGACGAGTAAAACTTTCAGTTAACTGGCAATCAGAACTCGAACTTCTAAATTAAGTTGGGCCTTCTTGCATGCTCGAATTGGGTCTATAAAGAGGAGGACGAAGGCACAATTCATCACATATTCTTGTGAGATCATTCTTTGTGTGTGTGTGTGCAGAATTGAGGAGCTTTTGCGCTTGAAAATAGGAGGCTACAAGTGCGCAAGGAAATAGGAGATTTTCCCTAGGAAATAAGAGGAAGTGTGCAAGGAAATAGGAGCAGGGATTAGGGATTGCAAGGGCAAGTCAAGGCTATTAAGCAGGAGAACAAGTATGTTCTCAGTGACAGATTGCTAGTTACAAGAAACAACATGAATTGTAATAGATCCATTTGCTCAAAGATCAATAAATAAAATACCACAACAAAGAAAATGGGTTTTCCCTTTTGGGTTTCCTTGGTAAACAAACGTGTCAATTTGTGTGCATGTGTTTTATCTCTCGATTATTTTTCGTTGTTTATAAATTGTTAAGAAACTTTGTATCTTGGTGAAAGAAAATTTGGTTTGCTGCAGAGTTTCAGGAAAATTAACATGGTATCAGGGGAGAGTTCAGCATAAAGACCAACACCAAGTTGATCAATCAGTGGAGAGCGCAGATTAGTCAGCAAGGCTTGTGCTAGAGTTTTGAAGATCAATTTTTGGATAGCAATATGGCGTTCCAAGGACTGAGGGCATATCACTGTTTAGAGGGAGCCTCGAACTTCTGCTCATGGAAGAAGTGAATCTTAGTGGTGTTGGAAGATAATGGGGTGCTAGAATTTGTGAAGAATCAAATAATCCCACCTCAAGATGCCCAACAGTTGATCCATCATTACAAGAATGACACCAAGGCTAGGAGAATCATTCTTGAGGGGGTCAAAGACCATATTATCCCTCATCTTCATGGGAAGAAGACAACATATGAAATGTGGAAAACCATTGTATCAAGGTTCTAGTGAAGCCATGAAGCTGACTTTGAAGGACAAGCTAAGAAATATTCAGATGAGCAAAGGTGAGCCCATCATTACATATCTTTCCAAGTTCACCTAGGTTCGGGATGAGCTAGCTAGAGTGGGCGAGACTGTAGCAGACAGTGACCTTGTGAGTCTTGCGCTTCTAGGACTTCATAAATCTTGGGAGATTTTTCAGGATGCAGTTAGTGGCAAAGAGAACATTCTCGGATAGGAAAGGCTGTGGTCAGACTACGTCCAAGAAGAAATCCAAAGAGGGACGAGAGCTCGAAGATCAACAAAGACATAGGATGAGGGGAACTTTGCCATGGAAGACAAAAGCAACAAAGACAAGAGTAAGAAGGGCCAAGGAAAGATCAAGTCTAGTTAGAAGGGCGAGAAGAAGAAGAAAGATTTGAGCAAGATCAAGAGCTTCCATTTCCATCAGTTAGGGCACTATGCCACTAAGTGTCCTAACAGGGAGAAGGGGTCCAATAAGGATCATGTGGCTGCATCAGCTGGGTAGATGAGTTTTCTTCTCAGTTCGAGAAAGACTTCTCATTGATAGTTTGCATGGCAAGCTCAGTAGGCTACAACGTATGGTATATTGATTTTGGAGCATCCTTCCACATGATTGGGAACAAGGAGTATTTCAGCTAACTAAAGGAGAAGGACACATAGTTTCACATTGATCTAGGAGATGATGGCAAGTACTTGACTAGTGGAGTTGGTATTGTTAGCGTTGAGAGGGAGTTTGGGAGCTCTCTCCACTCAGAGATGTCCTTTGTGTTCCAGGCCTGAAGAAGAACCTTGTTTCAGTGGCTATCCTAGAGGATAAGGTGTTAATTTTGGGCAACTAGGTCCAAACTCCATGTTGTGATGCTTAGATGACGATGCCAATATTTTTATTGGATTCCTCTTTCGGAGAGGTGCAAGATCGATCTAAATATCATCTTGATCGGATGAGTAGAACATGTATTTTGAATTTATTCCACATGTGCAAGGTCGACCTGATTTATCCCACATGCATAAGAGATGTGTCACACACCCCCACAGATGCCCTATATATTGGAGAGACTTGGAGTTCATTTTACACACATTTTTGTGGAGGCATTTTCTTCTTTCTTGGATGGTGATGGAGCAGCATTCTTGATTCTGTGTTTAAGGCTTCTTGGTGTAGCGTCTTGGTGGAGCATTCTTGATGAGACATCTTGGGGTTGTGTGACACATGTGGGAGGTTGACCTTATGAAGATTTTGTTGGTTGAAGCATCCTGCTGATCGCCGTAACGCCACCATTATTTATCTCTGTTTTGGCTTGTCTTCCATCAATCTATTGGTATGTTCTATCTGCATCTTACTTTCATTGAGCCCTAGAAGTTTAAAGTATATTTGCATCTAGCATAGAACATCTTCAGAATTTTACATGGGATCAGAGCTAGGAGAAGACAACGCCCAGCTTATGTCAAGGATTTAGGGCAGCAAGATGAGAGCTGTTCTAAGGGAAAATAAGGATGCCGTTAAGGCTGTGTGGTAGGCAGTAGGCCATACCACCACAACAGGTGACAACGTAGAGATTGAAGGGCAACATATGCATGGACAGTGCGTGGACAATGCATGCATTCTAAGTGCTTTCCTATTCAATCGCCAAACACTTGAAAAATCGTGGTTATATTCGTAAATGTAAACATCGATTCCATGGAAAAATATCCTATTCGTAGCTCTGCAGGAGCCGGTAGATTGCCGTTATTGAGATGTCATGAAAGCATGTAAAGGGCGACAAAGGATTCAGCAGGAGAGTATGCAAACAACACTTGTTTTAGGTATATTTAAGGACGTCTTCCAAGGTAGGTTAAGGCAACAGTCAAAGCACAACCAACGTTGGGATCATTGCCCCCGTTTGATATCATCACGTTCAGGGAACCCTCTTGGGATTTTCAGGATCCCCGAAGATGAGCGACGGAGGGATTCGAACCCCCGACTCATCGACGGAGGTAGTGGGGTTCTTGCCCGCAATTCTAACAGATCCTCCTCTAGAGGTTTTAACGTGCATTATGGGGCTGGTTAATGATGGGGTGGATTTGGTATTCCTCGTCTGTACTTGTCGTTAGTTTCGTGACCTAGTTAGGGTTGTGCCATTTTCTGTCAAATGTCATCCGCAACATCCTCCATCATCTAGGGCTTGGACGTGGGCGGTACTGAAGAGCGTAAGGTCTTGCATGCCCTCTATGCAAGTTTTGGACATGGCCAGATCGTGGGAGCATAAGCCGGCTCCTGCAACTGAGTCTCAACCGGAATTATGGAGCTCATCAACCGAAGGCCAATGAAATAATTTTCTGTGGAACTTGGCGGAGCTGAGAAGCGTCAGAAGACGGAAATCGAAAAAAAGAAGAGAAAGAGGACGATGAGGGGATCATCGATGATGTGGCGGTGGGGGTGGTTCTGACGATCACGGTGGTGAAATTGGCATGGAAGCTGAGATTGTTGAGTCACATCTCCGCAGCGGAAGCATGGAAAGAGCCGAAGCCAGATCGAGCCGTCAGATTCCTCGGTCCTCAGCGGAATTGCATTGAGCATAATCGCATAGCGACAATCCACCTGTCGCCGAGAAAGCCATATCGAAGAGAAAAGCTTTGCTGCCATCGTTCCAATCAAGAAAGCCTCGTCACCGCTGTTTTTTGCAGAGCCATCGTCTTTTTTCAGAGGCTGCCGATTTGTCCGAGTCGGGAAGGAGGCCGCTGTCAGTCAGAAAGAAGTCTGAGCCACCAATTCAAAGGTCTGCACTACGTAATAATCACTATATGGCAAGTATTAAAACAGAAATTTGGTACTCCGTAAGTGATAACATATTCTGGTTTAAAATTGTGGCTAAGAAATTCCTAGACACATCTTAATTTGATCTATGATAAGCATTGCTCGGGTTTTAGAATGTGGCAGAGGTGATTCAGATCAAGTGCCAATAAGGACTATGAATCAATATTAAGTAAACTGTGGCTCAATCATATTTAGAGGAACAATACATACCTCTCCAAGGCAAAACTCAGAGCAACCCTCTTGAAAACTTCATTCAGCAAGGAATACTTGTAATATCAATGTATGATTCTGTTCATTGATTTTTCAGAATCATTGTTGTATGGTCAAAGCATGTAAGATTGTCAAATATAATTACAACAAGATAAAGAGCAAATTGGTGAAGGCGAAATGACCATCTAAAGTAAAATATTTTGACATTAAAATAGTGTACAGCGAATCTGGAGGGGTGTACAAGTGATGAAGATCTTGACAGAGGGCATATTGGAGCAGATCGTTGGCCAGATCTTGAATAGGTACCATTGTGAGGACACCTTTAGGTATCCTGGTTGAAGTGTCTTGGAAGTCATCATTGGGACAACTCAAGAAAGTTTCCATCATAAATAACTTAGGAAGGAGGATCTTGTGGAGGTGAAGCCACAGACTTCTAGGAAGCTGTTGGAGTGTTTAGGGCCTTCACAAAATCTGTGGGTTATGGAAAAATATACATGACCATGAAGTTTGATATCTTCAATACTGTTTGGCAGTATGGCTATGACGAAGATGATGTGTATGATAATATTATGGCAACACTGTAATCAATGATATGACAATATATGATACCTGTCAAGATGTATGACAGATATATGGTAGCATATGGCTATGATCCTTGTATGCCGATGTCTGTGATGCCCGAATTCTCAAATAATCACGAAGGCGTATGTTAGGCTCATGCTGAAGGAAAACATACAAGGGGATTTTCCTCATTGCTCAATTATCACAAAGACATCTGATGCACTTTGACTTATCTGATAAGCTGCCTATAAAATCCTTGGGAGGATGTTCTTATAGATGTCTTCTCTCACAAGAGGAGCTGGAATTAAGAGGGAGACCAAAACCGTGTATGCTCTTGAAAAAATGACATTGCTGGAAGAAAGAAGAGAAGACCCTCATGACTCAGGGGTACTCTCGAGGATGCTGAGAGACATATGGTCCCATAGGGGGACATTCCGTGAAAGCAAGAAGCTGAATAGATACCAAGGGTATCTAGCAGCCATGAGTACAATACGAGCCTAGATCATTTGAAGAAGTCGTAAAGCATCAAGTCTGGAAAGATGTTATACACAAAGAGTACGAGTCCATTATGAAGCATGATGTCTGGGATATGGTCCCAAGACCGGAGGGAAAAGATGTTGTCACCTCGAAATGACTCTATAATATCAAGCATGGATCTGATGGGAGTGCTGAAAAGTACAAGGCAAGATTTGTTGCCCGAGGCTTCTCTCTAAAGGAAGGCATAGACTATGATGATATACTTGCACCTGTGGTCCGATATACCACCATTCGATCTATTATTGCCCTTGCTGCTATGCAAGGATGGAGTCTACATCAAATGGATGTAAAGATAGTCTTTTTGCATGGGTTGATATAGGAAGAGGTGCATGAGGAGCAACCTCTGGGGTTCGAAGTCCAGGATAGAGACTCTCATGCATTCAAGTTGAAGAAAGCCCTCTATGGGTTGAAGCAAGCCCCAGGGCTTGGTACAAGAGGATAGATAGCTACTTGATGAAGCTGGGCTTCACTCGAAGTAATGCTGATCCGAACCCTTTACTTCAAGGTTGATAGAGAAAAGCCTCCCATTCTGGTTCTCCATGTGGACAATCTCTTCCTGACAGGTGCTGACCCTCTCATTCATCAGTGTAAGAGGGAGCTCGCTTCCGAGTTCGAGATGAAGGACCTAGGACTGATACATTACTTCCTAGGCCTGGAGGTCCAACAGAGACTTGGCGAGATTTTCCTTTCTCAAGGAAAATATATTGTGAAGCTGCTGGAAAGATTTGGTATGGTGGATTGTAAGTCCGTGTCAACACCGATGGAACTCAACTTTAAGAAGTTGAGTGAAAGCGCTGCTGGGCCTATGATAGGAAATCCTACAAGTATTGTCAACTTGTAGGGGCCCTGATGTTCTTAGGGAACATCCGTCCGGACGTATGTTGTGCAGTGAACACTTTGAGTCAACAAATGGTTGATCCTCATAACTTTCACTAGGTTGGTGCCAAGAAACTCTTGAGATATCTCTGGGGCACGATAGACCATGGGCTGAGATACACTGTCGGGAGTTTGAGACTTCGTGTATATGCTGATGTCGATTGGGCAGGCAGTGTGGTGGATTGCAAGAGCACATTTAGATGCTACTTCACACTTGGGTCTGCTTCGTGCAGGAAGCAAAAGTTGGTAGCTTTGAGCACCACTGAGGCCGAATACATTGCAGCATGTATGGCCTGTTGTGAAGCCACTTGGTTACGAAAGCTCTTCGTGAGCTGTTCGAGCATGTGCTAGATGCCACCGTTATCCTTTGTGATAATCAGAGAGGGATTCATTTGTCAGAGAATCCCGTGTTCCACGATCGATCCAAGCATGTTGATGTCTGGTACCATTTTATCTGGGATATGGTACAACGAGGCGCCGTAATGCTCGATCATATAGGAACTGATGAGCAAGTTGCGGATATTCTCACAAAGCCCTTGGGGAAGGTCATGTTCCTAACCTTCCATGAGAATCTTGGAATCGTGGAATGATCCTGTTTGGAGGGTCTTGTTGGACGATGAGCTCTGGGAGCTCCAGGGGGGGCTTTGGAGATAGCTTCTTGGAGCTCTAAACAACCACAAGGCTAGGCTTGCCGAACCTTGTTGGTGTGCTTCTGCCCCACTGTGATGATATTGAGTTGTTTTACCTCTCTTTGATCTGTGCCCCGTATGCATCCTACCCATGGAGTTTCAGACTCATGGGAAGTACCTCTCATTTGGCCAATGAGGTGGGAAATGTGAATAGAGACCATAGCAAGACCGATGGACGCATCGGAGATTGCCATACTCCCTATGTCTAGGATGGCACGTGTCCAACCACTTGATTTGGGATCAAGTCTAGTGAGGTTTCGAACCTCCAACTGACTTTGGGTCAGTTAAACTAATTTCGGGTTAGTGTATAACTCTCTTGAGTCCAAGTGAGGTTTCAGACCTCCAACTGACTTCAGGTTGGTATGTGACTCCTTTGAGTCCTATAGAGGTTTCGAACTTCTGAGCTGACTTCGGGTTAGCCAGGAGTGATGTCTTTGTGACTCACCTTTTGTTTGAAATAAAGAAGCCAGCAAAGCAAGTTACAATGGGATGACGCACGATGTTTGGATGGCACTGGTGGATGGAGTTCTCCCTAGTTGAGAGGGAGTGTTAATTTTTTGCAACTAGGTCCAAACTCCATGTTGTGATGCTTAGATGACGATGCCAATATTTTTATTGGATTCCTCTTTCGGAGAGGTGCAAGATTGATCTAAATATCATCTTGATTGGATGAGAAAAAACATGTATTTTGAATTTATTCCACATGTGCAAGGTCGACCTGATTTATTCCACATGCATAAGAGATGTGTCACACACCCCCACAAATGCCTATATATTGGAGAGACTTGGAGTTCATTTTACACACATTTTTGTGGAGGCATTTTCTTCTTTCTTGGATGGTGATGGAGCAACATTCTTGATTCTGTGTTTAGGGCTTCTTGGTGCAGCGTCTTGGTGGAGTATTCTTGATGAGACGTCTTGGGGTTGTGTAACACATTGGGTTGGCTGACCTTATGGAGACTTTGCTGGTTGAAGCATCCTGCTGACCATCGTAACGCCACCATTCTTTATCTCTGTTTTTGGCTTGTCTTCCATCAATCTATTGGTATGTTCTATCTGCATCTTACTTTCATTGAGCCCTAGAATTTTAAAGTATATTTGCATCTAGCATAGAACATCTTCAGAATTTAACAGGGTCGACTGGGTTTGGGAAAAGGACTTGGTCTAGGGATTGGGTCTTTGCATCTCATTTGAAGCAGATTCTAAGAAGAGAAGAGTTTATGGGTTTTCCCCTTGGAGGGGTTTTGCCCTGGCTGAGAGTCTATATCTATGTCCTCTGTTGTTGTTGTTGTTTCTTGATATTGTTTGATGAAAAAGATCTAAGTAAAGAACATAAAGAAGATCATTAAGATTCACAAGCAAGTATCAAGGCTAAAGAAAATGAGTTTAACAAAGTTGCCACTTTACATTTTCTAACAATCTCGACCTAGGTAAATGGAACATCCTACTCCTCCTCGTGCTCATGATGCTTGTTTTGCACACAAGTATGGGGTCTTGTTATTGGACATTGGGTTCAGTGCTCCCAGTGTGTTCCGCAACATGGACTAACCACCTCTCGTGGACCCTAACTTTGGTGATTGTAGCAAAGACTAATGCCTGCAAGTTTTGGTCTAATGGAAATTATAATTCCAAAAAGTGGTATCAGAGCTACAAGTCTCGAGTTTAAAACTCACTAGGCTCGCGTTGGGGGAAGATTGTGTTGGAAATACTGAGAGGGGGGTGAATCATTATTTCGCTTCTTTTTACACAATTAATTAGATTATTTTAGATATTCGGAGCATCAAACAAAACATGAAACAGTAAATAGGAGATTTCACTCAACAAGCTTCTGTATGTATGGTTTACATACAAATTTACCAGATGAACTAGAAGGAAGTACAATAATCCCCAAGGGTTTTACCAGCAAGAGCTGCAAGGAAGCTAATGCTCCCAAAATAAGTTTGGGATCTCGTACCAGGGACAATGACCAAACTATAATCTGCTCTTCATCTATTACTGTCACAATTTATTGCCTCTGCTGATGCACTTCACTGCCACTGCTGTTGCACTTCACTGCTATATCTATCACTGCTATTGCTTCTACACTTCACTCTTACGAACGTTCACTGTAACTCCACAAAAAGTTGAAACACTAGCTCAACACATGCATGCCTCTGTAATAATTTCTCTGCTCAAGACTGTCCATCAAACGCTAGCTTATCATCTGCCAAGTTATATCAACTACCAAATCATCTTACCTCTGGTACACATCAGCTGTCCACACACTAGTGTCCATTGATTCCACCATCTATGTTACCGGATCCGTGGGGCTGGGTAGTTGGATCCCCGGATTGGATACAGATTCGGATCCGGATCCGCTGGGATCCACCGACATTCACTCCATGCACTTTAATCACTGTGTTTTACGACAGAACTTGATTGAAGATTATATCTGTCCGAATGTGCAAAGGTATTAATAATGTGTGGCAAAACATTCGAAGGCATGCTGGTTGGACAGTCCAATCACAACATGTGTAGCTAGCGAGGCACCCGATAATGAGCCGGCAAAGTCTGACATAAATCTGCCCACAAAACTCTTACGCCAATTTTAAATTCTCAGTTTCCAAGTATTTGGTTTCCGATAGCTTATATTATTAAATCCTAACCCAATTCGCACTTTATAAAAGAATCTAAAATACTTTGCTACCTTTAATTTAGTTTATAATGATTAAATACTTTTTATAATAGATAATTTATAATAATATCACTTTATAAAAGGTAATGATTAAATACTTTTTATAATACATAATTTATAATAATATCACTAATAAAAGAATCTAAATACTTTGCGTACCTTTAATTTAATTTATAATAATTAAATCAATTTTATAATAGATAATTTATAATAATATCACTTTATAAAGGAATCTAAATAATAAATACTTTGCCTCCCTTTAATTTAATTTATAATAATTAAATAATTTTTATAATTTATAATTTATAATAATAATAAATTAATAATAATTTTTATAATAATAAATATTATGTTCTACTTTAATTATAAACTATTTAATTTATATCAATATTTATTATTTAATAAATATAAATAATAGATTAGTTTTAAATTTATTAATGCAATATATTAATTGTTTTTTTGTAAGTATTACATTTTATAATACTTTTAAAATTTAAAATTTATATTTTTAAAATATAAAAAAATATATTTATATTATTTGTACTTGTCGTTTCCTTCGCGTATCCGGATCCTAATTTTTCAAAACATTGGCAGATCCGTATCTGGATCCGAATCCGTATCCGTACCCGTATCCGAATCCTGGTAACTTAGTCTTTGGATGCCTGTAGACACTGGATCACTTTATGTCTAAGTCACCTGATACGGGGATTTAGGATTCAATGGATACGGAGATTCAAGAATCGGATTCGGGATACGGTGACCCCCGGAACAGGACACATCCAGGATACGATACGTTAAAAAAATATATATATATATATATATTAAAAATTAGATATTTTTACACAAATTCATTAATTCAAACATAGATTTAAGATCTTAGATACTTATACATGATACATTGATACATCATACAATTGTCAAAATCGCACTTTTCAGCTGCTCGAATCCGGCTGTACGGGATTCTATCGTATCCGTACAGGATACGAACGGGATTCGACGTATCCTGTACGGATACGATCGAATCTAGTGATTTCGGTACGAATCCGTACGTATCCATCAAATACGACGGATTCGGGATTCGTGGGCCCCACCCAACAAATCCGGTTTCTTAGCAATAAAGAGACTATCCAAACAAACTTAAATAAGACAACATGCAAGATAAAAATGAGGCTCTTACAACAGCTATGAGATCTTTTGCCGCCATAAGGGATCTTCTCCCACTCTGGCATCCCTACAAAGCAAAGCAATCAAAAATATAAAATATAAATAAAACAGTAGAATAAATGAACTAAAGAATTGTAGAAGCAAATGCCTTTGTATCATAAAAAAAAATCATAACACCAAAAGTCACTTATCATAGGTGATTGACATACAACAATGATCTTGTCATCCTTGGCGAAATTTGATAATACTTCCTCAATAAAATTAGTGTTTTTTACCATTCCTGCATGATGATTTCACAAACTGTAGAATCAGTTAAATGACATCAACTGATACTACATTATAAATGATGAAGCGATTTAGACTGAAATTACTCCAGAGTTTAGCAAACAACAGAAGTATTCAACAAACCACATCAATTTTGCCAGATTATAAATGATCCTATGATTTCATGAAATAGTCCAGAACTTAGAAAGGGAGAAACATATTCAAAACCTTAAACACCACATAGATAGTGAAAACTAAAAGACACAGAAGATATCCTGAGTATTTTTTAAGATGTCAATATACCTTCTCCGGCTTTGAACATGTATGGGACATTAATAGCATCTTCCACGTGGCCTGCATTAAACTCCTCCAGTGTCCTACCAGGATACCCAGAAGAAAATTCCATGGTAAGAATGCAACATTGCATGGTATAGTTGCTGTGTCTGAATTGAATGCCTTTGATTTGATATTATAAGTTTAAACAATACACATTGTATGTAGCCAATCACTGGAAATAGTCACTCAACTTTCAAAAGGTAAATTTTAGTATTCTATATAAGGGTAGAAACCATGTTCAATTCTGGATACAAAAATTTTGCGAAAATTGAATTTGAATCTGAAATTTTATTAATGTTCACAAATGAACAAAATAGGTCCATCGGACTCAAGAATACATGTACTAACAACTATAAAGGGTTTGGATAAAGAAAATCCCAACAAAGAAAACATTAAAAGGGAAGTTAAGTATTTATCTGAAAAAAGGTGGACCAAAGGAGAAACGTTCCCACACAAAATAAGGGGAGCCAGTAGCTCTCATTATTTACATCCATAACCGATATGTCAACACTAAGAGCTAGGCCAAATAATGTCCTTAGGTGAGCAGACCAGGCTAATGTCACACTAGGTAGGTAATCCTTACCCTCCCATGGTGTTTGAGAAAGATGTCAAAGAAGCAGAGACAGTCTTCGCAGCCAAGACTAAGGAATCTCTATTAGTATTACAATAGTTAGTTCTATACATATGAAGGATAATATTTCACGGTGATGTTGATGCCAAGTGTGTTTGACCCTCCTCCAACATCTTCTCACAACAAGACCTAGTATCTTTGTGGCACAGCTTGGAGCAATTTCAAACAAATCTGCAGTTAACAATCCAGGTGGTAGCTACATGGCATTTCATCATAACGATGTTCACCACAAGATGGAAGTAGGGTGTAATATATGTAGCTGTCACAAGAGGGTTGCCTCTCAATAAACAAGACTAGGCATCATTGGTCAGGATAAGTGAAGAAGGAAGATAGGGATCCACCCAAATCATTATAGAGGAAATGATATCCCCCATTCATCTCACAGTAGACCCAGCATTTGAAGATAACATGTTCCTCTATCTCTACATCAGTCAATGAGAAAAGTTTACAAATCTATTCCTCCCTACAAAGATGGTCATCAACTTCCAACTCCAGATAGGTGTGAACCCACAAGGAACTAACCCATAGGAACATAAAAACCATATAGTCAATGATGTTGAAGATAGTTGGGTTGGATGATGAGTTAAACAAAAATTTGGAGTACGTGTTTATAATAGAAAGCCACCTTATGATTGTTACCCACCAAAAGTGGGTAACCCAACAGAAGAGTGCTTTTCTCCTATCTTGGACAGCCAGCCAATCAGCAGCCCTATACATTGCTCAGTTGTGATGATATGCCACATTCCTCCACCATTTGCATTGGTCATACACCCCTCACCATCTAGCATTCCTCTCGAAGGAAGGTTGACTACCACTTCGCAGGCACTTTAACTATTTTGCAATCAAGTGCTTTTACTTAATGTTTTGGGCATTCTAACATGGATAAAGGGGGGATCTCGATGATTAAATGATCTTGATTGTTAAATTGTTCTCTCACCTTAGCAAGGGAGTTAATCTTTAGCCCTAGTCTAGTGGAACCTCCTCTAAGGCTTTAGGGTTTTAGGAAGGGCATTACTTGGGAAACATGGATGGAAGTAATGTACCCATAACTATTCCAGATTTAACACCTTTCATCATTTCCTTGATTTCACATCCATCCTTGAAGTTTGTTGTCATTGCTTCATTGGGATTTGGCACCCTCACATCCACATCCTTAAGCCAGGGCCGGAAAAATTTTCCCTAGATGTTGATGCAAATAAAAGAAAGGTAAAAGCATAAGATGGCCACAACAAAAGAAAAAGAAAAGTTAAAATGCAAAAGATGGTCAGGACATTGATTAGCACATAGTAAAAATGAGCTCTACCCCCTCATTAGCCACCACCCAGGTCATGAGCACTTGATGCTCCATCACATCATAAGCTATGCTCTTGATCAGAGCATTATCAAAAATAAGTAGAACGTGCACCAGAGGGGTGGAAAAAGCAACTCAGGAAAGGGGTAACTCATGCCTCCATGATTGCTCACTCTATGCATCATTACACTCAGAATGACAAACCTCCATCAGCTAGTCCCTGTTGATAATTGTTTGTCATTGATGTCAACCCAAGTAGCAGCTGGAAGAAGCCTTGCTTTCGACGACAAAAACGACAAGGAAGATCCAGGTTCTCAACTTCATAGGATGGTCCTCGTCATGCCAATTCTAATGATAGGTGGCACATCTCATAACTGCTCTCGGTTGAGGAGACATTTCCGTTCAAAGTTTGTGCCCTGGAGGTGTTTCAAACCCCCAAAGTGAAATGATTTTTGGCTCTTGTTACCTATTAATTTGTACCTTGGCAAGAACGAAGACCCCATTGCCCAATGGAAGAGGCACCTAGAAAAAAATTTAAGATTAGAAGTCAATAGAGAACCTATGCCCACTCTTTCTCTCCTCTATACATTCTTTCTCTCTCAAATTCCACAACTCTACGGGGAATTGTATTAAATGTCGCTAGCATGATCAATTTTTGCAACAGGCTTAGGCGATTGCAGCAGTGTTAGGTGGCAGCCCTCTTGGAGTCTCGATGTGTTGTCCTTTGAAGCATGTACACGGGTTGATCCAATCTTCTCTCTAGGTAGGCCTAATTCCCGAGCTCCAAACTGACAAGCTAGCAGTTACCTTTTTCCATCAAGGTGCTGCACTTCGGCACCAAACTTCACCCAACCTTCAGCTCCTCTTCGTCAATTCAAGATAGCTCGTTTAGGGCTACTTCGGGCTATCAACACGTTGCCCTCCACCAGACCAATGATGCCCAATCCTCCACTGTGAAATCTGCTCCTAATTGAAGTCTTCTTCCCACCCAAGTCAACTTCAATTCATGGCTTCCACAGGCTGCAATACAATCGATCCAATACTGTTCAACATCCTTGACCCAACAAACACCAACACTGTTGTTTTGGGTTTGCTGCAATGCTGCGATTTTGGGTCTGGTTAGGGCACTAACCACAGTCCCTAACAGCCCTTTAATGCACCCAGAATTACCTCTCCTAATTGCGGCATACCCTCACAGAAGTTCCCTCACTAGTTGTTGTTGTTCTAGGCATGAACAACCCTCAAATGTGCCTACGTTGCCCACCAAACAGCAGGTAGGGCTTGCAGCCTACCCACAGCAGCCCTTAGAGGCCGCGTCTGCCTCTCACAAGGGTCCTCTCCCTAACAAACAGTTCCAAAACTCCCACACTATCCCTTCCTTTGCTGCGGCCTCCAAGAACAGACCCTTGGCCTCCTTTCTGCACTTCGACCTCCTCAAAAAGGTGCCCTAAAACAGATTTTGGCCTCCTATTCTCTTGTTGCGTCTAAGGGAGAGAATCTGAGCTCTTCTTGTCGTTATGTGTTGCACAATGGATGATTCTAAGTCTTCCACTCCAACTTGTATATATACCATACACAAGGGATTCTAAAACGTCATCATAAAGGGCTGCCAACTTGTCACATGCCTAAAACAACATTATGCCGACCTTGACACTTCTGGTGTCAACCCCTTAATTACCTTCAAAAATTCATATCTCCACTTCTACAACTCGGAATTGGACGATTCTCGTTGCATTAGATTCGTTTCACCGAGAGCTATCATGCTCATCCATCACATGTAGAAATGTGTTTATGGAAATGCCCAAACCACAATTTGATGCAAAACCCCATACTTGGGTTCCAAGCCCACAAGTCACCCTTGTGGCACTTTCCCTCCAAACCCCGAACCCTAGGGCTTGGAGTACCTCCCAAGCTACACAAATCAACATATAAGAGCTCGAAATTCATGCTCAAAATGCCAACATTCTCCTAAGACTCGCTTTGGGGTCAAAAAATGATGCACCCTCTATGAAAACCCACTTTTCCTAAGTCAAAGACCTAAGGGGGAAGAAAATTGTAAAAGTGGCCCCTAAATCAAAGGATGAAGTGGCTCCACTAAGCCAAGCTAATTGGCTGTCATGGAAGCTATAATTTAGGAGTTGACAGCCCCATAAAAAGAGGAAATGCAGGCCTAGATTTAAGCCATATGCAACACAATTCAAGGGGCTGTCAGGCCAAAATTTAGGGGGGCTGTCAGGCCTTAAATAAAGAGCTGTACGCACAACATAAAAAGAGGAGATGAAAACCTAAATGAAAGCCTATTCCCAGCATCAAAAAGGGGATACGCAGGCATGCCATATGGAAGTCAATCAACTCAGCAAAAAAGAGGTATATAGAACAGTTAAGGGGCTGTTAACTCAGCCAAATTGAGGAGGTACGCTCAGCCTAACGGAAGGAATTCATTGGGCCTCTCCTTTTCTCTATAAATTGTAGTCATTTGCTCTTATTTGAAAGGTTGGAAGCTTGAGAGCTTGGGAATATTATGTTGTAATTTTGTTACACCTTTTATTTATAATACAAAAGACTTTGGAGGTCAATGGTCTCTTGCTTTGTGTGGTTTTCCATATACTTATGTTGAGGTAATCTTGTTGATTTTATTGCTATTTGCTTTCAAGTTGTTTATCATAGGCCTTGATAAGGACATTGTTGTCCAAGGGAAAGAGTAGCAATTACTTGTTATTCTTTTTTAAAAAATTGCACTCTAGATTGAACCATTACATGTATTTCTAGGTTGAATAACATGTTTAGTTGATCATTGTGCAAAATTTCACCTATTTTACTAAACCTGTGGGCAAGATCTTAAGTGGTTTTTACAGGTATCTCAAGCATGGAGTTGGGTAAGTTCTTGGTTGAGCCATCCACCTCCAAGGATCCTAAGAGGCATTAGCCCTGTTTCCTACCAAAAGTGGGTACCCCCAGCAGATCCTTTCTCCTATTCATCTTCTTCTAGCCGGCAGCCCCTGAGAGCCACCTTATAGCCGATGTGATGTGTTGCTTTATCTCCACTCCCTGCATCAGTTGTACGTTTCCTCGCCCATTTCTCAAGAGCATATGTTAGAAGGTGGGTAATCCAACCCAAAAAGTATGTTTTTAATTGTGCAATCAGGTGCTTATGCTTGCTTTTCATTTGGGCATTTTGGGCAAGGATTATTGGGTGACTTGGAAGAATGAAGGGCTTTGACCGTGGTTTTGTTCCCTCACCTTAAATGGGGGGTTAATCTTCAATCGTAGTCCTGTGGGATCACCCCTATTGGCCTATCTCTTTAGCAAGGGCACTACTAAAGAAAAATCCAATTTTGGTAGCGTGGTCCCCTTTTCCATTCCACATTTTTCACTCCCCTTCACACATTACAAGCCCTATTTCATCATTTTCCTTCTTTGGGTCCACAAGGCACTAGCATACCCCCTCCTCTTGTCCACATATCTAGGTCAAGCATGGAAATGTTTCCCCAGAGGTTGATGCAACTAAACGAAAGTTAAAAGAACATCATGGCCACAAGCAAGAAACAAAAGAAGAAGAAAATTATAAAATGAAAAATATGACTGGGACATTTAATATAGCATGTGGGCAAAAGCCAAACATGAGCTCTACCCCTCATCATTATGGCTATCACCCTGGTTCCCAGGGCCCGTGAGTGCCCCTCACGTCATAAAGAACCCATGCATGTCCTAACCCCAGGTGGGTGACGAATTGTCCCACCTTTGAGGGAGTAATAACCTCATTACATCATATATATTATAGTATTGTAATAAGTCTTTGATATATTTCTTCATGTCAGTGTGCGACGAAGCTAGAATTCAACTTGGAGACTGAGCAGGCGCTCCCCAATGGACTCCTAGGGTTTTTGACAGACCCTGTAACGGCTCTGGTCTGCGCGCAGTCTGCCACACCAGTGGCCCCTCATTCTCTCAGGCCAAGCAAACTGTCAGTCCCCTGACTTCTGCCAATGACCCTCCCAACAGGGGGGGATGGTATCCCTCCCCTCTCAGGCACTAACGACACTGTCATTCCTAACGCGGAACAGAACACATCTTCTAGCTCTGCAGAGCACCAGAATGATTCTACAGCAACTCAAAACGACAAAACTCACGAGCCTACAAGCAATACGGAGTAGCCCAAAGCGACCTCTGCAACTTGTCTTCCCATCGCGGCAGAGCGGCCAAAGATAGATTTTCCCAGCCACCGTATCAATGCACAGATACAGTACATGAAAGACCATGCACTCATCGGCAAGTTTGTTGGATTTTGGCCTACTGAGAAGGCACTGCATGGCTGGATTGCCTCCAAATGGAAGCCAAAAGGACATGTCAGCCTTCAGTTAGGACCAAAAGGTTTTTTCAATGCTATCTTTAACTGCATAGAGGATAGAAACCGCATCTTAGATGGAGGACCTTAGTTTTTCAACTCAGCAGGCCTTTATCTCAGAGACTGGGTTGAAAGATTCAACCTAGATAAAGAATATTTCAGCTGGGCTCCTGTCTGGATCAGAATGTACTCCCTACCTGTGGAGTACTAGGACAAAGATTCGCTGAAGGCTATTGGCAATGGCTTAGGAGAGTTCATAAAGGTTGCCGAGGAAACAAAGCTCAGAACTTAGAAGATACACATCGTATGCAAGAATCTGTGTCTACAGACATCTGGCCAAGGCCCTCACGGATTCGGTAAGTCTGTATCATGATGATTTTGAATGGATACAACCAATAGACTATGAAAATGTACCCTTCAGATGCAAAAAATGCCATGCTCATGGACACCTCTTTAGGGATTGTCCCTTAAATCCCACCCCCAAAACCAATGTCACCACGGGAAACTCAGATGCAGAGGGATTCACGAAAGTCTCCAGTCGCAAAAAGCATCATAAGAAACCCTCCTCAACTTCCAAAGCTCCTCAACATACTCCCTCCGCTCCGTCCACCAGCAACAGCTTTGACATCCTTGCCAAGCAACCACAGCCAGACAGCGAACCTTTGCGACAACCTGAGACTTCTTCTAAGCCATCCACCTCCGAACCCTCCCCTGGCCCTCCTAATTCCCAAATCCCCCCAAAAGCTCCTCAAGAAAATACCAGCTCCACTCCCAGTCTCACTAAGGACTCAAATCTTGTACTCTGGCAGCCGAATAGTATGGATATAGATGACTTAATACAAGCCAAACTCCCCACAGATGGCTCTGTCCCAGAGGGCAGTCACTCTAAACCTATGGAAGAAGAACCTGAGAGCATTGACCTGGGTGATTTGGATATCTTTGGCTTAGAGCAGGCCTGCAAAAAGAAAGAATATGACAAAATACATGAAAGACAGATAGAAAGCCTAGAGGTGATCCTATTTCGTGCGCAACAGCAAAGATCACTTGGCATACAACCAGGCAGTCTTTGGGATGGCAAAAAAATACTCAAAGATACCAAGAAAAGGGGAAGAAGAACAGACCTGCAAAGAACCATACTCATTGGGGAAATGCTGGTGGAATCTGGAAGATATCCTAAGTTAACCAAGTTCTTCCAACTGATTTCCAATAGTTCCCAATGAAGCTCACTTCCTGGAATATAAGAAGGCTCAACAACCCCTCGAAACGCAGAATGATCAAAAACATGATTCAACAAGAGAGACCTTATGTCTTCTTCATGCAAGAAACTAAATGCAACAGCAACACCCTTGGCTCTACCATCTCCAAAGCTTGGCCTGGCTGTCACTCTGTTGCAGTCGATGCATCTGGTGCCTCGGGAGGCCTAGCCATTGCCTGGGATCCGCAGGCAATTTCTCTTACCGATTTCCATGCCTCTCATAATCTCATACAAGCCACTTTCCATCTTATAGGATCCAACATTCATGGTCATCTTTCCAATGTTTACTTCCCTCAAGATCCGATGCACAAGATGGCGCTGCTAACCACCATGGAAATTCTAAACTCCAACAGATTATATCCTCTCTGGATAATCGGAGGAGACTTCAATATGATCACCAAGCTAGAAGAAAAGACAGGAGGACGAACTAAGTTAGAGATGGAAAGCAACCACTTCGAGGACTTTATTCAAAGAAACTGGCTAATCGACCTTCCCTTCTCCAATGGCATGCACACTTGGAACAATAAACGCTCAGGATCCCAGCAAATTGCTTCCAAACTCGATCGTTTCCTCATATCGGATAATGCAATCCACTTAGGAGGAGACATTCAAGCTTCCATTTTGCCTCTTTCAGGTTCTGATCATTGGCCCATCCTCCTACAATGGCAGCGACCTGGGGATTCCACCAAGCGACCCTTCAGATTTGAAGCTTTTTGGCTTCCTCACCCTGACTTCAAAGGCATGGTCACTAATGCGTGTAAAAGCTTCATTCCTCCTGCAAGATCCAAAATGCACCAATTCCAGCAACAGCTCAAAAATCTTAAAATTCAGATTAAGCAATGGAATCACTCCACTTTTGGAAACATCTTCCAACAGCAAAAGGTTCTAGAACAAAATATGTCTGCACTCTAGCAACGCATAATCAACGAAGGAAGAACTGAGTCACTTGTTACTTAGGAACAAAGCCTTCTTACTCGGCTGGAAGAAAGAAGAAGGCTAGAAGAAATACTATGGAAGCAGAAATCCAGAATAAGATGGCTAAAAGAAGGAGAAAGGAATACCAAATTCTTTCACTGCTCAACCATCCAAACGCGTATGCACAACAAGATTGCACAGATATAGAATCAGCAAGGAGAAAGACTGGAAGAACATGAGGACATTGAGAGAGAGCTTCTCAACCACTTCAAAACCGTTCTTACTGAAACTCAAGAAAGCAGACAGCCAGCCATAAGTAAGATTCTTCAGCACATTCCCAAGATCATAACAAAAGAACATAATCAGATGCTCCTTCGTCCAACTACCCTTTAGGAAGTAGAACAAGCTATGGCACAATGCAAAGACGGCAAAGGTCCAGGACCAGACGACTTTACTTCCAACTTTTTCCATCACTTCTGGGATCTTATAAAATTGGACGTTTGGCAACTAGTAGAGGAATCAAGGACTCTGCATTGGATGCTCCCGACCCTCAATGCTACCTTTATCGATGTCATCCCAAAAGAAGATCATTCCAACACTCCGGACAAATTCAGGCCCATTGCTCTCTATAATGTCATTTACAAGCTGATCTCTAAAGTAATTGCCAACAGGTTCAAGACTCTGCTTCCCTTACTCATCTCGCTTGAACAAACAAGATATGTGGAGGGACAACAGATCCTTGATGGAATAATTCTCACTCATGAAGTCATACATTCCATGAAACACACCAAGAAGGCAGGTATGCTCCTTAAAATAGATCTCTCTAAAGCTTTTGACAAGTTGAGTTGGAATTATATCAAGCAGATGCTCACCGCTTTTGGCTTCTGTCCTACTTGGGTCAGATGGGTTATGACCCTCATTACCTCCCCATTCTTCTCCATCCTTGTCAATGGCATCCCTTCCGGTCCCTTCTCCCCCTCTAGAGGCATTCGCCAAGGAGACTCACTCTCCCCCTTCCTTTTTTTCCTTAGGGATGAAGGGTTAGGTCGCCTCATCCAACATACTCTTCACTCTCAGAAGCTCCGCGGCATTTCTATCCATGGTTCTCAGGCCACTACCCACCAGCAGTTTGTAGATGACAACATGTTATTTGGACATCCGTCGGTCCAAGAAGCTCTCACCTTCAAATCCTTGCTTGACACCTTTTCGGAAGCCTCTGGCACCTCCACCAATGCTGCAAAATCCCAGATTTTTTTCTTCAACACCCCCATCGTAACTCAAAGGAACATTGCTAGAATTCTCGGTTTCTCCATCGCCTCTCTACCATCTAAATACCTTGGTGCACCTTTGATTGATTCTGCTATCACACATTCCTCCTGGCAAATTCTTCTAGAGAAGTTGGAAGCCCGTCCTTCCTCCTGGACTTATAGATCCCTCAATATGGCTAGCCGTCTCATTCTAATCAAAGCTATTTTGCAATCTATGCCCCTGTATCTCTTCTCATTTCTGGCAGCACCCAAATGGGTTCTCAAAAACATCAAAGGCCTGCAACGCAACTTCCTCTGGGGCTCCGTGGGTCAAAACCGCAAATGGGCTCTAGTTAAATGGTCAACCATCTGTAAGTCAAAAAGGGATTGGGGTCTAGGCCTCCGTGATCCGCACCACAACAATGCAGTCATGGGAGCTCGAATATGGTGGAAATGGCTATATGTGCCAAACATGCCATGGGTTGTCCTCTGGAATGCAAAATATGCCAACAATAGACCATCAGAAGATCTCATCAGGCTGACAATGACAAATGCAGGCTCCCTTATATGGAATGCGGCCAAACAACATCGAACCATTATCCAGGAACACAGCTTCTGGGAGGTCAAAGATGGGGGCACAGCACGTTTCTGGGTAGACTCTTGGCAGCAAAGACCCAAATTAGCAACTATTTTACAGCTTCAACCACACGTGGATTAGACCAATCAGCTGAACAGCAAAGTCAACTAGCACTAGATTCCCTCCACGTCTCTGGGATATCGGCAATGGGCACCAGCAACCCAATTTGGACATCATTGGCAAGAGGACATAAATAGGGAAATCGACTCAGAACTAAATAGAAGAAAGATCAGATACTCAGAAAAGAAAGATCTTCTTAGATGGGGATACACTCCTCGAGGCACGTTCACTACTAAGGAAGCATATCAGCTGATTAATTCCACCCAGGATCCAGAAGACTCCCTGTGGGTACAAATTTGGATACCAGGCATCTGGTCCAAAGTCTCTACCTTCCTATGGCTCTTATGTCATAAAAGAATTCTCACCTGGGACAATCTTATTAAAAAAGGATTCATTGGCCCCTCATGATGCCCCAATTGCTCAACACATATTGAAACCATTTAGCACCTCATGGACAGTTGTTGCTTAGCTAGCAAACTGTGGGAAAAAATGAGCTTCAGGTGCAGGAAATCGAGCAAAATTTCAAGGGACATTGTCGGCACCATCCGTAACTGGCCATCGGCTCCTTACAACAGCAAATTATTAAACTCTCTATGGACTCTTCTTTCGGGTCTTCTTCTTTGGACAATCTGGAAAGAAAGGAACAAGAGAATATTCAAGAATCAGTGTACTCCGTTGGATACAATATGGAACAACCTCTGCATCAACCTCCAAGAAACCATAGCCCTTCAACAATGGCAAGATTCTAACTTTCCTACTCAAGATCAGGAGAAGCTAATTTGGGAGAACTGGCATCTCTCGCTTCCTACAGGCCACTCCAGCAAGAGTTCTTCTCCCAATCATCTTGAATCACCCAGCATCTGGATTCCCCCCCCCCCCGCTGGTCTAATTAAAATTAATTTTGACGGTGCTTCTAAAGGAAACCCAGGAGAGGCAGGATTCGGGGGCATCTTCAGAGATTCTAATGGCAACCCCCTCTTGATTTTCTTTGGCTCTATAGGTTGGGACTCCAACAATTCTGCTGAATTAGAGGGCTTATGGCAAGGGCTTTGCCTGGCTCATCATCACAATTTTTCTCCCATTGAAATAGAAGGAGACTCTCAAATTCTCATCAATGCAACCACTCAACTCCTCATGGGAGCGTCAGCCACCAAGGTGGCTAACAGCTGGAGACTGGTGGCAAGATTGGAACTCATAGAAAAGTGGCTGAAAAACCATCGGGCGATCTCCTTCAAACATGTTAAGCGATCAGGCAACAAAGTTGCAGATCTTCTTGCGAATAAGGGAGTGGAAAGTGACCAAACCTTACACTATGGTCCCCTCACAATTCTCCATGATCCCTCTCTCATTCAGGAATGCACTACTCTAGTGCACAAAGACACAACACTCCCGGATGCGGGTGACATCTAAGGACAGATATTTGGAGGGCGCATGGGGTGGCACGTGGCCCAGACACATGGCCACCCATGGTCTCCAAGCGCGGGCATTTAATTGCCCTTATTGCGCTCACCGGTGCTCATTTATGTTGCTCACTAGTCGATGCATCTACCAGCTCTTCAAAATCTCTCTGCATGGCCATCTCCCTCCTTCGCCTCTGCCGTCGAGCTGCAATTGTCCCCCTGGAGTCTCGGAACCGAGCTTCCGAACGCCTACAGGGAGACGCTGCAGTCTCCTCTATTGTATCGAATTCGTTCCTGGTGTGCATTTCTCCCACAGCTTCCATTGTAATCTGAATTTCGTCGCTGCGCCTTGCAGGGCTTCTGCTCCTTCAGCTCCTTCAACTCCTTGCAGGCCTTCTGCTCCTTCAGCTCCCTGGCCTTCCGCTCCTCTGCCCTCACATTCTACCGCTCCTCCGCCTTTGTGGTCTCCTTCCCCCCACTGCATTCCCCCTAGCTCCACCATGCCTCGCCGCTGCCACCGAATGCGTTGCCGCAGAGGCAACAGCCGCGACAAAGATTCTAGACTTCCCATCGCTGCTCGCTCTGATTCCTCCTCTCCTTTGCCTGATAATTCCTCCGGGCGTTACCCTGTCACCCACAGCAGTCGGGGCCAAGACTGGGCTTCACGCAGGTCTCGCTCCCCACCTTCGACTATTTCCACCACCAATTCTCCCCTGACTCTTCCTCGCCTGGAGACGGTGGCCTCTCTGTTGCCCGCTCAATCCGCTCAGTTCCATTACACCTGCACCATGGACAGACCACGCATTACAGCCACCATCACTATTAGCTTCAAAGAGGAAGCTCTCAGCACTGAAAGCCCTCGTCCCAGAAAATTGCCCCAAGAAGTCCATCTCAGACTCTGCAACGCAACAGCTCACTGGCAAGGGGGAGGTTCTGGGTGCTCCGTCCGTTGTCTTGCAAGGTGCTCTGACCTCTAGCAGTAGAATCAAAAGCTCTGACAGTAGCAGTGAGGATTGGTCAGGCGACCATGGGGATTCTGGCAGCACTCGCCCTTCCAACGCCACTGAGCACGCGGAGGATGACACCTGTGATAAGCATGCAGATGACACCAAAGAGTATCGGTGTCTCATTGTGGAAGAGACACCTCCTCCTGGCAATGCCACCTAAACTTTCAGGTCTTTTCCGGTTTCCGGTTTTGGGCTCCATGTCTTTGGAACCCTTATTTTTTGCTCCTTCTGATATTTTCAAATACTCAGATATTCTCCATGTTCAAAGCTGGTTTCCCGCTCAGGGCAGCTATAAAACAGCTAAGTTGGTTGGTTTCCCCTTCGAGGGCAGTCACAGTTTTGAATTTTTGTACAACTATGCCTCTGGAATAGGCTAGAACTGCTGAGGCCAATGCCTCCTTGTATTATATGTTTCATAATAGAATTTAGTCTTACTTAGAAAAAAAAAATAACTACATTACATCATTCACAACATGCTCTCATTTCCTAGAACCTCAGTAGTAATATAAAAGAAAAAATCAAGAAAAGGCAAAAGGAAAATAAAGAGGAGTGGAAAAACAAAGGATGGGGTAACTCATGTAACCAGGATTTCCCCCTCCTCACATTTGTATGCCCAATATGTGGACATCCCTCATCATTGCTATCCTTGTACCCATGGCATTTTGTCTTGAGACCCCTATGTCCCCATCCATTTCATCATCATTCACATGCCACATATTGAGTGAATAATGTGCCAGGGACATGTCTTTTCCCTTAGGGGTTGGAAATACCTAATAGGATCACTTATTAGCCACTCCTACCTAGGCAGGTAACACTATTTCGAGATTGACGCCCCAAATTTGGAAGAGAAGCCCCATATGGAGTCTCAATTTGCCCTTGACTAACAAGCTTGGTTCACCTAGATGCATTAACGATTAAGTGTACCTGATAGTGAAGATGTAGCACTAGACATTGTGTGTGATTGGCAATTGGTTTCATCATGGGTTGGGCAACTTAATTGGGGCCTAAGTCCACTAGAGAAGCATATGACACCCTACAGGTGAAGCGTTGAGAGCCATGGGACTCTTGTCACTTGCAGAGCATCATTCCATTCCATGGGCGCCTTCAACACCACAACAGTCTGCGCTTTGCCCCACATTATTTGTAAGAAGATGCACTTGGACCAGCATGTCCCAGCCAGCTTAGCATTGCACTGATGGTTTGGCAGTTGATTTGAGGCCCAAATAAGGTTGTCTCGCCCCTTTAAGACATGGGAGGGATAGCACCATACTCCAAGCCCTCAACATTGGAGCAGAATCAAGCTATTTTATCACCAGGAGAACCATGAGACCCATTTTGTGCCCCAAACACAAAACTGGGGTCCACATGATCATTGGCATGGATATGTAGGGGCCAACCCCTAGAGGATAATTTTTGGGGCCCTGTTGGCTCAGTTTGGCACCAAGAGAGCTCAACACATGCCTCCAAGAGGCCCATGTAGTGATGATGTCAACACTTTGGCCCTCTTGTGGGTTAACTTTTATGAATGATGTGATGTGAACAACACTATGGAAAACTCGTTCAAAAAACAGTTGAATAAGTAGCAAAGTGACTATTTTAGCATAAAACCTTGCTTGAAGAGCTCTACTTGGAACCCTTCCTCATCCACTGTCTTACTAGTATTCATCATCCAAATGACCTCTTGGATATCTTGGTATGAGAATAGATGGCAAAAAGAGGGGGGGGGGATCTAACTTGGATTGAATGCTATAAAAGGAAATCATATAGGGAGTATGTATGACTAAACATTCTGGAAGAATAGCAGAATGGCCAAGGAAGAAGATGCACCAAAAATGTTTTGGGGAATGGATAAAGGAACCTTTCAACTCACGTCTTCATTAGGAAATGAAAAGGTGTTTCTTATGACAAAGTAGGCGACGATAAGCAGCATTAGGATGGGACTAGGTGTTGATTTTGTAGCTACGAAAGGTCTTCTACATAGTCTAGCATCTTACATGCACAAGAAGAAGTCCTCTTTAAGTGGTTGTTTGAGAGGAACAAGTACAGCTAATAAGAATTATTTCCTAAGTCTAAATTAGAAAAAACACATTAATTAATTTAATTGATTAATGTTGGCTAATTGAGCAAAATTCTAAGGATAACTATTTAATTATTTATGTGATTTATGTGATTTAGATCTCATCTCAACCATTGATCTAAGTGGATTAGGATTTAATCCTAGTCGTCTATCACTTTGGGGATTGAGGGTTAGGGACTTTGCTCAATTTGAAATTATGAAAGGAACCTACAGGAGAGGATTAAGACACATTCATTTGGAGAGACTCCAACATTAGGAAATAAAGAGGTATTTCTTATGAAAAAGTAGGAAACGACAAACAGCTTTAGGATGAGACAAGGTGTTGATTTTGTAGCTACGTAAGGTCTTTTGCATAGGCCATTGTCTTACATGCACAAGAAGGAGTCCTCTTTAAGTGGTTGTTTGAGAGGAACAACTAATATGATTTTTTCCGAGTCTAACTTAGAAAAAGCACATTAATTAATTTAATTGATTAATGTTGGCTAATTGAGCAAAACTCTAAGAATAAATATGTAATTATTTAAGTGACTTAGATCTCATCTCAACCATTGATCTAAGTGCATTAGAATTTAATCCTAGCCGTCTATCACTTTGGAGATTGAGAGTTAGGGACTTTGCGCAAATTGAAATTATAAAAGGAACCTAAGGGAGAGGATGAAGACACATTCATTTGGAGAGACTCCAGCAGACTTGTGAAAGCCAATTGTAGGTTTGAGAAGTTAAAGAGAAAGGAAAAGAAATGCAGAAACTTACCAAAGCACAAGAACAGTGATCAGCCACATGTGGCAGGCCGAGTAGGGTGTTTTGGCACATGTGGCAAAAGGAGATTGTCACTACTAGAAATTTTTTGAACATTTCTAGGTTTATTTCTACTGTAATTTCTGTATTTTTGAGGGTCAATTTCCCTAGTAGCTTAGTAAGGGAGACCTTAATTTTCCAAAGAAGAATTTAATTAATGGGAATTTGTTTGGGGCAATTTCATTGTGCTTTTTGTGGTTGTTTTTTGTGATTAATTTCTACAAAATTCCACTGCTAATTTTCCAAGTTAAAAGTACTACAGTATTTATGTTTTACAGTTTTCGGATTTTTTTGTACAACAAAAAAATTATTTGTTGATTTAAAAGTAATTTATGAGGATAAAATCCTTGTAGGAAACTTAAATGATAAATATGAATCTGGTATTTAGAAATTGACATGGTATCAGAGTTCTAGAAACTCTAAAGAAGAGAAGATTAGTAACACAAGGGTTATCACAGCAAGTTTATTCAACAAATTTTTATTTTCAGCAAGGGTTTTGTGGGTAAAAGTTTGATCTAGACACAATGACCTCGAGTGGATTGATATTTGAAGATAGGTTGGAAGGGGTGTCTAATTTCAGTCCATGAAAGGAGAGGATCATGCTAATTCTCATGGAGAACAACTTGTGGGAGTTTGTTGAAACTGGCATCCAACCTCCTTTGGATGCAGCACACAGGTCGCTCATAACTTGAAGGATGTGAAGGCTGGACACAGATGTTGTGAAGGATCATTTGATCCCTCACATATTGGAAAAGAAGAAAGCCCATAGCATGTGGACAGCCTTGGCAACATTATACCAAAGCAATAACTAGAATTGGAAGATGGTGTTAAGAGAGAATTGGGAGGAGTCGTTGACTAGTGGACAACATAAGAGTGGGGATGAGGAGAGCCTTGCTCTTGTCGGGCAAGCAAAGAAGGGCAAGGCGAAGGCCAAGAAAAACTCAAGTTGAGGAGCATCTTTTGACAAGGACACATACAAAGTCAAATACTTTGCTTGTCATAAATATGGACACAATGCAAGTCCATGTCCAAACAAGAAGGGCAAGGGGAAGACACCTATGGCTGCATTTGCACAGATGGATGAGTTAACCAACAAGTTTGAGAAGGAATTTTCCTTGGTCTCTTGTCTTTTTGGCACCATTACATGTGGGATGTGGTTTGTGGACAGTGGGGCATCTTGTCATATGGGGCATCTCATCACATGACGGGATCTCGTGACCTATTCACCATGATGGCTAAGGAGCACAAAGACCTATTCACTATTAAAAGATCCCATGGTGTGCCTATCTGCTCTCTGCTATATTGGAGGCCCATGGCTCTCAACGTTCACCTTACAAGTGCCATTAAGACCCTCTGTGTTAGTTTTTGTAGCATCGGATGTGTTATAGCCTCGAGATTTGGCAGAGAGGTTAGAATACATAAGTACTCCAATACCCAGAAATCGTTTCTGGAAATTCCACCTAGAGACGACTTAATTAAAATAATTAATCAGTTTTTAATATTTCCTAAGTCTAAACGTAGGAAATATGATTAATTAAAAGCATTAATTAAGACATGGTGAGAATCTTCTAGATAATGACTACGATCGAGTTCTAGTTAATCTTAGCCATCGATTAAGTTTTAATCATGGTCTTTGATGTCTCAACGAGAGGTTATAAGAAGAAACTCAATGGGACTTGAAGAACAAACTTGTAGAGATTGAATTCACTGGAAGATCAATTTCCTAAGTAGCAGTGTTTTGTTGCTGTGGAGAGAACTAGTGAGCTCGAAGTAGTGAGAGAGGCGCAGGGATAGTAAGGCCAGAGGAAGATTTTCCAAATCCGGTGAGTGCATTGCAGAGAGGTAGTGAGTGCCACAAAGACGCAGCGTAGAGCCACGCAGAGGCAGCACAGTGCTTCAGAGGAGAATTTGTATTTTGTTGGGGAGAAGAGTTGATTCAGTGCCAGAAGCCGGAGAGAGGGTCCGGAGGCCAAGAGAATCCATCTTCTAGACAGCAGTTGATCAGTTAGCGAGAGGAAAAGTTGTTCCAAGTTGTGGGGACGCAGTAGTGTGTACGCTGATGCACAGGCAGCACAGAGCAGCTCATCTTGAGCCAAGGTTGAAGCAAAATAACTTATGGCTTGTTGACTTTTAATGTAGAAATACACAAAGGTTTTTGTAATAATAAATTATTATGTATATAAAATGTACAAGATATGTTGAATGCTACAATGAGGACCTGCATAGATACCTAAGCAGATGTCCTTCCGTGACTGGGCATGTCTTTTAGACATACCTTTTCACTTAATGACTATTTAACATAATCATCATTTCATTATTTATTATTTATATTTATTTATGTTCATTTTATTTTGTATAATTTATATTCGTAACATTGGCCCTTTCTTCAAAAGCTTTGTCCTCAAAGCTTAATGTCGACGGTTTTCTTCACCTTAATCTCGAACAATTGTCCTCACTTTGTCATGTCATTTTTGATAAATGTGACTGGTCACTGGTAACTCAACATGTATAATTCGTCGGTGATTTTATTTTGGAACTAAGGTTTCTTCATTTTTATTGACATCCCTTTTTTTTTAATTCCATTTTTTATTTTTTAATAATAATAATAATATTATTATTATTATTAAATAACTTAATTAATTGAATTGATTTTGTAATCCAACTATATATGGTGTTATGAACCTAATTCATAACTAAAGTAATAAATATAGTTATTAATAGAATAAAATAGAATAAATGTAATTACTAACTAATCAATTAAGGATTATGTTAAATAGTCATTAGGTTAATGAAAAGGCATGTCTAAAAGACATGCCCATTCGTGAAAAGGTACCTCATTGTAATCATTCAATCATGTCATATATCATATTAATAAATATTTATTATTATAAATACATCTTGTGTATTTTTATAATTAAAGCTATTTCTGCTATCAAAGTCAACAAGCATACAAGTCTTACTGCTACAGTAACCAAATCTAGAACTTCCGTTGTTACAGTGGTATCGGAACCATATCAGAGCCATATTGAGGACAAGTTGAAGCAATGGCACATAACATTGTTTTACAAGCCTACGAACGTAGTTTACAAGCCTATGGACATAAACTACCACACTATGTGTCATTACGTGAAAATCCCAAAATAATTGAGCAGATTAGGAAAGTTCAAGAAAAGCTTCAGCGATTAGAGAATTCTTGGGCAAAAGTCACAAACGGTTGTAAAAAAATTTCTGCAGATCTTAAAAAAATTTCTCGTAATAGAGAAGAAAATCATGACAAACAAAAAGATGGAAAATGCGGTAATAATGAGAAGGCAGTTAGTTATGCAAAGGGAAAATCAAGTAGAACATCCATGGTAAATTCAAGTAAATACATTCCCCCACCAATGCGTAATAAAGGAAAACAACCAACTAATATTGAAAGTAAAGAAGAAGGGAAATGTTGGAAGTGTGGAAACAAATATTTCGCAGGACATATATGTGCCTTTTATACAAGAAATGAAATTGCCATGGTTCAAATAAAACAAAAAAATATTGAAAATAACATTTATGATGATGAAATAAGAACTCGTGAGAGCAACATGGATGAAACTGAAAATCAAAGTGGATGTATGACCACTGTAGATGAAAGCAAGGAAGAAAAAAATGAATCTCCAGAATTTATATATGAAAAATCAGTAATTTCTGTAAAAAAACATGTTATGACAATGGCACAATATGACAAGGATGTAGGTGTTAAAGATAAAGATAATTCTGATAACAGCAAAGGCTTGAGTGTTTCTCCTCTCCATCCTCCTCTAAAGCCACTCGATCCTTCTCAACGACACTGCAAAGGTATCACCCTTGGGCAGGGTACGTATGGGACCACCTACAAAGCCTTCGAAACTATAACAAACAAAACTGTGGCAAGAAAGAAAATCCATCTGGGTAAAACTAAAGAAGGTGTTAATGTAATTGCTTTAAGAGGAATCAAATTATTGAAGGAGTTTTCGCATCCAAATATAATTCAGCTAATAAATGCATATCCACACAAACAGAATTTACATATTGTCCTTGAATTCATGGAGAGTAACTTTGAGACTATTATAAAAGACAAACATAATTCCGCCATCATCCAAGATCTTGAAGGAGTTGCTGGGAGTTTATACGTCTGCTGTGGTGGACGTAGAGCCGCAACGAGGAGCTCCCCGCCAAAGAGATTTGGGATGGGAAGAGGTGGTTGAGCAACTGGTTACAGTAAATTTATTGAATACACCAATAAATTTATTGAATGCACTAAAAATGTCGATTAAAGAATATGACCTCTATCAACCCTTTTCATCAGAGTTTCAGCGTGGCCATACGAAGAAAATTTCAGACATTGAAGAAAATTTCAGACATAGAAGTTTGCGATATACAAGTTCATACGAGCTAAAGCTATTTTGTCAATCAGAAGTCAGGGTGTTATTGTGGAGAATTCGAATTTTTAAAGTTAGGGTTGGTGATAATCCTCTCTTCACCATGGATAAGGCCAATATGAACAATTATATCGCAGCTTGGTTGGAAAAGAATGCAATAGCCATACCACACAATTTCTACTCAAGTTGCTCCTCTGATGGTATCATCAGCAACACTGATTGTGCTTTCATTGGCACTTTAATTGGATCCGATGAATCGAACAACGTGAATACAACGTGCATAACTTTAAATGATAAGTTAGAGCGACTAAGTGGCCGTGGGTTTTATTCTTTCACTAGTGTTCTCGACTCTATATTCGATGTTTTTGAAACGTACAAGGGTTCCACTGACCGTAACGGAGCGGCTTCTGGAATGGACGATGAAGACGAGGAGGTTATAGTCCATATTTCTTACAACTTTAACGATGATTCGTTGCTGGTTCTACAGCAACATGTTAGCCGAGTTGCTTCAAGGAGGAACGAGAAACAGCTTCTAAGCTTCAAAATTGAATCTGTGAGAAATGAAGATCCGTATGTAGGGTTAAAGCATATTGATGATTGTTTAGATTATGATGTACCGCATAACAGAGCATTGGGTTATGACTAGACCAGAGAGGTATTCATAATCTATGACTTAATCGACTTCGAGCCTAAGTTTGAATTGTCGGATGCTACTACCAATATTGAAGACTTCCAGCTTCAGAGTGATCAGAAGAATTGGTACATGACGACGTTCAATAAGGATGGAATCAGCAAGCGCCCCAGAACAGACATCAAATCCAACGTTGTCCCCAGATTTCTTGCCAGAACTCTCGAGTTCTTCACTTTCAAGATTTGGGAAACGATGCCGATATACAATTTTGATGGAGACCTTGTTAGAAATTCGGATGATCACAGTGTGGCCGTGGAACAGGTTTCCAGTAATCCGACCACCAAATTTAACTTTCTTGGCTACTATCCTTCATTGATTGTCGCGTCGATAATCTACTATGCTGGAATCCTCATCCTCGACAATCCCCGCGGTGTAAACTCTGTCGTCCGATGGGTTGTCTGCGTCCTCGTTGCCCTGACAGAACCAGACACTAAAAACCTTGTCATCTCCTCCACCGCCAAGCGACGTAGCAGGTCCATCAATCTTCCAGATGGAGGCTTACAGCAATGGCATATTAAGGTTCGAACGGGCGTTGTGTCAAATCGGCGTGACTTTCCGAGCTAGATTCGATTATTACTAATTATATGTATATAAATTATTACGGTTATATCTATGCATATATATATTATTAATTTAATTAATTAAAATTACAATTTAATTAATTAAATTAATAAAAAAAAAAATATTAATATTTATTATTATTATAAAAAAAAATGATGAAGGAATTATAAGGACGAGTTATACGTTCAAGATGATAACACAAGTGAAGAAACTCGGGAAGCGATCAAAGTAGAGAAAATTAGTATCCTTTTAAGCTTTGAGGACAAAGCTTTTCGAGAAGGAGGCAATGTTATGAACCTAATTCATAACTAAAGTAATAAATATAGTTATTAATAGAATAAATGCAATTACTAACTAATCAATTAAGGATTATGTTAAATAGTCATTAGGTTAATGAAAAGGCATGTCTAAAAGACATGCCCGTTCGTGAAAAGTTACCTGCATGGGTATAAAAGCGGGACCTCATTGTAATCATTCAATCATGTCATATATCATATTAATAAATATTTATTATTATAAATACATCTTGTGTATTTTTATAATTAAAGCTATTTCTGCTATCAAAGTCAACAAGCATACATGTCTTACTGCTACAGTAACCAAATCTAGAACTTCCGCTATTACATATGGCCTATCGAGTTGTTTGGACCAATGTAATGACCCGACGAAATATTGACCACGACCGAATCAGCATTATATCGATCTGTATCGACACCTGTCACCTACACGACTTGGGACACGACGTTCGACTGGATCACGACGTTCTGATCGCAGCTGTCTTTTTACGCTATGTGTTCCTTCGTCGACCGTCGAAGTAGTGGCCACAGTCTGTCGTATGTGGATTTATACAGCAGCCTTTAAGCGACTTGGATGGGCGGCAATATGCAATTTGTACAGCGGTTTATAAGCACGAGCAGGTAGCAACGATGTTGATACTACGTGGACTAGCTGGTGAATCGGATGGGAGAATGGGAACAGACAGGGACGGAACTAATAAGCGGACACGATGAGAGGCACAATGGATCACGCAGGAGCGGGGACAGATAGAGCGGATAAGGAGATGGAGCAATGTGGTTTATAGCGACTGCGTATAGCGGATAGGTGATGGAAAGATCGAAATTGGTGAGCATGACATGGTCGATGTCCTGTATCAGCACATTCTCGAGCTTCAAATCTCTGTACACGATCCCCAAGTTGTGCAGATACACCCATGCCAAAACAATCTTTGCTGCATAGAACCTAATTATGGACTCGGAAAATGTCTTCTCAGTTTGCCTACGTCTCAGACTATTAAGATCCCTGCCGAGGCAATAGTCTATGAGGTAGGCGATTATGTTTTTTGTCTCAACATGCCCAAACAAGGTAGGTAGAAAAGGATGGTCTAAGCAGGAGAGTATATTCCTCTCAATTTGTACGCGTAAGAGGTATAGGTTGCGTTGATTCATTATACGAATCGTGGATCTGACGAGGAAGCCTCGGGTGGAGATTGAGTTGAAGGGAGGGTCATTGGTGTATTGAGAAAACCACATGTTCATTCTCTTCCTTGTTCTCAGGTCGGGCAACACGTCTTCTGGCTTGTGCAACTATTCCACAGATTTCCGATCATAGGTGAGGTGCGAATTAGGGATTGTAACTGGATCCGCCATGAATTTCCTTGAAATCGGACAGAAAAATTCTTTGGGTACAGTTTCATTATGGTGCAGATTATACATATATCGGGCTCGCCTTCTATTTCGGCGGCCGCCATGCCTATTGGCTCCACTTTGTTCGGAATTTCCATAACCATGAAACATTTTTAAAGATTTTGAATCTCTTTTTTCCATTGCATCTAATACAACTTTGATATGAAAAAGCACCCCTAATGAAAGACTAGATCTAGCATAGAAACTACTCTCATTACTGATTAATTTGGCCACTGATTTTTTGGTAACAAATTTTGTTGTTGAGGTACAGTTATCCAAACCTTCATGCTTAGACATGATATCTTTAAGAGATGCAATGCTTGCACGAGGTGATCCCTGAACACTTGATGGTTGCCTCAAAGTGTTGTTTGCAGAAGGGAAAAAGTCTTCAGGAACACTTATGAAGTCCTCATCCGAGTCAGACCCTAAGGAAGCTACAGTATCAAACCACGTCTCCTCCTCGCTGACTTTGGAATCTGTTCGGATATCACACCATTGAAGTTGTCTTACATGGATGTTTAAATTTGCAGCTTCATTTCTTAATTGCTTATCACAGGTGTAAGATTTTTGAGATACAAAGATCTAGATCTGCAAAACAATGAACAAGCTTGCAAGAGAAGGAAGGAAGCGAGCAAGAATTGAGAATAGAATGAAATTGATTCTCCAATATTAGTTTTTGGAATAAATACATAAAAGCAACTAAGTTAAGCTTAGTTGTACATGCAATAACTAAAGCTAACTGAAGCTAAGTGTGCTTTATCTTATGTTAATGTGTACATGTGCCACATGCAAGTAGTAAGTTAACTTAACTAAGCAAGTGCACATCACATGCAAGCAGTAAGTTAACTAAAGCTAATCTAGGTGCATGTACACCAACATAGCTAGTTTAAGACCAACACAGCTAGTTTAAGTGCATGTACACCAACACCCCCCCTTAAGCATAACTTAGGTGAGTGTGATGCAAAATGAATGAGTCTCGGCAACACGGCCATTTTAGGTACCCATATACAATGCATAAAATAAAAATAAAAAAGAGGAAAGAGGGAAAACCCAGTGGGAAGAAAACCCCCCCTCAAAATATAATGCAAAAGTAGAGAAAAGACAACTGCTAGGCAGTCGTGTCCTTCACCCCAAGACGATCTCGCAGGAATCGAAACTTCTGCTCAGTGAAAGTCTTGGTGAAGATATTAGCAATCTTCTCGGAACTAGGACAGTACTGAAGATCAATGATCCTATCATGAATGATTTCTCTAATGAAGTGCATGTGGATCTCGATGTGTTTGGTCCGCTGCCGCTGCACTGGATCTCTGCAAAACTTTAGCGTACTTTTATTATCGCACCAAATGACAATTGGATGATGGACACTGATCCCAAGCTCAGATAGGAAATGTTGTAGCCAAATTCCCTGAATAGTGGCATTGACTTCTCCTCTATACTCGGCCTCTGCTGATGATAAAACAATGGCAGCCTACTTCTTGCTTGACCAACAAATTGGGCCGGATCCCAAACTAAGTACATAACCGGAAGTAGACTTGCGATCAATGGTGTCGCCAGCCCAGTCTGAATCTGTGAACCCAATGAGATTCAAAGAACAATTGGCTGCATAATGAATCCCATAGGTGATTGTCCCCTGGACATATCGAAGGATGCGCTTTGCAGCATTCCAGTGTAACTCATGTGGCTCCTGCATGTATCTGGAAACTGCTCCGACAGGATAGGAGAGATCAGGACGGGAGTGAGTGAGATAAAGAAGACTTCCCACAAGCTGGAGGTACAATGTGCAATCAACCAATGGTGTGTCTTTGCCATTCTCAAGCTTTATCCCTGATAAGAAAGGTGTGGCTGCTGGCTTGCAGTCACTCATGTGAAATCGTGCCAAAAGATCTCTAGCATACTTTGGTTGAGAAATGGTAATCTCAGAATCACTCTGATAGATCTCTAGTCCAAGGAAGAAATTTAGCAAGCCCATGTCTGTCATAGAAAACCGCTTATGCAATGCAGTTTTAATGTTAGTAATGACAGAAGCTGAACTACCTGTTATCAAAAGATCATCTACGTAGAGTACTATGATCAACAAGGAGTCAATTTTCTTCAAAAAATAAACATTGGAATCAGATTTGCAGCGTACAAAATTTTGAGATAACAAATAAGAATCCATCTTTGCATACCATGCTCTAGGTGCCTGCTTGAGGCCATAGAGAGACTTCTTTAGTTTGCATACCAGAGATGAATTGTGCTTGTATCCGGGTGGCTGCTCCATGTAAATTTCCTCCTTGAGATTACCATGAAGAAAGGCATTCTTCACATCCATATGATGCACCTCCCATCCTCTTGTTGCTGCAATGGAGAGAGCTAGTCGAATGGAATCCATTTTTGCCACTGGAGCAAAAGTCTCATCATAGTCAACACCATGTACTTGCTGAAAACCTTTTGCTACCAATCGTGCCTTATATCGACTAACTTGGCCATTTGATGCTTTCTTGGTCCGGTAAACCCACTTGCATCTCAAAAGTTTGCGATTGGAAGGTAGCGGAACCAAATCCCAAGTCTGGTTCTCAATGAGAGAGTTATATTCCTCATCCATGGCGGCTTCCCATTTAGGATGCCCATTTGCTTCTGCATAAGTTTGTGGATCAGATCCATGCATCATATAAGCATGCATGGGCATGGATGGCTCCATAGCTAAGAGTGCTTGCGGATCTTCCTCAAACAGAGGGATAGAGGCAAGATCATCAAGGATATCACTCATGCTGCGCCATTTTTGTGTTGAAGGTGGTCGAGAATCTTCCGAACTACATGCAGAAGTATGATCTCGATGTTCAACAACTGGTGGTCTAACAGGGGTCACAGGAAAAGACTCATCTTCATCAGAATGTTGGTCTAAAGTTTCGTGTGGAAAAAATCGGGATAAAATCGGGATTTTTTCAAAAAATCTCGATTTTTTCAAGACGCCGATTAAATCGGCCGATTTTTTCACGATTTTTTAAATTTTGAAAAAATCCCGATAAAATCGTTAAAATCCCGATTTAATCCCGATTCGATCCAAAAAATCGTGAACATGACTATAAAAGCCGGAAAATTCGATTTTTATGTGTCGTTTTGTTTTGTTTGTCCGCCCGCCCGCCCGCGTTTAACACTGGAGCAGTCACTGTGGTCGGTCGACAGTCCACGAAGAGGGTTTCAAGTTATTCGGCGCTGAACTTTGAAGATTCGAGTTGCAGATTGGGTGCCCACTGCCACCAGGGTTTGCTGCTGCCGCCAGCCTCCAGGTAAGTTAACTGTTAAATAATAAAAAGTTTGAACTTTGAACTATCGAATGTTTCCAAAGATGAAGTTGTAACAAAGACCTCAAATTTCTCTGCAACGAATGTACGCAAAAAAACTATCTTGCTTCACTTGTGTTAACATACCATCCTTTGTACTTTCCTTAATGATTGTCCACGGATTTTTATATCATTCCATGAATGGTTTTAGGTTATTATTTGAAAAAACATTTGCGGCTAATAAAAACTGGCCGCCTTTGCATTTCCCGAAGATTTTGCAAAGATTAAACTGGCCGCTGATGCCTTGAGGCTTGAATATGTTGGGTTGACAGCACACAGTGCAGGCCGTGGGGTCTTTTAAATTTTTAATGTTATGATTTTTTATTTTTTATATTTTTATTTTTATTTATTTAAATTTTATTTATATGTTTTATTTTATTTTATTTAATTCAATGTATTTACTATTTATTTGGTTCTAAATTGTAAATATTTACAGTATTTAAATTTTTAATGTTATGATTTTTTATTTTTTATATTTTTATTTTTATTTATATGTTTTATTTTATTTTATTTAATTCAATGTATTTACTATTTATTTGGTTCTAAATTGTAAATATTTACATGTGTAGGACAATGTGTCACATCTCTAAGTTTTTAACTTTCAACTGCAGACTAAAAAATTAAAATGGATGATCTTTGAGAGCCTGGGAAATCACAGTAGCTTTAGTGCCCAGTCTACTATTTAGTGATTTTAATTTTTAATTTATGTGATGGGCAATTTTTAATTTTTTTTTTAATTTTTGTTTTGTGCCCAGGTTCAAACATCAAAAAGTTTCAAACAAAATGCCAAGGAATTTGGATCCTTTCTGGCAGTATGGTGAACCTGATACTGTACCCGAAACTGGAGGAATCAATAGAGCGTATTTGTCTTGCAAGTTGTGTGGAAAGCATATGTCGGGGGTATTTATAGATTAAAATGCCATATAGGGCAAATTCCAGGGCAAAATACAAAACTTTGCCCAAATCCGGGTCCAGAAATGATCCGACAGGCCATTAAAGCCTTGATGGAAAAAGAAGATGGCAAAGAGACCAGGGCAGTAATGAAAAGGCAACTTGTAGAGAGCTCAAGCCAGGGGGTAAGTGAGAGTGCTTCTTCTGGTTCAGCGTTACCTTCCAGTTCCAACCCCTCAGCTTTTTCATCCTTTTTTGTCCCTAGAACGACACCTGGTGCACAACCTGGCATCAAATCAGTAATTAAAAAAAAGGAAAAGGCAGAAGCTGACAGGTTGGTGAGTAGATGTCTTCTATGGAGTGATGTTCCTTTCAACATTGCCAAGACAAACCCATTCTACCAACCTATGTTTGATGTTGTTGCTGTTGTTGGCCCGGGGTACAAAGCCCCTACCTTTGCAGAGTTGAGAGGGCCTCTTCTTCAAGAGGAAAAGAATGATTGCACTGCTAGACTGGAGGAGTTTAGGGCATCTTGGGAACACAATGGATGCACAGTCATATCAGATGGTTGGACTGACCAGAAGGGTAGGACCCTTCTTAACTTCTTGGTTAGTTGTCCCAGGGGGACAATGTTTATAAAATATGTTGACGCATCTGCACACATTAAAGATGCGCGTTTATTATGTGAGTTGTTGGACATCTTCATTCAGGAAATAGGCCCACAGAATGTTGTTCAAGTCATAACGGACAACGCTGCAAATTATGTTGCAGCTGGCAGGTTGCTTATGGAGAGGTATCCTACCCTGTTTTGGACACCTTGTGTTGCTCATTGTATTGACTTGATGTTGGAGGATATAGGTAAGATTCCTATGGTGAGACATATTGTTGAATCATCCAAGAGCATAACAAAATTTATTTACAATCATGCATCTGTGCTTAGCTTGATGAGAAGATTCACCAACAATAAAGAGTTGGTGCGTCCTGCGATAACATGCTTTGCCACTACTTTCATATCTCTTCAGTCTCTGTTGAATTCTATGTGGGACGTGAAGAGCATGTTTGTTTCACAGGATTGGCGTGACTTATCTATTAGCTGCAAACCAGAGGGAGAGGGCATATGCAGACTTGTTTCATATGATGAGGGGTTTTGGGCAGGAGTAGAGGAGGTGTGTGCCATTTCAGAACCTTTGGTAAGGGTTCTTCGGTTGGTTGATGGAGAGAAGCCCGCAATGGGCTACTTGTATGAGGCCATGGATAGGGCCAAAGAAGCCATTCATGCTTATTATGCAGATAAGGGAGATGAGGGGTTAGAGAAACAACAGGTCATATGGAGAGTGATTGATGACAGATGGAACAATACCCTCCATCGCCCCATTCATGCTGCAGGTATCTACTTCAACCCCGCATTTTCTTACTCCTGTGGTTTCAGATTTGATGCCGAGGTGATGGATGGATTCTTCACATGTGTTGAGAGGATGGTGGTATCTGAGCAAGAACGTGAAGAAATTTCCAAAGAAATGGAAATATATAGGATGGGTGGTGGCACATTTGGTTTTAGCATGGCTATTAAGAGTAGGATGACCAAAATGCCAGGTAAGCTTCACTGTTCAGTTTGTTTCAAGTTTCAACTTTCAAATTTAATAATTCATTGTCTCTTCATAATTTTTGCTTCTCATTTTTATTTTAACTTGTAGATGCTTGGTGGACAAGCTATGGTGGTAGAGTACCCCATCTCCAAAAGCTTGCCATCCGAGTGCTCAGCCAGACATGCAGTTCCTCTTGGTGTGAGCGCAATTGGAGTGTCTTTGACAAAATACATAGCAAAAAGCGCAATAGGTAAAAAAATTCAAATTAAATTTTTGAAATAATTTGATTATTTTAATTTTTTACTATATAAATTTTCCAAGTACTAATTTATAATCTATGACCCTTTTACAGATTGGAATCCCAACGTCTCAATAACATGGTGTATGTCTACTACAATCTTCGATTGTGGATGAGACAAATTCAGAAAACTCCTGATATGGATGCCATTTCATTGGACAATATTGATACCACTGCTGCATGGAGGGTTGAGACTGAGAGGCCGGTCATGGAATCGACCCCTGATTGGTTAGATGTGGATCCAGAGGCATTAGTGCCGGAGGAGGAAGCAGATGCACAGCAGGAGGAGCCAGTGGTAGAGGAGGAGGAGCAGAGTCAGGAGGCAGAGCAGGAGGAGGATGTGGAGGAGGAGGATGTGGAGGAGGAGGTGACACCATCTAGGATGGGCAGTAGCAGTGGCAGCGTCAGTGGCAGAGCACAGAGGCCACCTATTTTTTTTGCTTCTAGAGGACGACTGGGTCCATCTGTATTCCGAGGGGTAGAGCCTTCTTCCTCTAGAGGAAAAGGCAAAGCCATTCCCTATTCCCGTAAAAGGGGCAGGGGATCTTCATCTTAGTGACTTACTTTATGACATGGAGATGACTCATGATATACATTATTATATTTTTTGTTGATATTTTGACTCTTGAGACTGACACTCAAGATTCAGGACTCGATTCACTATTTTGATATGTGATGTAGCACTAGACTTCATATGCATATTATATATTAGCTTTCTTTACATGTTTATGTGGAAATGCATTTATTTGATGTTGTGGATACTTTAGATGCTAAAAAAATTGAAAAATTTTGAATAATTTTGTATTTTTTTAATTTTGCCGATTTTTTCGAAAAAATCCCGACTTTGCCGATTTTTTCAACTTTTTTACCCTTGCCGATTTAATCCCGATTCCGATTTTTTCCACATTGGTTTCATCTGCATACTCATCAATGAGTGGTGATGGAAACTTGGTAACAAGTTCATCTGCTGGTGCATGCAAAATCTCTTCATCAAACTTTACACTCCTTTCAATAAAGAGCTCTTCACTGTGGATATCAAGCAATCTGTACCCTTTGACTTCATCAGAATATCCAACAAACATGCATGCTTTGCTTTGAGGCTCCAAAGCCTTTCTCTTCTCTGTAGGAATGCGGGCCCATGCTCGAGATCCAAAAATGCGGAAATGACTAACTTCAGGTTGCATGCCAGTCCAAGCCTCAAAAGGTGTTTTTCCAGTAACAGATTTATGAGGAGATCTGATCTGGATGTATGAGGCACAATTGATAGCTTCAGCCCACAATTTCGACGAAAGAGATCTTGCATGCAACATGCAATTAGCCATCTCTTTCAAAGATCGATTTTTCCTTTCAGCCACGCCATTTTGCTGTGGAGTGTAAGGAACCGTATGCTGCAACTGTATGCCTGCTTCATTACAAAGATTTTTGATATCTTTGTTGACATATTCCGTCCCATTATCTGTGCGGAGTATCTTGATGCGTTTTCCAGACTGATTTTCCGCATGCGCTTTGAAAATCTTTAGATGTTGAAAAACTTCAGACTTGAGTTTCAAGAAGTAAACCCAAGTGAATCTCGTGTAATCATCTATAAATGACAACACATATCTTGCTTTGCTCATTGAAATCACCGGAAATGGACCCATGAGATCACTGTGTACAAGTTCCAAAGGTGAAGAGGCTCTCCATGCATGCCCCTTCTCGAATTTGTCTTGTGGATGCTTTCCAAGAGCACATCCATTACAAACACCATCTGAAAATTCAATGGTCGGCAATCCTTTGACCATCCCTTGCTTACTACGTTGTTGCATATATCTGAAATTCAAGTGCCCAAATCTCTCGTGCCAAATCCTACTTTCTTCATTTGCATGCGTAAGTAGCAAAATAGAATCTGATTGAGGAACAAAATCAGAAAATGTATACAGACGAGATTGATCATTTACCTTGCCAGATGCAATCTTCAAGTTGGTTTGCATGTCATAAATGCTCACGGAATCTGGGGTAAATTCCACTTTCCTTCCGCTGCCTGTGTGTGTCATCTGATACACTGAGAGAAGATTCACAGAAAGCCTTGGAATATGCAAGACATTTTCAAAACTTCCATCTTCGAATTGCAGTCTTCCTTGTCCAGTTGCTGCAACGGCAGAATTATCCCCCATGAGAATGGGAGGACCTGAGTATGCATGTAGAGAAGAAAAGGATTCCTTTGAAGAAGCCATATGATGTGAAGCTCCTGAATCGATGATCCATTCTTGCGGTGCTGAATGAAGAGCAATCAAAGCATGCCCATTACCTCTTGGATCTGGTGCTTTTTCTCCATATTTCTTCTTGGCATTCTCAGGAATGTGGTCTCCAAGATTGTGTTGCTGGAGTGTCTGCGCCATAAGATCTATAGTCTTCTTCATGCATGCAGATTCAGGATGAAAACCACGGTGGCAATAATTGCACATTGATTGCCCTTTCGTTCCTTTCCTTTCCTTTGAGCCAGATGATCCATCAGGGGGTTTGGGATTTCCTCCCTTTCTTGGATCAGAATCCTTCTTCCCTTTTCCTTTCTGATGGTCTTTGGAATTTGCCTTTCCTTTTGCATGCACAGTAAGTGCATGCGCTTTGGAATTTTTAAGTGTGCCCATTTTGATGAGCTTATCTTGCTCATGCATCAAAGACTGAATAAAAGAATCCAGTGAGGGCATCTTCCAAGCTGCACCAGTTACAGATCTGACTGTGTGGAATGTAGAGACGAATACTGCATACTCTGGACCAAGTTTTGATAAAATGGAAAGAATCAACTGATTTTCTTGCTTGGATTTGTCGATCCTGCACCCTTTCAACTGAACCAACAAGGCTTTATACCTTGTGAAAAAATCTTGAATGTTCTCAAAATTTCTCGGATCTAATGAGTTTAACTCATTTTCGAGAATGTGACCTTGCATTTCATCCTGTTTTCCAAACAATCCTTCCAAAATTTTCCATACTTCATTTGGAGTTGAACATGATTCAACATGAAATAGCAATTTCGGAGAGATAGATAAACATAGGATGCCGAAGGCCTCATCCATGCGATTGAAATATCTTGTTTTCTCCATTGCCGATGTTGGTTCAACTTCCGTTTCCATGGTTATTCGAAATAAGCCTCTACTTCTGAGATGAAGTTGAATCTTTGGCTTCCATTCGAAATAATTATATGGAGTAAGAATTGCCGATTGTGGAAACTCCAATTTATACTCCATTATTTGTTGTTGCTTCAATCTTCTAAACCTGCAAATAAAATTTCTTGTGCACTGATTACAAATTCCTGTGCTTTGATACCATGTAAGATTTTTGAGATACAAGGATCTAGATCTGCAAAACAATGAACAAGCTTGCAAGAGAAGGAAGGGAGCGAGCAAGAATTGAGAATAGAATGAAATTGATTCTCCAATATTAGTTTTTGGAATAAATACATAAAAGCAACTAAGTTAAGCTTAGTTGTACATGCAATAACTAAAGCTAAGTGTGCTTTATCTTATGTTAATGTGTACATGTGCCACATGCAAGCAGTAAGTTAACTAAAGCTAATCTAGGTGCATGTACACCAACACAGCTAGTCTAAGTGCATGTACACCAACACCCCCCCTTAAGCATAACTTAGGTGAGTGTGATGCAAAATGAATGAGTCCCGGCAACACGGACTCATGTTCTTCTAACACAATGTTCTTGTAAGAAACATTTTCAACATGCTTCTCTGCATTATACTGACCAATTTTAGCCTTCATCAAATCCAATATTTGTTCTAGTTTCTCAATATTCTTTTGGTTAACTGTTTTAATATCAACATGATCCCCAATCTTATTGTTTTTTGAACTCTGCAATGGATCTAGCATGTCTTGGATTTTGTCTGGCATATCAACCTCCATCGAAGTGTCTGCAACATGTTCTTTGACAGTTTCTCCTATGCATGGAATGTCATCTTTATCATTTCCATTTGGATCATCATCTTGATCTAAATCATTCTCATCCACATCAAGACCAGCTTCATCTTAATCCTCATCTTGATCTATAACAGCTTCATCGGAAACATTCTCAGACTTCGCAGATTTTGTTTGAATAGATTCTTTAAGCTGAATAAATTTGCTACTAGGCAACAAATTGCAACTTTTTTTTGAATCTTTGGCCAATGTGTTTTCTGTAGCTCCTTTTGGCAATAATATAGATACCTCATGAGTCATGACTTAAAGGTTTTCCCTCCTCATAATCATTAATGTCTTCTTTAGCATTTTCCTCATTATGATATTGTTCATCTTCTTGTTTCTCAAGATAGTCCTCATCCACATCATCTTCATTTGGATCATCATCTTGATCTTCATAATCTTCATCCACATCAAGATCAACTTCATCTAGATCCTCATCTTGATCTATATCAGCTTCATCAGAATCTTCAACATTATAATCATCAACTGCTTCAACTTCTTCACCATCTTGATTGATATCATCTTCATATTCATCATTATTTATTACATCTTCATTTTCAATATCATCATTCAGATCAAAATCTTCTTCTCTTGCTTCACCTTGTTTCGTTTCTTCACTGTCGCTATCATCTTCCTTATTATCGATTTCCTTTAGATGTGTTGTAACTTCTGCATATGATTTTTCCCATTGTTGAAGATTTTCTTGAATTTTACTTAACTGCTCAATAAATTCAAGATGTAAACGTAATGGCATATTGTGCGATGGATAACGTCCAAAGACTTACATGGCTCTGATACCACTGAAGCAACAAAACTTATGGCTTGTTGACTTTTTATGTAAAAATACACAAAGGTACTTGTAATAATAATTTATTAAATATATATAATGTACAAAATATGTTGAATGTTACAATGAGGACTCACATATATACCTAAGCAGATGTCCTTTCGTGACTAGGCATGTCTTTTAGACATGCCTTTTCACTTAACTTAATGACTATTTAACATAATCATCATTTCATTATTTATTATTTATATTTATTTATGTTCATTTTATTTTGTATAGTTTATATTTGTAACAAAGATCAGTGTCGGATCGCCAGTGGGAGTGAGATTTTTCTCACTAGACTTGTTGCCAATCGTTTCTCTGTATGGTTTGCTAGATTTAAGCAACCATAGTTTTGTACTCAAATTTACTACTGCATAATAATCAAACATCAGCTACTGCATCGGTTTTCCCAAGTTGGGTTTTCCAGAGACTTTCGTCCAAAAATAATTGTGTTATTTTGTGTGTGTGCTAGCATTTCTTCCAGCGTTTATTTCTTTCGCAGTTTTTATTTGTTAAGGTTGCAGTGTATTTATTTCAATATTTGTCGTAGGAAACAGCAGATAAATTGTTAAATACAATTAACAATTAAAATAAATAATATCAATTGCTGCAATAGGATTCGAGTCTCCGAATTTTCACACTCTGGAGGGCTTGGACCCCGTATAGGGAGGCTAAAACCCAAGATGAAGACCCACCTGCAATCCTGCATAAGATCTAATCTGTCTCCTCACCTTCCAACACAACAGTTCATTAGTGCAATTGAGTAAATTAGCTTACAAGTCATGGAACCACGTGGACACTTCATAGTGGCACGTCCTTCCATAATGGGCTTTAGAATGTACAGGTGTTCCCAGTGATCCAGGGTAAATTCTTGATACCCTTAACCAAGACCTTTTATTTTGGCTGATAATTAGAATTGCATTTAATTAAGACGTTAATGAACTGAAATGAACAATTGTAGCTGTAAATAAGAGGAACATAAATGAACAAGATCAACAATCATAAGACCACTTTGTTTGATAACGGAGTTCGTCCAGGAGGGACTACATCTCCGGGCATTGGTGTCAAGATGGTGTAGGCCGCTGCATTATGTGTTGTAAGAAGAAGATGTACATGGATGTGTTTCCCTATGACATACAAGGAAAAATTTCCCTCACGCAGGAGTGGCTTGAATTCTTTAAGAGATGTTCCACTGCAGAACTCTCATACATAAAGAAAGACTCCTATCAGTATGACCATAGCTGACATATAATAAATAAGAGTATCCTGCCAATCCTGGCAAACAAGGGATCTCAACAATACACATGAAAACGAGCATCCCCCAAATGTGGCATAAAATTGATCTCATACATGACACAAATCCATAGCTGAAAATACATCAATAACAACACAAGGCAAGATCCCACGACTCATGCATCAACCGGGATCCGCAAGGCATAACGCAACTCAGAGAGAAAGAAATGAAGAAATACATGAAATCTATATCATATACCTCATGCTAACATTTGTTGAAAGTTGAGCTGCTCTGCGGCTGAATCTGAAAACACCATCAAACTTGTGGTGTCGAAAAATGTGAAAACAATTGCTCACACGCGGAAATCTAACACCTGCATAACCCACTTCCAAAACTGGCTGAAAAATCGAAAACTCAGATGAAGAAACTGAGCATGCCATCAGACTCGTGGCGTCGAGTAGTGTAAAAATGATATAAAATTTGTCCCATTTGGACAAAGTCAAAATTTCGCCCTCCTGAAAGTTGGCCTCAATCAAGGTTCTGCCTGCCTCTTTTCTAGCTCATGGTTCCACATGACCTACAATAAAAAAATAATAAACCTCAAAATCTGTGCACTCCGCTCCTCCATGGCCTGGCGCACTTCTGAAAAGTCAAATTTATATTGAAAATTGTGGGCGGATTTTCCAATAAGGCCATTAGGTCCAGTGGTAAAAATTACAAATTGTCTAAGGGAGGTCGGGGGATCAAATCCCGCCTCCCAAAATCCGTGTTTAACTTAAACACCAACGAATTTTTGTTTTAAAACCTGCCAGTCACATTCAAAAGGGCGCATTATATTTTGTCAAACAAATATTTTATGGGGGGGTCGGACCCGCATTAGGCGGCCCGCCCCCAAACCTCTGCCATCCATTTGCAATCTTATAGGTGCAATTGGAGTTGGTTGGGCATTGTGTTATATGTGTTTGGTTTTGTTTGGAGGGGTTGCCGCGTGGGCGGGGCTGGCCACTGGTTCAACTCCCGCCAGCCTCAAAAATAACATATATATAGTTATATATGGGGTTCGTGTAATAAGGTGCAGGTGGCGGTGGGGTTCCCAACCCCCGCCACTACTTATAATGTGGTCGGAAGAATGAGCGAGGGGTCCAGCAAGGTCATGGCCGCTAGCCCCATTTTTAATATATTTTTTGTTATTAAAACAAAATGTTGTTTTTTTTTTAAATTCGGTTTTGGACCGAAGGAGCGCTTTTAACCAGGCGACAATTTCGCCCGAAATCTAGCCTGGGTTGGTCGGAATCCAGTGGCCTGGTTTGGTCCAATTTGCGTCCTCCTCAAGGCTACCCAGTCACCAAGTCAACTCGGAACTTTGACCGCTCCTAACTTTCACATACGAGCTCAGTTTGACGAACCACTCGCACCACCGCGATCAGGATGACGAGATCTTCAACATGAAGCTGGTTCGAGAACAATCCAAACACTTTGATTTTTGAGCCCTCTGTGCTGAGCCACTTGTACTTGTACCTGTTTAATCCACCTGGATCATTCCTCCCCACTGAGGAGCTTTTGGTCCTCCAAAAGAATCAAGCTTTACCTATCATCAACTGTCTACAACTGTCATTAAAAGGCACATCCCCACATGACTCCTTCACCTAGCGTACTTCGGAATCAAGATGCAAAGCCATCATCTACAACTACTGCAATGCGATATCTGAAAAGGCACATCCCTTGAAGACTCCTTCACCTCTCGTACTTCAGAATCAACATGCAAAGCAAACATCTACAACTGTTGTGGCACAAATGTGTGAAAGGCACATCTCTTGAAGATTCCTTTATCTGTCGTAGACTCGTAGTTTGGAATCCAGATGCAAAGCCAACACCTGCAACTGTTGTGGCGCAAATGTGTGAAAGGAACATCTCTTAAAGATTCCTTTACCTTAAGTACTTTGGAATCAAGATGCAAAGCCAACACCTGCAACTAGTGTGGCGCAAATGTGTGAAAGGCACATCTCTTAAAGATTCCTTTACCTTACGTACTTTGGAATCAAGATGCAAAGCCAACACCTACAATTGTTGTGGTGCAAATGTGTGAAAGGCACATCTCTTAAATATTCCTTTATTTGTCGTATTTCGGAATCATGATACGAAGACATCACCTGCAATTTGTTGCAACACAAATGTTTGAGAAGGCACATCCCTCGAAGACTTCTTCACTTCTATTCTTCGGAATCGGAATGCCAACACCTGCCTGACGCTGCAACGAATATTACATGCTCAATGTGACCAATAATGACCCAAATTTCCATACTTGCCACAAGTTTATAACATGTACTCAGTGGTCAAGCTTATAGCAAAATGGAAATCATACCTCAGCAAAATTACAAGACCAGACCTCATCGTCGCATTTCGAAGTGATGGCAAAACACCTCATCACTTTTACAGGAAAGAAATGCATCCTATGACTCATAGAACATGACCAAAACATAATCGTCGCATCTCGAAGTGATGGCAACACATCATCACTTTTACATGAAAGAAATGCAACATATGACTCATCAACAAGGCCAAAAAAATATCATGGTCGCTTAAACGAGTGATGGAAGCACATCATCACTTTTATAATATAAATGCGACAAATGATTTACAAACATGGCCATGACAGGGTTACATCTCTAGAAAAAAACAATCTAGAAGAACCACTTCTCATTTATTAAAACGAGTGGATCATTTCTCTGTGGCGAACTTGCTTGTCGATCAGCTCTTTCGACTGGTGTATGCACGGGCGCTTTGTCTTTACGGCACTGCTCTGGATGAAGTTTCCAGCATGTGGCTCTTTGTTGGCCACTTCGGTCGTAATGGGTGCAAAAGTTCTTTTTCCTCCAAACCTACTTAACATATTTCTTTGCCTGTTGAGGAGAAGGCTTTCGATGCCTCATCCTCCTTTGTGCTTCCATCCTCTTCCAGCACTCAAAAACTACATGGTTATTTAAACCACAAAAATGACAAGTTTTACGATGCCATATTTTACGACCATGGTTATCAACATTCTTATAATCAGAATGCACTCTAGAATAATGAGACTTATTATACCTTCTCGGGTGGTCTCTGGTGCGATCATGATGCTGGGAGCTCACCTTAGTTCTTTTACTGCAACGTGCATTGCCATGGGACGATGGCGAAGTGTCCCCATCATTCCTCTTCCTTGGAGAGTTCATCATTATCTGTTTCCCTTTGATGTCCTTCGAACATCCTTCTTCATTGTACCCCAAACTTGCATAACGAGGTCTCTGCACAACCTCCAATGGTTCGGTTATGCCTTGGCCACGAACGCCAAGTCCTCCTCCTCGATACCCGATCTTGGAGAGGAGTCTCATGCCGGTCCCTACAATGGGTATTTCCACACTTCCAACCAAAATGATATCATGTGAAGAAACTGAAGATAAATCAACACTGTTTACCTTAGCTGTTAGTTGCAAAACAGATGAAGAAGGCATATGTAAGCCTTCGTTGCGCTTCACTTCCATCAATGCCTCTGACACGGCTTGTAGTCGAAGCTGCAACTGCTGTGTCTCCTCCTCTTTTTGTAGGAATGCTTTCAAGGCATCATGATCTGCTTGCAGAATTTCGTTGTTGGGCTTCAACTCTTCCCATGCCTCTGTCGTGGCTTGCAACTAAAGCTGCAACTGTTGCTTGTCCTCCTTCTCTTCTTGTAGGAGTACCTCCAATGTGTCATGATCTGCTCGAAGACTTTCATGGTTGCGCTTCAAATCGTCCAATTCCTCTGTCGTGGCCTGCAACTGAAGCTGCAACTGATGTTTATCCTCCTTTTCTTCATGTAGGAGTGTCTTCAATTCATCGTTCTTTGTTGCTTGTTTTTCATAAGCCTCGTACAACATGTCTGCATTCTCAGATACCCTGAGCATTGTTTCGTACATGTCCTTGACATTCTCCATGGCTCAACTCAGCAAACGTTCAATGTTCACGCCTGCAATCCAATCAGCAAGAATACCTGCTCTGATACCACTTGATCCAGGGTAAATTCTTGATACCCTTAACCAAGAACTTTTACTTCCACTGATAATTAGAATTGCATTTAATTAAGACGTTAATGAACTGAAATGAACAATTGTAGTTGTAAATAAGAGGAACATAAATGAACAAGATAAACAATCATAAGACCATTTCGTTTGATAACGGAGTTCGTCCAGGAGGGACTACATCTCCGGGCCTTGGTGTCAAGATGGTGTAGGCCGCTGCATTATGTGTTGTAAGAAGAAGATGTACATGGATGTGTTTCCCTATGACATACAAGCACAAATTGCCCTCACGCAGGAGTGGCTTGACTTCTTTAAGAAATGTTCCACTGCGGAACTCTCATACATAAAGAAAGACTCCTATCAGTATGACCATAGCTGACATGTAATAAATAAGAGTATCCCACCAATCCTGGCAAACAAGGGATCTCAACAATACACATGAAAACGAGCATCCCGCCAATGTAGCATAAAAATGATCTCATACATGACACAAATCCATAGCTGAAAATACATAAATAACAACACAAAGCAAGATCCCATGACTCATGCATCAACCGGGATCTGCAAGGCATAACGCAACTCAGAGAGAAAGAAATGAAGAAATACATGAAATCCATATCATATACCTCATGCTGACATTTTTTGAAAGTTGAGTTGCTCTGCGGCTGAATCTGAAAACACCATCAAACTTGTGGCGTCAAAAAATGTGAAAACGATTGCTCACACGCAGAAATCTGACACCTGCATCACGCACTTCCAAAAGTGGCTGAAAAATCGAAAACTCAGATGAAGAAACTGAGCACGCCATCAAACTCGTGGCGTCGAGTAGTGTAAAAATGACATAAAATTTGTCCCATTTGGACAAAGTCAAAATTTCGCCCTCCTGAAAGTTCGCCTCAATCAAGGTTCCGCCTGCTTCTTTTCTGGTTCATGGTTCCACATGACCTGCAATAAAAAAATAATAAACCTCAAAATCTGTGCGCTCCGCTCCTCCATGGCCCGGCGCACTTCTGAAAAGTCAAGTTTATATTAAAAATTGTGGGCGGATTTTCCAATAAGGCCGTTGGGTCTAGTGGTAAAAATTAGAAATTGTCTAAGGGAGGTCGAGGGATAAAATACCGCCTCCCAAAATCCATGTTTAACTTAAACACCAACGAATTTCTGTTTTAAAACCCGCCAATCACATTCAAAAGGGTGCATTATATTTTGTCAAACAAATATTTTATGGGGGGAACGGACCCGCATTGGGCGGCCCGCCCCCAAACCTCTGCCATCCATTTGTAATCTTATATGGTGCGATTGGAGTTGGTTGGGCATTGTGTTATATGTGTTTGGTTTTGTTTGGAGGGGCTGTTGCGTGGGCGGGGCTAGCGCGGGTTCAACTCTCGCCAGCCTCAAATATAACATATATATAGTTATATATGGGGTCCGTGTAATAAGGCGCGGGTGGCGGTGGGGGTTCACAATCCCCGCCACTACTTATAATGTGGTCGGAAGAATGAGCGAGGGGTCCGGCAGGGTCATGGCTGCCGGCTTCATTTTTAATAAATTTTTTGTTATTAAAACAAAATGTTGTTGTTTTTTTTTTAAATTTGGTTTTGGACCGAAGGAGCACTTTTAACCAGGCGACAATTGCGCCTGAAATCTGGCCTGGTTTGGTCCAATTTGTGTTCTCCTCAAGGATGCCCGGTCACAAAGTCAACTCAGAACTTTGACTGCTCCTAACTTTCACATACGAGCTCGATTTGAAGAACCGCTCGCACCACCGCGATCAGGATGACGAGATCTTCAACATGAAGCTGGTTCGAGAACAATCTAAACACTTTGATTTTTGAGCCCTCTGTGCTAAGCCACTTGTACTTGTACCTGTTTAATCCACCTGGATCATTCCTCCCCACTGAGGAGCTTTTGGTCCTCCAAAAGAATCAAGCTTTACCTATCATCGACTGTCGTTAAAAGGCACATCCCCACATGACTCCTTCACCTGGCATACTTCGAAATCAAGATGCAAAGCCATCATCTACAACTGCTGCAATGCGATGTCTAAAAAGGCACATCCCTTGAAGACTCCTTCACCTCTCGTACTTCAGAATCAAGATGCAAAGCCAACATCTACAACTAGTGTGGCACAAATGTGTGAAAGGCACATCTCTTGAAGATTCCTTTCTCTGTTGTACTTTGGAATCAAGATGCAAAGCCAACACCTGCAACTGTTGTGGCGCAAATGTGTGAAAGGAACATCTCTTAAAGATTCCTTTACCTTACGTACTTTGGAATCGAGATGCAAAGCCAACACCTGCAACTATTGTGGCACAAATGTGTGAAAGGCACATCTCTTAAAGATTCCTTTACCTTACGTACTTTGGAATCAAGATGCAAAGCCAACACCTGCAACTGCTGTGATACAAATGTGCGAAAGGCACATCTCTTAAAGATTCCTTTATCTGTCGTATTTCGGAATCAAGATACGAAGACATCACCTGCAATTTGTTGCAACACAAATGTTTGAGAAGGCACATCCCTCGAAGACTCCTTCACTTCTGTCCTTTGGAATCAGAATGCCAACACCTGCATGAAGCTGCAATGAATATTACATGCTCAATGTGACCAACAATGACCCAAATTTCCATACTTGCCACGAGTTTATAACATGTACTCAGTGATCAAACTTACAACAAAATGGAAATCATACCTCAGCAAAATTACAAGACCAGACCTCATCGTCCAATTCGAAGTGATGGCAGAACACCTCATCATTTTTACAGGAAAGAAATGCATCCTATGACTCATAGAACATGACCAAAACATAATCGTCGCATCTTGAAGTGATGGCAACACATCATCACTTTTACATGAAATAAATGCAACATATGACTCATCAACAAGGCCAGAAAAATATCATGGTTGCTTAAACGAGTGATGGAAGCACATCATCACTTTTATAATATAAATGTGACAAATGATTTACAAACATGGCCATGACAAGCTTACATCTCTAGAAAAAAAACAATCTAGAAGAACCACTTCTCATTTATTAAAACGAGTGGATCATTTCCCTGTGGCGAACTTGCTTGTCGATCAGCTCTTTCGACTGGTGTATGCATGGGCGCTTTGTCTTTACGGCGTTGCTCTGGATGAAGTTTTCGGCATGTGGTTCTTTGGTGGCCACTTCGGTCGCAATGGGTACAAAAGTTCTTTTTCCTCCAAACCTGCTTAACCGATTTCTTTGCCTGTTGGGGAGAAGGCTTTCGATGCCTCATCCTCCTTTGTGTTGCCATCCTCTTCTAGCACTCAGAAATCACATGGTTATTTAAACCACAAAAATGACAAGTTTTACGATGCCATATTTTACGACCGTGGTTATCAACATTCTTATAATCAAAATGCACTCTGGAATAATGAGACTTATTATACCTTCTTGGGTGGTCTTTGGTGCGATCATGATGCTGGGAGCTCACCTCAGTTCTTTTACTGCAACGTGCACTGCCATGGGACGATGGCGAAGTGTCCCCATCATTCCTCTTCCTTGGAGAGTTCATCATTATCTGTTTGCCTTTGATGTCCTTCGAACATCCTTCTTCATTGTACCCCAAACCTACATAACGAGGTCTTTGCACAACCTCCAATGGTTCGGTTATGCCTTGGCCACGAACGCCAAGTCCTCCTCCTCGATACCCCATCTTGGAGAGGAATCTCATGTTGGTCCCTGCAATGGGTATTTCCACACTTCCAACCGAAATGATATCATGTGAAGAAACTGAAGATAAATCAACACTGTTTACCTTAGCTGTCAGTTGCGAAACAGATGAAGAAGGCTTATGTAAGGCTTCATTGCGCTTCACTTCCGTCAATGCCTCTGACATGGCTTGTAGTTGAAGCTGCAACTGCTGCGTCTCCTCCTTCTCTTTCTGTAGGAATGCTTTCAAGGCATCATGATCTGCTTGCAGAATTTCGATGTTGTGCTTCAACTCTTCCCACGCCTCTGTCGTGGCTTGCAACTGAAGCTGCAACTGTTGCTTGTCCTCCTTCTCTTCTTGTAGGAGTGCCTCCAATGTGTCATGATCTGCTCGAAGACTTTCGTGGTTGCGCTTCAAGTCGTCCAACGCCTCTGTCGTGGCTTGCAACTGAAGCTGCAACTGATGTTTGTCCTCCTTTTCTTCATGTAGGAGTGTCTTCAATTCATCGTTCTCTGTTGCTTGTTTTTCATAAGCCTCGTACAACATGTCTGCTTTCTCAGATACCCTGAGCATGGTTTCGTACATGTCCTTGACATTCTCCATGGCTCAACTCAGCGAATCTTCAATGTTCACGCCTACAATCCAATCAGCAAGAATACCTGCTCTGATACCACTTGATCCAGGGTAAATTCTTGATACCCTTAACCAAGACCTTTTACTTCGGCTGATAATTAGAATTGCATTTAATTAAGACGTTAATGAACTGAAATGAACAATTGTAGCTGTAAATAAAAGGAACATAAATGAACAAGATCAACAATCATAAGACCACTTCGTTTGATAACGGATTTCATCCAGGAGGGACTACATCTCTGGGCCTTGGTGTCAAGATGGTGTAGGTCGCTGCATTATGTGCTGTAAGAAGAAGATGTACATGGATGTGTTTCCCTATGACATACAAGGAAAAATTGCCCTCACGCAAGAGTTGCTTGACTTCTTTAAGAGATGTTCCAATGCGGAACTCTCATACATAAAGAAAGACTCCTATTAGTATGACCATAGCTGACATGTAATAAATAAGAGTATCCTGCCAATCCTGGCAAACAAGGGATCTCAATAATACACATATGAAAACGAGCATCCAGCAAATGTGGCATAAAAGTGATCTCATACATGACACAAATCCATAGCTAAAAATACATCAATAACAACACAAGGCAAGATCCCACGACTCATGCATCAACCGGGATCTGCAAGGCATAACGCAACTCAGAGAGAAAGAAATGAAGAAATACATGAAATCCATATCATATACCTCATGCTAACATTTGCTGAAAGTTGAGCTACTCTGTGGCTGAATCTGAAAACACCATCAAACTTGTGGCATCGAAAAATGTGAAAACGATTGCTCACACGCGGAAATCTGACACCTGCATAACCCACTTCCAAAAGTGGCTGAAAAATCGAAAACTCAGATGAAGAAACTGAGCACGCCATCAGACTCGTGGCGTCGAGTAGTGTAAAAATGACATAAAATTTGTCCCATTTGGACAAAGTCAAAATTTCGCCCTCTTGAAAGTTGGCCTCAGTCAAGGTTCCGCCTACCTCTTTTCTGGCTCATGGTTCCACATGACCTGCAATAAAAAAATAATAACCCTCGAAATCCATGCACTCCGCTCCTCCATGGCCTGGCGCACTTCTAAAAAGTCAAGTTTATATTGAAAATTGTGGGCGGATTTTCTAATAAGGTCGTTGGGTCCAGTGGTAAAAATTAGAAATTGTCTTAAGGGAGGTCGGGGGATCAAATCCCACCTCCCAAAATCTGTGTTTAACTTAAACACCAATGAATTTCTATTTTAAAACCCGCCAATCACATTCAAAAGGGCGCATTATATTTTGTCAAACAAATATTTTATGGGGGGGTCGGACCCGCATTGGGCGGCCCGCCCACAAACCTCTGCCATCCATTTGCAATCTTATATGGTGTGATTGGAGTTGGTTGGGCATTTTGTTATATGTGTTTGGTTTTGTTTGGAGGGGTTGCCACGTGGGCGGGGCTGGCCGTGGGTTCAACTCCCACCAACCTCAAATATAACATATATATAGTTATATATGGGGTCCGTGTAATAAGTCGCGGGTGGCGGTCGGGTTCACAACCCCCACCACTGCTTATAATGTGGTCGGACGAATGAGCGAGGGGTCCGGCAAGGTCATGGCCGCCAACCCCATTTTTAATATATTTTTTGTTATTAAAACAAAATGTTAATGTGTGTTTTTTTTTCTTTTTTTTTTTCTTTTTTTTCTTTTTTTTTTTTTTTTTTTCTAAATTCGGTTTTTAAGACCGAAGGAGCGCTTTTAACCAGGGGACAATTTCGCCTGGAATCTGGCCTGGGTTGGTCGGAATCCGGTGGCCTAGTTTGGTCCAATTTGCGTCCTCAAGGCTGCCCAGTCACCAAGTCAACTGGGAACTTTGACTGCTCCTAACTTTTGCATACGAGCTCGGTTTGACGAACCGCTCGCACCACCGCGATCAGGACGATGAGATCTTCAACATGAAGTTGGTCCGAGAACAATCCAAACACTTTGATTTTTGAGCCCTCTGTGCTGAGCCACTTGTACTTGTACCTGTTTAATCCACCTAGATCACCCAGGTACAAGAAAGAGGTTAATCAAGGACCCTATTAGACGGTTTCAGCCTCCAAGGGAGTGACAGGTTCATGGTAGATCCCTCAAATGGTAAGTGTCATATGACATAATGATGGAATGGATTGGGGGCATCAGGGGAGGCTCCAAGCCACATGGCATGGTACAAGGGCAACAATAATGAGGGAAGCCCACACATGGGTGTATAGATGAAGTAGGGAGAAATCATGGTACATGAGTTACCCCGACTTTTGTTTTTCCACCTTTCTTCATATGCCTTTTGGGCAGTTCATTGCCCACCAGGGCTTGGGACAATCATGGGTTCCTTAATGATGTAGGGGGCTCATATAGGGGCCCTAGAAACCAGGGTGATGGCCATAATGATAAGGGGTAGAGCCCATGTTGGTTGTTGCCCACGTGCTAAATTTGTACGTCCCAACCATCTTTTGCATGTTATGGTACATTTCTTGTTCAGAGTGGCCAAATTATGCTTTTTATTTTCTTTTTAGCTGCATCAACCTTCGAGGCATCATTCCAAGCCCGACCTAAAGTGTGGATAAGGGGAGGGGAAAGCTAACTCCTTGTGGACCCAATGGACAAATGTGGACCTAAATGGGAAATATGTGGAAAGGGGCTATCATGAGCAGAGAGGAGTGATGTATGTACTGTCAGGCAGAGGGACCACACAACCGAAATCGAGGTTTCCCATGTAGTGTCACCCCTAAAGCTAGTAGCCAATGAAGAGGATCCCACGGGACTAGGATACAAGACTAATCACAAATTGGACAAGGGGACAAGAGTATAGACCAAGCTCATTCTTTCTGTTGAATCGTCAAACTAATCCATGTCCAAAATGTGTCCATACTAAGTAAGCAAAAACACCGAATTACATAATGAAAAGTCGTACCTTCAAGATTGGAAGGCCCACCTTCAAACATACAATCATGATAGAATAGGCAACAGCACACAGTGGTTGGCTCAGGTGGCGGAGATGGTGGCACATCGAGTTATGTCGGGACTGCAAGGGGCTACTGGCTGCCAACTGAAGACAATCTAGGAGAAAAAATTATCCTATGGGTGTCACCCACTGGTGGTGGATAACAAGCCCCACTAATCCAGTTTGGTCACCAGGAAACATTAATATTAAATTGAGCTAAAGATATAATTATAAAAATTAATAAATAAATAAAACAACCTAGGTGTGTGGTTCGTAAAGAGAAGTTGTACATATGCAACTCCATTGGAAAGGAAGTTATATAATAAATTTAATCTATGTGAATAAAATTTAACAAAATTTTGATTGTGAGACAGTGACAATCCATTTCAATAAAATTTTATTGTTTTGATTTAACAAAAATCTATAGAAAACCGCCTTACAATTACCACAGAAATAGAATGGCCCGTTTAATATTAAAACCGGGATGCATTTTGTATGATATATTTCCACTAATTCACCGTTAAATTGCATTAAAGCAATAGCTTTGTAACATTTTAGATAGAACACATCTGAGTGTGCGGGGTGGTGCTTGACAAGGGAACACATATGGGATCTATTCCATTGTTTTTACATTGGCTGGTATGGACTTCAAGGAACCAAATGATTTTTCAGGATAAACCCATCTTCCCTATTTTGGTGGCACAGAATATTATCAATTGCTGGAGTGGTTTTCAGCCCACTATTCCACCGCCTCGTGATCTTTCTACCCGAACGAGACCGCACCCGATGTCCTTTCCTGCTGGCTTTTTTGATGGGGCAGCACAAAATTACTGTTGTGGGTGTGGGGCATGGCTTAAACTGGACACGAGTTGTCAATATAAAAATTTTTGGAATGGGGGACAAGGTATTAATACCTGGGTGGAGGGATTGGCTTTATGGGATCTTATGTGGTTTGCCAACAATTATGTGTTGATAAGCTGACGGTTTTTGGAGACTCACAGGTTGTAATCAACTACATGAAAAACACCAATGCTTTATCTACACCACATCTCATTCACTGGCTGGAGCGGATCAAATCTTTGAGGGATTCCTTCAACCACATAACTTTTTTCAATATGTAAAGGGGAAAGAATTCTGGGGTTGATCGATTGTCAAAGATGGGGCTCGGAAAACAATTTGCATACATGCATTATCATTTTTTTGAGGATGGTATTGTTCGAGCACGGGGCTCCATCCTTACACATTGAATCTGCTGGCATGACACTCATGGCACAATTTTGGTTACTGTTGCACCGCACAGCACTCACCTCTTTTTTGTTTCTGCTGAATGTTTTTGATAGTGGGTACCTTACTATGCTGCTATGTTTCTTTGTATTGGCCGAGCTATGGGATTTGCATTGTGATGGCACTTTGGCTGGCCAAATGTTTTTGGGTTTTACATGTTTTCTGGTACACTTATGTGTTGATTTTTGTAGCATCCGGAAGTGTTCCAAGTCTCAAACTTTGCAGGGAGGCTTGGACAGTAGCATTCCAAAGAACCCAGAAACAGTTTGTGGAAATTCCACTCGGTTCAATACTTATTAAAATAATTAATTATTTTAATGGAGACCCTAAGTCTACACTTAGGGAAAGGAAACAATTAAAATTCATTAATAAGACAAAGCGTGAATCTTCTAGAAAACATGGATCAAGTCAAGATTTAATCTTAGCCATTGATTAATCTTTTAATCTGGGCCATTGGTTCTCCAACAGGAAGATTATAAAAGAAGGCTTGAGGGTCACTTGGAAGATAAGTCAGGCACACACTCAGTACCCGAAGGAAATCCATTCTGATGTAGAATTCGATCTCAGTGGGAGAGTTGCAGGGCAAGAAGTTGCAAAAGCAGGAGGAGGTCAGTGGTGATCGAGATCAAGGTCAAAGAGCAGCAGTGGGTCACTGAAGGTAACTTGAGGCTACAGCGTAGAGACCCCACGCAGTCTCCACGCAGATTCACGCAGTCCAACGCTGGCACTGCACAGAGAATCACGCAGACTGACGCAGGGGCTTGCAAGGGTTTTCTAGGTATCAGAAATTTGTCCGTGTAAGCTGGGTATTCAATCTTAGGTGGTTCAGAATTTATTTGCCGAATATTTTCCCTGTAAAGATATCATTTGCTGAAGAATTAATAAAACCCTCATCTGCTGCACCGGTTTTCCCACATTGGGTTTTTTTTGGGACAATTTTCCAAAATAACTGTGTACATGTGATTGATTCTTGTGCTTATGTTTTCTACTGTTTATTTTTTTGCATATATAATTGTGAATGTTGCAGTAGTATTTATTTCAATATTTGCCGGAAGATTTCTGAATAATAACTTATTGAAACAATAAGTAGGAAAAATAAATCTATCGCTGCAACTGATTGTAAATTTTCACATTATGAACTGATATATTTCTGTATATGAGTGTGGGAGAATGTTAAAAGTTTTTTTGGGGGTATTTGCTGATGGCAGATACATTTTGTAATATGTTTGTGATGATTTGGACAGATAAATGATACATGCACTGGTACATTATATACATCAGTAGTTTTTTTCTTAAAAAGACATTTTAGATTAAAAAATAAATAAATTAACATTTTAGATAGAACACCCGGGTTTTAATTCAACAACTGTTTTCTCGGGCAAATAAAACTGTGAAAGTCATGTTCGAAACTTGTCAGAACTAAAAAACAATAGAACCTCGAAATATCATACGAGTTATTTATTCACCTCACATCCAAATAGCGGTGGCCTGCTTGAACAAGCTCAAAAGCAACCTGCACTGTTACGCTTTTTGGCGATGTGTCCATATTCTTCCCCGTTGCTTGTGTCCTGCACTACAGCAGCTTGGATTTATACAGGTTCCACTAAAACGGGAGCTGACAGAGCAAAGAGGAGTAACTATTTCTTACAAAAACAAGATATAATTGTTTGTTTCTATCAATTGTTAAGCTAAAACGAAATTATAATTATGAACGCATTAGCTCGTGTCAGCTGTTGTGCAACTACAGAAAATGCAAATAGAATTGCTCTAAATCGCTAATTGACTCATAGATACAAGTGGCTATTCTGGGTCGTACATTTCATTGCAAAGATGCAGAATCAAATTCCGCCAAAAGAAAACGTCAGAACCGATAACCAATTTGGACAAAAGAAAAATAACAAATACCAAAATATATTCCTTGACACTAAACTAACCTAATGGAAAAATTTATTGATTTGAACCCCAGACCTGAAAGAAATTATAGCATACATACCTCTTGCTATCGGAGACTCCACTGAAGACTCTGTCTAAGAGATATTGTGGACTTCCCTGCGAATGATTCTTGAAAGTGTTAAACATAATGTGTGGCGATGAGTGCAGAATCCGAGATCTAGGGAGTGCAAGAGCCCCGTGGGACCCGCGAAAGTTACAGAATGGATTGTTACGCCATTGCCAGCCAACCGAATATGGATGACAGTGATGGGTTATGCCCCATTCTGCCTTCCCACTCGCAATAGCGACGTCCATGATGCCAATAGTCTTGGGAATGTCTTCAGTGCTGCTAAGATGCTAGGTGCTCAAATTTAAAATGAAAAACAAAATGGAATATGTCCAGTGCTGCTTTATTATTGTGATAGATTTTGGGCCGCTCAGCATGAGCCGAACGAGTTTCACAGGATATGATTGAATTATATTTTCACTCTACGAGTTGTCGAGTTGTCTTTTAGTGAGAGTTTTTGGAAATTTTGTGGATTAAATTTATTTCTAGTTTATTTTTTTTTGGATGGATAAGAATTTATTGAAATCTAATGACTAACCTGCAAACAATTGAAGTGTTTTAAGAGTTTTTTGTTTTTCATTGTGTTGAATCCATATATACTATCAAAAACTAACAAGTGTAAATAACACAAATCAAAATTTCACCTTATTCAAGAGCTCACACGAAACTTCGTCTCAATTTTTCAGCGCCTTACTAGAACTCAAAACCAAAACACTTAACAAAAACTACTTTAATAACACAAGTGTGTTGAATCCATATATATTGTCAAAAACTCAGTTTAAATAACACAAATCAATATTTCACCTCAAATTTTTCCATCGAATTTTGGCACCGAAAACTCCAAAAAGTCGCACTAAAAATACATTGAGTAGTCGGAAGGTTTTGAGACCTTAGACAGAGAGTCGCATGTGTGCAGACTCAAGAGAGCACTATATGGGTTGAACCAAGCACCTCGTACATGGTACACCAAGGTTGACAACTATTTCACCGGGTTGGGCTTCACCAAGAGTTAAGCGGATGCAAACCTATATCATATTGTGGTTGATGGTAAGCTTTTGATTATTGTACTTTATGTTGATGATATAATTTTGAGAGGTGATGAGCAGCTCATAAAGTCTTGCAAAGATGATCTTGCAAGAGAATTTGAGATGAAAAACATGGGGCTCTTGCACTATTTCCTTGAATTGGAAATATGGCAAAGAGATGGGGAGCTATTTGTATCTCAAGGCAAGTATGCCAAGGAGATTATGAGGAAGTTCCACATGGAGGGCAGCAAACCCATGGAGACTCCTTGTTAAACTTGGACAACTAGGTCCAAACTTTGAGTTGTGCTGCTCAGATGACGATCCCAATATTCTTATTGGATTCCTCTTTCGGAGAGGTGTAAGATTGATCTAAAGATCATCTCGATCGGATGAGCAGAGCATGTACTTTGAATTTATTCCACTTATGTGCTAGGTCGGCCTGGAATAAAATTTAGACTTAAATGTCTTAAAGGACGTGTCACACACCCCCAAAGATTCCTATATATTGGAGAGACTTAGATTTCATTTGATACACATTGTTGTGGAGGAATTCTCTCTCTCTGGATAGCGTTGGAGCTGTAATATATATATGGATTGTTCTTTGTTTGGGTTGTTCTGGGTTATGTGTGACACGCTTGGCTGAATGACCTATTGGAGACTTTGCTGGTAGAAGCATCCTTCTGATCGTCGTAACGCCACCATTTCTTATCTCTATTTTGGCTTGTCTTCTATCGATCTACTAGTATGTTCTATCTTCTTCAATATGGTGCCCTAATCTGAAATGGCATAGAACATATGCAGAAATTAACATGGTATCAGAGCTGAGGAGAAGACGAAGCCCAATTTGAGTTACAGTTACAGAAGGTTGCCACCGTGTTTGAGGGCAGATTGCATGTTGATTAAGGACTGTCTTATGGACGGTCTATCTCTAAAAGAGAATGCTGCATTCCATACTCTGCAGCGCATACAGTTGAAGATGAAATCCTTTGACGAATCTGTCTCAATTCGAAAGAATGTGCGAGATATATAGAAGAACATCAAGCGGAATTTGCAGCAGCACAAATTCCGATCTGTTGTCCTCTGATCAGATTAGCAATTCGGAGGTTTGATTTGCTTTCCCGGGCAGCCACAGATACACACATTCATTGGCGGTTGCTCGCAATCCAGTGTAGAGAGTACCATACTAGGGTAAATTGATCGGACTAGTAAAAATGGCTACAACTATCTGGCAACCCACGGAAGAAGGGCTGAGAGAGATCTGTGGACTTCTGGAGGAATACAGGTCCCCCACGTCCGATCAGGCCCGTATTTGACAACAATTACAGCGCTACAGCCAATTGCCCAATTTCGGCAACCATTTAGCTTTTATACTCGCCCAGGCCGAGAGTTGTTCGTGCATTTCTGCTGGACGACCGCGGTTTATTCCTCCCCTAACCTCCCGGACGACGATTGGAGTACGAGGTCGAATTTGTCAAAGAATAGAACCTGGACTGCTGACGGGATGATGTGATTTCAGCGCACGCAAATCCTTGACTATTTCAGTGACCAAGCTGCTGAATGAAGGCCGAATTTGAGACTGATGTTTGGTCTGTCGAGGCGTGAAAGGAGCCCTAACTTTTAACGTGGAAACAGAGCCTCGCCGCAGCTAGAAGACAGCATGGAAATTATTTTTTTGTGTTGAATTAAAGACCTGAAGAAAAAAAAGAGCAGAGCCACCGGTTTTTTTTTCTAACTTCAGATATAACTGTTCTCTGTGATTCGCATATCGCCCTGCTCGCTCGATATTTTTCTCGCATCGCATAGATTTTGATGTGTAAGTATCTGCAGCTCATGTATTCGTATGAATAGTATCTTTGTCGCTTGTTCAATACAGTTACTTGGTTTATATTATATGGCTACACGGATACCTGTAGCATCACATTGTTTTCTTTGTGGTTTATTGCCAATGATTCAATGATCGGCCCGCCGGCCATTAAGACCGAGTGGTAAGACCATAATATGAAGGGTATCGGCAAAGGATGGAAAGTCTATTCCCTATGATGAGCTGGTCATTCTCGGAATTGAATCAAGCTGTGATGATACCAGAGCTGCTGTGGTCACAGGTGATGGCAAAATTATGTGGATCGTCAATGGAGCCCGATGGGACTTCTTCTTGCCGGAGAATCAGTGCCAAGAATCACGTCGCAGCATTTTCACTTCTAAGTGACAGCGTGAAGTTTGATCGATTCATCGTGAGGCTGAGTCAACTTGACATGGAGAATTGAATGTTTTCCACACTGAGCAGAAACATGGCTGATCGAGGTCATGAAAATTAATCACGTCGCAGAAGCACCGTGAGGTTGAGGAGCTTGGTGCATTCCAGTCTTCATATTCCTTGCTTAAATAAAATGTCTGGTCCCTTCGATCAATGGACAGAGCCGATGCTACAGAAATATATTTAACTTCGCCCCTGAACTTTCAACATGTTTTTTTTTAGCGGGAGTGATTACATGAGCATCTCATCGACAATCTGATTGACGCAAATCGATGGAATTCAACTGTGATTGGTCATCCTTCACACAACTCCCATCACTGCTATTTTTCGGTGAATAATTTGTACGCAGAGAGAAGGGCCTCATATTATTTGTCTCTGTAGCAATCTCCAAGAGGAATCGTTGTGTATTCCAGCAGGGGTTTCAAGGTCACCATGGATGCAAGGGAAGGACGTTGCATTATTTGAGGTGTGTTTTGGACAAGAAAAATGAGGTAACTGCCCATGAACAATTGATCAGCCCATTCATAAGGCACCTTGCTGCAGCTTCAGAAGGCTGTCAAATGACTAGATAGTGGATGGTGCAGCCTGCTAATGCCCTAACAGAAATTTACAGCTCAGTTAAGCCTTGAATTACTAAGCATCTCCTGTGGACAGTCCCTGGAAAATAATTATCATATACAGTCTTCTGATATGTTTGATAAAACTGTCACTTCTGCAATTGATTTCTTGGCTACGTGTATATATCAGGGCCTGCTAATTATTGTTCATCATCAGCAAAATTCATTTCTATGGAAGTCATCTATAAGATTTTCATTCCAAACTCTGGATTGTTTTGAAGATACAGGTCACCTTGATGAACAAAGGAACACATGTAACATGTATTGATGACTTGAGGGGCAGTGTAGTACCTCATTTAACAGTATTATGATACTGCTAATAGTGGTTGTGAACCAACATATAGCTGAACTTAATCTATTGGCAGTAACCTTAGAAAGTGCCTTGTCCAGATTTATCCTAGTGGATGATTGGGGCTGGAACATTGATGAGCAGGAGTACCATTATGATTGTGCTGGATCTACATGGACTGACATGAAGAAGGGTAAATTCTGTGTTTTAACATTTGTATGATTGGTTCCTAGATCTGTGAACTGAGATCTGAAGTCTTAAGCAGATCTGTAAATAAGAAGCAGTGCTGGATGAGATGTCAGATGTAGTAGATGAAGCTCTCAAGTACAGAATTATGAGAGAAGGAATCATGTTTGGATTCCTAGTTTTGTGGGTCGCAGTAAAGAGGGCTGGTTGAGGAAGCTACAGCAGACCTCCTTAGAATAACAAGACTTCTAACACAAGTTGGGGCTTGTTGGTATATTTTCCCTATTGGACAGTGACATAGATAGTCACCTATGTAGCAATTAGCATGTGACAGTTGCAGTCTCACTCTGTAGCATAATGGTAAAATATATTTCGACAGCTTTCAGACATTGTTGGAATCATGAACCATGATCAGCAAAGCCTGTTGGATGGCTTTGACCATGGAAGATTAAGTTCCAAGTTGGTATCTGGGATGCCCTCATTTAAATTAGATATCTTCTCTTGAGAGAGAAGCTGGCATTAAGAGGGAGAATATATCTGTATATGCTCCTGAGCTAATATCATTGCCGAACGAAAGAAGATTCTTATGGCTCAAAGATATATGGCTTCAGAGGGGGAAATTCCGAAAGAAAACCGAGAAGCCATATATATACCAGGCAGCCATGAGTACAATATGAGCCTAGATCATTTGAAGAAGTTGTAAAGTATCTAATTCTGCAAGGATACGAGGGTGATATATGGGAAATGTTTCCTAGACCATAGATCAAAACTGTTGTCACCTCACTTCAAAATCAAGCATGGATCTGATGGAAGTGCTGAAAAGTTCAGGCAAGATTCGTTACCCATGAGGAAGGCATAGACTATGATGTCACACCTGCACCTGTGACTTGATATACCACCATTCGATCAACAATAGCCCTTGCTGCTATGCAAGGATGGAGTCTTCATCAGATGACGTGAAGACCGCATTTATGCATGGTGTGATAAAGGAAGAGATATATGTGGAGCAACCTCTGGGGTTGGAAGTCCACGATCGAGACACCCATGTCTACAGGTTGAAGAAAGCCCTCTATGGGCTGAAACAAGTACCCAGAGCTTGGTACAAGAGGATAGATAGCTACCTGATGAAGCTAGGCTTCACTCGTAGTATTGCTGATCTGAACTTTCACTACAAGGTTAATAGAGAGAAGCCTCTCACTCTGGTGTTGTATGTGGATGACCTCTTCCTGACAGGTGTTAACCCTCTCATTCATCAGTACAAGAGGGAGCTCGCTACTGAGTTCGAGATGAAGGACCTAGGACGAATGTCTAGGCATGAAGGTCTAGCAGAGACCTGGCGAGATTTTCCTTTCTCAAGGAAAATACATTATGAAGTTTCTGGTATGATGGACTGTAAGTCCATGGAACTCAACTTTAATAAGTTGAGCAGCAGCGTTGCTGGACTCATCCTACTAAGTATCGTCAACTCATAGGAACCCTGATGTTCTTAGTGAACACCTGTTCGGACGTATGTTGTGCAGTGAACACTTTAAGTCAACACATGGTTGATCATAACATTCATTGGGTTGGTGCCAAGAAACTTTTGAGATATCTCTGAGGCACGATAGACCATGGGCTGAGATACACTGCCAGGAGTATGACACTCCATGGATATACTGATGTCGATTGGGCTGGCAGTGTGGTGGATCGCAAGAGCACATCTGGATGCTACTTCACATGTGTGACACGCTTGGCTGAATGACCTATTGGAGACTTTGCTGGTAGAAGCATCCTGCTGATCGTCGTAACGCCACCATTTCTTATCTCTGTTTTGGCTTGTCTTCTATCGATCTACTAGTATGTTCTATCTTCTTCAGTATGGTGCCCTAATCTGAAATGGCATAGAACATATGCAGAAATTAACACTCCTCTTACAGGAAGCAGGAGGAAGGAGGATGCTACTTCGGGTGAAGTAGTGGATGTTATTGTTTACAAGCAGCTTGTGGGTTCACTCGTGTATTTGGTGAACACACGATCCGACATATGCTACGCAGTTAACCATTGAACCAAGTTATGGTTAAGCCGGCCAAGCTCTTTTGGAAGGCAAAGAAGCATATGTTGAGATATCTCAGGGGATAGTATGGATTATGGTACAGACAGACATAGGGAGTGAAGATTCAAGGCCTCACCAATGCAGATTGGACAGGGAGTCCACCTGACAAGAAGAGCACATGAGGAGGCATCTTCAGCATAGGATCAGCAACAGTTTCTTTGAACAACAGGAAACAAATATTAGTTGCACTCATCTCAACAGAGGCAGAGTACATGGTGGCAGTCAGGCAGCATGTGAGGCCATCTGGATGAGCAAGATACTTGTTGGTTTGTTTTGTCAACAGATAGATCCGATGGTGATACATTGTGATAACCAATGTTGCATCAAACTCTCAGTTAATCCAGTATTCCATGACAAATCCAAGCATATTGATATCCAGTATCACCATCTCAAAGATTGTGTTCGAAGGAGGATTATGCCATTAGATTATATTCCCACGGAGGACTAGGATGCAAACATCTTGATGAAGGCATTGGCAAGAAGCAATTTCAAATTCCACAAAGGCGGGATCGGGGTAGTAGATAATCCCTTTCTTACTGAGAGGGAGTGTTGAAATGGCACCCATTGGGGGTTTCTGACTTAATTTTCCCTTAATTAAATTGGAAGAGAAATTGTAATTTCATCTCACGACAGCTTGTATTAGTTAACTGAGTCAGAATCACTGAGTTAGCTTATGAAATTCGAGTTCAGGGTCAAAGAGGAGGCATACAAATGATTTTTATATTTTTAGGGGATCCAGTTATAGTTATTTGTGAGTTGTAATTAGTTAACTCGATTAATTGAGTTAAAATAAATTTAATTAGTTCTAATTGAGTGATGAGCTAGAGATAGGTCCAGTGAATTAAATTAGATTTAATTCACAATGAGTGATCAGTCAGTTAACTGATAATTCGCTATAAATAGTTGTCGCATGTCAGTTCTAAGGAAGGCTCTGTTGAGATTGAGGTCAAAGGGATGATAACTATCAGTTGTATAATTAGAAAATTGTACAGGTCAGTGATAGAGCCAGATGGAGGCCAAGGAAGGATTGCACAATTATTCCAAGGGATTTTCCTATTTAACTAGGCCTTAATTCCTCTTAGAATGCGTGAGCAAGGCAGGCTAAGCAAAGGTAGAGAATTGGCTAAGTATTTGTCCGATTTTTCCTAGATTAGAGTGAGACAGCTAGCAGAGTGCATGAGCTTCTCTTGAGAGAGAAAGCATTGTATTTTTTCATGATCCTTAACTTTATACAATATACGAATAACAGGGTTTTAGGCAGTGTGCTTTCCCCAGATACATCTTGTGTTGTGCAATTGATTATTTCTTTCTCTTACTTGTTATGTGATTGTGCAATCATGTTTTGTTTCCGTAAATTGTATAAGGATTAAGTATCTTGTTTAGTACATTATAAGGTCATATTGAATCTCACTGTTAGATTTTCTACACAAACCACTCACTAAAATGTGGCAAGAAATCTCCAAGAAGCGGGGCGAAATTATTGAACAACTAACTAAGGTCGACTTGGAAAGTCATTGGCAATTCTTAATCAAACCACATAGTCAGTGGTTAATGCTCCGATGTCTATCTAATACAACCACTCAATGTTGCTAGCGTTAAGAGACGCAATATTCACCAATTGAATGCAAATGCAACCAAGGGCTCCACTCGAGTTAAATAACATGACAAATATCTTCTTCCCAAGCTTAGATAATATGTTTCAAGAGATTCTAAATTTGTCATTTTTATTTATTTTAGCTACACCGCTTGAAGTTGTTATATTATTTGCTATATTTACATTTTGTAATGAAACTATAAATCCCCTCCATTTGATATGAGAAGTGGTTCAGAATTTTTTTAAATAAGGCTTCAGCTTGCACTAGTGTAACTCAAGTTTTTCTTAATATATAGTAGAACCATCGCTATTTTCCTCATGAGAAGAGTATTGATGTATCAGGTACTATTATCCTTTTGTTGTTCTTTTATCTAAGAGTGGAATGGATGTTTGATTTTGTTCATTATATATGTGTTTTAACAATCATCCATTGTCATTATTGATATGTTGGATTGGATTCTTTAAATTATATGAATGAACAATGAGATCTCATATATGTGATGTTTTTATAAGATAATTTAATTAATTATTTAATTAAATTGATTATAGTTCTCAACTTTAATTTCATATTTACATGTTAATATATATTGTCATGTGAGTTATGAAATCTTTGCAATCACATATACAAATAGCATTCTCGGGATAAATATAAGTTTATTAATCTTTATTTTAGTTTTAATTATATCATAGCTCTATACTTTCATTCAATTTATTTCTTATAATTTCATATATCAGGAAACTAGTACCATTAATTTCCAGTTAGAGCCATCATCCCAAACGGAAAATGATCTGCTATAAGGTCCCGACCGGGTGGTTTTCCCCAATGTTGACATTTTGAGCTATCAACAAAACCCAAATTGAGAAAACCAACAAATCGTTTAGAGCCACATCTATATTTTTTATCATGGCATCCAAAACCCCTAATCCATTAAGCCTAATTAGATTACAACTATAATTCCTTAATCAATATTATAAAACCATGGGCCAAACCACCATATGCCACAAATTGCTAAAAGTGAAAACCGTATGCCAAAAACCATAGAAAATTGATGCAAAAAACCACTTATCATATACCCAACATTCTCTCGCTTGTTATTTCCCTTACATCCAAGGGATCACAAGAATACATGATAAATAATCCAAGGCAATGATGCCTATTGTCTCTCTACACCAATATAACTTCTCAATGTGCACAAAATTTGTTAGTAAATCTACAACATTCTTCAAAGTGTCCATCTTGTTCATAAAACTAATTTCTCCTCCAAATTGGTTAAGCACACAACCACTTGTAGATCTTTTGTGATTAAGATCTCCATCCTAGTCTACATCAACAAGACCATGTAGGTTAACCATTCTTTTGTCCCCGAGTCTTCCTTAGCTACAAATCCCATAATTTTTATGCCACGGAAATACTTGAAAAACCTCTTTCTTGTTGCAAATGTCCCTTCCTTGTTTTTGACATATGTTTGCTCAAAAATGCCATTGCATGTGCAATGTTTGGTCTAGTACAAACAACTGCATATATCAAACTTCAAACTACACTAGTGTATGAGACATGGGACATGTCCTCTTATTCTTCCAATGTCTTATTACACTAATCTACATATCACTTTACACCTACAAGAATAGAGACCTTTAAAATTTGCATTGCCACGTATTAAACCTCTGAAATATTATCTCAACATATTTTCTTTGATTTAACTATAGTTTCATGTTTGCTCAATCAATTTTAATTTTGATGCCCAAAATGAAATTTGTAGCACCAATATCCTTCATGTTGATTTAGAGGATAACTAAGTTTTCACTTCCTTGATGATTTCCACATTATTTCTAGTCAATGACATATCATCCACATACAAGACCAGATAAATAAAATGATCTCCTACTAATTTAAAATATACACAATGATTATGTTCACCCCTTTTAAAACCAAGTCTTTTTCAACTTGCAAACCATCTCTTTTTCACCTTTCACTATAAAACCATCTAGTTATTTCATGTAGATTTCTTCTTCTCGATCCCCGCGTAGGAGTGTTCCTTTCGCATCCATCTATTCTACATTGAGATCGAAAGCAACAACAACAAATAAAAGAAATCTAATAGAAGTTAACTTAGTAATAGGATTTTTTTCCACTAAATTCAATTCTCTCTACCCAAGAATATCCTTTTGCTACTAACTGAGCTCTGTATTTCTCAAATTTAACTTCTTCTTAAACACCTATTTGTTATTAATGTACTTTCATACACTTGGAAACTCATGTCCAAGGTTGTCGTTTCCTCGACCATGGTATTTTTCAGAGTTTATCGTCCTCTAAATTCATTACCTCCCTATTAAGTCCCTATATTAATAGTGTAGTCCCTTATTATGTTAGTGTAGCCCCCCTTATTGCTATTGTTGTACCCCAGTAACCCCCATATTGTTATTATTGTGCCCTTCAATTATTATTGTTAGGTCGGCTAGGATTACATTGTGGCCCCACTAGGATTACATTGTGGCTCCATGGACTCCTATATATAGAAAGGAGGTTTTGTCATTTGTATCTTCCAAGAATTGTTCATTCATGTAATGTATTGGAGGTTTCCCCCTTGAAGTGGCTTATTTCTAAGGCGTTGATATCTCCTTTCTTCTATTTTTGGAGCAAGTTTCACAACATTTGGTATCAAAGCTTTGGATTATAGGGTTTCGCTGCTCCAAACAGGTCATCATGGAATTTTCGCTATAACTTTTTTTCTACGAAGGTTTAGACGCTGAAATTTTTAGAGTGCGAAGCCAAAATCTTGAGGAACATTGTCACAAAATTTCAGATCTTGGTTCGCAATATTTTCGAAGATATGATCTATGGAAGTTAGGGCTTTTTGCAGGCTCCTAAATTTCACCGAAAAAGGTCATCGCGGAATTGTTGCTATAAATTTTTTTCTACGAAGGTTCAGAAGCTGAAATTTTTAGAGCGCGAAGCCGAAATCCTAAGGAACATCGTTGCAAAATTTCAGAGCTTGGTTCACAATATTTTTGGAGATACGATCTGTGGAAGTTATGTCTTTTTTAGGCTCCCAAATTTCATCTCAAAGAGGTGATCGTGGGAAAATATTCATAACTCTCTCTCTGAGCATCGGATTGGAATTCTGTAAAAAGTGACTGGAAGTACATGGATTGTAGTTTCCTGTCTATAAATTTCAGAGCCAAAGGAGAAAACAGTGACACGTGGCAAGTCATACAATTTCACTCTACTGAACCAGTCCATAATTAGGTCATTGTGGGAGATTGGACATAACTTTGACTTGAAGAATTTCAGAGCTTGGTTTGCAATATTTTCATAGATATGATTTGTGGAAGTTAGGGCTTTTTGCAGGCTCCTGAATTTCACTTAAAAAGTCATCGTGAAATTTTCGCTATAACTTTTTTTCTACAAAGGTTCAGAAGCTAAAATTTTTAGAGCGCGAAGTCGAAATCCTGAGGAACATATTCGCAAAATTTCAGAGCTTGGTTCACAATATTTTCGGAGATATGATCTGTGGAAGTTAGGTCTTTTTCAGGCTCCCGAATTTCATCTCAAAGAGGTGATCGTGGGAAAATCTTCATAACTCTCTCTCTGAGCATCAGATTGGAATTCTGTAAAAGGTGACTGGAAGTACACAGACTGTAGTTTTTTGTCTATAAATTTCAGAGCCAAAAGAGCAAACAATGACACGTGGAAAGTCATACAAGTTAGCTCTACTGAACCAGTCCATAATTAGGTCATCGTAGGAGATTGGGCATAACGTTGTCTTCAAGAATCTGAATCAGGTCATACCTATGGCATTCGAAAGTAGATTCAGAGGGCTACTTCAGGGCCAAATTTCAGCTATTGAGGATCTAAAAGCACATAGATAATTTACTTTCAATATCGAGCTTCTCAAAAGCAAGAAAAAGGTGTGTATTTGGTTTTTAAAATTGCATAATGTTTGTTTGAAAAAATAGTTTGAAGTGATTCCAAGGGAATATTTTAGAATTTTTATCAGTTTTGGGTTCTATAATGCCTCAAAAAAATAATTCCATACCCATTAAGCCCTCAAAAAGCTATACTATGATGCATGAAGAGGAAGAATTTCAGTATGAGATATCAAAATTACGATACCAAGTGCAACAAATTTCGATCTTACAAAGAGCAACCGAAGAGGACATAGATGGTTTAAAAGAAGAAAAGGAGGCTAATTTGGATGGTTTGAAGGATCAAATAATAGCTAATATGGATGATAAATTAGTGGAATATCACATCGAGCATCAACAACAAGTTCTCCAACTCTCAAAGGATAACCTAACTTTGGTGCAGAATCTAATGAAACAACAGGAATATCAACATCACATCGAAATAAGTTCTGAAGCAGTCACAGAAACAAGAACTCGACAAGTACGATCAATTTCAGAGTATCTCATCAAGTGGAAGAACTTTCCTGTAGAGGATTCCACATGGGAGGATGAGAATTTTATACATAAGCATCAAGAAATAAGCAAGCGTTGAGGACAACACTTGTTTGAAGGAGAGGGGCATGTTAAGTCCCTATATTAATAGTGTAGTCCCTTATTATGTTAGTGTAGCCCACCTTATTGTTATTGTTGTACCCCAATAACCCACATATTGTTATTATTGTGCCCTTCAATTATTATTGTTAGGTCGGCTAGGATTACATTGTGGCCCCATGGACTCCTATATATAGAAAGGAGGTTTTGTCATTTGTATCGTCCAATAATTGTTCATTCATGTAATGTATTGGAGGTTGCCCCCTCGAAGTGACTTATTTCTAAGGCGTTGATATCTCTTTTCTTCTATTTTTGGAGCTGGTTTCACAACACTCCCTAACAATAATAGGATTATCATTATTAATATATAAATAAAATCAAGAATGAAATTTAGGTGGAATATACCTTTCTGGTTCCATTCTTTCCCAAATCAACCTCCTCAATCCCAAAGAATGTAGTTCTTCTTCTTCTTCATCCTCCAACTTGAACTCCACTTCCTTTGGTTCCTTTTCCGTTAGTGTGAATTATTGTTTAACAACATCCTTGACCTCCCCAAAGACAACAAATCGGTTGTAAACAACCTTCCTAGTTTCTATATTCCAAAGCTTATAACATTTTTGTAAATACCCCCTCCCACATTTACCCAATTTCACTGACCTACCAAGGTAAACATGAAGCAAGAGTTACTATGACATGACCCAACCTCCTAGCACCAGTTAAGGAAGTGGGACCTAGTACTAACCACTGATTGGAAACTCACAACATCCCTCAGTGCTACAGGACACTTAGGGGCCAAAGAACCACCCCAAGTGGCCAAACCCTGAGTTGGAGCTCCTTTTCACTGACCTAGGCTCCCAACCACATGCTTGACAAGGAATGAGTGTGGTTGAAGGCCTCCAACCGCATGCACCACACTGCCTGAGTGCGGTCATGACCAAAATTGTCCAGTTCAGAGGGTGTGGTCCTGAGATCAGAGCCACAACTCTAGGTCAGCCTCCAGACCAAACTGCCTAAGACTTCTCAAAATCATAAATGACTTGAAAACAAGGCTAAAAATTCCAACTTGAAGGCATAACTTGACCTAAATTACCTATAACATAACAAAGATTCCTTCAAACACATGGAAAACATGTAAGCTCCATGTCATGAATGTATATCTGATTATAAAAGTCTTAGATTCATCTGAGAATAACCGAGAAGGCCATATTCCCTCTCCCCATAGTTACAACAACACTTTTTAATCCATACATTCATTAACCGATCAATAACTAAACAATTCGTGACAAGAAATATATACGATACACATCATATAAACAACATATAACCATAAAAATAACCAACATGTAAACCATGGAAACTCAACCATAATATCGCCAACAAAATCACTACAAATATACATGAATCACTATAGAAAAGTAACTCTTATTAACATATGAAAAATACCAACCAAGTTAGGGATTCCCACGTACCACTTGACCATATATTGGGTCGAACAAAATATCTCTTTCAACCAATCACCTCTGGGCCATATTCCAAGCATAAATGTGTGATCTCATGGAGTAAACCAAATAAAAATAAACTAGGACTTCTAGAGGCTAAACTACCTCAACCCTCAACCAGTGATTCCACCTCACATTTGGACATCACTAACACCAACCATATTAGTTTCTACCCTAGTTGTTGAGGGCTTCAGGAACTAGTAACTCATCCCACAGCCTTTCAGGGATCTAGAGTGTTTGTCCAACCAACCTCGAGGGACTAGTAACACAACCCACCAAGGGCTCCAGAGTGTTTTCACCAACCTAGGCTCCAAGACTAGTAACTCAACCCAAGTTATTCGATGGATTCTAAAGTGTTTTTTCCTACCTATAACCATAAGGAATTATGAGCACCAATCAGAAAATAATCTAGTGGAAAAAACCACAACACCATGGTTATCCAGGAAATGGCAAGGCAAGGCTAAAACATTGTCAATATAGGCAATCCTCCATGCCATTGACAACACATAACCATAAAACCACATGCATATACCATGCATCCATAAATCAACAAGGAAATCACACATGCAACCTATTACCTGTAAAGCAATCCAATTGTAGCTTCTAATCCACCTATTCCCTTGCGCATTCTTGCTTTCCTTTGCCTTTTTTATCCAAATAAAATGTATGTCAAAGTGTTCCAAGAATGCTCCAAGAATACTCAAGTGTGCAAGAGTATGAGAGAATGAGAGAATAAAATAGAGATACACTCAAAACTATCAAAAGGATCACATTGGAAAAAGATTAAACTGATAAAGTTGTGAACTGGTCCTCAAAATCCTTTTTATCACTGAGGCCTTTGTTTTCTTCATTTTTCCTTCAATTTCCCTCACATACAAATCTATGACCTTTCATCTCCCTTTTCTCCTATTTTCCTTTATTTTCATAAATAAATGCCAATTAATGCCTCTTTGTCTTTTCCAATAGCTTTGCTAATTTCCATAGCCATTAATTAATTTCCAGTGATACCCATCACTATATTTTACCCAACATTCAACTTAGAATATGTGTCCCATGACCTTGCTCTTATTTTTATTTACATAGGAAAATCAACCAGGGGGTTGTTACAAACCCTTCCCCCTTGGGGAAATACTGTCATCGGTGTTCAATGACACTTGTAAACCAACAAAACACATGTTTCCCATGGAGCTTTATAACACAACTTTATGCACAATTTACATCATATCATATTTTTGATACCATGAACACCATACCGCTTATTGGATCTTTATAACACAAATCGATGCAATATTGACATACATATGCATATATAGACATAACCAAAACACAACATCAAAACATATATTAGAATAAATCAACTCAATTAGCGAATAGAGAAGGATACATAGCCCACATCTGATCAACCATATCTCATGTAGCTTCATCGGGCCCAAATTTCTTCAACTGCACTTTAACTTGCTTAATTTCGGAGCATGAGTATCTTTTTTTGCAAAATGCACTGAGGTTACGCTTGTAATTCTCCTTTTGGATCCACCTACAATACAAAGCAGTGAATCATATGATCAACATCTTTCACATACTTCCTAAGCAATGAAACAAGGAAAATGTCATGGAATTTCACTTTCGGAGGCAGTTCAAGTCGGTAGTCCAATCCTTTCAAGGATCTTGAAAGTCCCGCAATACCGATGTGTCAACTTGACACATGATCCAACCCTCAAGGTGCTCCTCTTGGGCTTGATGCATATGTACACATGCTCCCCAACATGAAACTCCTTAAGTACCCTTTGCTGATATGCATAACTCTTCTTCTTGTCTTGTGCTACCTTTAGATTCCTTTTAATAACCTGCATTTCTTATTCAATCTCTGCCAACATATTTGGTACAATCAATACCATGTTCACTAGATCACTCCAACTAATGGAAGTATTAAAAATTTGTCCATAAAGTGCATCAAACATACTCATATTCAAAGATTATCAATACCCATTGTTATAATAAATTTCCATAAGTGGAAGATACTCTTCCCACTTATGATGTTGATGTATAACATACAACATCAACATGTCCTCAAGAATATTGTTAACCATATTTGTCTATCCATATTTTTGTGGATGATAAGTTGTATTGAAAGCCAACTTTGTCCCCTAACCTGCAAACAACTCCTTCAAAAACCTAGAAGTGAACTTGGCATCTCTGTCAGATGCGATCTTTTTAGGAATACCATGCAATATCATTATCTCCCTGATGAAGGCTCGAGCTACCTCACTAGTTGAATTCATAGAATTCATTGGAATGAAGTGAGCTACCTTGGTCAACTCATCAACCAAAACCATAATTTAATCATGTTGACTGGATGTCCTCGAAAAACCTGTAATGAATTCCATGGAAATCGCCTCCCATTTCCACTATGGAATCAAAATCGGCTGCAATAGACCACCTGTATGCTTACACTATGCTTTTACATGTTGCTAATCCAAGCACCTCGCAACAAACTTTGCCACCTCTTCCTTCAAGTTTGGCCAACGACAGAAATTTTTAACAGATGCCAATGTCTTATGACAACCTGGGTGACCTGAATATGGCTTGATATGAAATTCCTTCAAGATAATCTTATTAAGCTCAATGTTGTCCGACACATAGATCCTATCCCTAAATATGACCAAACCATATGTCGTGAGACGATAATCCACATCCTGTTCACCTATACCCTGTTGTTGTAACCCGTGCTTAAGTTGTTGGTACCTATCTTCTTATTTCACAATTTTTAGTACTGAAGACAACATTATGTCCTTGGTCACAAATTTGGCTAACACTTAAGAGATTGTGCTTGAGCCCTTCTACTAGCAAGGTATTTTGAGCCTTTCCTTGTCCATTGACAAGGGTAGCAATTCCTTTTCCAGTGATTTTAGCAGATCCACTTCCAAAGGATACATTTCCATTTTTCCTGTTCAATGAGATAAACTTCTTTTGGTCACCTGTCATATGTCTTGAGCATCCACTATCCACGAACCAATGATTTTCTTCACTATGAGCATATAGAGCTAGGCCACATTTATCAGTTTTGAGATTTACGCTTTTAGCTTCCTCCCCTTTGAGAGGGAAATTTTGTTCATTATGATCATAATTATTACATAATGAGCAAGACGGATCAAACTTAGCCAAAGGATCGAAGGAATTGTAAGTTTTTATTTGTCCTTGCTCTTTAGGACCACGTAGTTGGTTTGTTTGATCTTTCAATCTTGGTGCTTCATTTTTATGAGCCTTGCAAAGCTTAGCTTGATGCCCAAAGTTTTTACAGTAGCAACAATACCCAAGAAAAATAGTTTGGTCCCTGTTGTAATAGCCATAGCTTGAACCAACATTCTTCCTTGGAGTTTCTCTTTCTTCAATTCTTGGTTTTGAGATGGGGCTTTGTTCCCGACGAGATGATTTTTCTTCTTCTGGATGGCAAGAGAGTATGTCGACATAACTCCTTGCATTATTCTTGTTACTTGATGATTCTCCTTTGAAACCAATTCCAGATTTGTCATGTTGAGGTTTTTGAGTATTAAGAATGTTATCAAGTGCTAGAGAGCTTTGCCAACTCCTTTTGACTTGCTCTAATTCCTTTCTTAGAGATATTATTTCAGCTTCATGTTTTTCACATATATCATCCTTCTCTAGCTTATTGTTCAAGAAGTCTTCCCTTCTTTTTGCTTTCTCTTTTTCTATTTTGAGAGAAATTATATTCTTTCATAGATTCTCATTTTATTCAATGGCACTCATTAGCAATATATCCATGTTTCCTTCATCTTCTAGCTCTGAATCATCATCATTTGTAAATGCCATGAATAACGTTTCTTTGCTTCCAACATAGTTACTTTCCTCATCTAATTCATCATCACTTTCTTTGTGATGACGCATATTTCTAGTTGATTTCTTTTTGATGACTACAAATTCATCTTCATCAGACTCATCTTTTTTGGAGAAGTTCTTCTTATTAAACCCTTTCTTTTTGTACATCATCCTTTTAGAGTCCTCTTCATCATCACTATCATGTTTATGGGGACATTTTGCAAAGTAATGACCTATTCTTCCACATTTGAAACTGTTGGAAATACTGAGAGGGGGTGAATCAGTATTTCTTTTCAATTGTTAATTTTACCAGTTAGATCACTAATATGTAGAACACAAAATGAACAATGATGGAATAGATACTTTTATTAATTTATTATTTACAATAAGTAAAGTACAATAATGATATAGGGATCCAACCCTAGATGAAGACTCCAATCTTCCAGGCTCCAACCTGTATTATGCCAAGCGTCGACTTGGTATTTCCAAGGCTCCAACCTTGTCAATTTGAGGCACCAACCTCTAGGGCTCCAACCCTATCTCTGGTATAGGCTCCGCCTAGTTTCTTGAGGACTTCAATCCTCTAGGGCTCCAACCTTATCTTCCAAGGCACCTACCTTGTCTATATGAGGCTCCAACCTCTTGGGATCCTACCCTCAACTTCACTTCGTGAAAATATGTTTGGTTATTCTTCACGGCTCCCAATGTCTTCTACAATGAGAACTATCAATCTTCAACTATGCCTTCACTTAGACTTTGCATCATCAATGACAACCTTATCTACTTAGAAGGTGTCATTACCATACTTCATCGTACCCAAACAATATTTTCAAGGTCACCTCATGATGACATCACCGATGCAGCACGATCACCAATAATATCTTCAAGCTCAGTTTCAAAGCGCCTTCAAAGTGTTGCCAATGTGTTCCAAAGAGATCTTCAACGTTAGCTTTAAGAGTGATGAACTTGCTTGAGCACCTTCTAAAAAAATCTTGATGTTTCCACCAATGTTGCTTCAAATGTGACTTCAAGGGGTCTTTGTCAAGTCTTTGAACACTGCCTCAAGGTTGTCTGCTCCAAAAACATTGAATGCTACTTCTCTAAACTTCGCAGGCTGCCTTTAAGGTTCTTTTTCAAATCTTCTTCAAGGTGTTTTGAATCTAAAGTACTTCAAAGCAGCTTCAAGGAATGCTTTTTAAGTTGAGCCCAAAATTGTGTCTCCAAGGAGACTGGTCACACGTCCTTCCCACAGAAGATTGTTTCTGCACTTGTCACAGATTAGAATTGTCAAATTTAAGGTCTGTTTAGGTGATTGTACTCAAGTTTTTCAACAAGTCTGAGGGTAGCTATTGTGAACTTCAGATTTCTATAGATTCTTTTGACTATAGCTGATCTCAACTCATGCCATCCGATGTATCTCACCACCTTAGAAAAATTCAATTTCTACGATATTGGTTCTGTAGAATATCCGAGTATGAAGTATGCCACAACCCTTCCACAAGTCCACAAATGATCTGAAATAGATGTCACAAGTCTAAAAATATTGTTGCCGGTGTGAGGATACTGTGCCACTAGTGCGGAGGTTGAACAGGTCCGAAGTTGCAGTGCTACAGGTCATAAATCCAAAATTTCAGTCCTGAACCACAGTCTGAAATTTACAGGTCTGCAGCAGGTCCGAACTGGGTAATCATAGAGGCAGTCACAGGTGCGAACTCCAGAGCATTTGTAGGTATTTTTAGGCTAAGGTCAATTATTACATTTTGTAATTGTTTCAAACCCAGCCTTAATTCATTATAATCCTTTCTCCCTTGTGTTCACGAGCTGTGATCAGTGCTCTTCTATTCCTGTGATGATAGCCGAGTTCTTTTTTTTGGATGAGAAGCTAAATTTCAAACTATATATAAATAGGCTTTTTTTTGTAATGAAAAGTGAAGGGACACGTCTAAACATGGAGGCCGACTTGTGTACCAAAGGGTAGATCTGCTCACTGTCATAAATATATATATTTTTTTAACTTGAAAAATAAATATCTCACAAACTACTAGGAGTTTCGGGACAAATAAGGGCTCATTGGAAAGAGGAAAAAATCCTCTCTAAGATGGTCTAGGTCCCATGTTGAAAGATTGCCTCTAAGGTTGGAAAATTTATTTTTCTTTGTGACTGTCCTTAAATTTTATGCATAAAAAATTTGGGACAACATGAGGAATGTTTGGGACAGCATGGCTTCTTCATTGTTATTACTGTCATCATAGGATCATAGAGTCATTATGTAGGAGTGCAACATTCATGTAGCATCACGTATAAAAAATGTCATCATATACTAGTGCAGTGATATGTCATAGTGCAGCCTTCATTAATTTGTCAAAATCTCCAAAGCAGTGTTCCAATTATGTCAACGTGTGGTCATTCTTCAAGAGTATGACATCATCACGTGTATGACTTCATCAATTATAGTCCTCCACTTCAAAGGCTTGTATATTGGCACCTAAGGTCTAGATCATCAATCAAGGCACATAATTGGCACTCTGCAATCATGTGGTACTTCAAGGACTTGCTCAGGCAAGACTTCTTTATTAGTGGCTAGACATCTTTGTGGCTTGCATCTTCATTGATGGCATCCTTATCAACCAAGAGTTATGACATCATCATCTGGTACCAGAAATTTATTGTCTTCAACCTTATCATCACATTCTGGGGCATCTCAAGAATATTTTCCATCTCAGCGAATGCCATATTGACATCAATGACAACCTTGATTAACAATCTCCCCCTTTTTCATTGATGGAAATATTCTTTCCCTTCCAACATTCTCTCCCCCTTTGACATCAATGGTAAATGGGATGCCCAAGTACTCTCCCTGTCAAGCTGCATCTTTTCTTCATCAATAGTAGTTCTTCATAGGTAAGTTACTCTCCCTATCATGGTGCTATTCCTTCTGGAAATGTGGTTAATGATAGATGTGTCTACATTTCTTCATGTGATGAATCAACTCCCCATGTCTGCATAAAATCCTCTACCTCAAGAAAGATTACTTGCTTAGTGATCAAATGGAAAAGTTTGTCAATAATAGTCCACTGGATGATTATGGGATCATATTCCTCAATGGAGTTGCTCTCGAGAGATGATTTATCAAAGTATGATTGTCCTTGTGTGACTCATCAAGGATTTCATATGGCCCTTTCATAGATAGACTCTGCAAGAATGATTAAAAATCATAAGCTCCCCCTAACAATATGCATGGTCTATCGTCTAATTTCTGGCAGAGTCTCACCATCAAACACTTGGAATATCAAGGATGTCTTCATCAAATAAAAAACATGTGTTGTTGGATGGAGTGTTTAAGAGACTTTCAGATTCTATTTTCTTCCTTCTCCATACTTGTGTAACCTTCTTCTCTGGCTTGGTTGACATAATTTTAGTTTGTTGAGGGACCCAAGTCAAGTTACAATCACGAGCCATATGTCCAATGTTATGGCAATTGAAGTGCTCCATCTTGTTCAAGAATAAGAGATCATGACTTCTTCCTGCAAAATTACTTCTAGAAGATTGACAGGGACCATTATATATGTCTTTGTGATATGCCCTACAATATTTCGCCATGTGCCCAAAGTTTGTACAAGAATAGCAATAACCAAGAAATATACTTTGGTACCTGGGAGATGAAGAGTTACATGAAGTACTTTTGAAGTCTTTTTGCCTTGGAATTATTTGATGATATTCATTTACTTTTGTATTCTTAACATCATTTGTAAATCTCCTTGGAGGAGGGTTTCTTCTAATGTCATCTTGATTCTTGCCTTTGCTAGAACTGGGAGTATCATTTCTTCCTGGCTTCCTCACATCCTTGTTGTTTGAAGCACTATCATTCTTGCTTGAGGGTTCACCTACATAGCCAAGACCTGATTTATCAAGGGAGGATCTTTGATGACTTAGGATGTCATCTAGGGTTTGAGAACTCTTCCAATTCTTATTCAGCAAGTCAACATCCTTTTTAAGAGAGACAATTTCTCCTTTCAATTTTTCACAATCTTCATCTTTCATGACTAGTTGCTTCTTCATTTCTTCCATTATCCTTGTTGCTTTGTGTGCTTCATTTTTAAGGGAGATGATATTTGATTTCATTATGAGGACTTCTTCATTCTCCTTTGCTAGACTGCTCTCCCTTTCTTCTTTTATTCTTGTAGCTTCACATGTTTTAGCCTTGAGAAGATTGATGTCTAATTTTAGTTTGAAGATTTCTTCATCCTTTTCTTCTAGCTGAGATTTAAGAGAGGCGACCTCTTCCTTGTATTGACCAATCTCTGCTCCAAGATTGTTCAAGCTCGTAAGTTTTTGTTCAATGTGGCTTGACAAAGTTTCTTCCTTTTTCTTTGCCTTATCCAATTGATTTGTCATATATATGACTTCTTCATGATGCTTTCTTTTGTTTTGATGAAATTCCTCTTTAATTTTGGCGACCTCCTCATCTCTTTTTTGTACTTGAAGCTTGACAAAGTCAACTTCCTTCCTTGTCTTGTCTTGGTTACCATCTTGCGCTTTCTTCTTAAGTTCCTCATTTTCCTTTTTCAAACTATTAATCTCTTCCATGGAAGCCATAAGTTTATTCAGGAGATCTTCTTCAATGTCTTATTTGTTCTCTTCATCTTCTAGGTCTTCTATAGCCTTGTTGTCATCTCTCTTATCTTCAGCTTCCTTGATGAATTCTGGACTTCTTTCTTGTTTTCCATCATTTTCTTAACTATATATCATTGTCAATGCTGCTTTTGAGTGAAGATCATGAAGTTTGTCCCATATGACTTTTGCTGACGAACATTTTTCAAAATTGGCCTTCACAAAATTTGGTAACCCATTCAAAATTGCCTTCATTGCTCTTGTATCGTACTTCTTGGATTCTTCGTCCATCGCGTCATTAGTAATCACTAATTTCCAAACTTCAATTCCTTTTGTCTTCAATAAATTCCTCATTCTTGCCTCCCATATATTAAAATTTCCATTGAACAACGGAGCCTTCGCAAATTGATCGACTTCAATTTCGATGGTTGAGGAAGACACATCTTTAGGAGGATTGGAGACTTTCTTCCTTAGCTTTGCCATTTCTGTTCTAATGATCAACCTTCAAGCTGTTAGGCTTTGAGTGAAGTTACTGGCTCTGATACCAATAGTTGGAAATACTGAGAGGGGGGTGAATCAATATTTCTTTTCAATTGTTAATTTTACCAGTTAGATCACTTATATGTAGAACACAAAATGAACAATGATGGAATAGATACTTTTATTAATATCTTATTTACAATAAGTAAAGTACAATAATTCTATAGGGCTCCAACCCTAGGTGAAGACTCTAATATTCCAGGATCCAACCTATATTAAGCCAAGCGCTGACTTGGTCTTTCCAAGGCTCCAACCTTGTCAATTTGAGGCACCAACCTCTAGGGCTCCAACCCTATCTCTGGTACAGGCTCCGACCTGGTTTCTTGAGGACTCCAATCCTATAGGGCTCCAAACCTATCTTCCAAGGCACCTACCTTATCTCTATGAGGCTCCAAACTCTTGGGATCCAACCCTCAACTTCACTTCGTGAAAGTATGTTTGGTTATTCTTCATGGCTCCCAATGTCTTCTACAACGAGCACTGTCAATCTTCAGCTATGCCTTCACTTAGACTTTGCATCATCAATGACAACCTTATCTACATAGAAGGTGTCATCACCATCCTTCATCTTACCCAAACAATATTTCCAAGGTCACCTCATGATGACATCACCAATGCAACATGATCACCAATAATATCTCCAAGCTCAGTTGCAAAGCGCCTTCAAAGTGTTGCCAATGTGTTCCAAAGAGATCTTCAACGTTATCTTTAAGAGTGATGAACTTACTTGAGCACCTTCAACAAAATTCTTGATGTTTCCACCAATGTTGCTTCAAATGTGACTTCAAGGGGTCTTTTTCAAGTCTTTGAACGCTGCCTCAAGGTTTTCTACTCCAAAAACATTGAATGCTACTTCTCTAAACTTCGCAGGCTGCCTTCAAGGTTCTTTTTCAAATCTTCATCAAAGTGTTTTGATCTAAAGTACTTCAAAGTAGCTTCAAGGAATGCTTTTTAATTTGAGCCCATAATTGTGTCTCCAAGGAGACTGGTCACACATCCTTCCCACAGAAGATTGTTTCTGCACTTGTCACAGATTAGAATTGTCAAATTTAAGGTCTGTTTAGGTGACTGTACACAAGTTTGTCAACAGGTCTGAGGGTAGATGTTGTGAAATTCAGATTGTTGTAGATTCCTTTGACTGTAACTGATATCAACTCATGCCATCTGATGTATCTCACCACCTTAGAAAAATACAATTTCTGCGATATTGGTTCTGTAGAATATCCGAGTATGAAGTATGCCACAACCCTTTCACAGGTCCACAAATGATCTGAAATAGATGTCACAAGTCTGAAAATATTGTTGTTGGTGCGAGGATACTGTGCCACTAGTGCGGAGGTTGAGCAGGTCCGAAGTTGCAGTGCTATAGGTCATAAATCCGAAATTTCAGTCCTGAACCACAGTCTGAAATTTACAGGTCTGCAGCAGGTCCGAACTGTGTAATCATGAAGGCAGTCCCAAGTGCGAGCTCCAGGGAAATTGCAGGTCTTTTTAGGCTGAGGTCAATTATTACATGTTGTAACTGTTTCAAACCCAGCCTTAATTGATTATAATCCTTTCTCCCTTGTGTTCACGAGCTATGATCAATGCTCTTTTATTCCTGTGATGATAGTTGAGTTTTTTTTTTGGATGAGAAACTGAATTTCAGACTGTATATAAATAGGATTTTTTTTGTAATGACAAACAAAGGGACACGTCTAAACATGGAGGCCGACTTCTGTGGTCTGCTCATTGTCATAAATATATATTTTTTAACTTGATAAATCAATATCGCACAAACTATAGGAGTTTCGGGAAAATTAAGGGCTCATTGGAAAGAGGAAAAAATCCTCTCTAAGATGGTCTAGGTCCCATGTTGAAAGATTGCCTCTAAGGTTGGAAAATTTATTTTTCTTTGTGACTGTCCTTAAATTTTATGCATCAAAAGTTTGGGACAACATGGTTTCTTCATTCTTTGGCTTCTTCATTGTTATTACTGTCATCATAGGATCATAGAGCCGTTATGTAGGAGTGCAACATTCATGTAGCATCACGTATAAAAAATGTCATCATATACTAGTGCAGTGATATGTCATAGTGCAGCCTGCATTAATTTGTCAAAAGCTCCAAAGCAGTCTTCCAATTATGTCAACGTGTGGCCATTATTCGAGAGTATGACATCGTCACGTGTATGACTTCATCAATTATAGTCCTCCACTTCAAAGGCTTGTATATTGGCACCTAAGGTCTAGATCATCAATCAAGGCACATGATTGGCACTCTGCAATATTATAGTTACTTCAAGGACTTACTCAGGCAAGAATTCTTAATTAGTGGCTAGACATCTTTGTGGCTTGCATCTTCATTGATGGCATCCTTATCAACCAAGAGTTATGACATCATCATCTAGTACCAGAAATTTATTGTCTTCAACCTTATCATCACATTCTAGGTCATCTCAAGAATATTTTACATCTCAGCCAATGCCATATTGACATCAATGACAACCTTGATTAACAGAAACAAGTAAGAGGGTACTTACCTTTTAGCTTAGATCGCTTCTTAAGTCTTCGTACAAATTGAGCTAATTTGGTTTCAGTATCAGATTCATCGCTGCTACAATTCCATCCTTTTCCTTTTTTTGTTGATTTTGGGGCTTTAAATGCCACTTATTTCAAATTTGGACTTCCTTTCCTCATCTCATGGGCAATGAGAATTCCACGAAGTTCATCCATCTTAAGATTACCTAGGTCCTTCATTTCTTCTATGGCACTTACTTTGGAGTCAAATCTGTTAGAAAGCAATCTCAAGATTTTTTGAACAATAGTGCTTTCTTCAATATTTTCTCCTAGCCCTTTAAGAGAGTTAACCACTTCAGCTACTCGAAGGAAGTATGATGCAATATCTTCTTCATCATCTATTTTCAGACTCTCGAATTGTCTTCTATAGGTTTGAAGCTTTTCCTTCTTAAATTTGGACTCCCCATCATACAGGGAAACCAACTTATCCCATACTTCTTTCGCTGAGTCACAATTCATGACTTTCGTGAATTCAGAATCGGTAATTCGACTAGTGATGGAATTTAAAGCTTTGGCATTATCAATGTAGGATTTTCTTTCGTCTGGATCCATTGGAAGACTGGAGGGATATTTGTACCCATCCAAAACAGAGTGCCATACTTCAAGACCAAGAGACATTAGATAGTAGGACATCCTTTTTCTCCAAAAACCAAAATTTGTTCCATGAAATATAGGTAGCTTCCTTGTTGCTTCTATGCTCTTCATTGTGCCTAAGAATCCTTCTTCCAGCTGTTAGGATGATAATGAAGAAGCTGGCTCTAAAACCAATTGTTGGAAATACTAAGAGGGGGGTGAATCAGTTTTTCTTTTCAATTGTTAATTTTTGTGAGCTAGATTCTTCATAATTAAAGACAGAGAGGTGTATAATAATAATATTATTAAGGATTAATAAGAACTTCAATCCTTTTCCAAATAATTGAGTACAATAGATGTGTGAGGGCACCAACCCTTCAATGAATTAGGCACCAACCTGTTTCCAAGCACCAACTTGGACTTTGATGAGTCTCTGACCTCTAGAGCTTTGACCCTATCTTCTTCAAGGCACCAACCTTGTGTTTAGGAGCACCAACTCCTAGGACATCAATCCTTTGTATTATTTTAATAGAGAATGTGAATAGTACTTACTTGAACGTTCTTGACATAATTCTTCACCATACAGTCAGCTCCAAAGTTTCTTATGTTGACTTCATTGCTCAAACACCTTGTTGTACAATGTTGTCTTCAATTCCAAGATCACCTTGCTTCACTGTGTTGACATTATTATTGGGCTTCACTTCACTGTGTATTTGTATTCATTAATGGGTTTTATTTAATCCATCAAGCAACTGTCCATTTGTCTATATCCACTGTCTAGCAATAATACTTATCCACTGTTCAAATGAAACCACAGTCCAATCCTTTTTATTGCACAATCCGAGATTACAGGAGGTAAGTGAGATACACAGCCATAAATCAAAATTGTAGACTCGGTCACATAATCCAAACCCTGAAGAAGGGATAGCCCTGTGTAATATTTGAAAAACCCAAGCCACTGCACTGTACATTATCGAAATCAAAGAATGCACTGTAATAAGTTTTGTAATGAAGCACGGTCAAGAACATAATGTTATTATTGTGATGAAGTCCGAACCCATTCAAGACTGCAGTGAAAGCATTGTAATTAAGGTCATTGTTCTGTACTATTCACCAAGCTGTTCCACTCAATCCCATTGTAATGAAGGCCGAGGATCATATTTGCACCACAGTCCGAAATAAATGATACAAAGTCCGAGTTACAGCAAGGTATCCAAATTCTTCACAGGATTTTAAGGTGCGGTTCAACTTCAAGCCCAAAACAAGATTATTCTTCTTTTTTATTAAAGTTCACGAGATGTGAACTTGATTGCCTCTTCTCTGTGGATGTATTTGACCGAATTGATGCTTTGAGAATGAGAACCGAGTTCTTATTTATAGGATTTTTCAAGATGGAAATGAAAAGGACACGTCTCCATAACCAGGCCGACATGGGAAGGCAAGGTCTGGTCGGCTCTAAGACCAAAATAACATTGTTAACTTAAAAATTCTTGTTCTCCCTCACCATTTAGAGATTTCGGTCAAGTGATAGCTCATTGGAAAGCTAAAAATATGCTCCAAATGATGGTGAATGTTTCATAGAAATTTTTTTCCTCCAAGGTAGTGAAAAATAATTTTTTGATGTGACTGGTCTTTTACAGGTGCAAAAATAGAGGTAGGCAAAATGTATAGGGGTTCTTTATGGTTTTGCATAACCTTCTTTATCATAAGGTTATGATGCCATTGTGATATGTGTCTTCATGAGTCCTCCATCATCATTCATCATGTAGGTTTTAACCCTGTACAGAAATTATCTGCAAACGAAATTTAAAAAACAAAAAATAAACAATAGCGAGAGCATAAAACATAAAACAGATAAACACAGAGATTTTCCGCTGGATCCCAAATTGGGACGACCAGCTTGATTTTTCATTATATTCATTTTAGTGTTACAACACATATATATACATGCCGAAGCATACATAAACCCCAATCCATTAACCTTGGATTAGAACATAACCGTAGTTCCCTTGAATGAATCTACAAAATACCAGTGGCCGAAAACCATCATGCCCCAAAACCATGTGCAAACCCATGCACAAAACCATGGGTGGGTCTGCCCACCGAAAAAATAAGGACCAATTTTTTTTTTCCCTGGGCACTACCCCAAGCCCCAAAGAGGGAAGGCTGTCGCCCCCCCTATGACTCCCCTGCTGCGCTTGACGCAACGTACAAAGGGATCTATAGCCCCCCGCGCGTGACTAGTCGTGGAGAGAATATAACACATGCCCAACATTCTCCCACTTGTTGTTTTGTTTGCGCAGGGGGCCATAGGAGAGCTTAGTCATTAGCCCAGATCTGCAACACCCATTGTTTCTCTACACCAAGAGAACTTATGAGTGCTCACAAACTTTGTCAATGCATCTGCAACATTCTTCAAGGTTTCCACCTTTACCAGCAACACCCTTTTAGTCTCAACCATATCTTTCACAGAGTGATATTAAACATCAATGTGCTTTGTCTTTGAATGATAAGCAGGGTTCTTAGCAAAGAAAATTGCACTTTGGCTATCACAGTCTATCCTTATAGCTTGCTGCACCAACCCCATACTTGAACACAATCTCTGCAACCAAACTGCTTCTTTTCTTGCATGAGTGGCTGCTATGTATTCTGCCTCTATAGTTGAAAGAGCCAATACAAAATGTCTTTTACTCTTCCAACTGACTGCACCTCCAAATAAGTTAAACACATACCCACTTATATATCTTCTTTGGTTCATATCTCCAGCCCAACCTGCATCAACAAAACCACGAATGTCCAACACTTTTTCTAATCTTGGTCTTCCCTGGTAGCACAAGCCATAATCACTAGTGCCACACAAATATTTGAAAACCTGCTTCACTGCTGTCCAATGCTCCTTCCTTGGGTTTGACATAAACCTGCTCAATACTCCCACTGCATGTGCAATTTCTGGTCTAGTACATACCATTGCATACATCAGGCTACCCACTACACTTCCATATGGAACACGTGACATATCCTCCTCTTCTTCTTGTGTCTTGGGACACTGTTCAACAGACAAATTTGTACCTACAGGAATCAAAACATTCACCAGTTTACTATCCTGCATATTGAACCTCTACAATATATTCTCGACATACTTCCTCTGGTTTAACTAGAGCTTCCTCTTTGCCCAATCTCTCTTAATTTCCATGCCCAAAATATGGTTTGCAGCACCAAGATCTTTCATGTCGAATTTGGAGAACAATTGGATCTTCAAATCTTGGATAATTTCTTTGTCATATCCAATCAACAACATATCATCCACATACAAGACCAAATAAATAACATGGTCACCAATTAATTTAAAATAAACACAGTCTCCTTGCTTCTAGTGAAGCCAAGTCCCGTATATAGGTATCAAATTTCTGATACCACATCCTTGGTGACTGTTTTAACCCATAAAGAGACTTCTTTAACCTGCATACCAGTTCTTTCTTCCCCTTCACCATAAAGCCTTCAGGTTGTTTCATGTAGATCTGCTCTTCCAGATCCTCTTGAAGAAATGTTGTCTTCACATCCATCTATTCTACCTCAAAATAAAATGCAGCAGCAACAGATAAAAGTAATCTAATAGAAGTAACTTTGGCAACAGGAGAAAAAATATCACCAAAATCAATTCCCGACACCCAGGAATAACCTTTTGCTACCAACCTAGCTTTGTATTTCTCCACCTTGCCTTCTACATTCATCTTCTTCTTAAACACCCATTTTCTCCCGATGGGCTTCCTTCCAGTCGGCAACTCCACCAGATCCCATGCCTCATTTTTATGCAAGGATGCCATTTCATCAACCATGGCCTCCTTCCAGAGTTTTCCATCCTCTGAATATACGGCCTCCCTGACGGTCTTGGGATCATCATCAGTTATAGTTAAAGAAAAATTTAAACATAAAGCATATGGACTATACCTTTCTGGTTGTCTTCTTTCTAAACCGATCTTCTCACAGCTGGAGTTTGTGGCTCTTCCTCTTCTGAGTCTTGTTCTGTTGTAGAGTCTGATTCATCCTCCTTTAGCTCAAACTCTATCTTTTCAGGTTTCTTTGGTAGGACTTCATGTTTAACAACATCTTTCACCTCTCTAAACACCACATCTTGGTTGTACACAACCTTCCTTGTATCCAGGTTCCAAAGCTTGTAACCCTTTAAACCATCCTTATACCCAATAAAGATGCACCTTTCAGATTTATTATCCAACTTTCTCCTTTTCTCCTTTGGAACATGTACATATGCATCACATCCAAATACCCTCAGATGTGAAAGAGAGGGTTTCTTACCAGTCCATACCTCATGTGGAGTTTTATCCTCCAACGCTGATGAAGGTGATCTATAAACCAAGTAACATGCAGTCTCCACTGCCTCTGCCCATAATTCTTGTCCTAACCCGGTACCACTAAGCATGCTTCTTGCCTTTTCCATCAACGTTCTGTTCATTCTTTCTGCAACTCCATTTTGATGAGGTGTGTATGGAGTAATCTTCTACTGTGCTATACCACACTTCTTACAAAACTCTTCAAATTCCTTCTTGCAGAACTCCCCATCATTATTTGTCCTTAGCACCTTTATCTTCTTCTCTGTCTGTTTTTCCACCAGAGCCTTAAATTATTTAAATTTGTCAAAGACTTTAGATTTCTTCCTCAAAAAATATATCCATGTATTCCTTGAGAAGTCATCTATGAATGAAAAACAGTACACAGACTTACCCAGTGATGGAACCGACACAGGTCCAAACACATCACTGTGCACAAGCTCTAATATCTTGTTCGCCCTCTTAGCACTAGAAGGAAAACTCATCCGATTCTGCTTCCCATATACACAATGTTCACAGAAATCGAAATCTAGAGAGCTATTAGACATACCTTCTACCATACCATTTCCATGCAGTATCCGAAGGCCCTTCTCTCCAATATGTCCAAGCCTTTGATGCCATAGCATGGTATTTTTTCCAGAGACCACTAGGCTTTCCGATCCACTTTCGGGAACCACAAAACTATTGCACCCATTAATAACAGTGCTGCCCTGAAACTTGTACAGAGTTCCAATCCGAACTCACCGCATTAATACCAGTGCTCCCCGAACCATCTTACAGGTATCTTTCTCGAACACTGTTTTTACACCTGCATCATCCATCTTGCTTACAAAAATCAGATTTCTGGCCAATGCAAGAATGTGCAGAACACCAGGAAGTGTTCTAATCCTTCCACATTGCAGCTTCAGCTTGACTTTTCCACGTCTGACGATTCTAGCCTTCCTATCATCCCCTAGGAAGACATCACCGCCATCATATTTCTCATACTCGCAGAACCACTCCCTATGGGGAGTGAAGTGAAAGGATGCACCCGATTCAATCAACCATGACTCATGATCTACATGTGTATTTGAATAAGAAACCAAATAGACATCCCCACCTTCATCCGAGGTGGTTTTTTCCTCTACAGAAGGAGCATCATCAGATCCCTTTCCTTTCTCAGGAGCTTTAGATCTGTAGTCATTTTTGTAGTGCCCTTCCTTTCCACATTTCTAGCACACCTTTACAAACTTTCTAGGAGATTTAGATCTCCCACTCGAAACCTTATTCTTGTTTCTATTATGGGAACTTCCTCAGACAGATAAGGCATCTCCATTCTGAACCTCCATATTTCTCCGTCTCATTTCCTCTGACAGTAAGGCTGAGACAGTGTCATCAAAATTCAAGGTAGTTGTATTGCTACCTATTGCAATAACCAGTCTGTTCCACGAGTCTGGTAGAGAACACAAAAAACTGATGCACTTATCTTCATCTGAGATTTTAATATCAACAGATGACAACTGACTTACCACAGTATTGAAGGCGTTCAGATGCTTTGTCACTGAGTCTCCATCCTTTATCCTCAAGTTATACAACTTTTTCCGTAGGAACAATTTATTCACTAGAGACTTAGATTGGTACAAATTCCCAAGTTTGTCCCACAAATTCTTCATCGTAGCTTCCCCAGATACATTCAACAATACTGAATCTGAGACACACAACCGTATTGTGCTCTTTTCCTTTCGATCTAGCTTCTTCCAATCTACATCTGACATTGCCGTTGGTTTAGTACCTGGATCTACCATGATCCATTGATTTTTATTGACCAGCAGGTCCTCCATCTTGAGCTTCCATGAATCAAAACTCTGACCATTAAATTTCTCGATCTCTATCTTCCCACTGCTCTCCATCTTCTTTCACCGCAAGAATCGTTCCCGCAGATCTCCCACTGAACAGGGTCTACCACAAGCCCGAGCAAAAAACCCCTCAACGGCAAAGGTGTCCCCTTGAAGCCGAAACAACTTCACTATAATCGCCAGAGTTAGGATCCACGAGAGGCAGTTAGTCCATGTCACGAAACACACGAGGAGCGTTGAACACAATGTCCAACAATCTCCCCCTCAACGCGAGCAGAGCGAGTTTCGAACTCGAGACCTGTCGCTCTGATACCAAGTGTAGGTTTTAACCCTGTACATAAATTATCTGCAAACGAATCTTAAAAATAATAAAATAAACAATAGTGAGAGCATAAAACATAAAACAGATAAACACATAGATTTTCCCCTAGATCCCAAATCGGGACGACCAGCTTGATTTTTCATTATATTCATTTTAGTGTTACAACACATATATATACATGCCGAAGCATACATAAACCCCAATCCATTAACCCTAGATTAGAACATAACCGTAGTTCCCTTAACCGGATGTACAAAATACCAGGGGCCGAAAACCATCATGCCCCAAAACCATTTGCAAACCCATGCACAAAACCATGGGCGGGTCTGCCCACCGGAAAAATAAGGACCAACAATGTTTTTCCTGGGGCACTGCCCGGACCCCGAACAGGGGGTGCTGCCACCCTCCTTGCTACGCCCGGCACAACGTACTGGGGGGGCTATGGCCCCCCGTGTGACACCCCCGCGCGTGACTAGTCATGGAAAGAATATAACACATACCCAACACATCATCATCAAGCATCTTATTGCCATCAATGACAACTTAGATTAACATGCATCTTTTCATGTTTAAAGAGTTTGAAAAGAAGCAGAACATAAAAACTTCAACAAGTTCCTTTTCATAGGTAGTCTCATAGATCCGAAAAGGTAGAAACAATATCTGGGAGAACCTCGTAGTCGTGATAGGCTAAGGTATTCATTTTCCATAAATAATCTATCCTAGCCTGAAAAGGGGTAAACGCATATTGGGCAGATGTCGTTTTGCAACCTTTACAGAGTTCAAAACGACAAGAGTCTCGAAAATATTTTCAATATTCAAGAGTTAGAAAAGATTTGAAAGTTGACTCCTCCTAGAGGAATGAGTGGTACAAAGGATAGCAAATGGTTCCGATGATGGTGGAACTACTCAGAAAAAGTAAAGGTTAAGAGGCTGGCTAAGAAGACCACTCATTGCAGCGGTTTCTCGGGAATGGGTAAAACAATCAAGTGAAGGCGTATGTTTGGCCAAGCAGATGGTGACGATGGAATGAGAAAACCAAGGCTCATATGGCAAAAAAGGCTGATAAAATGGCAATCACGAGAGGTTAAATAAGAATGGTTTCATTTTTACACAAGCTTGAAATCAGGAAACTCTGCTTGAAGTTGGTTTCATTTTTACACAAGCTTGAAGTTTTAGAAAACTATGCTTGAAACCGGTTTCATTTTTACACAAGCTTGAAACAAAAAAAAAACTATGCTTGAAAAAAGTTTGCATGCCCCCAGCAGGATGACTCAATTCGAAGTACATGCCCCCCAGCTTCACATCATTCACTTGAGTAGACTACTCGTTACCAATAGGTGGATGGAATGAAGGTTCAATTACGAGATCAAGCGAAAGACTCGACTTGGATTTTACGAGATATAATCAAAGAATCGAATTGAAAAGGGAACCGGTTTCACTTTTTAACGAGGTTGACACAGTAAAAGAACTATCCTCATAAGATCTTATTTCATTTTTTAAGGAGCTTGACACAAGAAAACGAACTATGATTCGTGTTGTTTAGTAATATCACCTATCAAATAGAAGGAGCAGTCAAGTAAACGAAAGGAGAAGCTAAAAAGGACGGTGGATAGTAAAAATAGCGAAGATCGTGAAAAGAGGATCTCTAAAGAGTAGGCGTGGTTACTTCATATATCAGGTCTATTACACAGTAAGAAGGCAATGATCATTTTTCCGCGGTAGAATAATGCACCAAAGAGCTAGCGGCTAATTCCTTTCCATCGGCATCAAACAAGCCTTACGACAGCCGAACTCGAGCCCATGGAGAAGGTGACGTCACCTTCCTCCAGGCCTATCAAAAGAGTTCCATGGGGTTAAAAAATGGGCAACGAGAGTCCTATGCACCCTGCCGAAACTCAAGAAGGGCCCACCAAGAATGGAAGTTGGTGTCGATAAATGAAAAGGTAAGGTAATTCTAAGAGGCGGTACGAATTTCGGTACCTGCTTTATTCGACACGTGGCCCCCACCTACCTGGCTGCTTCCAGCCATTCACCCATCGCCACGTGTCTCATTGTCAATGTCCTTACAACGTCAGCCCTATAAGTGTCACCATGTCTCGTACTCAGTAAAATCCAGTTTGATATCAGCATGTTTTACCCTCGACTGTGCAAAGTTACTGGTTATTAACCGATTTTTCGCGCAGAACATGTTAAAACTTGAGTACAGGTTGCTTTCAATCCCGCATCGTTTCCCCCTTGGCTACCTCACCACTTTCAAGTATTTCGTTGTTTTTCTCGTTTCACTATTTCCCTTCTGTTTTTATTTCTGAATTTTCATGGAGAAAACAAAACAGTCTGCGCCTAAAACCCCACAAACCCGTGAGGTCAGGACTGCTCCTGGACCCGAGCCTTTCGCTGACGCTCATGAACGAATCTGTGACCTAGTCTACCCCTTTAATGTAGCCCGCACCAGAGCCGAGCTCTTCGACTACCAGCAAAGAGGCGAGGACATTTTTAGGGTCGTCAAGTCGGGTTTGTATTACCAAATCACCCCAACTACACACCCTTTTCCTGAATTCATTAGCTGGCTTGAGGAGGCCTATGACAAGGGAAGAGACATTTTCCTTTCTACCCATGGCAACAAGATCCTTCTCATTACTCCCCAAATCATAAGGAAAGCCCTTTGCTACCCTCCCAACCAGGATTATGTTGAATTCTCTGAGGTCTCCCTCTCTTGTCATTTTTCAAAGCAACCCTGGGAAAAACAAAGCGGTTTCCTTGGTCTCCTCTCTGATTCACGCTTGTCATCTTTCCCATTCACAGACTTTATCCCCCTGTCAAATTTTTGAACCAATGTACAGCCAATCCTAGCGGTAATCTCGGGGTTGTTAGGGCCTGACGAGGTTGATCAGGTGACTAAAGCAGGTATAGATTTCCTATGGCTCATGATGTAGGTGGAGATTGTTTTGGATATCCCCTCTTTCTTAGCTTCAAATATCAAGGCTCAGTTTCAATAAATTTCCTCTTTTGTTTCTTTTAAATACTGTTTGGTCTGAATGTCAATGTAAAACACTATAAAAGACCAAACTGCAGACTAAGTACAGGTTCTGAATTTTCTTGCAGTAGAAGTGTGTAGTCCGCGTAAAATATTTTGTAGTTTTGGGGTTTTTCTCTCAATATATATCTGAAAAAGCATTTTGAAGAATAATATAATGTCTTTTTGTTGCGATAATGGATTCCTATTAAAATGGATGAACAATATGTATGTCCTCGATGTGTTTGTTCATTTTAATGTTCATTTCACTCATATTTTCTTTCTTGTTATCATCGCTTTCATAATGCGGGTGGTCTATGAATTATGTGTGAATTTATCTTCCAATGGTAGTCATATCATGATTTACAGTAGCACCTTAAATATAGCTCGAGGCACGATTTCTGTTCCAAGTTCTCTTTCCATATCGTTTTCCTCTAAGGTCTTTTAAAGGGAAAATTCTTATACTTGTTTAAGCACACCTCACTTTGACTTTCCATACTCATTCTACATATTTTTCATCTTGATTAACTTTTATAATTGTTCATTAGTTTCACATTCGACCCTATTTTTAACAAATTTTTATTTCATGATTGCTCCAGGCCCATTCTGAGCAGGCCTTTCTCCTTACAATCAAAGCTCCCAACTACTACTCTTCTCTCTGTGAGATCCAGGACCACCTTTCAAATATTTCAATCCATTTGTTATCAGGAGGTTCCCTTTACAAGCATGCAAAATAACCTAAAGAATCTCCTGTCCTAAGATGCCCTAGGCACTGGTCTTTGGCAACTTGAGGCTGTCTCTAGGAGTGATAACATATTTTTGGCGCCGTTGTCGAGGAACGAAGTTGAAAATCCTTTCCTTGGAATACGACATTGTCTCCACCCTTGAATCAGGTGAGCACGAAGGGTTGAGAGTTTCACAGCCATCACCTTGGCGACTCCACTGTTATCGAAAGTTAAATCAGCTACAATCCTAGCTTACACTAAGCCACATCTTAGGTCAGACACCTCTCAACTGAGAACCCAGTCAGTATCTGACCCTAAAAACATTGTATTCAAAAGAATTTGGAAAGAAAATCAACCAGTTCAGACTGACATACCCACATTTTCGTTAGAATATTCCCTGTCCTCATCTCATAAGGCTCAAGTCCACAGCTTGAGTGCTTGAATTTCCACCAGATAACTCTCTTCTAGACCATACTAAGATAAAAGACGAGGCCGAATTAGTGATACCTCTGGGCTTCCTTTGCACCCTACTCCAAAAGCCGAGGAAGTTAAAAAAGTCACCATACTCCATAGCTCTTCTCAGACTAACTTGAAAATTACATCCCAACATATACCTATTGTCATCCATCAGAACCCTCCTGAGAATCCACCACCTCCCATGGCGGTACCAGGTTTCCTACTTAACAAATATACCCCATTGGCCCTAGCTCAAGGTTTAAATGATATGCCTCAGGATTTCCTAAATCTCTTGCCTCGGTTTACGGGGGAAGACAGTGCCTCTACCCAGAAGCATATTGAGGAATTTTGTGCATTCGCTGAATATGTCAATGTGGAACATTTGGACGTATTATTCAGGTTGTTCATCCAATATTTGGATGGAGAAGCCCAAAAGTGGTTTAAGTCATTGGCTGACCATTCGATTACTTCTTGGGAGGAAATGGAGACAACTTTTAATAAAAAATGGGGAGAAAGGAGGGATCATGGGTACGCCCTCACAGAGTTCAATGCCTTGAATAAAAAGCATAATGAAAATGTAACCAAGTTCATAAAAAGTGTTGGAACACCTAATCCTCTATGGGTAGGTGTGGAATGCGAAAAGTCACAATGGAGTCTAAGTGACCTTGGAATATGAAACCAAGAGTCACACCATTGTACTATAAATGTACATCATATATAATGGAAAAATAAGAAAGCCTCACGCTTATCTTTCATTGTGTGTTGAGTGTCTTGTGTGTGTGTGTTCTTCTTCTCATACACCATGTGTGTGTTTAACATGGTATCAGAGTGGGCGATTGTTGGCCCTGCTCCACATTGAGTGAGCCATTTGTGTTTATGGCCTGTGCATATCTGCAAAAATTCTTGGCATTTTTGCAGCCCTCAGAGTTTTTGCAGCATTCAGAAATTTTATCTTGGAGAAGGAGCAGCATTCAGAAATTGGCAGCATTCCGGCATTGGTTTTGAAGAGAAGCAACATTGTGCATCTGAAGGTTTTCATTCTAATGTTTTCCTGCAATTTCTGCATTTTAATTTCTGCACCATTTTGGAGCTGCTGGAAAAGTGTTTAAAATGAGTTTCTGGAAAATTCTGGGTTTTTCCTAGAAAGAATTCTGAGTTTTTCTACTGAAAATTTTTTCATCTCTACAATCTGCTGCTGGATTTTACTGTCTAAAGATTGCTCTGCATTCTCTGAGAAATTTCTAAAGTTTGTACCTGCAGTATCCCTATTTTAAATTCTCTATTTTACTGCTTTCTCTGCAAAATTCTTCAAGCCTTCCAGCCCTCCTCTCTGCTGTTTTAAATTAAAAAAATAAATAAATAAATAAAAAATTAAAAAAAAAAATTCCTGTGGACTCCTCAAACCCAATCCCATGACTGCAGCTCTCTCTCTAACCTAACGTAGCACTCATTTCACAGCTCAACTCTCACAATCTAACCCGACCTCAGCTCTACCAATCAACCTGTTGATCCTTAATTAACATTAGTCACTTTTATTGTGGGTTTGAGAAAGCCTTGCATCAAAACGCTATGGTAGATAGTGAAGCATTCAAACGGATGGCCGAGAAGGAAAGACGAGGGACTAAACATAAAGCATTAAGGCAAGAGAAATACGAAAAACGAAGGCATAGAGCAAAAAGGGACAATGATATCATTAAAGGCGCAAATCGCAACCATCGCAGATCGCAAATCGCATTTTCAACTGTTCGTTGGTTTGAACCATCGCAAATATTTGCGATGCGATCGCGTGATCGCATTTTCCCCCCCAATCGCACTTTCCGCTTTTGCGATTTGCGCATCCATCACACTTTTCTCCTTTGCGATTTGTCGCACCCATCGCAGATCCGCCCCATCGCAAAAGCGCAAAGCGCAGTTTTCTGTTGGTGCCACTTTCCGCCATCGCACTTTCCGCCTTTGCGATCCGCGCTTTCCATATTGGGTCCCACCTTGTACGTTCATTCCCATACCCCTCATGCGCATTTCCGTTGCATTTCATTCGTTTCCTTTGCATTCCCTCCAAAGTCTGAAGGTTTCACATTTTACGTTAAAATTTACATGTTTCATATGTATTCCGTCGTGTGCATAAGTTATTCCACGAACCATCCCCCACCGTCGATCCCCACCACTATACCACGATCGAACGGCCCACGATGCATTTCCCCACCAAACCCTATCATACACCGTACCATTGCCTTTTTCACCATTTTTACGCAGAAAACACTGTTACGCTGTATTTTCTACCATCGCCTTACTTTTTCCACCGGTCCACCATGCAGTGCTGTCATTCCCCATTATTCCCCACCACTTCCACTTCCCCCGTGCATGGTTTTCTTAACAAGTTTGCGGATTTTGCAGGGTTTTAGTGATGGAAAATTGTCATAATATATAGCCTGGACTATAGTAGCAGAGCACATCGAAGGGCTACTCCACAGAAGCTGCAATTATGAAGAAAATCCTCGGGAGCTGCCACGACATGACATCCATGGAAAAAATAGGGTTCAAAATCCAACAAACCCTTCAAAATCATTCAAGGAGCAGATTTTTGCGGATGAAGACATCAATGACGAAGCAAAGAGTATCAGTCGAAGACCTATGAATTCAGTGTCCGGCACGAAAAATTTTAAATTCAAATTCAAAATTGGAAAACAGAGAGTATAATGCACAAGAGAACTATGCCCTCCAGGTTTAACCCTAATGGGATTTCCTTTCAGAAAAGGACAGATTATTTAAAAGATTTCATTTTCATGCTATGTCCCTGAGAAGAGTTTCTACCCGATGCTTTTACTTCATAGAGCAGCCGACAAAGATGCTCTCAGTTTGCCATCCGGATCGCCATTTCATCAGCGAACATCCCATGATCAACATCAGCAACGGCCTCGACCCTTCCACACCTGTGAAATCTTGTCAACTCATGATTTGGCTTTAGTGACCCATTTACTTTTTACTAAATTAGTTACTTTTAATTTTCGAGTGGGTTGCTTGCTCCACTCCAGCATTTTACTGTTACCAGACTTTTGTTTAAATTCCTGTTTTAAAAACGGCCAAGTGCCTGACTATCCATGATGAGAGGCCTTATTCCTCATCATAAGTTTTGTTGTTCTGATAAGGACCTTTAACAGATTTTGGTCATGCAAAGGAGATATTTTCTCAAAAATATCTTCTCACTGAGATAGGAAAAGGTCTATATAAGGAAGATCGAATGAGAAAAACAGGTTCCAATTTTTTTGAAGAAACTCGCAGTGTAAAGAATTTTGTATGCTCATTGTGGAATTATCAATACAAATACACAAAGCCTGTGGGGTCTCAGCGAAGAGAAGTTCTACTCATACGTGAGGATTCTAGTCTTGATGTTATATGGTCTGTGTGATTCTTTCTTCGTAATATTGTCTCATTGTTTACTTCACTGTCTCCAATTTCTTTATATTATGCTTTGGAATGCGAGTGACTCGCCAGTTTGGGTATGAATTTATCGCTGTTTGGTACTCATACTTAACTGGTCTATGTCGCTTTAAATATGGCCCATGTGTAATATGTCGTTCCTCCTAACACTTCATTCGTATTTCCTCTATATTTAATATCATGGGATGCTGCTCTTCCAGAACTGATTAGCATGTATGGATTCTTAGCTTTTAAGCCCATATGATGTTGAAATATGTTTTCCGAGTATCATTCCACCGAAAATTAGTACTCTCCTCTCAATTTCTGCGCAGCAAACACCTTTCAGTAAAAATACCTATATACCATTGAAGAACTGGCCCTCCTTGATGAAAACTGTCTCTAAGTTGTCTGAAGTATACATGTATTGAAGATTCTCCTCTTGCCTCTGCAGTATCTTTATATATTGCTGAATCTCAAAGTAGTTTGGTCCCATTCATATGATAACGCTTTGCACAAGTTGAAAAGGTAGAGAGTCCTAAGCTTATAATGAGTCTGAAATATCCTTTATACTCCCTACTGTTTAAGATGTCCTAGGCACTGGTCTTTGGCAACTCAAGGCTGTCTCTAGGAGCTACAACATTCTTTTTGGCGCCGTTGCCGGGGACGAAGTTGAAATAAATTAAAATCCCTGGGCCTCGACAAACCTATCCACTCTTCAGTTAGGTGAGCATGAAGAGTTGAGAGTTGTACATTCCTCACCTTGGCGACTCCACATTTTTGTTCTAAGTTAATTTGTTTGCAGTCCTGGCTCCTCGTAAGCCGCACCTGAGGTCAGATACGTATCAGCCAAAGACACCTTCTATGTCTGACCCGGAAAGGATCCTACATAGAAGGGGCTGGAGGGAAAGGCAGTCAGTTCATACCGAGATTCCTGAATTCTCCCTAGAAAAATTTCCATATCTTCCGTCCTCTTCCTCTCAAATTGCCCAAATACAAGGCCCTGACTCCATCATAAGAGATACTAGTTACTATTCAGAGAGCCCACCTCGGGGAGGTGCTCATATCAAAGGTGAAGCCGAGTCTAGCAATACTTCGCATAACTCTTTCCACCCTACCCCTGAAGTTGAGGAGATTAAGGAAGTTACTGAAGTATCTGCTGTTCACAGCCCGACATTCTCGTCAACCCCTCAAGCCGTTGTTCACTACATCCCCATCATTATCCATACTTCACTTCCACCTTCTCCTCCTCCTCTTACAGCTCAGATTCTGGCACTACCTCCACCCCCTCCAATGGCTAACGTCCCTGGTTTCCTGCAAAACAGATACGCCCCTCTGGAGCTCCCTGTGGTATTAAATGACATGCCGCAAGATTATTTAAAGATTCTGCCCAGGTTCAGTGGTGAGAATGAGATTGAAGCCCAGAAACATGTCGAAGTTTTCTGCTCTTTTGCTGAGAATTTTAATGTGGAACATCTGGACGTAGTCCTAAGGCTGTTCGTGCAATCCTTAGATGGGGAAGCTAGAAAATGGTTCAAGACACTTGGAGCTCGTTCTATCAACACATGGGAGGGAATGGAGGATGCTTTCATCAAAAAAAGGGGAGAAAAGAAAGATCATGGTAATGTCCTTACCGAATTCAACACTCTGAAAAAGAAACACAATGAAGGGGTGTCAGAGTTTATCAGAAGATTTAACAAATTGTACCTGAGTCTCCCCGCCGATATGAAGCCTCACCAGACCACTGCCAAGGTCATTTTTGTGGCAGCATTTGATTCTGAATTCGGTTTCTCATTGAGAGAGAGAAATCCATCCACTCTGGATGATGCACAAACGGACGCGCTGGAGATAGAAGCAAATTTTGTCTCTACTGGAAAATCCAAAGGGAAACAAGAACAGGATGTTAGAAGGAGGGGAAAAGAGGAAGTATCCACCTCAAGCCAAGACAGAGATTCAGCTAATGACAAGATTGAAGAAATGAACAAGATGATCAAGAATCTCTCAAGTAAGCTGATCAAGCTTGAGATGGAGGCCAAGAATTCACCCTCAAAGAATTTCCAGAATGCTCCAAACAGAGGTTTTAACCCTCAATACAGAAAGCTGCCCTTACATATATTTCAAAGGGGGCAGAAGGAGCAGCAAGATCAGGTACCACATCCTTTATACTTGGAAGGGCAAGTAGAAGGTTTTGCCGAAGACATTGCTTGTGAACAAGAAGAGACCTGTCTTGTTTTCTCAGACCATGATGGAATTCAATGTCCTGTTCACGAAAGTGGCGAGGAGGAAGTACAAACTCACTCTGAAGTCAAAACTGACGGAAGCACGGAGGATCCGGAGATCGACAACTATTGCAAGCAGTTTGTCGACTTCATGTAGGCTCAGTTTAATATGAAATATGACCTCAGTTCCTCCAGAAAGAGAACCCGCACTCAAGATGAAGAGGAGGACACACCCCAAAAGTCAGCACCTGCACAGAAGGAGGTCAATACTCAAAAATCCCCAGAAAAAGGTAAGAGGCCCCTTAACCAATCTCTGCAATCTGATAATCAAATGCCCTCATCTTCACAAGTAGCTGCATCCCCTAATGATAAGCCCACCGTAAAAGAAGTTAAGCCTCCCCCTCAAAATAAAGAGTCAAAACAAAAAGAAGTGTCAGTGGATAAGCCTTCATCTGTCTTCTGTTTACAAAAAGAGCTTGAAAAAGTAAAAATACCAGTTCCTCTGTCTGAGTTATTGAAACAGCCTGCTTATCAGTCACAGGTCACTTCCTTCATGTCTCCTCCTGATGCATCACACATTCCTGATAGTCTTAACCTGCAAGAAGAAAGACCTATGGTAGTGTTCGGTCCACATGTTGAAGAGTTAGATCCCTCCACACCTCCCTTTTATGTGTCTTTAGTGATCCATGATCTATTGTTGCATAATTGTATGTTAGACTCGGGAGCATCTCACAACCTCATGCCCCTATATGTCATGGAGCAATTGGGACTCCAAATCACTCGCCTATATAAAGACCTCTACTCATTTGACTCCAAAAGAGTGAAATGTTTGGGCATGATTAAAGATCTGGTAGTTAATCTGGCTCAGATCCCTGCCAAAAGTGTGGTGATGGATATTGTAGTGGCTGACATCCCAGCCCGCTTTGGTATGCTACTGTCAAGGTCTTGGGGAACCAGAATCGAAGGATCAATTAAGCTGGACCTGACCTATGCCACTATCCCTGTCTTTGGTGGCCAAGAGAGGAGATTGTATCGAGAAACCAGATTTGTCAAAACAATCACCAAGGCAGGTGATTCAGTTAATTCCCCAGTCTACAGCTGTGATGGGGATTTCTCATGTTTGATGTTGGAAGAAGATCAAGAATATGCCCATGAGCCCTCATTCTGCCAGATAAAGGCTGAATCATCAGTGCAGGACTATGGATCTGAAATCTGGACACTCCACTTTGATGGGGCAAATTCCAGGGAAGGAAATGGGGCTGGAGTATTGCTAATTTCACCTATGGGTCAATGGGTCCCCTTGTCCTTCAAGCTGGAATATGAGGCCACAAACAACGTGCCTGAGTATGAAGCACTCATATTGGGGTTGCAGACAACAAGGAGTATGAACATACAAAATCTAAAGGTGCTGGGAGATTCTGAATTGGTAGTCAGACAAGTGAGAAATCAGTGCCAAGCCAAACATCCTAGGCTAAAGGCCTATATAAATGAAGTTTGGGATCTTGTAGAGAACTCCTTCTTGGCATTCAACATTCAATTCATGCCCCGAGAACAGAACAGGATGGCAGATTCCATGGCAATGGCTGCTAGTACCTTCCGCCCACCTCAGAACCCTCTTCTGAGATATGAAATCGAAGTAAGGTATCGACCTTCAATCCCAGATAACATCAAGCACTGGCAAGTGTTTGAAGATGAGGAGCAGGTGAAGAGATTCCTAGAAACTGTTGGGGATTTTTCCAACATGGAGATTGACAGTTGTGAGGAAGAGACTGGAGACATTCCAGAAGATAAGCTGGAAGAGAGAATAGCTGGCCACAAATTTCTGCAGTTGAAAAGGAATGTCAGTCCCCGAGGGCTAGTGCCTTTAGAGAGGCTGTTTAACAAAAATGATGTTCCTTTATAGCCAAACAAAGTTGTGGCAGAAAACCAAGTCGAAGACCTCAATCTGGGCACTAAAGAGGATCCAAAAATTGTGAAGCTGTCCAAGAAGGTCCCGGAGGAATACAAACAACTGTATCAAAAGCTATTTCAGGCCTATAGAGATGTGTTTTCCTGGTCATATCAAGACCTAAAAACTTTTTATGTCAGCATTATGCAGCATAAGATTCCACTGAAGGGAGATGCAAAACCACATAAGAAAAAACTCATACAGATTAACCCCCTATTGTTGCCTTCTATTGAGAAAGAAATAAAGAAATTGCTGAAGGCTAAAATTATAGTGCCATTGAGATATTCTAAGTGGGTGGCCAATTTAGTCCCGGTGCGAAAGAAGAATGGAGAAATAAGGTTATGTGTTGATTTCAAGAACCTGAACAGGGCATCCCTAAAGGATAATTACCCGCTGCCTAAAATGGACCATATCTTGTAGAAAGTTGTTGGAGCTTCCCGGATGTCCATGATGGATGGGTTCTCGGGCCACAATCAGGTGGCAGTATTACCAGAAGATCAAAAGAAGACGGCCTTCACCACTCTATGTGGAACGTTCATGTATGCCAGAATGCCTTTTGGGCTGATCAACGCAGGGGCCACTTTTCAGAGGGCCATGGATATTGCTTTTATTGGAGAGCAGGACCAGTTTGTGGTGGTATATCTGGACGACATTATTGTATTCTCAAAGAATTATGTAGAGCACATAGAACACCTGTGCAGAACCTTTGAGAAGTGTAGAAAGTATGGTCTCTCCCTTAACCCACAGAAGTCCCTGTTTGCACTAGAAGAGGGCAAGCTCTTGGGGCACATTGTAACCAAAGATGGAGTGAAGATAGACCCTAAAAGAATTGAAGTCATAAATGGCATTGCCCTGCCCAGAAACAAAAAGGAAATTCAAGTATTTTTAGGTCGAAAAAACTTTTTGAGGAGGTTCATCCCTAACTATGCTGAGATGGTTAGGCACATCACCGACATGTTAAAAAAGAACAATGAAGTGAAGTGGTCATCAGAATCAAGAGAGGCCTTTAATAGAATCAAAAATGCATTTGCTGAAGCCCCTGTGTTGGTCGGGCCAGATTATTCCAAACCTTTTATGATTTTTTCTTTGCGTCACCCCACACAGTGGCTGGAGTTCTGTTGCAGAAAAACGAGGAAGGCTATGAGCAGCCAATTGCATTCTTCAGCCAAGTACTGCGCGATGCCGAGCTCAAATATAACATATTGGAGAAGCAAGCCTATGCTCTGGTGAAATCCCTCAAAGCTTTCCGAATGTATGTTTTACAGTCCCATATCACTGCATTTGTTCCTACAGCAGCTGTTAAAGACATTCTCATCCAAGGGGACAGTGAGGGAAAAAGAGGAAAATGGATAGCCAAAATATAGGAATATTAGTTAGATATTCGTCCTACCAAATTAATCAAGGGGCAAGGTCTAGCCAAGATCCTGTCTGAGTCGAATTGCCGGGCCTTGGGTATCAATCTGTCTATGACAGCAAACGAAGATTCTGGGGAAAAAGAAAAACCACATGGAGTGGAGATAGCCTCCCAGAAGATACAGATGAAATACCTCACCAGCCAGTGGTACAAGGAAATATTGGAGTACCTCCTAACACTAAGCTGTCCACCTAGCTGTGAGAAGGCTAAATACAGGGCACTGAGGTTGAAGTCACAGAAGTATATGGTTGCAAACGGTCGGCTGTACTGGAGAGATCCCTCAAGCATCCTGCTCTTATGTCTGACCGAGGAAGAGGTGGGAAGTATTATAGCAGAGTTCCACGAGGGTATATGTGGGGGCCATTACAGTTGGAGGGCTACTGCTCACAAGATCCTGAAGGCTGGTTTCTATTGGCCCAATTTGTTTGGAGATGTCTTCACTTGGGTCAGGGCGTGTGATAAATGCCAGAAATTTGCAGAAGAGCATAAACTTGCAGCTCTGCCTTTGATTCCTGTCCATGTGGACGAACCCTTCAAACAGTGGGGAATTGATTTTATAGGCGAAATTCACCCACCCTCAAGTGGCCAGCATAGATGGATCCTGACTACCACGGATTATTTCACGAAGTGGGTAGAAGCCATACCTGCAAGAAATGCTACAGACACAGTGTTAATGAAATTTATGGAAGAGAATGTTATATCCAGGTTTGGCTGCCCTGCTAGAATAATCACTGACAATGCGCAAGCTTTCAAATCTACGAAATTTGCGAATTTCTGCCAGCAATATAATATTTCGTTGGGTCACTCTACAACTTACTACCCCCAAGGAAATGGCCTCGCAGAGTCCTCAAACAAAACTCTGGTCCGAGCACTAAAGAAGACTATCAACGAGAACCAGAAGAATTGGGATTCTCAGCTGAAGTTTGCTCTGTGGGAAAACAGAATTACTAGCAAAAGAGCAACTGGGAAATCTCCATACGAGTTGGTATATGGACGAGCAGCTGTCTTCCCTATACAACTAGCCTTGCCAGTGGCTCGATTTATGCAGGAGAGCCAGGAGGAACCTGATAATGTTACCAGGCGAATTAATCAGCTGGTAGAGCTCGAAGAAACTCGCAATTAGGTAAACCAAAAGCTAGTAGAGTACCAGGAGAAGATGAAAGAGTTATTCGATCAACGTGCTAAAGACAGAAGTTTGCAGGTAGGGGATCTAGTGCTTAGGTGGGATGTTCGAAGGGCTGATAAAGGCAAGCATGGTAAGTTCGACCCTCTCTGGTTCGGCCCTTTCAAAATTGCAGAAGAAGGTGGCAACAATACTTTTAGGCTGGAGAATTTACAGGGCGATCTGCTCGACGCCCCTGTAAATGGTCAATTCCTCAAACCCTACTTTCAGTTCTGAGTCAGGCCGAGAAAGCCTGATTGTATCATAATGTACATTAGTTGTTGTTTTCGTTTTCGAATTGAATAATTTACAGATCATGTTGATTGATGAAGGAGGAAATCAAAAGTGCAGGAGGAAGAGGGCGTTCAAAGAAGATAAACAGGTGGTCTGCGTAGTTCTCGACACGCTCAAGGATGAACGTGCCGTCCCCAGGTGGAGCCAATGTTGATCCTTAATTAACATTAGTCACTTTTATTGTGGGTTTGAGAAAGCCTTGCATCAAAACGCTATGGTAGATAGTGAAGCATTCAGACGGATGGCCGAGAAGGAAAGACGAGGGACTAAACATAAAGAAATAAGGCAAGAGAAATACGAAAAACGAAGGCATAGAGCAAAAAGGGACAATGATATCATTAAAGGCGCAAATCGCAACCATCGCAGATCGCAAATCGCATTTTCAACTGTTCGTTGGTTTGAACCATCGCAAATATTTGCGATGCGATCGCATTCCCCCCCCCCCCCAATCGCACTTTCCGCTTTTGCGATTTGCGCATCCATCACACTTTTCGCCTTTGCGATTTGCGATCATCACAAATCGCACCCATCGCAGATCCGCCCCATCACAAAAGCGCAAAGCGCAGTTTTCTGTTGGTGCCACTTTCCGCCATCGCACTTTCCGCCTTTGCGATCCGCGCTTTCCATATTGGGTCCCACCTCGTACGTTCATTCCCGTACCCCTCATGCGCATTTCCGTTGCATTTCATGTGTTTCCTTTGCATTCCCTCCAAAGTCTGAAGGTTTCACATTTTACGTTAAAATTTCCATGTTTCATATGTATTCCGTCATGTGCATAAGTTATTCCACAGACCATCCCCCACTGTCGATCCCCGCCACTATACCACGATCGAACGGCCCACTATGCATTTCCCCACCAAACCCTATCATACACCGTACCATTGCCCTTTTCACCGTTTTTACGCAGAAAACACTGTTACACTGTATTTTCTACCACCGCCTTACTTTTTCCACCGGTCCACCATGCAGTGCTGTCATTCCTCATTATTCCCCTCCACTTCCACTTCCCCCGTGCATGGTTTTCTTAACAAGTTTGCAGATTTTGCAGGGTTTTAGTGATGGAAAATTGTCATAATATACAGCCTGGACTACAGTAGCAGAGCACATCGAAGGGCTACTCTATAGAAGCTGCAATTATGAAGAAAATCCTCGGGAGCTACCACGACATGACATCCATGGAAAAAATAGGGTTCAAAATCCAACAAACCCTTCAAAATCATTCAAGGAGCAGATTTTTGCGGATGAAGACATCAATGACGAAGCAAAGAGTATCATTCGAAGACCTATGAATTCAATGTCTGGCACGAAAAATTTTAAATTCAAATTCAAAATTGGAAAACAGAGAGTACAATGCACAAGAGAACTATGCCCTCCAGGTTTAACCCTAATGGGATTTCCTTTCAGAAAAGGACAGATTATTTAAAAGCTTTCATTTTCATGCTATGTCCCTGAGAAGAGTTTCTACCCGATGCTTTTACTTCATAGAGCAGCTGAAAAAGATGCGCTCAGTTCGCCATCCGGATCGCCAGCTCATCAGCGAACATCCCATCATCAGCATCAGCAATGGCCTCGACCCTTCCACACATGTGAAATCTTGTCAACTCATGATTCAGCTTCAGCGACCCATTTAATTTTTACTAAATTAGTTAATTTTAATTTTCGAGTGGGTTGCTTGCTCCACTCCAGCATTTTACTGTTACCAGACTTTTGTTTAAATTCCTGTTTTAAAAACAGCCAAGTGCCTGACTATCCATGATGAGAGGCCTTATTCCTCATCATAAGTTTTGTTGTTCTGATAAGGACCTTTAACAGATTTTGATCATGCGAAGGAGATATTTTCTCAAAAATATCTTCTCGCTGAGATAGGAAGAGGTCTATATAAGGAAGATCGAATGAGAAAAACAGGTTCCAAATTTTTTGAAGAAACTCGCAGTGTAAAGAATTTTGTATGCTCTTTGTGGAATTATCAATACAAATACACAGAGCTCGTGGGGTCTCAGCGAAGAGAAGTTCTACTCATACGTGAGGATTCTTGTCTTGATGTTATATGGTCTGTGTGATTCTTTCTTCGTAATATTGTCTCATTGTTTACTTCACTGTCTCCAATTTCTTTATATTATGCTTTGGAATGCGAGTGACTCGCCAGTTTGGGTATGAATTTATCGCTGTTTGGTACTCATACTTAACTGGTCTATGTCGCTTTAAATATGGCCCATGCGTAATATGTCGTTCCGCCTAACACTTCATTCGTATTTCCTCTGTATTTAATATCATGGGATGCTGCTCTTCCAGAACTGATTAACATGTATGGATTCTTAGCTTTTAAGCCCATATGATGTTGAAATATGTTTTCCGAGTATCATTCCACCGATAATTAGTACTCTCCTCTCACTTTTTGCGCAGCAAACACCTTTCAGTAAAAATACCTATATACCATTGAAGAACTGGCCCTCCTTGATGAAAATTGTCTCTAAGTTGTCTGAAGTATACATGTATTGAAGATTCTCCTCTTGCCTCTGCAGTATATTTATATCTTGCTGAATCTCAAAGTAGTTTGGTCCCATTCATATGATAACGCTTTGCACAAGTTGAAAAGGTAGAGAGTCCTAAGCTGATAATGAGTCTGAAATATCCTTTATACTCCCTACTGTTTAAGATGTCCTAGGCACTGGTCTTTGGCAACTCAAGGCTGTCTCTAGGAGCTACAACACAACCCTTAAAACTCCTAACCCTCGCCTCACCCCTCGCCCTCACATCGAGCTCACCTTACACTGCACTATTCATACGCCCCCTACGCCTCTGTTCTATGCTCTCCTCACGGGCCCATCCCTTACGGCCCTCCTTCCGAGCTCACACCCGCTCTATCCCGGCCCTTCGGCCCCCCTCCTCTCCCCTTGTCGCTTCGGCACTCCCACCACGCCCCCTCCCTCGAGTCCTGCAAACACAACCTCGCTGCTTATGCCCCTGCGCTCACCCACACACTCAACCCACCCTCCATTATTAAACACATTACACGCCCCTCTCTGCGTCTAACTCACAGCAGCCTCTCCCTAACGCGGACCCCCCTCACACATCTGTGCCTCTCCCTAACGCGGACCTCCTTCAATGTCTCTCTGCCTTACTCACTCGACCCTCCTCTCTGCACATATGCCCCTACCATACGCTCTACCACTGCTTGCTCCTCCTACCCATTCGACTCCCCTCTCCAACGATTTCCTCCCCTTATCAACCCTCATCCCCTTTCCCACGGCCTGCCCACTCCTTCTAACGCTGCTCCCTCTCCCTTCTAAAATCCGCCCTCCCATGTAATACTACCTCTCATTTTAAATTTTTATGTAATACTATCTCTCCATTTAAAATCCCCCCCCCCCCCCCCCCCCCCCCCCCCCCCCCCCCCGCCACCCCCCCCCCCCCCCCCCCATTTTAAGTTCTCACCATTTAACACCGCTCCTTCCATATACTTAGCATCGCCCCTTCCATATAATAGCCCTCGCCCCTCCCCATTAATAAACCACCCTTCCATATAAATAAATTCCCTCCTCCCTTTTAAATAAATTTCCTTTTCCATTTTCAATTAATTTTTTATTAATTTAATTTTAATTAATTTTTAATTAATTAAAAAAAAAACAGCAGAGAGAGAGAGGAAAGAGAGAATATGAACAACAGAAGAAGAGAAAATGACATGTGAGCAGATGGACTATACATAGAGAAAATTGCAGATTTACATTGTGATTTGTGGCATTGATTTGAAGGGTGATTTTCTGAAAGAATTTTACATGTGAAGACAAGTTTGCCATCATTGCAAAATAGCTCTTTGAAGGAAAAATCAGCTACCTTAAAGGCTTCTTGCATAGTGTTTTCAGCTGCACATATTTTGCAGAGATATTGTATTGCATTGATATTGTATTGTATTTCTTCTTCATTCATAGCTGCAATACTGATCCGGATTTATGCAGGAACGCAATAGAATAAACATATAACCATAAATACAGAGATGCAGCGGAAATAATACTTCATTTCATTAACATCAAAGAACTGAAATTTGCTTACAGACATAATGGAAATAAAACTAGCTAGGGCGCTAGTAGCTATCTCTGAGAAGAGATGTGGCGGCTACAGGCCTCTGAACTGAGTTACAATGAGGCTCGAGGGCCTATTTATCATTTAGAAACAATGGGAAATCCTAAACAGCCAAAACCCTAAACCTAGGAGATGAAGCGCCAAAACTATGGGCCCCGTTTGGGTAAATTGGTGTTTCAACTTCCCAGGGGCGTAACTTTGGCATACGATCTCCGTTTGATGCGTACCATACCTTGTTAGAAAGATCTATCCGAGGACTACAAATTTGGAACGAGCAACATCGGTCCATGGACCCATGTTGCTCTCCGTTTTCCCAAAAAGCGTCGTTTAGGGCCTCAAAACGGCTCCGGAAGTTTAGGAGCCGAAAAACTGCTAAAAATAGTAAACTGTGCCGAAACTGAAAAACTGAAATAGACAATGGTGGAGCCCCAAGTGGAATAGGCGGGTGACCACCAATATCCCCCTGGATCATTCCTCCCCCCTTAGGAAGCAATGGTCCCCATTGCGTTAAGTTCTTCCATGAGATGAGGAAATTTCTGCTGAACTTGGTCCCTGGTGAACCACTTTCCTTGGTGCAGGAGTTGGCCAGCTTTGACAACCCGATACAGTTGGATCTGCTGTTGACGAGTGTTCTTGATTTACATGTCCATGATACAATCTGTGGTGGCCTGTTCCATGCAGTCTGGGTTTAACTCTGTTGGTGTGAGTTGTTCTGCAATGTCCGAGGTGTCCAGTAGAGGTGGGAAGTAAGGACGAAGGCGATCCACATTGAAGACTGGGTGCAGACCAAGGAATGGTGGAATACTGAGCTCGAATGCATTGTTCCCTACAGCCTTGGTGATGGTGTACGGCCCGTATCGGAGCGGGCGAAGCTTGCGGTGGGGTCCAGTGAGGCGCTCCTTCTGCAAATGTAGCCATACTTTGTCGCCCACCTAGAAGTTGTGTGGCACCTGGTGTTGATCATGGCGTTGCTTGTACTTGGCATTGGCTCTGTCCAATATATCATGAACCTGTTGGCGGATGTGTTGAATGCGCTCGATGAAGCTACTGGCTTTGTCAACTTCAGACTGGACATGAGCTGAATTGGCCTGAGCAGCTGAAAATGGCATGGCTACGTCAATGGGACATAGTGGCTGGAATCCCAAGCCCACCTGAAAGGGGCTATGGCCGATTGAACTGTGGAGAGCCCGATTATAACTATGTTGTAAATAGGGGAGGCTCTCGTCCCATGTGCGTGGATGCTTTGAATTGTACATGCGCAGAATGTGTACAATCATTCTGTTGACGACCTCTGTCTGGCCATCTGTTTGGAGATGGAAAGCTGTGGACTTGGTGAGCTTGGTATCCAACATTGACCAGAGGCTGGACCAAAATGTGCTGAGGAACCTGCTATCCCGATCTGATATGATAGACTGTGGGATCCCAAAGTGCACCCACACTCATTCAAAGAAGAGTTTAGCAGTGGCTTCTGCTGTGATATTCTTCTTGCAGGCCGCCATAATGGCCATCTTAGAGAATCTGTCAACGACCACAAAAACACAGTCATTTCCCTGCTTAGTAGAAGGCAGGCCCGACATGTAATCCATGGAGATGGATTCCCAAGGTCGACTAGGGGTAGGTAGAGAAGTATATAGGCCTTGCTTCTTGATGGTCGGTTTGGCAATGGCACAAGCAGTGCAGGATCTGATGTGCTTCTCGACATCCTTTCGAAGGTTCGACCAATAGAAATACTTCTGCAGGATTGCTACTGTTTTCTCGACCCCGAAATGCCCAGCGACTCGACTGTAGTGTGCTTCCCATATCATCTTGGCACGCTCGCTTGAAGGAACACAAAGGTGTCCCATGTGACATAAAAGTGCATCTTGGAGATGAAAATTTGGAACTTGCGTACCCCCCAAGAGTGCCTTGTAAGTTTGGCCGAATTCTGGGTCACTCTCATAGAGAAGCGGCCAATCAGAAGTCTCGTGCCCACAAGAGTTGAGCACAGTGGTGAGCGCCACGATCGGTGGTCGGCTGAGGCAGTCTGCAACATGATTGGTGCTACCCTTCTTATACTTGATGTTCAAATGAAACTGTTGCAGATATGTGGACCACTTCTGATGGCGATCATTCTGTAACTTCCCTTGTGTCTGTATGAACTGCAGGGGCCGGTGGTCTGTGTGGATGATTGTTTCCTTCCCCAAAATGTAATGCTTCCATTGTCGACAGGCTTGCACAATGGAATACATTTCTTTGTCATAGGTGGGATACTTGCGAACTGTCTCAGACAATGTCTCACTGTGATATGCCACTGGATGTCCCTGTTGAGTAAGAACTGCCCCAATAGCATAGTCGGAGGCATCTGTCTCGATCTCAAATGGCTGCTGCAAGTCTGGTAAGGTGAGCACTGGGGCAGAACAGAGGCGATTTTTCAATTCTTTGAACGCCTTCTGTTGAGGTTCCGACCAAAAGAATTTTTCTCTCGCTCCTCCTTTGGTGACTTGACTCGAGGGCCAAGTGATATGAGAGAATCCCAACACGAATCTACGGTAGAAATTAGCAAGACCCAGAAAGCTGCGAAGCTCTGTTATAGTAGTCGGGGCTGGCCAATCCCGAATGACTTGGATCTTGGCTGGATCCACATGCACCCCCTTTCATCAATAATGTATCCCAGATATTGAACCTGGGTCATGCCAAAAGTGCACTTCTCCAAATTGGCACACAACTTGTGTTGCCGCAGTGTTTGGAGGACTTGTTGGATGTGGTGAAGGTGCTCTTCCCAAGTCTGGCTGAAGATCAGAATATCATCCAAGTACACCACTATAAATGAGTTGGTGAATGGCCGCAAGATGTCATCCATCATCCTCATGAAGGTGGCGGGAGCATTCGTCAACCCAAAAGGCATGACCAGCCATTCGAAAAGGCCTTCCTTGGCTTTGAAGGCAGTCTTCCACACATCGGAGGGTTCAATTTGTACCTGGTGATACCCAGACTTCAGGTCGATCTTGCTGAAATATTTTGCACCTTTGAGTTGGTCCAGAAGGTCATCAATCCGTGGGATTGGGTACCTATTCGGGACAGTGATCTTGTTCAGCGCCCGATAGTCAATACAGAGTCTCCACGTCCCATCCTTCTTCTGTACCAACACGATCGGGCTCCCACAGGGCGACGAACTTGGTCTGATGTGACCTTTCTGCAACAGCTCCTGAATCTGCCTCTTGATTTCATCATTCTCCAGAACAGAGCGCCGATAGATTGGTCCATTAGGTAGCGGTGCACCGGGGGTCAGATCAATCGGGTGCTTGACCTGACAGTGCAGAGGAACCCCTGTGGGTGAGGTGAATATGTCCCCGTACTCCTCCACAACCTTATCCATTTGTTGTTGTTGTGCGGAGGAGCCCTGTCTGGAGGTCGTGGCCACAGTCTTCTTCTTGCCCTGGGGGCGGATCATCAGGAAAACGAATTTCCTGGTTTGGGAAATGAGCTTACTGCATTGTTTTGCAGTAACCAAAGAGATAGCGGCAGGAGGTGGTACCTCTGGTATCCTGTACACCTTATTTCCCAAAGTAACAATAACAGCACGAGGTCGAGACTCATACACAGCATGACGCTTCCACAAGTATGGTTGTCCTAATAATACATCAGAAACATCAATAGGAGCAACGTCACATAATGCCTCATCCGTGAAGGGCTTGATGCTATAGGGAAGGCGGCACTGCTGGCTGACGCGGAGATCTCGTCCTTGGTGAAGCCACCCGATGGTGTATGGATGTGGGTGAGCTGTGGTCGGCAAGCCCAACCGCTTCACGGCGTTTGCTGAAATGAGGTTCTTTTGGCTCCCATTTTCGACAATGAACTGTACCGGGGAGCCCTTTACCCACATCTGGGAGTGGAAGAGACGTTCCTCCTCCTCTGGATCTTCCGGTTCCTCCTTTTGGATCTTGGTAGTGGCAACAGTGGCATTGGGCTCCGCATCAATAATCTGTTTCCATTTTTCATTCACCTTTTCAGGTTCTGATTCGGAGTCAGAGCATGCATCTGACTCAGAAGCCCTCATCTCGGCCACTAGCGACTGCTTGGCCCGACACTCACTTGTGTTGTGAGTGGAGCTCTTATGGAACTCACACCACTTTCACGTGTCCTTCTTTGGCTTTACGGTGTTGTTCTTTTCTTGTGGCTTTGACGGGTTGTCTTTAGCCGCCATGCCTTGGCTCTGTCCTTTGTTCTGCGGTTTGGAAGCACCTTTCACCACAATTAATAAATAATGTAGATAAATGATAATTAGTTAATTAGTAATTAGGGTGAAAGGTCACGTCTGATAAGACATGACCTTTCGTGAAGAGGCACCTGCGTGGGTATATAAGCAGGCCTCATTTGTAACATTCAAATCAATTCATATTCATCATCTTTCTAATATAATATTTGTATCCTCATGGATATTCGGATATTTCAAGTCTTCTGGAATATTTAGTTTGAGAAGGAACTTTGTTCACTTCATTTGGTATCAGAGCTGTTCGATCGTCTGGCTACTCACTGCTGCACAGGGCCACGCTCTCTGATCCTGGTCTTTGACCGAAAATTCGTCAACCTTGTTGCCGTTGAAGCGTTTTGCTACACATTTGGAGTTTCTCCGTTGCTGATTTCGTCAGAAGCCCTTGGCCATTTTTTTAAAAAATTTTAAAAAAAAGGATATAAGAAAAAGGTCAAAATTATTGATTAAAAAAAAAGAGAATATATATATATTAAAAAAAAAAATGTGTTGAAAAAATTTATAAAAAGGAAAATATATATATATATATATATATATATATTCTAAAAGAACAATTTAAAAAAAATAAAAACTAAAAGGGCTCCTCGTTGTTTTTGACACGTACAGTCATCTTTTACAGCTGCAACCGCCGTTCGATTGTTAACTCTGCCGACAAAATACTTTTCTCAAGCCTTGCGGTCCGATTACTGATGTCGTTGACCTCCAGCAGTTGCTACGCGACCCTTGTATATGTCACTGCCATTTGAAGTCACGACTCGCTGCCACGGTGTAGTCCATAGCCAACCTGCTGCAGCGCCACTGTCAAACAGTCGTGGCCGCACCTGGTACACCCATCTGTAGCTTCTGCCGCACTCGATACATTCGTCGAGACGCCCGAACCACCATCGTTGTGCCCTCCGCCGCATCCATAGACTAAATACCACCGCCTGAACCCATCAACTGTTGACTAAAAAAAAAAAAAGGGCCGAAAGGATTGAAATAATGCACAGCTAGTGTACCGCTGTGAATTTTAATTAGGAAGCTTGATTGGAACACCCTTGTCTGAATCTGCTACAGGAGGAAATCTATCCCAGTTCAGGATCTGTTGTTTACTCTTACTCACCACACGAAGACTGCAGAAAACCCTCTGTCTTAATTTGAATGAACTCTGGGTAAGTTCGGATCAGCTACAGGTATCCGAATAGCCTTAAATCAGCGTTCAACTTCAGACAGAGTCCCTGGCCTATCTGTTTCAGTGCTTCAGTCTTCAGACACAGGCTCTTTTGTCTCAAGTGGTTTGTCAACTTCAGGACGAAACTGTGAGGATCTACTTCAGATGATTTGTGGCTGTCCAGAGATAGTGTTTTGCTGACCTCAGAGACTTTCAGTGCTTCAAACCTCGAACCTCTGCGACAATTGCCAACCGTCGTTGAAATAATCGAAGAACAGCCACTCCGCCAAACACACCCTTGTCGGACTACTGCACGCACTGCCAAGCATTATCACGTGTTGCATTCTATTCGAACTCTGAAGTGTATATCCATAAATTTGTTATGATCTGTAGGCATAGATGACTACATAAACTTATTTTAATACCACTGGAAAAAGTGTGGGCTAAAATAATTTTAAAACATTTCGAAATTAAGGGTCGTGACGTTCGGTAACAATACTTGAGCAACTTCTTCATTTGGTAAAGTTCGGTAAAGTATTAAAGTTACTTTATATTTATATATATATATATATGAGAAGTTACAAACAGTTGTTTAAAATTAATATATATATATATATATATCAAAGTTATATATAAGGAGTTACATCGAAATAACTACAAGAAGCTCCATTGAAAAAAATAAAGAAATTAAAAAAATATATATATTATAAGGCGAATTTATATATATATATATATATATATATATATATAAAATAAGTGACAAAAAGTGAAGTACTGAAGTCTTATTATAGACATTCTAATTAGAATTGGTGGAAATATATGTATTAAAAAGTGAAGAAAGTAAAAAAAGTAAAGAGTACTCTCTTTTGAGAAAAAAAAACAAAAAAATCAAAATATTATTGCAAGGTTATTTAGAAAAAAGAAATATTTTATAATAAATAAAAAGCTTTTAATAGGAAAGGAAGCTTTAAAAAAAAAAAAAAAAAAAAAAAACTATTAAAGTAAAAGTAGAAGAAAAAAAGAGTATTTTGAAGTTATTAAAGATTTATAATCAAGGAAGTTTATAAGTTAAAAAGAGTGAAATTGAAGAATATTTATCTCAACAAGCAAAATGACATCTAATACAAAAATGAAGTCAGGACGATTTTTAGAATTAGAAACGCTACCTATCGACCCTAAAGCGCTACTTAAAATTAAAGGAAGTATCGCAGGAAAAGATGTCACTATTGCTATATCACCCGCTGAAGAGAAAAATTATATAAACCCTAAAATTGCCAACCAATTGGTGATTCCTGAGTCAAATATAATCGAAAAATTAGACGTTTTTGACAAGAAAAAATACGACATAAAAAATCTACAACTAAACATTGGGGATTATACTTTTATCTCTCAATTTACCATGAAAACCTTACTTTTGGATAATAGTGATATTGTGTTGGGTTCACCATGGATGGAAACCTTAGGTTTAGTTATCCTAAATACGAAAAAGAAATTTTTGACATTCACCTACAAAAAGAAGAAGATAACGCTACAAGACGTTAACTTGAAGCCAAATTCCGTGACGCCTGAAGACGTACAAGAAATTTCGCAGGTAATTTCTCAAGAAGCTAAAAAGGTGATACAAAATATGCAAAAGGAAATCGACAAAATCACAACTAATAAGAATGAAGAAGTTGCTCGCCTCAAGGACCACAACGACAAATTACTAACGCAAATTAAGAAGTTGAAGAGAGACAAGAAGTCCTTAGAAAACAAGGTGCAACAACTTGTCGAAAATAAAGCGTCGAATGTAGAAATCCGAGTTGAAGAGAGGGAAACTGGTACTAATGCAGTAAATGTCATAACTCAAGAAGAAGACAAGCAAGTTGCAAAAGATGCAAACTTAGATGTTGTAGTTCCGGCGATGAACATTTCAAGCGAAAGTTATGTAACCAGCTCAATAACATCATCGCAAAAAGAAAATCAAAACATCACCACACAACTAGGAATGGAAAGTCAAACCAAAAAAGTTCCCTATCGACATCCAAATCACGGGAGCAGACAACTCGATCAAGCTATGTCTTCAGCACAGAAACAAGTTGATATTCCAAAGAATACTAATATCAGTGCAATGCGCTCAAGTGATAATTCAGCACAAGTTTCAAGTCGCCGCGAGATTCCACAGAAAATTGATTTAGGATGGTCTGATCCATTCTCAGTGCGACAATTTTGTTTGTCACTTAGAGGATCATATCAACTTGTGTCGACAAGGATCACTGCCCCGAGGCGAGAAGATGTTCGTAACAGGCCTTTTCATCGACAAGCTTTGAGGACAAAGCTTTTTGAGGGGAAGGCAATGTAATGAATAAATAATGTAGATAAATGATAATTAGTTAATTAGTAATTAGGTTGAAAGGGCGTGTTTAAATGAGACATGAACTTCCGTGAAGAGGCACTTGCCTAGGTATATAAGCATGCCTCATTTGTAACATTTATCAATTCATATTCATCATACTTTCTAATATAGTATTTGTATCCTCATGGATATTCGGATATTTCAAGTCTTCTGGAATATTTAGTTTGAGAAGGAACTTTGTTCACTTCATTTCCTTGCTTTTGATTTGCAGATCCAAAGTCTCGCTTCTTCTGTTTGAATTTCTGCTCAATCTTGGCAGCATACCGGTATGCCGTACCAAGCGAGGAGATGTCGAAGAACTCCATTTCCTCCTGAATGTATCTGTGCAGACAGCTGCGATACTTTAGCACCAAATGTTTCTCTGAATCTTTGATACCCAACTTTGTGCGCGGGGTATGGAACAGATTCGTCAGCTCGTGCACATCTTGATCCCTTTGTTGTCGCAGCGTGGTCCATTGTATGTACTTGTCCTCATAGCTCCCCACGGGATAGTACTGTTCCTTGACGGCGTCTCGGAAAGAATTCCAAGTTGGTACGGCCGAGAACAGAGAAGGTTCTGTCTGGTCCTTGTTCTCACAGTAGGTTTCCCACCAGTCCTTAACATGGGGGGTAGCTTTGAGGAGTGCAAAAATAATCTTCTCCCGGTCTGAAAAGTCATGAACAGAGAAATATCCTTCTAATATATTCAACCATCTATCTACGACATCTGCGTCTATTTGACCCTCAAATATGGGAATGTCAAAATTTACTTGTACCTTCAAGGGAGTCGCAACTCCAGAGTGGCTACTGGATGCAGATGCGCCGCCGGTGGGCAGCCGTTGAAGGATCTGAGCAAAGCTATCCATCATCGCGTTCCTTTGTTTTTCGAGGCCCTCCTCGAGCAATATTTTGATAGGATCTCCTGCTCCCTCATCTTTCTTTTCGTCCCCCATGGGCGTCCGTCGAGGTTTGTGAGGCTGATCTTGCAAAGGTTCCACCAGATCAAGCCCTAGCTCCTTATACCCCGACCTCGTTGGGGACATGCAAAAAAGGATCGAGAAAAAGCAGACCGCTCTGATACCACTGATCCGGATTTATGCAGGAACGCAACAGAATAAACACATAACCATAAATACAGAGATGCAGCGGAAATAACACTTCATTTCATTAATATCAAGAACTGAAATTTGCTTACAGACAGAATGGAAATAAAACTAGCTAGGGCACTGGTAGCTATCTCTGAGAAGAGATGTGGTGGCTACAGGCCTCTGAACTGAGTTACAATGAGGCTCGAGGGCCTATTTATCATTTAGAAACAATGGGAAATCCTAAGCAGCCAAAACCCTAACCCTAGGAGATGAAGCGCCAAAACTATGGGCCCCGTTTGGGTAAATTGGTGTTTCAACTTCCCAGGGGCGTAACTTTGGCATACGATCTCCATTTGACGCGTACCATACCTCGTTAGAAATATCTATCCGAGGAATACAAATTTGGAACGAGCAACATCGGTCCATGGACCCATGATGCTCTCCGTTTTCCCAAAAAACGTCGTTTAGGGCCTCAAAACGGCTCCGGAAGTTTAGGACCCGAAAAACTGCTAAAAATAGTAAACTGTGCCGAAACTGAAAAACTGAAATAGACAATGGTGGAGCCCCAAGTGGAATAGGCCGATGACCACCAATATCCACCTGGATCAAATTAAGACTTGAAGTGTAAATTCGAGTTGTTGGATTGTTGATTGCTCTCCATCATTTGAGGAGCACACTTTGTACTTTGAGATTTCTATAAGTCATTTGTAAATTTTGAAAGGGAGTTGAATCACATTGTAAACGGGTGCATTTTCGGTTGAAGCCGACACCCTTTTATTTTTTGAGCCTAAGTTGTTGAAAATGGCCAAAATCAATGAGGCATTTGAGTTCTTAAATAACCTCATTCATTCAAATGTTGATGATGTGATAAAAATGAGAAAGAATGCTCTTTTTAACATTCAAAGTTGTTGCTTGTACATTAATGTCGTCATAAACAAAAATAATGATAGCGGAAGAGAGCTCCTAGGTTTCAAGCTGCTCCTGTTCGCGCGCTGCCGCCCTGTGGCCGCGCTTGCTCTTGCAGGGCTCCGTTCCTGCTGCCTCTCGGCTGGAGCTTCATCCTCTGCGCTTGTCCCTGCCTTGGATCCTGTCGGAGGCTTTATTCCCGGTTGCTTCGTGCTTTGGCTGACATCTCTATGCCTCCTTTCTCGCCTCTATGCTTTTGAGGCTGTTCTGAGGCCTTCCGAATGGAGAACCTGGACTCTCATTCGCCTCTGCCTCCTCCTCCGAACTCTGATGTTGATGCCTTCAGTATCCTTCTGGCCTCGCTTCCTAAGAAGAGAACTACAGAAGCAGCAAAATTTGTCAAAAAGTTGGATGACATTTCGGAGATTTTGCTGCATGGAGAGGGTCCTATTAAGGTGGCTCTTTCTCTGGCCGACCGAGCTCTCGTAGGCCAGTTCACTGGCCTATGGCCCTCGCCCAAATCCACTGAAATATGGGTCGCTAAGAACTGGGCTGCTCTCATTAAGCACAGCGTGTCCTCTTATTTTCTGGGAAGAGGGTATTTTCTTTTCGAATTTGCTGATAAGGAGGACAAAGAGCTCATTTTCAGGAATGACCCTTATTTCATGGGGCCTCAAGGGCTCTATCTCAATAAATGGACCCCCGATTTCGATCCGGCGGTAGATGTTCCAACCGCTGTTCCCGTCTGGGTCAGACTTCCGAACTTGCCTATGCACTGTTGGAATTGGGATTCGCTAAAGCATATCAGAAACACCCTGGTAAAGTTCATTGACCGTGCTAACAACAAAGACCAGTACGACTGTGCTCGTATCTGCATCGAAGTCGATCTGGAAGTAGGTCTGCCGAAGGCCATTAAACTTAAGGTTGGAAATTGGTCTCATATTCAAAAGCTCGACTACGAGCAACTTCCTTTCAAGTGTCGCAAATGTCACGTCTATGGACACTTTGCTAGAGGATGCCCGAGTGATGTTGAAGCTACCAAAGGAAAATATGAGGGCTGGAATTAGGTCAAAAGGGAAAAGACGAGCAAAAAAAATGCTGGGGTTCATGCAAACAAAGGACCTTCTTCTGCAGGTCAGCAAACTCAAGCTCCTAAAGAACAAGGTAACAAATTCGAACCTCCTAGTTCAAATTCTATAGAGCTGTAGGATATTGAAACTCAGAATGATTCCTTAGGCAAAGATATTACCCCAGATCCTAAGCATGGCGATCCTACACCAAATGGATCCAAGGGGAAAAATACAGAAATGGAGGACGTAGTTCAAGTTTCAGAGGAATCTGAGGAGGAAGGTGAAATAGGGGATTCACAAACTTCGACCAGAAGAACAACAAGAGGTCGAATGCCTGATCGGGAAAAAAGGGAGCAGGAAACATACAAAGATAAACTCCAAGGTACTCAGCCAACCCTTGAGAAAATGTTGGAAAAATCAGCAAAGAAGAAAAGAAACCAGAGCGGCTCCAAGGGAGCCCAACACTCTCTCAAAAGCAAGTAATGAAAATCGTCTCCTGGAACTGTAGAGGTTTGGGCAGTAAAGCGAAAGAAGAAGCTATAAGGAGCACTATTCGATTAGAAACTCCAGATTTTCTCTTGATCCAGGAGACCAAGATGGAGGAAGCAGCTTTCCTTCATACCAGTCATAGTTTTAGGAATAAAGGAGGGAGGCTGGCTGTCTCGTCTAGAGGGGCATCTGGCAGACTGGGTTCATTATGGAACGCAAATAAATTCTTATTGCTCAAAGCAATCCCTAACACTCACTGGCTGTACATGAAATTCCAGCTTATTGAGTCTATGGATGAAATCAGCCTTCTTAATGTCTATGTTCCGGTTAATGCAGGAGAGAAGAAGACCTGTTGGGACTCCATCAGAAACCTTGCTGATACGGAGAATCTTGAAAACATTATTATTGCTGGAGACCTTAACATCACTCTAGCACTGTCTGAAAAACGGGGTGGCGGCATTGTGAGAGACCCTGCTAGGGAATGGGTGGAGGACCTTATGCAGGAGTGGGATCTTATTGATATCAAGCCCTTGAATGGCAAGTTTACTTGGTCCAACAAAAGAATTGGGCCTGGTCATATAGCTGCCAGACTTGACAGATGTTTAGTTCAAAGTTCCTTCCTGCTTCGTGGACTAGAATCTAGTCTGCGCATTCTTTCTTGCAGTGCCTCTGACCACAAGCCTATTTTTCTTGAGTTATCTCCTCACAAGGACCTGGGGCCTATTCCACTCAGATTTAGCCCCCTCTAGATTCAGCTTCCAGGCTTCAAGGAAAGAGTTAAGGAAAGCTGGGACCGTCCGGTTACTAGCTCGCCTTTCTATGTGTGGGAAGAAAATTTTAGAAGGCTAAAATCCGAGCTTAAGTGCTGGGCTAAATCCATTCCAAGTCCAGCTTCTGAGAGGAAAGCCGCCCTTGCCTCTTTAGAGGCTCATCATCTTCATATGGAGAGCGCTGTCATCTCCTCTACAGACCTTAATATGGAAGTGGACCTCCAGCATAAGTTTCACAAGGCCTGCATGGCGGAAGAAGAACTTTGGAAACAAAAATCTCGCAACCTTTGGCTAAAGGCTGGGGATAGAAATACCTCCTTTTTTCACAAGCAGGCTAATGCTAGAAAAAACTTCAACTCAATCTCTGAAATCAAAGATGGAGATGCTATCCACAAGGAGTTCGAGAGCATCAAGAAGGCGACCTTCAATCATTTCAAGAATTTGTATGGAGAAGACGAAACTGGAACGTACTCTGATATCTTTTTAGAAAGGATCCCCAAAGCGGTCACTTCCAGCATGAATAAAATTTTGGAAGCACATGTTTCTATGGAAGAGATAAAGGTTGCCCTGTTCGAGATGAACCCAGACAAATCCCCTGGTCCTGATGGGTTTACAGCCAGATTTCTTCAAGTCTGCTGGCCAATTGTTGAAAAAGATTTATGTAAAATGGTCAGGAAATCCCAATCTTGTCATAAAATCGGGGGTAGCACCAATACTGCTTTCCTTGCTCTTATTCCGAAGGAAAAGGGAGCCAAAGTCTTTAACAGATTCAGACCCATCTCGTTATGCAATATTGGCTACAAAATTATAACTAACGTTATTGCAAACAGGTTGAAAGGCATCCTTCCCAACCTCATTCCGGAAAACCAAGGAGGATTTGTGCAGGGAAGATAGATAGTTGACAACTACATTCTTGTCCAGGAGGCGATTCATTCTAGCATCCAGCGTAAGGAGAAAGGTATGGTTATAAAGCTAGATTTAGCAAATGCCTTTGACAGAGTTAACCACAGCTTCCTTGTTAGTGTCCTTCGACAGTTTGGCTTCGGGGAGATCTTTATAAACTGGATTAGTGCCTGCATTTCTGAGCCTTGGATCTCTCCGTTAGTTAATGGGAGAGCTGCTGGCTTTTTTAAAGCCTCGCGAGGGTTGTGACAGGGATGCCCCCTCTCCCCTCTGCTTTTTGTCCTTCAAGCTTCTGTTTTAAGCTTCTATTTAAATAAGGAAATGGTTGAGCAGAATATTTTGGGTCTATGTATTGCAAGAGGCGTAAGAAACATTAACCACGCCTTATTCGCAGATGACACACTCCTGTTGGGCGCAACTTCTCTGCACTCAACTCTCAATTTCAAAATATTCCTTGAAAAGTTCTACTCTGCATCAGGCAGCATGCTTAACAAAGGAAAATCTCATGTCTATAGCTGGAATATATCCTCCTCCTTGCTCACAACTATCTCCAAGTGTTTTGGTTTTGCAGGCTCAAATTCCTGGTCGTCTTTCAAATATCTGGGACTTCCAGTCTTTTTCAAATCCGCTTTTTGCAGAGATTGGGATCCTCTCATCGAAAAATTCAAAGCTCGTATTCAGGCTTGGGGGCTTTCGTGGCTGAACTTGGCTGGCAAAACTATGTTGGTCAAATCGGTACTCAGCAGCTTACCTATCTTCAAATTCTCTGTTTTGTTAGCGCCCTCTGGAGTTCTTAAGAAAATGGACGATCTCATTCGGCGCTTCTTCTGGAAAGGAGGAAAAAACAATGAAAACTGCATCCCCTTGGTGAGCTGGGAGAAGATATCTCGTCCTGTTCTGGAAGGTGGTATAAACCTGAAATCTTTCCCAGTGCAAAACGCAGCCTTGGGTGCCAAAATCATCTGGCGTATGGTCGCCTCCAATCCGGGCTGGGCGCAGAAGGCACTGTGGCGAAAATACTTTCTGGGCCCAAGAACGCGTTGCCTCGAAAATCCTAAGTCTGTTCCTCGTTCACACCTGGAAAAACTCTGTATGTCCTCTGTTCCGCTCATCCTTCAGCATGCGTACTGGGTGCCTGGGAATGGAAAATCTATTGATCTCTGGCATGATCGAATTATGACGAAGCAACCGTTAGCTGAGCTCTCCTCTATGCAGCCTCTTCGACTCTGGATGGATAATTCTGGCTTAAACTCTCTTTGGGACCTCTCGAGATGGTCAGAGAACAGTTGGGCAGGTTGGATCGACATACAGGTGCCCCCAATCCTTAAAAACCAGTGGGATTCGTTGCTGTCCCTCCTTCATGGCTGTGCACCTTTACGATGCAATCAAGCTAACAAGTGTGGCTGGGGGCCTTCTGACTTATACACTGTCGCTTTGGGCTACAAAAAACAGCTGGATATTCCCTTCATTCCTCCGAATCCCACTGTCTGGACCAGACTGTGGAAACTCAAAACTATCCCCAAAGTTGATCATTTCTGTTGGCTCTTGTGCCACAACAGAATCCTCACTGATGACCGGCTTCAGAAAAGAGGCTTTCATGGACCTTCCAGGTGTCGGATGTGCAGGGAGGTTGAAGAAAGCTCCAGTCACTTAATGCTGACCTGCAAGTATGCTGTTGAGATATGGTTTGCGATTCTGCCCTCTTGGGGCGACCGTCCTATCTTGCCTGGCTCCATTCCTGAGCTTTTTTCTGCTTGGCCCTCTCTTTACCCTGGAGGTTCCCCTAAGAACTCCAGCCTTGATCACATCTGGCTCTCGATCGCTAAATTTGCCTGTTGGCAAATTTGGCTCGAACGGAACAGCAGGATATTCAGGGACAAGGAACAGCCAGCAAAAATCGTCATAGCCAAAATTAAGGCTCAGCTCAAAGAAAGCTTGGATAGCTGCCTCGAAGATTCAAACCTCAATCAGAGGGAAAAGGATTGGGGCATCTCGTTGGGTTTCATCATTTCGACCATTCCAAAGCAATGCAAGACTGAAGAAAATTGGCAGATTCGACTCAACGAGAAGGCCTTCACCATTTGGCTCCTTAATCACTCCTCCCCCCTTTTGTTTTTTGATGGAGCAGCTAAAGGTAACCCTGGGAAAGCTGGGGCGGGTGGAGTGATTAAAAACAATGAAGGTACGATTCTTCACAGGTTTTCCTGGGGCCTGGACATCTCCAAAAGCATTCAAGCAGAGGCTCTTGCTCTTCTTCAAGGCCTCACGCTGGCTAAAAATTTGGGCATTCATGAACTTGTGGTGGTTGGGGATTCCCAATCTATCATTCAATGTTTGGTGAATGGGGCTGTTCCGAAGGATCTCAGCTTTGCTAGATTAATTAAGCGAGTCACTGCTATCTCCAAAACTCTTCACAAGATCACTTATTTCCATGTGCTCAGAAACAACAACAAAGATGCTGATTTGGAGGCTAACAAAGCTGCCCTTCTCCCCGCTGGCACTTTGTTAAGAAATGATCACGAGGAATGGGCCCCCATTCCTTAGCTCCCATTTCTTAGTTTTGCTGTTTATCCATGTTTTTCTACATTCTATTACAGCAATTTGTTTGTATCCACAAAGATGGGAATATTGTGGATCTAGCTTCAAGGAAGATCTGTAAGAACCTAGGGAACAGTTATAGCTATTTTCAAAATTCTGGGAGATTAGAAAAAGACAACGAAGCAGGGCTTCACTCTGTAATCTGTTTGAAGGCTTCTTTGCCCAAGTTCTAATAAAAATCATAACCGTTCTTGTAAAAAAAAAACATTCAAAGTTGTTTGCTAGATGCACAAGAGAAGATTGAGTTTTTGCAGTTGGAATCTCAGCTCCAACAAGACGAACTTTAGCAAAAGAGTCACCATTCTGAACCTGTTTATGTTCAGAAGATTGAGAAGGACTCTCATCAGAAGAAAGAAGATAAAGATGCAGTTGATCCACATTCAAGTCCCTGTACTAGAGCATATTTACATGCAGATACAACAACTCAGCCTCCACTTCTCAAGCCCATTATCAGACCTTGGGAAGAGCTTGTCCATAACAAGCACAAAACTGGTCTAGGATATGACAAGGATGTGTCCTTTCATATTCCAGACTACACCAAGCCCATCATATTTCAGAGTGCCGGATTCCTATATGACAGTTCACCTGCAGCTGTTCTAGGTCCTGCTCCACTTTTACATCAACAACAGATTGAAAAATGCCAACACTGTGATCGAGTTGGCCATATGAAAGATCACTGTTTTGATCTTCATCCATGCAAGCACTATGGTCGGCACACTCATTCTTCAGACAGATGCTTCATACACAAGCCTCCTGCAAGAACCAAGATTCATCTTGGATGGATCGCTTCTTGGAAATGGGCATCAGCAGCCAAGAAGATGTTTAAGTCGCATGTCAGAACATGTTCATGAGTATTGAGCAAACTTGCAGTTGAGTTTTCGCCATCATCTCACCTTGTCCCTGATAGGGGGGAAAATGGTGGTCATGTACAAGCTTCGACAACAGATCAAGCGAGCCTGAGCCGCAATCTCTCATTCCATGTTCAGAGTTGTAGCCATAGACACAGCAGTTCAAGCAAGCCTAAGCCACAATTCGTCATTCCAGATTCAGAGATGTAGCCAGAGACACGAATGCCCATGAGCATGCCTTCGGTTGGTGGAAAACCTTAAACCATCATCTTTGGTTGGTTTATAACCTAAAACCATCACAGGTAGTAGACCTCCCTTCTTTTAGGTCGAAGGTCTCCCTTTCATATATGAGGAACACGTCCTCTAGCAGAAGCCTTCAGCTTCTTGCCAGCTTTGGTTGAGTTCCAGGAAATGCTTCAAAGCATTCCAGAGTTGTTGGTAATCCTAAAACCATCACAGGTAGTAGACCTCCCTTCTTTTATGTTGAAGGTCTCCCTTTTTTATGAGGGACAATTCCTCTAGCAGAAGCTTTCAGCTTCTTGCCAGTTTTGGAAGAGTTCCGGGAACTGCAACAAGTTTTGCGTTCCAGTGTTGGTGGTCATCCTTAAACCACCTCTTTTTTCCAACATTTCAGAGAGTTGATTCAGCCCAAGTGTTGCCATGCATACTTTGCAGATTTGTATTACAACTCTTTTCTTGGACTCACACATACCCCTTCGGATTAAGGGGGGATGTTGGAACACCTAATCCTACATGGGTAGGTGTGGAATGCGAAAAGTCACAATGGAGTCCAAGTGAACTTGGAATATGAAACCAAGAGTCACACCATTGTACTATAAATGTACATCATGTATAATGGAAAAATAAGAAAGCCTCACGCTTATCTTTCATTGTGTGTTGAGTGTCTTGTGTGTGTGTGTTCTTCTTCTCATACACCATGTGTGTGTTTAACATGGTGTTTAACAAAAAGATTCAACATACTTTACAACAATCTACCCGCTGAAATCAAACTCCCTCAAGAAGCAGCTAAAGTAGTTTTTGCGGGATCATTTGAGTCCGAGTTTGGATTCACTTTGAGAGAAAGAAAGTCTGCGTCCTTGGATCAAATCTAGACAGATGCTCTAGAGGTAGAAGCTAATTTTTCCTCTACTGGAAAATCCAAAGGAAGGATAGATCATGATTCTAAGAGAAGAGGTAAGGAAGAAGCCTCTTCCTCTAATCGAGAAAGAGAAGCATTAGAAAGTAGGATTGAAGAGATGAAAAAGATGATAAAAAACCTTTCTAACAAGCTGGTGAAGCTGGAGTTAGAGACTACAAAATTTGCTGCTTGAACCAATCAGATGGCTCCTAACCAAGGTTTCAATCCACAGTACCGGAAACCTCCATTGCAAACATTGCAACGAGATAGAAAGGAGCAACAAGATAATATCCAGCCTCCTTTATATTTGGAAGGACAAATGGAAGGACAAGCTGAAGGAGTTTCTGACTGTCAGGAGGATCAGTTTCTGGCCTATTAAGAGCATGAAGATGGAGAAATTACCATGCAAGAAGAGCAAGAGGAGAAAAGGAAGAAAGAAGTGTCCCCAGAAGACCCAGATATTGATGACTATTGCAAGAAATTTGGAGACTTCATGCAAGCCCATCTGCATAAGAAGTATGAACTTAGATCATTTAGAAAGAGGACCCGTGTGCAAGAACAGGAGGGAGAATACTCATGAAAAGGGCCTATTTAGTCAGATTATATCAACAAAGTGAAAAAGCCTATAGTAGATCCCTTGCACCAAAAATTCACCACCTCTTCCTCCTCAAGGTCAGTCCTTGATCCCCCTGCAAATCTTAAGGTTACTACTGCGGTCATAAACCCACCGGTCCCCCTGCAAATCTTATGGTTACTACTGCGGTCATAAACCCACCGGTCCCCCCTAAGGAACAACCAAAGGAGGTCATTGCAGAAAACAACCCTGCTATTTTCAACCTTCAAAAAGAATTAGAAAAGGTTAAGATTCTGGTTCCCTAGTCGAACTTTTGAAACAACCTTCTTATAAAGCCCAGGTATCCCAATTAATGCTCCCTCATGGAGTGGTTCCTCTCCCTAACAACCTCAACCTCCAAGAATAGAGGCACATGGTAGTATTTTTCCCTCATGTAGAAGAGTTGGACTCATCAACCCCCCTATTCTATGTATCTTTGGTCATCCATGATCTGCTGCTACATAACCACATGTTGGATTCTGGAGCTTCACATAACCTACTGCCATTGTCTGTTATGGAGAAATTAGGGCTGTAGATCACTCGTCCATATAAATATTTGTATTCATTCGACTCCAAGAGGGTTAAGTTCCTGGGGATGATTAAAGATTTAGTGGTGAATTTGGACCAGATCCCAGCCAAAAGTGTGGTGATGGATATCATGGTGGCTGATATCCCAGCTCGTTTCGGGATGCTTTTGTCTAGATCATGGGGTTCAAATATTGGTGGGTCGATTAAAATCAACCTCACTTATGCTACTATCTTAGTATTCGGAGGAGAGGAAAGGAGATTGTAACGGGAGTCTAGATTCTTAAAAATGGTTACTAAAGTTGATGGTTCAATGAACTCCCCGGTATATGGCAAAGAAGCTGAGTTCGCTTGCCTTATGTTCGAAGAGGATGAGGATTTCCTAGAGGAGGCAATTTTCCACCCTCTAAAACAAAATCAAACCATAAGCAAAGAAGAGAAGGATATATGGACTTTACACTTTGATGGGGCCAATTTGAGAGAAGGGAATGGAGCCAGGGTGATTTTAATCTCACCCACAGGATAGTTGGTCCCTTTCTCGTTTAAGCTAGAGTATTAAGCCACCAACAACGTGGCCGAATACAAAGTGCTACTCCTAGGATTGCAGACAACAAAAAATATGAATATCCAGAGCCTGACAGTCTTCGGGGACTCCGAGCTAGTAGTAAAACAAGTAAAAAACCAGTGTCAGGCTAAGCATCCATGGCTCATAGCTTATCTAAATGAAATATGGGACCTAATGGAGAATCTATTCTTAGATTTTAACCTACATTTTATGCCGAGAGATAAAAACCAAATTTCTGATTCGCTCGCTGTTGCAGCTAGCAATTTTCGCCCGCCGCAGAACCCACTAGTATGAAGTTGAGGCACAATATCGATCTTCCATCCCAGATAATGTGAAACACTGGTAGGTGTTTGAGGACAAAGAGAAATTTAAGCGTTTCATAGAGATGGTTGGTGAATTCTCTAATTTTTCAAATTTGTTGTTGTGGATGAAGAGCCCGATGAATAGCCCCAGACCAAGTGGGAGGAAACATTGGCAGGACATCGAATAATGCAACTAAAAGGGAATATCATCCCTAGAGGCCTCGTGCCCTTGGAAAGGATTTTTGATAAAAATTATATCCCAATTAGTCCCAGCAATTTGGCACAATATGATCTAGTGAATGATATAAACATCGGGACAGAAGGAGACTCGAAAGTAGTGAAGTTGTCCAGGGGAGTTTCAGAGGAATATCGAGACAAATATATTTGGTTCTTTCAGGCTTATAAAGATTTTTTCGTGTGGTCGTATCAAGATCTGAAAACTTTCAACGTGGAGGTCATACAACACAAGATCCCTCTCAAAGGAGACGCCAAGCCTCATAAGTAGAAACTGAGGTAAATCAATCCATTGTTGCTTCCGGCAATTGAAAAGGAAATCAAAAAGCTATTGCGGGTTAAAATTATAGTCCTTCTGAGATACTCGGAGTGGGTGGCCAACGTGCTTCCGGTGAGGAAGAAGAACGGAGAAATAAGGTTGTGCATGGATTTTCGAAATCTAAATAGGGCTTCCCTCAAAGATAATTAACCCCTTCCTAAGATGGACCTCATTTTGCATAAGGTGGTGGGATCCTCTCTGATGTCCATGATGGACGACTTCTCAGGATACAATCAAGTGGAATTCCTCCCCGAGGATTAGAAGAAAACAACGTTCACCATGCCATGGGGAACTTTCATGTACGCCTGGATGCCCTTCGGCTTGATTAATGTAGGCGCCACCTTTCAACGAGCAATGGATATTGATTTTGTGGTGGAACATGATAAATTTGTGGTGATTTACCTAGACGATATCACAGTGTTCTCAAAAAGTGATGCAGAGCATATCGACCACCTTCGCCGGACTTTTTAAAAGTGCCACAGGTATGGTTTGTCATTGAATCCTCAAAATTCCATGTTCGCTTTGGAGGAAGGGAGGTTGCTTGGACACATAGTAACTAAAGAGGGAGTAAAAATTGACCAGAAAAGGGTAGAAGTGATCAATGGCATTTCACTGCCGCAGAATAAGAAAGAAATTCAGGTATTTCTAGGGAGAATAAACTTCCTAAGAAGGTTTATCCCAAACTATTCTGAGATAGTCCAACATATAACGGAAATGCTTAAGAAAAATAATGAAGTAAAATGGACCCTTCAGTCGAGGACTGCTTTCAACAGAATTAAACAAGCCTTCACTGAGGCGCCGGTATTGGTAGGTCTTGACTATAGTAAACCTTTCATGATATTCTCTTTTGCCTCACCCCATACGATAGTTGCAGTGCTATTGCAGAAAAATGAAGATGGACATGAACAACCGATTGCCTTCTTTAGCCAGGTGTTGCGGGATGCGGAACTAAAATACAAAATTCTCGAGAAGCAGGCTTACACCTTGGTCAAATCCTTAAAGGCTTTTTGGATATATGTGCTTCATTCGGCCATAACTGCCTTCGTCCCCACAATGACAGTAAGGATATTCTGATACAGGGAGACAGTGAAGGAAAGAGGGGCAAGAGGATTGCCAAAATTCAGGAATATGAGCTGGATATCAGACCTACTAAGCTCATTAAAGGACAGGGGTTGGCTAAAATATTATCGGAGTCCAATTGCCAGGCCTTGGGTATAAATTTATCCATGGAAGGGGGGAGAAGTACCAGAGGGTACAGAAGTGTAGTCCAGAATTGAAACCTTAGCGTAGAATACGCATATTAAATACCTCCTCAGCGCTTGGTACAAAGATGTGGTGGAGTACCTCCTTACTCTGAGATTTCCTCTAAATTTTGACAACGAAAAGTACCATACTCTAAGATTGAAACCGCAGAAGTACGCCATGGAAAATGGACGATTGTATTGGAGGAGCCCTTCAGGAATTTTGTTATTGTCTTACAGAGCAAGAGGTGGAAGAAATGATGACCAAATTTCATGAGGGTGTATGCGGTGAACATTATAGCTGGTGGTCCACAACTCACAAAATTATGAAAGTTGGTTTTTTCTAGCCCCGATTATTTGGAGATGTTTATGCTTGTGTCTAGGCATGTGAAAAATGCCAAATGTTTGCAGAAAAGCAAAATTTTGCTCCTCTTCCACTGATACCAGTGCACGTCGAAGAGCCGTTTCGACAGTGGGGCATTGATTTTATTGGGGAAATTCATCCTGCATCCAGCAATCGACACAGATGGATCCTCACTGCCACTGACTACTTCACCAAATGGGTGGAGGCAATACCTACCAGAAACGCCATGAATGTAGTGGTGATCAAATTTATGGAAGAAAATATAATAGCAAGGTTCGGGTGCCTGGTCAAGATCGTCACTGACAACACTCAGGCCTTCAAGTCCGCCAAGTTCATTAATTTTTGTTAACAGTATAATATCACTCTGGGACACTCTACGACCTATTATCCCCAGGGGAACGGGTTGGCCCAGTCGTTAAATAAAACTTTGGTGAGGGCTCTGAAGAAGATCATAAGCGAGAACCATAAGAACTGGGACTCCCAACTTAAATTTTCACTCTGGGAAAACTGTATTACCAACAAAAAGTCCATAGGAAAGTCTCCCTATGAACTGGTATATAGTCGAGCAGCGGTGTTCCCCATCCAACTTGCCTTACCCGTTGCCAGGTTCCTATAAGACAGTGAAGAGGAGCCGGATGTTCTCATTAGGAGGATGAATTAGCTTGTCTAACTGGAGGAAACCTGAGCCCAGGTAAACATCAGGTTGTCTGATTATCACGAGAAAATTAAATGCTTATTTGATCAACGAGAAAAAGGTAAGGAAATACAGGCTATAGATCTGGTGCTGAGGTGGGATGTTAGAAGGGCGGACAAGGGAAAACATGGAAATTTCGACCCACTCTGGTTCGGGCGTTTCAAGGTGGTTGAAGTCAAAGGTAACAACACTTTCATATTAGAGAATCTAGAAGGAAATCTGGTTGAAGCACCCGTGAATGGAAAATTCCTGAAGCCTTACTTCCAATACTGATATGGGCCTCAGCGGCCCGTTGTATATATCCTCCATACTGTATATATATTCCGTTTTAAGTTTCAAAATTTATTTTTGGTCTAACTCTTCCAAGAAACACTTGAAGTTTTGAAGATGCCCCAGATATATTCACTAATGCACAGGCAGATGGTATGCGAAGTTCTTTACACCCTCGGGAGTGAGCGTGTCATCCCTGAGTGGAGCCAATTTTGTTTAGTAATCTCACCTATCAAATAGAAGGAGCGGTCAAGTAAATGAAAGGAGAAGCTAACAAGGACAGTGGACGGTAAAAATTGTGAATATTGTGAAAAGAGGATCTCTAAAGAGCAGGCGCAGTGACTTCATATATCAGCTCTATTACATGGTAAGAAGGCAACGCTCGTGTTTCCGCGGCAAAACAATGCACCAAAGAGATAGTGGCCAATTCCTTTCCGTCGGCATCAAACAAGCCTTACAACGGTCAAAGTCAAGCCCCCGGAGAAGGTGACATCACCTTCCTCCAGGCCAATCACAAGAGTTCTACGGGGTTAAAAAATGGACAAGTAAACTCCTATGTACCTCACCAAAACTCAAGAAGGGCCCATCAGGAATGATAGTTGGCGTCGATAAATGAAAAGGTAAGGTAAGTCTAGGAGGCGGTACGAAGGCCGGTACCTAATTTTTTCTGCACGTGGCCCCCACCTACTCGGCTGCTGCCAGCCAATCACCCATCGCCACGTGTCTCATTGTCGACGTCCTTACGACATCGGCCCTACAAGTGTCACCCTGTCTCGTACTCAGTAAAATCTAGTTTGATATAAGCATGTTTTACCCTCGACTGTGCAAGGTTACTGGTTATTAACTGGTTTTTCGCGCATAACAGGTTAAAACTCGAGTACAAATAGCTTTCACTCCTGCGTCATTTCCCCATTGACTACCTCACCACTTTCATGTATTTCTTCATTTTTCTCGTTTCACTATTTCCCTTCTGTTTTTATTTCTGAATTGTCATAGAGAAAACGAAACGACCTACACCTGAAACCCCATAAACCCGTGAGGTCATGACTGCTCCTAGAACCGAGCCTTTCACTGATGCTCATGCACTAATCATTGACCCAGTCAACCCCTTTAGTGTAACCCGCACTAGAGTCGAGCTCTCCGACTACCAGCAAAGAGGCGAGGACATATTTAGGGTCGTCTAGTCAGGCTTGCATTACCAAATCACCCCAACCACACACCCTTTTCCCGAATTCATTAGCTGGCTTGGGGAGGCCTATGACGAGTGCAGCGACATTTTCCTTTATACCTAGGGCAACAAGATCGCTATCATTACTCCCCAACTCATAAGGAAAGCCCTTTGCTACCCTCCCAACCAGGATTATGTTGAATTCTCCGAGGTTTCCCTTTCCTGTCATTTTTCAAAGCAACCCTGGGAGAAACAAAGCGGTTTCCTCAGTCTCCTCTCCGATTCGCGCTTCTCATCTTTCCCGCTCACAGACTCTATCCCCCTGTCAACTTTCTGAACCAATGTATAGCCCATCCTAGCGGTCATCTCGGGGCTGTTAGGGTCTGAGGAGGTTTATCAGGTGACTAAAGCAGGCATAGCTTTCCTATGGCTCATGATGCAGGCAGAGATCCTTTTAGATATCCCCTCTTTCTTAGCTTCGGCTATCAAGGCTCAGTTTCAAGAAATTTCCTCTTATGTTTCTTTTAAATACTATTCCCTTGTTTTTTACTTGTTCCTATTCGAGCACGCAGATAGATTTGAAAGTCTAGGCCTAAACATATTCTTGAGGAGAAATGCCCAAACCAGATTCGTTTTCGACTGGACTACGGCAGTTCGCCAGCAGACAGAGGGGAGGGGGTATGAAAATTTTGTTAATGAGTTCATGTCTATAGCCTATGCCATTATACATGACAGCCCTCCACCTAGAATATTTCCTGAGCAGAAGGACTGACTATAGTTCAATGAGGTGGATTGCACAGGTGACTAGTATCTGTTTGATGACCATACCGAGATTGTAGGTTTTAACCCTATACATTAATTATCTGCAAATGAATCTTAAAAACAGAAAATAAACAATAGAAAGAGTATAAAACATAAAAACAAATATACACAAATATTTTCCCCTGGATCCCAAATTGGGATGAGCAACTTGATTTTTCATTATATTCCTTTTAGTGTTACAACATATATATATATATATATATATATATATACATGCCGAAGCATACATAAACCCAATCCATTAACCCTGTATTAGAACATAACCATATTTCCCTTGACCGGATCTACAAAATACCAAGGGCCGAAAACCATCATGCCCCAAAACCATGTGCAAACTCATGCACAAAACCATGGGCGGGTCCTCCCACCAAAAAATAGGGTCCATGGGTGACTAGTCATGGAAATAATATAACACATACCCAATAGAGATTAGAGTCTACGGTGCAGAGGTGCCTCCCCACCGCCTACCGGTGTTTCCATCTATGCGAGTTTTTCCCTCGAATTCATCCGACAGGTCTTGAAGGCCGACTAGGTCCACTTAGTACCTGCGAAGAAGGGATACATCCTCAATCTCCCAGCTTCAATTGGCCCTTTCACCATTAGTTCAAGACATGCCCTCTCAATCGTGGAAAAAATGTTGTGAGAGATGAACCTCCCTCAAGGAGACGTTTGGCACTATGACCCTAAGGGATTCCTCACCAGTAGGAAGAAGAAAATAAAATCAACAACTTATATTAATGAACCTAGTCCCTTCATTGAATGGAAAGATAACCTTGATGCGTGGCCTTTGGATGCACAGATGGAGGTTGAGTCCTCAGCTGCCGAAGATAAATGAGATAATGTGTCGGCTGAGACAGAAGATCAGGAACAGGAGGATCCCTTGGGAAGCCAGGAGGTCATGGATGTTGACGAAGAAGCTCACCCTAATAAAAAACAGAGGATTCAAGGGCTAGACGACATAAAGGTCGAGCTATATGATGATGAGATTCCCGTGCTAAAGGGTCCTGACAAGGATAAGCCAGGTTTTCTAGTTTCCTTTGAAGCTTCCTCCTCTTCATCCCCCTCAGAACTTTCGAAGGCAGTCATAGTGGACAAGCAGGAGACAAGGGATGAGATCAATACCAGAAATAAGTTCGCAAGGGAAAGAATGAGGGCTGAAATGGCAAAGTTCATGGATAAGCACCATTCTAGGCTTTCTTCCGTGCTAGATATGGATAAGGAGCAACTCATATTAGCCATTCAACACTCAGCGTTGTAGTCCTATGGTTCTGGAGCCCAATACAGAGATTTTGAAATAAGTTTTAACCTAAGCAACATTACCCTGATAGACAAGCTAGATTTGCACCAATGTATCGGGGATATGCTACGGACCCAGGTGGTGAAACATACAGTTGCCTTATAGAAGCTCGAAAAGAAGGTAAATCTAATAAAAGAGAACCAATGAAGAGAGAAGATTAGCGCTAAGGCCACTGTTACCTAGATGGAGAACATCAAGAAAATGATAAGAGGAAAGGGGGTTGATAATAACGCAGCATTGCAAGGTCTTCTTGCCAAGGCAGAAGTGGAAATCCAGGAGCTGAGATGAAAGCTGAACATGTTTCATGAGAAACATGTACAGATAGAGGAACTCGTTCAGGTAGAGAAGGAGAAAATGGTTTTCTCTAACTCACTTGCTCAAAAACAGGAAGAGAATGTCCAGAAGGACAAAGAGATTGTCAGACTGAAAGAGAGGCTGTCAGAATGGCAAGTCAAATGGGATGGGCATACATGTGTGGTTCCTATATCAGGTGATCCTGAGACTGTCCCTGAACAACTCACGAAGGCCTTATCTGATTTAATGGTGTCAGAAGATGAGACCTGCTCAATTGGCCGGCTCCTATAAGAGTCTGAGGCTGCCTACGTACCAAACCAAAATACGATTGCATCCTACAAAAAGAGGTTGAAAACCTCCGCAAGGAAGCCCAAGAGCAGGATAAGTCCATCAAAGACTTAAAAGGGTAGATCAAAGGTAACATGTCAATCATGGAAGCAAGGCGACTTGTTTGGGCAGAAATCATAGCATAGGTTAAGCAGCATTGGGACCTTCTTGTACTGGTAAATGACAAAAAGTTCACGATTCACGAGTTGAAGCCTCAATTGTAGGTTGGACGTAGGGAAGGGGAAGAAAAGGCAACAATAGCAAAGAATTATATCAGGTATCTCAATGAACTCTCCCCTGAATAATTTTGGTCACAGGGAGTGCTTGACTGTTTTAGGACAATTATGGAGGTCGGCAGAATGATTGAAAGAGAAAATTCATGCGCGAATACACTAGGGTGTTTAGTGCTGGTGTCAAAGGGAGTGGAGAAGTTCGACCAAGAGTGGTGCAAGTTGGTAGAAGTTGGCCTCCCTCCATGCTGGGATCCACAGTGAGGCACACTATCTACTTTAACAACCTATGATCATAAGATGTCAGAAATCATGTGTAGTGCAGACATATCGTTAGAGAAAACGTCCCAGCTAAAGGTAGAGACCATAATAGATGCACTACGTAAGGAATTTATCCTTCTCTGTCAGGTTAAGGAATTATTTTCCATCCCCGTGGATTATACGGAGCTGACTTAGATGTAGTCTATGTTCGAGACCTACAACACAACACCATCAACTGGGGAAACTTTGCGGAAAAAAGTGTTGCGACTATGTGAATCCATCAGCCTCTTCTACTTCATAGCAGCTGCCACCCCCTCCGCCTCGTCCACATGGGTCCTCTTCATCTTCAGTTCACTCTCGCTGTCCAAAAGGATCGAGCACTCCTCGACGCAGCAAATGATGGATATCATGACTTGGCCCACACAGCCTGTTTTTAACTTTTGTTTTTCTCATGTTCTGTGTAATGTAAAAATGGGTGAAACCATGATTTCACCCTATGCACTCTCTTTATTTCCTATTCTCTGTTATGTTCTTGTTACAGTCTGTGTCGAAACATACTGCTCTAGATGAGATGTCATTATGCCTCATCATTTTTTATTAGGATTGGAAACTGTAATATCACCAGGGAATATTTTGTCTCAAAAATATCTGGTTTGAATGTCAATGTAAAACACTATAAAATACCAAACCATAGACTAAGTACAGGTTATGAATTTCCTGGCAGTAGAAGTGTGTAGTCTGCGTAACATATTTTGTAGTTTTGGGGTTTTTCTCTCAATGTATATCTGAAGAGCCATTTTGAAGAATAATATAACATATGTTTTTTGCGATAATGAATTCTTACTGAAATGGATGAACAATATGCATGTCCTCAATGTGTTTCTTTAGTTTAATGTTCATTTCACTCATATTTTCTTTCTTTTTATCGTAGCTTTTGGAATGCGGGTGGTCTATGAATTATGTATGAATTTATCTTCCAATGGTACTCATATCATGATTTACAGTATCACCTAAAATATAGCTCGAGGCATGATTTCCGTTCCAAGTTCTCTTTCCATATCTTTTTCCTCTAAGGTATTTTAAAGGGCGGATTCTTATACTTGTTTAAGCACGCCTCACTTTGACTTTCCATACTCATTCTACATAGTTTTCATCTTATTAAATTCTATAACTGTTCATTAGTTTCACATTCGGCCCTGTTTGTAACAGATTTTTATTTCATGACTGCTTCAGGCCCATTCTGAGTAGGCCTTTCTCCTTACAATCAAAGCTCCCAGCTACTACTCTTCTCTCTCTGATATCTAGGACCACCTTTCAAATATTTCAATCCATTTGTTATCAACAGGTTTCCTTTACAAGCATGCAAAATAACCTAAACAATCTCCTGTCCTAAGATTTCCTAGGCACTGGTCTTTGGCAACTTGAGGTTGTCTCTAGGAGTGACAACACTTCGACGAGCTTGTTTCATTTTTTAAGGAGCTTGACACAAGAAAATTAACTCTGCTCTGTTGAGGTTGTTTCATTTTTTAAGGAGCTTGACATAAGAAAACGAACTCTGCTATGTTGACCTGATCGTGATGAATAATAAGTCATGGCTTCCAAGATTTTCTCGTCCAACGGGAGAAAAGCGCTCTGGATATTAGGATCCAATGCCCCTAGTACCTGGTGTACTACCTCACTGACTGAACTATCAGTGGACGCGGACATGGAACAAGTGGCCACATAATTGACATGTGGCGGGGAAGACATCACCGACAGGTAAGGACCAGGAAGGGATGACAGTTAACCAGATGGAAAATTAGGACCAAAGAATGAAAGTTGATCAATGGTCACGATTCGAACTTCATGTGGAAAATAGATCACATGAAAAAGCGAAGAGACAAGTGCACCCATGGCATAACCATAGTTGTGCCCTAGGAGTAAGTTAAAATCCAAGGGGCCTTGGACCACCATCAAGTCTATATAGAGGGTTTTCCCTCCCAAAGTAATAGGTAACTTCAGAAGGATCCCTAATGGTTGAATTGTTCCTCTATTAAAAGCCAACAGATTCTGAGTAACAGGCACAAGCTGCGGAGAACCCAAAGATTACCATGTAGTTGAAGACCTAATACTAACCGAGGCGCCTTCATATATAATCGTGACTGGTACTACCATATTGCAGGCATGTACAGTGATATAAAAGGGCACGTAATAAGGAAGACAATATCCCATAAATCGTCTCTAATCAAAGGAAGCGAACAAACTACATGGATGGGGTGCCATAGGAATAAGAGGATTGTCCCCCCCGCGTTACAGGAGTGGAAAGACCACCCTCATGGACTTCGGGAACGAGAATCAGGAGGATCACTTTCTGAAACTATGGCGAAAGGAGTCGAAGGATCACCCTCCTGGATCATAGAAACAGGAGGATCTCCCTCTGATCTCGGGGAATCAGAGGAAACAAAAAGAACCTGATTGGGATGAGACCCACACTTGACAGAAAATACCTGATGAAATGTAGATGGAATTAGGTCGACCTTTTTATCAACCAATGATTGGTCGGAAATGGACTCAGGAGACTGACTTTTAGAGAGAGCGGAATTGACCGGAGATGAATCCCAATCAATGGGTTGATAAACTATTGGAGGAATCGAAGAAAACTTCTGGTAACCGACGGAAAGACAGGACTCAGAAGCCGAAAGGGTATCTAGTACCTTAGAAGCTTCATCCATATAAGGACAAAGATGAATGGGATGTTTCCCTTCACATAACCTACATGGAAATTTGATTGTACCCTGTTTCTTATGAGTCTCATTATATTTAGCTGAAGGCTGATCATCAACATGATGCCTAGAGGTTGATGATGAAGGACGAATCGGGCCAACAGACCACACTTCTAACACATTGGGAATACCAGGGAAATCACGAAGAAGGTGATCACCCTCACATAGCTTGCAATGGAATTTGACTCTTCGAGGCAGAGTGGGAGGTTTCTCGATATTAGCTGCATGGGTAGCAATAGTTGTTGGTTCCCCCCTAGCTTATTTTACTTCTTCTTCTTCGACTTCTTCTTCTTCTTCTTAGCCACCCGGTTACTAGAACCCAAACTTTCACCAAGCAAAGAGGAAGAACAAGGTGAAGAAATAGGCGAAGAAGGTGAGGGGTCAACCTTAAGATCAACATGGGGCTGACATGGTTTAGGCGGAGGAGAAATTGGTTGAGAAACAGTTTGGATGTTCGAAACCACAGGGGTCGAAAATAACCAAACCGACAGACCAATGGTTAATCCCGAGAGGGACAACGTTGCTATGTACAGGGCACCAATATTTCCAAAAGAAGGAAACGAATCAGGATTCCCTTCCAAGGGGATCCTTGGGTTGATGGACTCTGGAAACATCGCCATTGGAATCAACCCTAAATAATCACTAAGGAATATAACTTTAACTAGGGATATTTCGTGGGAAGTTAATTTGAAAACAATGAAACAAAACTTTGCCCTTTCATGTTTTAAGAGTCGAGAAAAGGAAAAAAGGTGACTCTAATCGCTTTCAGTTTTAACGAGCTTGAAAGGACAAGTGCTCGATGATATTTTCAATTTTTAGAGAGTCACGGAAAGATCAAAATGACTACTCAGGAAATCTAAGCAAGATGGTGTACCAAGCTTCCGTGAACTGCAATATACACCTTGGTGATCAAATGAAAGAGAATTTACCAAGGACTTAACGTACGTGTAGGCAGTCTCCTTGAATTTTGTGTTCGGTGTATCACGGTAACAAGGCGGTAGACTCAACTTCCTATGGATAAATAATTGCAACATATGAGGGTCCCCCTATATATACTCGATGGTACAGGGAGCATAAGTCGGTGCTAGTGCCGTCTATTTCCAGATGGCGAACGATAGCTACTAGGTTTAGCGAGGCCGAAACACGTCACTAGCCTAGACCTCTAAACATGAGCATTAAGTTTCAATGCTTCCTTAGGTTAATTGAGTTTATTTTATGGTTGATCTTGAATTATGTCTTGGTTTCAAAGCCCTACCGCTGTCATCGAAGAACTCCTATATGCAGCTATATGAGAAAAGAACTCTTTCAATTTGATGAATGCTATCTAGTTAAGGGAAGAGTCTCAAACAATGATGCAACAAATAATAATACTGCAAATGAAACTTTTTCCTAACTAGATGAATTTCACTATCGAAAAGTAATCTAAAAGATTCAAAGATGCAAATTATTCAATGTAATCTATGCAAAATTCTCTTTTTGAAAACTATGCAATTGTAATCTATGCACAATTTCCTTTTTCTTTTGAATGAATAAGAATGCACTCAATGCATTTTTCGATAAAATGAGAATCTACTTAATGCATGCTTTTAATGAAAGAGAATGCACTCAATGCAACTTTTAGTTTTCAATCATTAAACAATGTAATCTAAGTTCAATGATAGATCTCAAAAATTAATTTTCAATGCGATGTGATCTAATGCACTTTAACAAAAAGAAAACTTTGAGACGAAAACTAAATGAACACAAATTTTCTTAATGCAAAAAGGATGTAATAAACGTTAAGAATACAACCCTATTTTGAACACTTTTTAATGAAATTCCTCAAAAGGCTACAAGACATATGAGTTCAAGCACAAAGAGGACTTCCGAAGCGTGGGCTCAAAACAAGGCATTCATTCCCTTTTACATCAAGCAATCATAGAAATAAGACTTTTCAGTTGAACAATGAGAAATGTAATCTATGCTCACGAGCGAAAAAGCAGACCAAATGAACTCGGACATACACTCGAGACTTGATCACTTAATCAACCAAAAATAAAAAGGCAATCAACTAGAGATGGATCACCAAACAAGGAGACTAACTCAATCAACAAGGCGTTGTCCCGCGAAGCATGCAACCAGGTAATTGATGCACAATCCTAGAAAAACCTAGGATGTTAGGATGATGTACCAACATAAAGAACAAAAAAAAAACCAAAAACCAAGCCAATGAGCCGATCAAACCAACTTGAGTGAAGGGGAAAACATGTAAATCATACAAATAAAAAGACTGGAAGGGCAAGACACACTGGTGAAAGACTTGGGGAAAAAACCTTAATTTTCCACACACACTGGAATTGACGTGACTTTTGGGGCTGAAACTAGTGCCAACAACCCGATGGAGCGACTTTATAATTGAAAACTAGCTCCAATCGACGCGACTGTCAGTCAAATAAAAGCGTCGATTCTTGAAAAAGAAAAAAACATAGAATTTACCTAAACAAGACTAGACTCATCACTTAAAGCAAAAAATAAATGGTTGTAATTGATGAATAACATAGGAACAAACAGGGAAATGGTTGTTCGACTAAACTCGTCTAATGACTAAGACCTCAAAGAGTGAAAAACTCAAAGGAAACTCCCCAGTATGGTCGCCAACTTGTTGAGCAAGTAAATCCCCTTTGCAGATAGAGGCGATCCCTCTAGCCCTAGAGTGGGTCTAGCAACAAGGGAACAAGTTGGAATTTCGGACTCCTAGATTATAAATGAAAACAAGTTGGGATAGATGACCTACCTTGGTCCAATTATTTTGTTGTAGTTTGCAGCAACGATCTACTGATATTTGTCTTCACACGTCGTGGTCCTTCAGTGATAATGTCCAAGTACCTGCACAAGGATCAAGTGAACGGTGACAACATACGAAAACATATTTTCATTTACAACTATTTGATTGGTCAAGTAGAATCAAACATTTTGCATATGATCAAACACAAAATTGGAACAAAAAAACCAATCATGTATTAATGAAAGAGAAAAGAAGTTTACAACCTTAATTCCTTGACGTTGTAGCCTCCTTCGACGGGTTCACTCAAGCATGTCTCAAGAATTTGTCAGGGATCGGACTTGGTGAGGCAATGGGTCTAAACTCTCTCTCGACAATGGATTCCTCTCTGCCTTATTCTTCACACTAGCTATAGTAAGGAATGTTCAGTTAGCTGAAACCATGTGAGAAGGAAGTATTTATAGGAGAGGAGGAGGTGGTTTGGGATCCCTCATAAGGTGGAAGATATGACTTATCCCTTTGGGGAGTTTCTAAATTGTAGGAAACAAGAAGCGAAAGGGAGGAATTCGATGTTATTCAATCGAACAAACCATGATGACTCTGCTCACAAAGTGGTTAGGCATGGAAACTTCATTTCTATTTTTAAAAAAATTCCAAAAAAAGCTCGGTTCGGGTGCCCCACAGAGACAGAGCACCAATGGGCGCGAGGCCTAGTGTTAATTTCTCTATGGGCGCGAGGCCATAAATTCCTACCAGCACTGACCCAAAATCACATGTTTTTGAGAGTCTGCTTGAGGAATGATCAACAAAGGAAATGTTCTTGACATGCCAAGGGATGCAATGACACTTTTAGCAAGGTATGACAATACATATAAGTCATTGAAATGGTACTCCAATGTTCGGGACGAGGATTGTACGGATGGTGACAAAATACTGTGTAACACCCCCTGAGTGCCAGGTTGTTGGGCACCCTCTCGGCCGTGCACCTTTCTGACTGCGCGCCTCCCTTTGGCTCCCCTTGCCTCACTAGTTTCTCCTGACTGTGCGCTCCCTTCATCAAGCTCCCCCAGCTGCGCAACCCCCACCTGCGCGCCACCTTACCCAACAACACTCCTCTGCGCACTTCCCATCTTTGAACCTATATTAATCCCCCAACAACCATTTTTCTACACCTTTCATCCCCCCATCTTCTTTTCTTCACTACCCCATGGCTCCGCATCTGTGCGAAAGGAAAATCAGGGGTGGCCAAAGAGGTGCGTTCCCCGGACGCTACCAGCGAGGGCCCGAAAACCGTTTGGAATCCTTCGAGGGCTCCTCTTTTGGAAATCATACCAGGGGTGCTCCTTAGAGCCCTGCGCACGGCTAGGAGGAGGCCCCTATTCAGGAAATGCAGAGGGGCAGAAACGGACCCCGTAAATCCACTGTCACGCACCAGGAGCACCCCATGCCTTGTAAAACCGAGCCTCTACTGGTTCAAGAGGAAATTGGGGAAGACACCGACATATGGATCATGGACTCGGAGGGTATTTGGATGCGAGTACCGGATGTGGAGTACCTAGTCGCTCCCATTCTCTGTGCACCTACTTCTAGGCCTCAGCATCGACCTACTGTTGAGGAGGAGGCCATAGCGCAGGAGTATGATTGCTGTATCAAGAAGGAGGACCTAGACACCGAGGACGATGCAGAAGCACCATGACTATGCAGTCGCTCAACTCTTTTTAGTTTTCTGTTATTTCAGCTCATACCATAGAAATTTTACTTTCACAAGTGCCATGACACATTTTGTAATTTTCTGTCTGATGTTATTACAGGGCTGGTTTCCTCCAATGAGGAAGCCCCAAAACTGCGCTACTTTGAAAACAATGAAGCCTTGGATTGGATAAGTGCAGCTTACCAACTCAACCTGTAGCATATGTAATGTTTTATTTCGAATCAATATAGTTTAGCCTAACTTACCAAAAAAAAAATCACTGATACACCAAGTTAGAATTGATATAACTACAACTAGATCCAGGGTCAATCAAAATAGAAGCAACTTGATCACAAATATGACCTTCCATCTCGATAATAGATGCTTGATGATCAACCTGACTATTATCCAGTGCTACATAAATAAGAGGGATACTTTGTCCAACATACCCAACTATTTGTGTATGCTAAGCATTGTAGATCTGAGGTATGCCACCTTGATGTTGTGGTCAATCTCTCCCGCGATGATCCTTTTCACAAGTCCAACACTGCAAATACTTCCTGTCATCACCCTTATTCTATTCCTCAGACTGAAATCCCTGTCCTCTATCAACTGCATTGAATTTCTTGTATAGTGATGCATTCTCCTTATCGCTTGTATCTATAGGTTTTCCTAAATTCTTAGCCCACTTTCCTTTATTCTTCCCATTACTTTTCCATTCCTGCTTAGACCCAGTCTTGCACTTCAATTTCTCATAAAAGTGCTTCAACTTTATGATGGCTTCCTCTAGCGATCTAGGCTCATCAAACTCAATCCTGTCTTTGAATGATACTGGCAACCCACTGACGAATCTTTTAATATTTGCTTTCTCCTCCCTAAGATAAGGCACATATCTCAACAACTCCAAAAATTTGCTAGAATACACCTCATCAGTCATAGATCCCATCTTCAACTCATAGAAATCCTTTACCATGTCATCATAGTATCTTTCAGATAGATACGTCTTCCTAAAATGTCTCTCATGCTCACTCCAAGTCAGCTTCTCTTCTTCAATGCCTCTGACTTTCTTCACATCTTCCCACCAAATGCTTTATTTTCCTTTAATATTGAAAGTGGTTATCTTGGCTTTCATATTTTATAAATAATCATGCAATCTGAAAAAACTTATTCATCCCAAGCAACCAAGCTTTTGCATCTTGTGACTTATTCATTTCTCCATCAAATGTACGAGACTTTGCTTTCTTGAACTCCTCTAGAAAGTATTGTGTCTCACTCCTCCTATACGGATGGTGGCAGTTGTTATCACCAAAATATGTCCCGGGTGTGAGAGGAAGTCTACAAGGTAACCTTCAAACCAAGCTTGTAGATTTGAGGTTAGCCCCTCCAATCCAGAGAAGGCTCTCTCTCACAACTTAATCTTCTGATGTCACTTTAAATATTGGTCGTGTACTTCAATAGTGGTCAGATCTTATGTGCGGCGGGGTTTCAAAATATTGTGGTAGGTAAGAGAAGTATAAATCCATTGGGGATGGATTCATAAGAAAATATTGAGCTCAGACATATAATCAAAAAAATTCAGAGGCAAGATATATAATATTCTTCTACATTTCAATTGTTGTGAGATGATAGTAGAAGGGGGAGAAACAACCCATTAAGACATAGCACTAGTCAAACTAATTTTGTGCTTAGCTTTAGTTGGAATTGGTTATATTTGAATGCATTATAAAGAGCATTAAAATATGAAATCCTTAAGCATGTACTTTCATTCAATCACAATGAAGAGTTACATTCAATGGAAAAACAAAGAAGGAGACATAAACCAAGAAGACTGACTATTGGAATATTGTAACAAGAATATTTGAAACAACTGAGTGAGCTCAGACATATAATCAAAAAAATTCAGAGGGAAGATATATAATATTCTTCTACATTTCAATTGTTGTGAGATGATAGTAGAAGGGGGAGAAACAACCCATTAAGACATAGCACTAGTCAAACTAATTTTGTGCTTAGCTTTAGTTGGAATTGGTTATATTTGAATGCATTATAAAGAGCATCAAAATATGAAATCCTTAAGCATGTAATTTCATTCAATCACAATGAAGAGTTACATTCAATGGAAAAACAAAGAAGGAGACATAAACCAAGAAGACTGACTATTGGAATATCGTAACAAGAATATTTGAAACAACTGAGTGCCTTATTGCTTATATTAATAAAACTTGAGTACAAACAGTAAGGTTTTCTTTCTCAAAGTCCCAACCCTTCATTTATTTTCATAAACCTCTTTATGGAAACACTACATAGGTTTCAAATCCATAAACTGTGGAAATTGATAATTACAATAATCATCAAGATACAAAATAAATGGATATGAAAAACCTCGTCGCCCATCTTTAGTTTTCTGCTTGAAATAATCAGAGGATACAATATCTAATCCCCAAGTCAAATTTGATGAGGTGGCCTTTAGTTGTTGACTTGGCATTTTTATAGGAGACAAAATTTCGAAACATATGGAAAATAAGCCTCAAAGATACATCTGAATCTCTCAAACCATGATAGATATTAGAAATTGATCGAGGTATTTGTTAATTTTTGTTACCTCAAAAAACCTATTTTTGTTTTCCAAAGTTAATTTTCATATGTTTGAAAACTACATTTTAAAAAAATGACTAAAACAGGAAAAAACATAATTGCAAAATATGGAAAAATAGGCCTCAAACATCCACTCGAATCTCCCAAATATGATAGTTGTGAGAAAACTTAGACACATTTTGTAAGTGAGTATGTTACCAACATAAATCTCTTTTTGTTTTTAAAAATTCATCTCCAAATGTACAAAAATTTCGCTTGAACAAGGTGACTAAAACAGGGTAAAATAAAGTAATTTTGTAAACACTCAAAAATATTTTCGTAGTTCCACATGTAAGCAGTGAACAATATTTTTGTAGTGCCAAATGTAATCGATAATTGAAATGCAATTGGATGTAAAACTTAGTTTGATTATTTGGTATCATTTAATAATTCTTTATACAAACCAAAAACCTTATGGTATCTCCTTTATCAAAAAAATTAAATATACCTTATGTCCCAAACCACTTAAGAAACAATCAAATTTTTCTTCACACCATTTTGACTATGTGAAGATATAAACAAAGTGTTAATAACTAGCTCCAATTGGGATGTTGTCCTCCCTGGGAGGAAACAAATAATAAAACCTAACTGCAACTGAAAATGAAATCAATCTGAAGACTTAAGTATACTGCTGAAAAGTAAATGCTTAAACCTATGAGCTTATTCAAGTACAACCAACCCTACTCTAATCACTGAAAATAATTGAAATTGGGTAATACAAGAGTGTCAATAAATCCAATTAAGTAGTTACTCAAATAATTTGGTTTCTTGACAGTGTTTCAACAAGGTGAACAATGACAAATGTGAAAGTTGTGGCGACTCATTTTGAAACCTGAATTCAAAACTTGTACCAGTGAATAATAAAAAAAACCTTCCTCCTCTGATGACTGTAGCAGATTGACAAAAGGATCCTTGAAAACATGGAAAAACGCCCTATCTTTATGAATTAAAGGAAAATGGCAAGCTTCATTTACAACTAGTCCTTATTCTTTTTTGTTATGCTTAAGATCATCCTCAAAGAAAATGGAAACAATAGGTTCATCTATAAAATATCCAAACATTCTATAACATCTTCAAATATGACAACCATATCACGTGCATTGATTCTATCCTCTTGTTCATCAAATAATTCTGATTTGGTATCATTAAAATTTGGTAACTTTGTTTGAAGACTATCATTTTTATCTTCAAAAGAATACATGGAAACAATTCCTAACACTTGATCTTCTTGCAAATGTGAAAAGATACCAACATGAACTAGTTAACTTCCTAGAATTTCCATGCAAATAATTTTAGGAGTCTAGTTTTCATATAATTCTTCATGAGACAAGATTTTAGCAAATAAATGAGACAAAGAATCCTTTGATTGACTATCCCTACTTGTATTTTGATCTCATAAAAGATGACAAACTGGCTAGAGATATTTACCTATCTCATGAGAAGGAACATGAGTTTCTACATCAAGTTGTTGATTCCCTTCATGACTATTTACAATACTATGGTTATGATTTGCTTCATTTTCGGGCAAGAGATAAAACACTGCTTCTTGAAAATTATCTCGTGTATCAAGGCAGCTAGTATCTAATTTATGTTCATGATGTTGAAAAGGATTCTCATTGAAAGCCTCTAGTATCTCTTCATCCATAAACTCTTTGTCACCATAAACACTTTCCAGACATTCAATGAAGTTTTCAAAATATGCACAACAATTTTTTACCAACAAGGAAGGATAATGTTATATTTTTTATAAAATTTCATTTCAAAATTTCTAAGGGATTACAAGCTACCAAGTGCCAAACTTTCATACCATGACTTTGCATTTTCCTCCTAAGATACCATGAACATTTTCATAAAGGAATCCTCATGCAATTTAACCCCAAGTCTATGTACATGCATGTGAAATTTAAACAAATGAAGTGCAACATCATCCCCATTATGATCTCTAAATTTTGGAAAATATTATCCCCATGCTATGTACGAAATGTGATTTGAAAAACCTGGTATATGTGCACGGTTCATCGAAGCATACCTTGTCATATTGATTAATTAGGAAATTGGATCGAAAAATATTCTCTTGATTCATCGGATAGTGGAGTCGACATTCATGTTTCAAGCTACGGATCGTTTGAAAATGGAGTCACCAGGTGAATGGTACACAAACGATTTGTGTTTGAAATCTGTTCACCATTAGAAGTCAAATATGAGCATTGCTATTCTTTCGAGATATTTGATTGAAGCTTTCGCCTCCTCGAAAATGGCACCAAGCTGTTATCACTCAAAAATGTCCTGGCTCTGAGAGGAAATCTCAAAGGTAATATTCAAACCAAGCTTGTAGATCAAAGGCTAGCCCCTCCAATCCAAAGAAGAATCTCTCTCACAACTCAATCTTCCAGTATCACTTTAAAGACTAGTTGTGTACTTCAATAATGGCTAGATATTATGTGCGGTAGGGCTTCAAAATATTGTGGTGGGGTAGAGAAGTAGAAATCCACTGGGCATGGAATCATATGAAAATCTTGAGCTCAAACATATAACAAACATTTTAGAGGCAAGATATATAATATTATTCTAGATTTCAATTGGTGTGAGATGATAATAGATGGGGAAGAAACAACCCATTAAGACAGAGCACCAGGTAAATGAATTGTGTGCTTAACTTTAGTTTAATTAGTGATATTTTAATAATGATAGAGCATAAAAATATGAATTCGTTAAGCATACACTTTCATTCAAATACAATGAAGAGTTAAATTCAATGACAAAACAAAGGAGGCATAAACCAAGAAGACTGACTATTGGAATATCATAATGAGAATATCTAAAACACTTGAGTGCCTTTTGACTTAGATTAATCAAAATTGAGAAAAAATAATAAGGGTTTATTTATCAAAGTCCCAACCCTTCATTCATTTTCATATTCATTTTCATAAACCTCTTTATAGAAACACTACATAGGTTTCAGATCCACAAACTATGGAAAGTCATAATTACAATAATCATCATGATAAAAAAGAAATGTATTTGAAAACCCTCTTCACCCATCTTTAGTTTTTTGCTTGAAATAATCAAGGAGGAGATAATATCTAATCCCCAAGTCGAATTTGATGAGGTGGCCTTTAGTTTTTGACTTGGCATTTTTATAGGAATTTTTTTTTTCGAAAAATCCAGAAAAATAGGCCTCAAAGATACATCCTAATATCTCAAACCATGATAATTTTTAGAAAACTGAGGGAGGTTTTTGTTAATTGTTCCTTTACCTCCAAAAACCTAATTTTTTTTTCCAAACTTAATCTGCATATGTTCAGAAATTTCGTTTAAAACAATGGCTAAAATAGGAAAAAAACATGTGTTAGAAAAAGGAGAGAGGTTTTTGTAAATGAGTATGTTACCATCCAAAAACCTCTTTTGGTTTTTAAAAATACATCTCCATATTTTGAGAAAATTTGTTTGAACAAGGTGACTAAAACAGGGTAAAACAAAGTAATCCTAAGATACATTTGAATATATCAAAAAATGATAGGTGTTAGAAAAAGGAGAGAGGTTTTTGTAAATGAGAATGTTACCAACCAAAACCTCTTTTGGTTTTTAAAAATATATCTCCATATTTTGAGAAACTTTGTTTGAACAAGGTGACTAAAACAGGGTGAAACAAAGTATCCTATAAGCGCTAGAAAATATTTTCATAGTGCCATAGCGCCACCCAATCGATAATTTCAATGTTGTTGGGTGTAAACCTTAGTTTGATTCTTAGGTATCATTTAATATGCCTTTTGACAAACCCAAAGCCTTATGGTATCTCATTTATCAAGCATTTTAAATATACCTTATGTCCCAAACCACTTAAGAAAAAATCAATTTTTTCTTCACATCATTTTGACTATGTGAAGATATAAAAAAAGTGCTAACAACATTGATGAAGATGATGTCTCTCTAAACCATAACTAGAGTAGAAGTTAGAACCCGCGGTCATTAACCCTATTGTCACATGTATCCAAGAAGCTACCATCTCTGACTGTATCATCCCTGTCAAACTTGTATCTTGATTGAGACCTGCTGCCATGTGCTCCATTGGTCCTTTCCTCTTGTCCATGACTGATCCTAAGCGGTCCCTGTCTCTAAAAATTTGATAAAATCTGAATGATGACTGCATTAACTTCCTATTTCTTTTCTTGTGCCCTGGCAAGTCTTTCCCATGACTGAATGATCTTGTCATTATTTGCCTTACAATTTTTGATCTCTACTTTCAAAATACTCAATGTATCTGCTATGTCAAGGGAGTGCTCATCACAATGTTTTTCATCTGATCTGTAGGGAGAATCACATGAACTGTAGTCCACCATTCTACTAGTCATCTTGATCTTATTCTTCTTGCAGACATACCATTTCATATAAACCAAATATAAACATGATCAACATACCTCAGTGAAGTTTAAGGGAGGTTACCTCATCTACACAATCAATTCAGATTAGCACAACATATGTATATATAATGAAATCAACATATAAATTATCTCAACATTGAAATGGTCAACCCCTACATGGTGACACTACTGCAGCAATGATTATCATAATGCATGAATAAAAAACACATAGAAAACTAACATACATGCATGAGAAACACATTTTCCCCATCTAGTCCAAGTATTTGAACTTAAGAGATCTAATACCAATATATAAATTCCCCTTCCCACATTTACCCAATTTCACTGACCTACTAGGGTAAATAAGAGATGAAGAGTTACTATGACATGACTCGACCTCTTAGCTCGAGTTAAGAAAGTGGGGCCTAAAACTGACCACCGATTGACAACTCACAACATCCCTTAGGGATACATGACACTCAGGGGCCAAATATACACCCTAGATGAAGAAACCCTAAGTGTTATCTCCTTTTCACTGACCTAGATCCCAACTGCATGCCTGACAAGGCCTAAGTGCGGTTGAAGGCCTCCAACGGCATGCACCACATTTCCTGAGTGTGATTGTGACCCAAATTATCCAGTTCAGAGGGTGTGGTCCTCAGATCTGAGCCACAATTATAGGTCAACCTCCATACCACTTCCCATAACTGCCTAAGACTTGTCAAAATCATAAAATACTTAAAAAAAAACCTAAACATTCAAACTTGAAGGAAAAACTTGACCTAGACTGCCTAGAACATAACAAATATTTCACCAATCACATGGAAAACATGTAAGCTACAAGTCATGAATGCAAATCTCATCATAAATTTCTGATATTCATCTGAGAATTATAGAGAAGGCCTTATGCCCTCTCCACATAGTTGTAACAACACTTATTAGTCCATACATTTATCAACCAATCAATATCTAAATAATTCATGACAAGAGCCATAGAAGATACATGTCATATAAACGACATATAACTAGAAAATAACCTGCAAATAAACCATGACAACTTAGCCATAATATCACCAACACAATCACTACAAATATACATGAATCATAATAGAAGAGTAGCTCTTATTAACATATGAAAAATACCAACCAAGTCACAGACTTCAATGTACAACCTAACCATAGATTGGGTTGAACCAAATATCTCTTTCAGCCAATCACCCTCGTGCCATATTCTAAGCATGAATGTGGAATATCTTGGAGTAAACCAAACAAAACCAAACTAGAGCTTCCAAAGGCCAAACCACCTCAACCCTCAACTAGTGATTCCACCTCACAGTCAGACATCACTAACACGAACCAAATCGGTCTCTACCCGAGATATCGAGGACTCCAAGAACTAGTAACTCAACCCACAGCCTTCCAGGGCTCCAAAGTGTTTGTCCAACTCGGATCTAGGGGCTAGTAATTGAACCCACCAAGGGCTCCAAAGTGTTTGTCCCAACCTAGGCTCCAAGACTAGTAACTCAACCCAAGTTGTTCCAGCGCTTCAAGAGCCTTTGTTCCAAACCACAACGATAAGGAATTATGAGCACCAATCATAACAAATACAGTGGAAAAATCTACAACACCATGGATATATAAGAAATAGAAAGGCAAGGTTAAACCATTGTTAATCTAGGCGATCCTCCATGCCAATGACAACACATAGCTAGAAAACCACATACATATACCATGCATCCATAAATCAACAGATAAATCACACACAGTATAATCACATAATATTAATTCATATCCACATGATGTTGACCTCATATATCTATCAAGGATACTCTTCCCACTTGATTCCTCAAAAACCAATAACCTCTTCATGCCATTCACCTGCATAAGCAATCATCACTCCATTAGAATGATCCCTAATAACCCTGTCAGACAATGACATACATACATACATGTATACATATATATACATCATCATAATCATGATCACAACATAATTACCAGATATCATAAGGTCTAGGTTAAGATAACTCCCTTTATCTGTGCACAACATGCACAACCTTGAGAAAAATAGTTCCCAACATAGCCAAGGCATATGACGCCTCAAATCCATTTACTTTACCTTTCCTGTGACCTTTATCATGATTGTCCTGCCATCGTCCATTTATCCCAATGGACCCAACCAACTCAACTATTTTTCATATTCTTGCCTTCAGTTGCCCTTTACATGCACCAGGCTTCATTTGTATCCTACATTACCTATTAGGTACCACACATCTCTCCCCGAGCTCCATTATGATGCAAAGAAGAAAGTGAAAAAAACACCATATATTTTATTAAATCAAATCATTCACCAAACTTGGCTTTCCAATTGAATTACATGGCTATTTCTTTTGGAGGAAGAAATCTCTCGAATTTCTCAAGGTAAACTTCTTCCTGAAAATTTGGAGGAAGTTGAGAGTAATCCTCTCAATTTTATGAATCTATCTTAACTACCTAATCTCTAACAAATTCTGGAATTATTCATAAAATCTAGAACTTTATAGTTTCTCCTAATTAAATAAATACATAATTTTAAAACATGATACGCTCCCGCATCATACTACCAGTGAGGAAAAGATACATTCATATGCTTTGCTTACGAATTTCTTCAATATTGGTACCATATTTTGAAACCATTGTTGTTGTCATCCAAGTATCATCTATGATTGGTTGATTCTTCCATTTCACCAAGTATTGAAAATACCCTTTATTCCTGGTCTTTTTGGCCACTCTTTGATCAATGACTGATTTGATCTGCTTTGTTGATGTTGATGGTAGTTGTTTCTCCCATTGAACTTTGTCACTAGCCGATGCATTTGTAGAATTATTTATTGGTTCCTTAAAGGGGTATAGATCTGAAACATTAAAGATTGGTGAAATGCCAAAGCCTTTGGGTTGTTCTATTTCATAGGCATTTAAGGGAAATATCCTCAAAATATTGCATGGTCCAATATTTTTTAGTTTTAACTTATTATTTTCCGCTTTAGGAAATATTTATTTTCGAAGGTGTGCCATAACCAAGTCCCCAACTTCAAAATCTAGTTGTCTCCCTTTGGAATCTACTCTTTGTTTATCCTTGTTGTTGCTTTCTTGTAATTGCTGCTTGACTCTGTCATGTATTTACTGCATATTGGCCAAAAAAATATTCACCATCTGTACTTATAAATTGTTGTTTTCAAAGGTTCCTTAACTCATAAATTCCTCTTGTATGAATTCCATAAACAATTTGGAATGGAATTAATCTTGTTCTTCTGTTAGGTGAATCGTTATATGCAAATTTTGCTTGAGCAAGTACCTGATACCATTGTTTGGGGTGTTCACTTACCAAACTCCTCAAGATATTTCCAAGGCTTCTATTTACCACCTATGTTTGACCACCAGTTTGGGGATGATATGTTGAGCTAAAACTGATATTGGTTCCTAAATTTCTCCATAAATTTCTCCAAAAATGACCCACAAACCTTGTGTCTCTGTCATAAACAATACTTGTAGGTAATCCATGAAATATAACTATTTCTTTGAAGAACAAGTTTTCTATGTTAGTTGCATCATTTGTCTTTTTACAAGCTATAAAGTGTACCATTTTTTAGAATCTATCAACAACAACAAATATTGAGTCACTTCCTCTTTGTGTTTTGGGAAATCCTAATACAAAATCCATGCTTATAGAGTCCCATGGTCGATTTTTTATTGGTAAGGGTTGATATAGTCTAGTGTTATGACTTCTTCCTTTTGAATATTGACATATCCAGCATCTTTCAACAAATATTCTTACATCTGCTTGCATGTGAGGCCAACAATAAAATGCTTGTAACTGTGCTAGAGTCTAATCTTTCCCAAAATGACCTGTTAAACCTCCACTATGTTTTTCTTTCAATAAATTTTCTCTCATCAAACATCTTGGAATGCACAACTGTCTTTCGTTGAATAGAAGTCCCTCATGTATCATGCAATCTAACCATTGAGTTCTATCTCTAATTACATGATTTTCACAAGCTGCATAAGCTTCTTTGAAATATGGATCATCTTTATACATATCTTTCAGCTCATCAAATCCTAAGACATTTACTTGGAATTATTGCAAAATTAAATTGATCTTGCTTGATCCATTTACTACTTTATTTGACTGCCCACTTTTATGCTTGATGACAAATGTAAAAATTTGTAAGAATTCAATCCATTTAACATGTCCTTGACTCAATTTTGTTTGATTGTTGATATATTGTAAATCATGATTATTTATGTAGAGGATGAACTCTTTTGGCATGAGATAATGTCTCCATATCTTTAAAGTTTGTATGATGGCATATATTTCTTTATCATAAGAAGAGTATTTTTGGTTGGATTCATTGAGTTTTTTACTGTAGTAGGCCATCGGTTTTCCTTCTTGACTTAGAACAACTCCTATTGTAGTTCCACTAGCACCGGTCTCAACCTTAAACAACTTACTGAAATATGGAAATGCTAAAATAAGTTATTTTGTAATAATTTTTTTAATAATTTGAAGCTTTTATTAGCTGCTTCTATCCAATGGAATGGTTTATTTTTCTCTTTAATAGTTTTTGCAATTCGAGCACATATCCCACTAAAATTTTTAATAATTTGTTTATAGAAGCTTGCCAATCCATGAAAACTTCTTACCTCTAAAATGCTTCTTGGAGTTGGCCAATTGATTACAGCCTTAACTTTCTCCTGATCCATCTTTAAGCCTTCCCTTGAAATAAAAAAACCCAAGTAGAATAATTATATTTCCATAAAACTACACTTCTTTAGATTGATTAGTAATTTCTCCTCTTGTAACTTCTTCAAAACGATCTTAAGTTGTCTTAGGTGCTCTTCTTTTGATTGATTGTAAATTAAGATATCATCTATAAAAAAAATTTCAATGAATTCTTTTAAGACTTCATTCATTAGCCTCATAAAAGTATTGGGAGCATTGGTAAGTCCGAAGGGCATTACCAACCATTTATATAAGCCATTATTAGTATTGAATGTTGTTTTCCATTCATCACCTTCTCTGATTCCGATTTGATGATATCCACTTTTAAAATCTATTTTTAGAAAAATATGCAACACCACTTAGAAAATATATAAGATCATCAATATGAGGTAATGGAAACCTATATTTGATTGTGATTTTGCTAATTGTTCAAGAATATTTACACATTCTCCATCTGCCATCCTTCTTTGGAGTTAACACTGTTGTAATGACACACAAACTTAAGATTTCTTGGATGAGATTGATCAGGAGTTCATAAAATTTTCTCAGGATTGGGTTTAAACCAGGATGGTTGCATAGATCTCGTCTTCTTGATTTTGGCGCCATGAACGGTTCAAAAAACCAATGTCACATGAGGGAGATATCATGTTTTGATCGAATTGCCAAACATGTAAATTTTGCGAAAGTTTGGCCAGGGTTGACTGGGATACCCAGTCAGCAAGGTGGAGGTACAATCAACAAAAGGGAATATTATAAGGAATATTCCTTTCGTCATAACCAACCCCAGGATGACAAGTGGCACAATTCTAATGGTCAGTTGGTTGTACGTTTATGTTTTTTGGGCCAATCAAGAGGTGCCACATGGCTAGCCCTGAGGCCACCACGTGGCCCTTGAGTCGCATTGTAAAATTTTGGGTGAGGTCCACAGGGCTCGACCCCGCGACCTCCGGCAGAGCACGCACATGCCACCACCGCTTGAGCTACACATATTTCTTAATTACAATGGGTTGCAGGTTTATTATAAAGTTTGTTGCAATACAGTTTGGGGGTTGGGGACCGTCGACACTCCCAACCCGCCAGCGGTCCCCGCAATGGTGGTCGCACGACAACAAATAAATGTTACAACCTTCGACAGTTCTTTAACCCATAGTCTCTCCAACTGTTTGTGTTATGTTGTCACATGGCGATGTATTTCCCCACAGTTAATGCGACGGTTTCGCTAACTCATGCCACTCAACCCAGAGTTCAACCTTATCATCGTGGGTTCCACCTATAGTTCCACCCAACCATAACTGTAACCACGGGGTTTGGGATGGCATGTACCCAACCGCCCTAACTACTAAGATTAGATGTTGCGGTTATTTTGGCAGATATTTGGATCGCGCCTAAAGTTTGGGCGGAATCCACTAAATTAACTCCAGTTAAGTGGATTTCTCCACTTTTAGTGGAGTTTTTCTAGGTGTAACTGGGCAAAAGAGTGGAAGACTCAATTTTTGCCCATTCTGAGTGAATAAAGAGTCATTTTTGACTAATTGGAGCATTCTGGAGCCATTGATGCAGAGAAAACAGCCATTAGAGCACTGTAACTACATGTATTTGCAAATTTTTGAGCACAAGGAAAGATGGACATGCCATTGTGAGTTGGACCAACAGATGTAGCCTAGGAGGGGTGAACTGCTTCATCATGCCTGTTGTGTAAATTATATGTTGTGACTTATTTCTCTATTTTAAATTGCTTTTCAGTGTTATTTAAGCTTGTTTAATGCTTCTAATTCACCTAAAATCATCTACAATTCATGGTTAAATTCCTCAATCCTTAAGAAAACTAATGAGATAAGTATGCACATGTTTATAAACTGGAAATACATTTAGCATAACAAAATTAGTACAGTCCTTTCAGATTAGATTGGTATCAAAGCTAGAGTTTATTCTCTGGTGTTGTTTATTGCAAAGAATTTAGATGCTTACTAGGCTCAAGCTCAAAAGAGGAGAAGGCAAATTGGTGGGAGAAGAAGGGTCTCAAGAAGAGCCAAAGAAAAGGAGAGAAATATTGCCACAATCTCCACCACCTAGTTCACCTCCTAAGGAACCAGAAGCTACATTAAGCATGCCTCATGAGGAAGAAGAAATCCATGAAGAAGTTGATCCCAAAGAGGAAGAAAGAGTGTTCAAGAAATAATTCCTTGACATGACTGAGATGGTTAGAATCCTTTATCAAGAAAGGAATGAGAGACTGAAAGGAGAAGGATCCAAACTTCACAAGGAAGACAAGAATCTTAGGTACATCAGCCACACAAGTGAAAGAACACTGGTAAAAGTACTTTTTTAAAACTTGATGTTAAGTTTGAATTGCCAATGTTTAATGGTGAAGTCAATGCAGAAAAGCTTGATAATTGGATTAGGAAATTGGAGGTCTATTTGAGAATCTAGAACCTTCAAGATGATGATCCCAAAATCCAATTAGCTTGATTGAGAATGGAAGGTGCATCACTTGTTTGGTGGAAATCCAATACAAAGGAGGAGATCAAGAAACAGGGTAAGATTATTCTATCATGGTCAGATTTCATTACTGCTATAAAACAACAATTTTATCCATTAAATAATTTGCAGAAAGCCATAATGAACTGGCAAAAATTTAGGCAATTGAAAGGACAAAATGTGCAAGAATACACCCAAGAATTTAGGAGAAGAGCTGTCTTATTAGGGGTAGATTTGCAAAGCCAATATACTTTGCTCAAGTACGTAGGAGGCTTACATAACTACCTAAAACATAATATTCTCATGTTTAACCTCACCAATCTAGATGAAGTATGTGTTCAGGCCACACATCTAGAAGCTGTAGGGAAGAACATTTCTAAAGAGGGTAGAAAGAAACCTTTTAAGGGTAAATCCAAATAAAATGCGTCAAAAGGTAAAAGAAAAAAAAATGCATTTGTTAAGAAAGAGGGGAAAAAATTGGTTTGTAAACATTGTTCAAAAGAAGGCCATAATCAAACTCATTGCTGGAAATTACATCCTAATATGCGGCCAAAGAAACCCAATAACAAAGGGAAACAGAAAACTGCAGCAACAACTCAACATGATTTAGGAGGTGATTCAGGTGATGAATCTAAGATTACAACCATGGGATTGAAGAACATGAAGGGAAAATAAATTGAAACTAAACCTAGTACCGGTACATGAAACTATCACATAAATACTCCAAATGAATAAGAAATAATTGAACTATTTCATGCGAGGGTCATATCCAAGCATACCAAGATTGACACATTGTTTGACAATGGGTCAAAAGAAAACTTAATCTCTAAAGACTTGGCCAAGAAACTGTTAAGTCCTTATATTAATAGTGTAGTCCCTTATCATGTTAGTGCAGCCCCCCTTATTGTTATTGTTATACCCCTGTAACCTCCATATTTTTATTATTGTGCCCTTACATTATTATTGTTAGGTCGGCTAGGATTACATTATGGCTCCACTAGGATTACATTGTCGCTCCATGGACTCCTATATATAGAAAGGAGGTTTTGTCATTTGTATCATCCAATAATTGTTCATTCATGTAATGTATTGGAGGTTTCCCCCTCGAAGTGGCTTATTTCTAAGGCGTTGATATGTCTTTTCTTCTATTTTTGGAGTTGGTTTCACAACATTTGGTATCAGAGCTTTAGATTCTAGGGTTTCGCTGTTCCAAACAGGTCATCATGGAATTTTAGCTATAACGCTTTTTATACAAAGGTTCAAAAGCTGAAATTTTTATAGTGTGAAGTCGAAATCCCGAGGAACATCATCGCAAAATTTCAGAGCTTGGTTTGCAATATTTTCGGAGATATGATATGTGGAAGTTAGGTCTTTTTGCAGGCTCCTGAATTTAACCTAAATAGGTCATTGCAGCATTTTCGCTATAACTTTGTTTCTATGAGGTTTCAGAAGCTGAAATTTTTGCAGAGAGAAGCTACAATACTAAGGAACCTCTTGTAAAAATTTTAGATCTTGGTTCACAATATTTTTGGATATATGATCTATGGAAGTTAGGATTGTTTCAGGCTCCTGAATTTCATCTCAAAGAGGCAACCATAGGAAAAACATCATAACTCTCTCTCTGAGCATCATATTGGGGTCCTGTAAAAAGTGGATGCAAGTGCGTGGATTGTAGTTTTTGGTATATCAATTTTAGACACAAAGGAGGAAACAATGACACGTAGAAAGTCGTAAAAGTTCACTCTACTGAACCAGTCCATAATTAGGTCATCGTGGGATATTGGGCATAACTTTGTCTTGAAGAATCCAAATCAGGTCAGACCTGTGGCATTCAAAAGAATATTTAGAGGGCTACATCAGGATCAAATTTTAGCCATTGAAGATCTGAAATCACAGAGATAATTTAGTTTCAATATCGAGCTCCTCAAAAGGAAGAAAAAGGTGTGTATTTGGTTTTTAAAATTGCATAACGTTTGTTTGAAAAAGCAGTTTGAAGTGATTCCAAGGGAATATTTTAGAATTTTTATTAGTATTGGGTTCTATAATTCCTCCAAAAAATAATTCCATACCCATTAAGCCCTCAAAAATCTATACTATGACGCGTGAAGAGGAATAATTATAGTATGAGATATCAAAATTATGGTACCAAGTGCAACAAATTTCGATCTTACGAAGAGCAACCGAAGATGACATAGATGGTTTAAAAGCAGAAATGGAGGCTAAGTTGGATGGTTTGAAGGATCAAATAATAGCTAATATGGATGATAAATTGGTGGAAGATCACATCGAGCATCAACAACAAGTTCTCCAACTCTCAAAGGATAACCTAACTTTGGTGCAGAATCTAATGAAACAAAAGGAAGATCAACATCACATCAAAAGAGATTATGAACAGTCACGAAATAAGAACTCGGCAAAGTACGATCAATTTCAGAGTATCTCGTCAAGTGGAAGAACTTACCCACTAAATATTCTACATGGGAGGATGAGAATTTTATACAGAAGCACCCAGAGATACTCAAGCATTGAGGACAACACTTTTTTGAAGGAGAGGAGCATGTTAGGTCCCTATATTACTAGTATAGTCCCTTATTGTTGTTAGTGTAATTCCCTTATTGTTATTATTGTATCATTGTAACCCCCATATTGTTATTATCATGCCCTTAAATTATTATTTTTAGGTCGGCTAGGATTACATTGTGGCCCCATGGACTCCTATATATAGAAAGGAGGTTTTGTCATTTGTACCATCCAAGAATTGTTCATTCATGTAATTTATTGGAGGTTTCCCCCTCGAAGTGGCTTATTTATAAGGTGTTGATATCTATTTTCTTCTATTTTTGGAGATGGTTTCACAACATAAACTTAACCTTGAGATCATACCACATCCAAAGCCATATCCATTGGGTTGGATTTGTAAGGATGCAAATCTATAGGTTTCAAAGAAATGAATATTGCGGTTTGCAATCACTGCAAATTTTGTTGACACAGTTGAATAAGATGTGGTTCTGTTTGACATAATAGGTATTGTGTTGGGGAGTCCTTACTTGTATGAAAGGAAAGTGATCTTCCATCGCCATGACAACAAATATCATTTATTCAAAGATGGCAAGGAGTACATTGTTAGAGCACATCGCAAGAAGACAAATATTACTATGGTAAATGTTGGACAGGTAAGAGGCTGATAAATTCATGTAAGAATTTTGTTCTTCTAATGATTAAGCCTAAAGTTGATGTTAATCATGAATCATTTAAGGGATGTAATACTAAGTTGAAATCAGATTTATATGATGAAGTTAATGCACATCATGAGATGTTAACAGGATTGCCTCCAAAAAGAGAGATTCAACATGAGATTCAGTTGCAACAAGATTGTCCTCTTCCAAACATCGGTATGTATCGCATGTCGATAATGGAGAATGTTCAAATAAAGAGGCAAATCAAAGAGATGTTGGATAAAGGAATCATAAGGCTAAGCACCTTGCCATGTGGTTCCCCCATAGTCTTGATACCAAATAAAGATGGGACTTGGTGCATGTGTGTAGATTTTCGAGCTTTGAGAAATATTACGGTAAAAAATCATTACCCACTCCCAAGAATAGATGATTTTCTTGATCAGCTAAAAGAAGGAAAGTTTTTCACTAAGTTATATTTATGAAATGGATATCATCATGAGTGGCTAGTTATGCCTTTTGGTTTGTGTAATGCACCGAAAAATTTCATGCGAGTTATGGATAGTGTTTTGCAACCATTCCTTGATAAAAATTTTATTGTCTACTTAGATGACATTTTAATTTTCAGCAAAACAAGAGAAGATCATGTCTTGCATGTGAATAAAGTGCTTGATATTTTGAAGAAAGAGAAATTGTTTCTTAAGATGTCAAAGTATAAGTTTGGAAAGACTTATTTGGTCTATTTGGGACATATTGTAGGAGCAGGAGAGTTGAGAATTTATCCTTCTAATGTGGAAGCCATTGTGAATTGGCCCACACCCAAAATAGTTACCGAGGTAAGAAGTTTCTTAGGTGCAACTCAGTATTGGAGAAAGTTTATTGCTAAATTTTATTCCATTGCAACTCCTATGCATGCAGTGACAAGTGTGAAGAAATGCTTCCAATGGGGAGGCAAACAATAGTGATCTTTCAAAGCTTTAAAAGACAAGATCAGTTCAGCTCCAGTCCTGGAATTACCAAATTTTAGACAGCCATTCGAGATTCAAAACGATGCTAGTGATTATGCCATGGGCGCAGTACTTTCGCCGCATGGTAAGCCTATCACTTTTCATTCTGAAACATTTAATGTTGTTGTGAAAAATTATCCTACATATGACAAAGAACTATATGTTTTGTTAAAAAGTGTTAAGAAGTGGAAACACTACTTGATGGGTAAAGAGACTATTGTGTATACCGATCACCAACCATTACAGTACTTACAGTCGCAAAAAAATTGCAGCAATCAAGACATTTCAGGTGGATGGGATTTCTTCAACAGTTTCACTTGGTTATAAGGTACAAGAAAGGTATTTTCAATAAATTTGTCGATATGCTTTCAAGACCAATCATTAGTGCATCTACTTTACTAAAAAATTATTCTATTGCACATGAGAGTTACATAGAACAATATGCACATGATGTTGATTTTCAAGATGTGTATGCTAGTTTGAGTGAAGGGAATCAAGTTGAAGAAAAAGATTATCACATGCATAAAAAATTGCTGTTTCATTTGGGAAAGCTGTGTATACCACAAGGAGAGAGGCTAAGTGTCATGAGAGAAGCTCATTCATCTCTTATTGTTGGACACTTTGGGGTAAGAAAAACAGTGGCGCATCTACATAGGTATTGTTATTGGCCTCACATGGTAGATAGTGTGTCGCATTTTATAAAAGATTTTTATATGTGTGTAACAAGTAAGCCTAGTAATAGGAAGCTTGGGTTGTACACGCCACTACCAGTACCATCAACGCCATGGGAGAGTGTCTCTGTGGACTTTGTTGGAGGTCTACCTATGTCAAGAAAACAACATCATTATCTTTATGTAGTTGTGGATAGAGTCAGTAAAATGTGTATACTTATGCCATGTAAGAAACCATTACTGCTGAAAAAATTGCTGAACTTTATTTTCAACATGTTTGGGTTCATTTTTTATTGCCAAATTCTATTGATAGTGACATGAATTCCAGATTTATTGGGAATTTTTGGTCAAATCTATGGAGAATGATGGACACAAAGTTGAAAAAGAGTATTGCTTTTCATCCACAAACTGAGGTGGTGAACAGAACCATTATGCATATATTGAGAGGATATTGCAGCAAACATCCTAAGTTGTGGGATGAGCAACTGCATTACATTCAACACGCTTACAACCGGGCAAAGCACTCTTCAACACAAACATTGCCTTTTGAAGTTTGCTTTGGGTATTTTCCAAAATCGCTATTAGACTTCATCTTTGGGAAGGATGTTGCAATTGATGGCCATAGTGACATTGATAAGGCTCAAAAGTTCATTGAGAAAATTCAGTTTATACATCAACAAGTTCAAGAGCAGCTTGTGAAAATTCAAAGCAAATACAAAAAGAGGCATGACAAACATAGAGTTGATCACAAGTTTCAAGAGGGAGATGAGGTATGGTTGCACATTAGCAAAGAAAGGATGCAAGGGTGTTATAGTGTTATTTCTCACCTTCATATACTTGATGATTTACACTTTGGCCTTGGGCACCCTTTCCTCCAGACTTGAATATTTTTCTCAAAAACAGTGTCTTAAAACCCATATGCGATTCTGCCTAGAATTTTCTGCGTATATATGCGAGTCCTTTCATAGATATCCACGTATACCTTTTTAATTATTAAAAAATATATAAAATCCCTATATTTGAGGCGGGTTTGATAGTTATTCCAGTGATTCATCCACCCCAGCCCGTGGCCCAAACTGCTTCTAACTGCAGAAACTAATTTGAGGGAGTATAAAATCCCCTCAAAGGTATGGCCTAAGGGAGGGAGAAAAGATATAGATATTATACTCTGTTGGAGCCCCATTCGAGTCTCATGTTCCCGTGCCTCCTACACTTCCCATGTATATTCAGGAAACCCTTGCTTCCTTGAGATGTTCATCACTCTATATGACATCTATTGTGCGCACATCTCGTAAGAATTCTTGAGAGGCTAGGGTTGGACGGAACTAGAGGATGGTATGCTCGTAGGCCGTGGCAGGATTCAGGTGATCTCTCCACGTTTTGATTACTGTAAGTGCCATTCATAATAGGAAGAGCCATCTTGTTCCTGAGATTTATATGTTAATGATGCTTAATATATGTGTAATAATCGTTAATTGAACATTTCATATTGTTTTCATGATATTATACATGGCTTTCACTAACATATAGGAACTATATATGTTGTACAACTAGGTTTTTGTGTTCATTCTTTGTGGATTTACAGGTTTCGGAGCACAAAGTGTTGCAGGGGGTTTGCACCCTGCGGGATCTACATCAACTAAGGGACTTTCGAGTAAGTTCTACAACCAGTAGTATCTAGTTTTCAGTATAGAAGTTGGTTAAAGCGAGTCCTTCTTGAATGGCATGCCCCTGATCTATGAAGGTTGTCAACCCAAGACCTTTAAGGTATTAATTCCCGAAACATAAATGGCAACTCCGTTGGGGATCACATTCTTGTGATTTCCCGTTTGGGTTGTTCCATCTGTCTTGTGGGTTCCCAATAGTTTCTATCACTTTTATGAGTCTAGCAAGTCCTTTTTCAGTCAGACAGAAGACCTGGTCTCTTGATCAGGCTTAAATTTTTGTTTTTTTTTCTTATTCTAGTTTACATACACAATTTTTTATTTACACAGTCGCGCATACACGCTATTTTTTGCAAAGGGACCCGCGTATACGCGAGTTTCCTTTGTTACAGTTGCGTATGCATGCTTGTTTCCTTCTGAAAAAGTGCGTATGCCTGGGAAAATTTGAAATTTTAGTTTCTAGCCCTTGTGGTCTTGTCTGTCTATGTTGAGCTGTTCTTGTAGCATCTTGAAGACCTCTGGACTATGTCTGAAGTGACTTCTTATCTGTTTCTCTCTTGCTTGAATGAAAACTTAGCCATTTGGTGAAATCCTTGTTTTGTGTATTAGCAATTGCGGCTTGAGCACCAAGAACTTTCTTTGAATATTCTTGGCTGTCTTGAACATTTAGAACAATGAGTTCTTACTTGTTTTCTCTTCTTGGCCTTATGCGTTGCTTCGCATTTGATTTTTTCCTCCTTGGTGTACTTGGTTTTCTTGATTTTGTAGACTTGTCTTGTTGCGATTTTTGAAAGATCGCAGTTGATTTTTTGGAGTTGTTGTTTGCTATAAGATTATGCTATCTCACTGAGTTCATGGATTGAGTTTCTTGCTTCTTTTTGCTCACATAAGCCCTGCTACGAAAGTTCCATGGTTGGCTTGAGTACTTTGAAGCCTTAGATTGGAATTCGTGTCTGCTTGATTCAGTTTCTGGATAGTTTCACTTGTCTTCTTGAAATCTCTTTTCTTTCTTTGATAAGTTAAAAAGCTCAAAAAACATTTTGCGCTTTCCGTTGCTTTTTGCTTTTAGCTTTGTTTACAGTTTATTTTTCATCTTTTGAAGCTTTTTGGTCAAGTTTCTAGTCTTTGGTTCGTGGCTTAATTTGGAAGGAAGCCTGTCTTTGATTTTCCTCTTTTATATCAAGTGATTTTTTGAAGTTTTTATACATAGGAGTTCTGATTTGGAACTAGCCTTGTTGATTGTCAAAAAGTGGTTAAACTTTTGGTTTCCCTAGAGACTTCCCTTTTGCTTCTTTAGAACTAGCATCTTAGAATTTGCATTACATTGGTAGTTTGCATTTAAGTGCATTCAAACATTTTCGTAGTCTTTTTCATAAATTTCTGAGTTGTGAGTGAGTGAAAAGAAAACAAAAAATTTTGTTGTTAGTTTCATAGAACCTAAGTAGAAATCACTCTTCATCGAAAGGAAATCATTGCATTTGCATGTAGTTTGGTTTTCATTGATTTCTTCTGTGAAGTTACAAACACCATCAGTTTCACTTCCATGCACCTCTGACTTAAACAACAACCCATATAAAATAAGCGATATAATTAAAAACAACTAGTAGTTTTTGTATTATTGTCATCAATATTACACCAACTAGCTAGGTTTTAGGGCCTTGGATTAGGTGAGTGGAGAGTTAATTCTCCAAGGCCTCTCAGACTGTTAAACATAGAAGTTGATTAATGAGCGAAATCCAACACCGTTAAGTGGACCGGGAAAGCTCTCCTCCAGAGAGTCAAGCACGAGGGATAGTGCAGGCAGAGAAGAGAGATACCCCCTCTCCTATTTGTTGAATCTTGACCTAAGATCGTTCTGCTCGGCTGCTGATACGGATTGGTGCCCATAGTTTCCTATCCTAGGAATCACACAGGTGACTGCGGGGGGGAATAAATGTGGTACCTGAGGCAGACGTTGCATCAATTTCATCAGTACTTCTGGAGGGTGCCCTTGTGAAGGTTGGGTACTTGCAACAACAAAGGATATTGTTAGGAGGTCAGCGTAACTGTTTATGTTACCTTCGCTAGTGGATCTGGGTCGTAGTTACCCCAAACTACTTTCGGGAGGTCCTTTTATTTAGCTTTCTCGTATTTTGGTGTCGGGTCCTAATCACCTGGAGTGGAAATACTTGAGAGTTTCTTGTTTGGTTGGATCTTAGGAAATTTTTAGAGAGTGCTCTTTGCTCCTAGATTGCTTAGCTTCACATATTTTTTTGATAGTGTTGAACCACTTCATATTACGAAGCCTACTGTTGAGCCTATACCTCAGATGCCAAAGGCATATTCAAAACGCACGACGATTAATCCAAATGCCAAGGCTGATCAGAACTACTCCATTGTAGAAGATCTAGCCCAGAGTCCTTGTGCTATGTCTGCGCTAGAGGTGCTCCAATCTTGTCCTGCTCAGCAAAGTGCTTTTCTCACTGCTATTGGGGCTGTAGATCCAAAAAAATCTCTTATGATTACCTTTGATATGTCTAATTTTAAAAAGACACTCCCTCATCATATGGATTTCCATATTAGATCGAGTTATTGAAAATGTAATATCTTTCGAATGGTCGTTGATGAAGGTGCTTCCACATGTGTAATGTCTCTTGCATGTTGGAAGGCTATTGGATCTCCCACAATTGTTCCTTCAGCTACTCTTCTAACTGTGTTTGACGGTCATTCTCACAGGCCACATGGTATTGTTCAAGCTTTGCCCATCTGTGTTGGGGGCAAAACTGTTGATATTGAAGTTGAGATAGTCGATGCAAGCTTAGATTATAATCTTCTATTGGGGCGAAACTGGATCTATGACATGGATTCCATTGCATCCTCTTTATTTCATATTGTTTGTTTCCCTCATGAAGGGAGAATCATCACAGTTGACTAACTGGATTGTTCTCTTATAGATCAGAATGCTTCTTCTAACTCAAATGTTCCTTTGGTGGATAATACCAAGACACCTGTTGAGAATTTGGGGGTTGGAATGTATTCTTCTTTGATGGGTACTTTTTATATTCCACCTCCCTCGGTTCATATTAATGCAATTTCATCCTCCAGGGCTCCCACTAGAAGAGAGTTTTTCATAACTCATTATTTTTCGGACCCTTGGACCTTACCTTCTCCTACCTCCACATTAGCAGAAGGTCAAGTGGGTGGAATGGCATTTCCAATGCTTGCAGCTGAGATTGCTTATAAATCTATTGTTGAATCTGCAGAATCCATCCCAGTTTCTCTTTCACTGGAGGAATTGGATGGAGATGTGGCTCTGGCTTGGACTCTTAGTTCATCTTCAGCCCGGGATTGTCTTGATACCACTCTTCCATCTGAAGAGGCCAAACTGGAAGCAATGACTGGTGTAGAGAGACTATGGGATGATTTGCATCATCGGTCTTACTTTCTACCAGATTTGAGCGAAGTTGAATCAAGTTTTCCTAGTCCTCAGTCTTCTGGTTCTATTCACCCAGTCCTGAATCCTTTAGCACCAGCACAGGTTTTTGTTGAAGAGAACATGGCTGTGATTTCACCTATTATCCCGGTGAACATTTCTAGAAATCCCAACGTTATCAAGAACATTTTCATCGGAGCTGAATGTTCCCCTGAAGAGGTTCAAATTTATACCGATCTCTTTCGAGAGTTTAGGGATGTGGTCACTTGGTCTTATGAGGAAATGTCGAGTATTGATCCATCTATTGTCCAACATGAGATCAAGGTGTACGAAAACGCTAAGCCTGTTAGGTAAAAGCTTCATCCGGTCAACCCTAGGAAGGCAGCAGCTATCAAAGTTGAGGTGGAGAAGCTGCTTAAGGCAGGGTTCATTTATCCTATTCCTTTGACAGAATGGGTTTCAAATCTAGTTCCTGTGGACAAGAAACAAGGAACAATTCGAGTTTGCATTGATTTCAGGGACCTAAATAAAGCATGTCCTAAAGATAACTACCCCACACCTTTTATAGATCAGATTATTGATGAGTGTGCAGGAAATGAGATTTTCTCCTTCATGGATGGTTTCTCTGGATATAATCAGATTACTATCCGTCCTGAAGATTAGCATAAGACTGCGTTTATTTTTCCCTGGGTCACCTTTGCTTACAAGAAGATGCCTTTTGGCCTTAAAAATGTTGGAGCTACTTTTCAGCGGGCTACGTCCTATGCCTTCCACGACATCAAGCACATTATTGAGGCATATTTGGATGATTTAGCTACTCGTTCTCATAAGAGAACTGATCATCCTTCTCACCTACATCAAGTATTTGAACGATGTCGGTATTACAAAAATCTAGTTGAATCCGAACAAGTGTGTTTTCACGGTCACATTCGGTCGGTTGTTGGGATTTATTATGTCTACGGAAGGGATTCAGGTAGATCCCTTCAAGGTTGAGGCAATACTGCAGTTGCCTCCCCCGTCTTCAATTTGTCAACTTCAAATTCTACAAGGAAAAGCTAATTTTCTGTGGATATTTATCGTAAATTATGTCAAGATTATGAAAGGGTTTATGCGACTATTAAAGAAAGGAGTTCCATTCTTTTGGGATGACTTTGCTCAACGCTCATTCGATTCTTTGAAAAAATCATTGACCTCTGCACCTCTATTGAGTCCACCTGATTATAGCAGAAATTTCCTTTTGTATCTCACGGCAGCAGAATCTACCATTGGTATGGTTCTGGTTCTGGAAGACAATGCTCTTTCAGAGCATGTTCTTTACTACCTTAGTCGAGGCCTAGTAGGACCTGAAATCCGGTACTCTCTGATAGAAAATATATCTTTGGTAGGTGTCCATGTTGTGCAACAGCTCAGACATTATATTATTCTTCAAAAAACCTATGTTTTAGCAGCAGTCAATCCATTTCAGTTTTTTCTCAGTCGGCGAGTGATTGGGGGCAAATACAATCGATGGATTGTGAATTTGCAGGAATTTGATCTTGATTTTATGTCTTCCAAGTCCAAGAAATCATTGGTTTTTGTGGAATTGATTTCTGATTTTCCCTGTGGAGAAGAGATGGATTATGATGAATCCTTCCCAGATGAGCATATTTTTCTCATTTCTTCACAGGATCCTTGGTACGGGTATCTTATAGTATATCTCCAGACTGTGAAGTTTCCCTCTACTTTTTCGAAAGATGAAGCTGTAAGTTACGTCTACTAGCTAAAAGTTACTTGATCATTGGTGACACTTTATATCATCGTGAGGTTGATTCAATCCTTATGCGGTGCTTAACTCTCAAAGAAGCTGAGGTTGTGCTGGATGATTGCCACAGTGGAGCTTGTGGTGGTCATTTATCTGGGCTTGCTACAGCCCAAAAACTTCTGTGGGTAGGATATTTTTGGCCTCCGATTTTCAAAGATTGTATGGAAGCAGTCAAAAAGTTCATCTATGTCAGGTTTATACTCGAAATATGCGCGCTCATCCAGCTCCTCTCTTTCTTATCTTCACTGTCAGAACCTTTACAAAGTGTGGTATTGATTATACTACTTGTAACCTGCCATCAGCTAAAGGTCACAGGTACATTATTGTAGCCGTAGACTACTTTACGAAGTGGGTCGAGGCTATGCCTACTTTTGGGAATGATGGTGAGACAAAAACTCTTTTCCTCTTCAATCAAGTCATTTATCGCTTTGGTATTCCCAAAGATATTGTCACTGATCATGGCAGTCATTTTCAAAACAACATGATGGTTGAATTGGCTCTGAAATTAGGTTTTCAGAAGGAGCACTCATCTCCATATTATCCTCAAGCCAATGGGCAGGTGGAAGCCGTAAACAAATCCTTGAAGACCATTATTCAATGGACAATTGATAAAGCTCGATCCAATTGGCACATTATGTTGTATCCTGCGCTTTGGGCATACCGAATGTCAGTTAAAATTGCAACTGGTTTTACTCCGTTTCAACTAGTTTACAGATTGGAATCTATATTTCCCATTGAATGTGAAATTCCTTCTCTTAAGTTAGTTGTAGAGCTTCTTCCTGACACCTCCAGTCTTGAAGAACGTCTCCTTCATCTGGAACATCTCAATGAGCAGCGTTAGGATGCTGCCATGATGAATGAGGCACATAAGAAACGGATTAAGGTTCAATACGATAAAGCGGTCAAACCTAGGGTTTTCTCCGAAGGAGACCTTGTATTGGTTTATGCACAAGAGAATGATTCCCTAAGAGCAGGCAAGTTTAAATCTATGTGGTATGGCCCCTTCATCGTTAAAAATGTCCTAAAAAAAGGAGCTTATGTCTTGGTTGATTTTGATGGGAATGAGTTGGCGGAGCCTAGAAATGGGCTCTATTTGAAAAAGTACTATGCCGAGGCTTTGGCCTAGCATCTTTCTTTTGTATATATTTTTGTTTTTGTACATATATGATTTTTTGGTTTTTGATGTGATTATGATGCATTTAATCTGCTTTGGCAGGTTGTGTTGGATGTCATGAGTCATTTTGGTTTCGCTGATGGTGCTAGTAGACATACCCGGAACTTGGCTTCTGCGGCTTGGGTACTTCATTATCCATCCGGTCAGTTGTTGGTTTCAAGAGGTGTTTGCATTGGTCCTGCTTTGAACAACGTAGCCGAATACACTGCAGTGGTTTATGTACTCTCGGAAGCAATATCTTTGGGTGTTGATTGGTTAGTAGTGTTATTGGACTCCCAGTTGGTGGTTTCATAGTTGAACAACACATATCGGGTTCGAGACCCATTTTTGCACCGATTGTTTTTGAGGGTTCGTTTGTTATAGAGATCATTTCAGTTCATAACATTCATTCATATTCCTCGAGCTGATAATTGGATGGAAGACTTATTGGCTAATCAAGCAATTGATTGTCATATTCATCATTCAACATTTTAATCAAGATATCAAATATATCATCTATTTTTTCATACATTTGAGTCATCACATCACATAAATCGTTGTATATATATATATATCATCAGAGTGTTCAAAAATATACAAAATCTGGATCCATCTGTCCTACAAAATTTGGGCTTAAGCCCTATCATGTTCAGTATCAAAAATATATTATAGTCATCCGGTAAAATCTATATATCTAATCCTGTGGTCCCTGCCCAATATTCGTGTTCCCATAGAACACGATAGCAGTTGCTACATGGCGGAATAATCACGCTCAGTCTTGTGGTACTCCCACTACCCGTCTCTGGATAGCCTCTGGTAAGTCCTCTATTGCAGGCATAGGCGCTTGGTGAGTCAAACTCTCCAAGTTCCTCTGAACAACATGGAGGGTCCTACCCGGGTCTTCAACATCCGCCTCACCTCTGCGGTGCTTATGCCTTGGGTATCCTTCAAGTCTGACTGGTCCCATATCTACATCATGATCATCATAATCTTGTACGCCATTTGAGTCCAAATCAAAAAACATTTTTTCATTTTTATATTTTGAAAAATCCAACAAAATAAAAAATAACAATCTCACCAATTGCACCCCATGCTGCACCGGGTGGAAGGACTAGATCTGGATCACCATGAAAATCCATCCCAGCATAGGGATAATCCTCCACAGTGATAATTTGTTCTTCCCACCATTGGAATAACTCGTCATCCCACGTGGTCCGGGGAACTTCACTTCCCCCCAATCTCTTCATCAGGTCACCCACCAGGCTATTCTTGGATCTCTAGGGCTGTTGATGGTAGAGATCACTTTGGGACGAAGCCCTGGAATCCTCTCAAAGAAGAATGTCAGTAAGATGGTTCCATATCCAAAATGTTTAGTTTTAACCTTCCAGATCGAAGTCAACTGTCAGTTGCTCGGTAGTGCACCAATCAAAGACCTGAATCAAGCATTCTACCACAATACTCATCTGAGTCCTGGATGCCTGATGCAGGGAAGTAGATCTTGCTACCCTGCTGATGGTAAAAAGGAGAATTTTCATGTATAATTCTTTCAAATCTTTGTTTGCAATATGATTCCCTAGTTTCTGAGACCCCTCTACGCAATAGACTTGGACGTAGTCTTCCACAGTAAGCCCTCCCAAAGGCTTTCTGTGCAAATCTACTGGATCTCCTCTCTGTGAGAGTTCAGTAATGAAGTATATGTCTTCCACCTCTATGCGTATAGGCATTTGAACTATCATGAGACAGTCTTCCTCCAGTTCCCAGTGATCTACCAACATTTGGAGCAACCAGACATTACTTTTCATATTTGGCATTTTGAAGAATTTGAGCAATCCACAATTTCGAAGGATATCGAGCGAATTTTGATCCTCCATTACTTCATTTTCAATGGTAATATGCTCACGCTCCCTCCAACTTATGGACATCCTGCAAAAATTCATCAATTCATTCATTAGGTTCATATTTTAAATTTTCAGTCTGCACATACGCGACTTCCTTTACGCACAGTCACGTATCATACGCAGGTTCGTCCAAACTAACCCGCGTATGCACAGAGGATTTCATCAAAACAAAGGTTTCCTACGGTCAAATTTCTAAATTTTTCTCTTAAAATGGAACGAAATTGATTGCAAAGATAAATTAGGAGCCTACCTGACTAATTTGGTGTGATTTGACGGACGATTGCTCCTGTTCTGAGAAGGGGAATTTTTGCTTCAAAAGTTGCTCCTCCACTTCTGCAATGTGAAAATGATCCAAATATGAGGTAAATGGTATATGTATACCCATGATTTGAAATTTTTTTGCCAAGATTCTTTATGCTTATTTTTCAAATATGTCTCAAGCTGTATAACCGTGTTGCTTGTAAGTTTTGGGAAAGGTATTCTTTTAGGGACATTTTACTGGAGTTGAGATTTTTTCCGTTTTCTTCGGATCCATGACTGCTGACCTGTCATGGCAGGTGTATGATTATGAACTGGCATATAGGTTAGGGAATCCACTTTCTGTTGCATTATGCATACTAGCCTCAATTCTGATCACTTTCCATAGGGTTGATCCCATCTCGTCATGAGTATTTAACCCATTTCACTCGCTGATTTTTTTATCACGACTTGGAGGTAGAGCCTTCCTTTACATGGGCTTCCTAGTTAGTTCCTTGCTAGCATTTGTCGCCCATGCTGCAATACATGTAGGCTCAAGAGTCCTCTTTAGTTCCGCCATGACATATATGTTTAAGATGCTTTCTTCTTCTTCTTCGCTACCATTTTTCTGTCCATTACCCTAGAGGCTCCCTTTTGTTGGTTGTAGAGTTGTATTACTACATTGCATATTGACTACTTGTTGATCTTGGCCTTTAGCTGGCTTCATTTGGACTCAATGTTTAAGCCATATTTTTACCTTGAGTTTCTATACAAGTTAACCATGCAATCACTTAGCTACCATGACTTGACACCTTGCTACCCATGGATGGAACAATCCTTTCAGTATCACTTACCAGTTTCTGCCTCCCTGCATTGCACATAGGATTGTTCCTATCCCCGGAACTAGTGCATCTGCTTTATGATACTCATTCTATCCATTATACTATAGAATTATTTTATTTTTTTTCAGGGTTTGAATATGAAAAAGACAAAAAATATTAAATATTTGAAAAAGGGCGGGAATGGGATATTACTTCATATTTTGATGACAACTACAGTTTCAGTTTTGTCGCCCTTGAACAAAGCACAAATAACTATGTCTTTCCTTCATTTGGGATGGTTTTAGTTTTGAATTAAGAGAAGCCATAACCTTATTACACATGTAATTTCTCCCCCGGTTGGTTATCTATTCCAATCATATGGAGGGTTTGTTCGTGCCTCCTTCATGACAAACTTATACAAAGTTATCATCCGCTGCCATAGTCAATATGAGTCGTGCTTTTGTTCAAGGGAAGTTAACCTGAGTCGGCCTATCTTCGGTGTCTCTTGACTCATTTTTCAGTAGGCCTTCTCGGTCTTGTCAGTGTCTTGTTCTATCACATCAGATATTTGGTCCTGTGCTCATGCTGGTTTGAGAAGGTCTCCATTGACTTCTTGCTGGCGGGTTTGTCTCTTATCGACTACGACATATTGTTCTGAGAGAAAACCTAGAGTTTCACCTTGGCCCTATTTACATCATTGATAGCGACCTTTTTCTCAGCATTTGATCATCATCATGGGTCTTTGACTGAGTGGTTTCCCTTGTGTTCGACATCAGATTACATTATCACACCTGGGATTCGTGCAGTACCTTGATTTCCGTTTGACCCTATCGGTGGATATCTTGCCTCTTTTTCATCTTTCATTATTGGTTGGTTCAGAGGGTTTCTGCCGTGCGCTAGCTTCATCTTGTGCATGCCGGAAACATACTTCGGGTTGGTTACTTCACTCTACTTCGTCTGATTCCTTCCAAATTTTGGTCTGCAGGTTACACTCGTGGTGGACTGATGTGGGATGCCTTAATGCCTTCCTTCCAACAGATATTTTCCCATCGACTCTGACTCATTGCTCTGGGAATAAGATCTAGAGTCCTTTTGTCAGTACCTTAGGGTTTGCAGTCATCAATGGAATATTCTTCACCATCGACAGTGAGGATACATCATTTCCTCCTGATTGGTGGATTCTTTCACGTGTTCGACTTCAACTCATTTATTCGCACTTTTTGGATTGTACTGGGGTACCTTGACGCTCATTATCATTATCGGTGGGTTGTCTCACGTTTGTTAACAGTATACATTAGTGATCAATAATCAAACGATTTCTCACATGGTCGACTTCAGCTTATTTATTCCCATTGTGTAGATTTGTGCCATAGTGATTGGTGAAGACCTCGGGTTTGCAACAGCATGATTCGGTTCACTTAGACAATTTTTTTTCAGTTTTCTTCAAGTGATGTCGTACACCCTTATATGTTGCAGTTTCACCACAAAAACATCTTATATGTTGGCTCCCGAGTTGTGTGTTGTACCATTTTTTCGACCACTTATGATTTGGTACTTGGAGATTCAGTTGTGACTTTTATGATCAGATATTTATTACAACATCATTGATTAGCCTTCTATATGTGATACTTGGACCTGATTTTGAATTGTACTTCCAGGCAGTGATCAGTGATCAGATGATTCATTATGTACTTTACATTTTTTCAGCTATACTTGTATACATTTTGGATCCACTCTATATTTCATATGCAGACATGCTTTTTATTTTTCTGAGCATGGGTATGCCCGCCTCAGACATGAGCTATCTCTCTGATTTCTCTCACTGGTTTTTTGGAAGGCTGAAATCTCATGAAGTCCTCTCTAGTCCTTGCAAGTTTCTTTCTATGCACATAATACATTTCGGCCATCATTTACCCCTTCTGACCTCATATATTGGGGGGAATTTTTTATAGTGTTATTTCTCACCTTCATATACTTGAAGATTTACACTTTGGCCTTGGGCACCCTTTCCTCCAGAATTGAATATTTTTCTCAAAAACAATGTCTTAAAACCCATACGTGATTCTGCCCAGACTTTTCTGCGTATATATGCGAGTCCATTCATAGATATTCGCGTATACCTTTTTAATTATTAAAAATATATATAAAATCCCTATATTTGAGGTGCGTTTGATGGTTATTCCAGTAATTCAACCACCCCAACCTGTGGCCCAACTGCTTCTAACTGCAGAAACTAATTTGAGGGAGTATAAAAGCCCCTCAAAGGTATGGCCTAAGGGAGGGAGAAAAGATATACATATTATACTCTGTTGGAGCCCCATTCAAGTTTGATGTTCCCGTGCCACGTTCACTTCCCAGGTTTATTCAGGAAACCCTTGTTTCCTTGAGATGTTCATTAATCTATATGACATCTATTGTGTGCACATCTTGGAATAATTATTGCAAGGCTAGGGCTGGACGGATCCAGAGGACGGTATGCTCGAAGGCCGTGGCAGGATTCAGGTGATTTCTCCACGTTTTGATTACTGTATGTGTCATTCATAATAAGAAGAGCCATCTTGTTCCCGAGATTTACGTGTTAATGATGCTTAATATATGTGTAACAATCGTTAATTGAACATTTCATATTGTTTTCATGATATTATACATGGCTTTCACTAACATCTAGATACTATATATGTTGTACAACTAGGTTTTTGTGTTCATTCTTTGTGGATTTACAAGTTTCGGAGCACAAAGTGTTGCAGGGGGTTTGCACCCCGCGGGATCTACATCAACTAAGGGAATTTCGGGTAAGTTCTACAACCATTAGTATCTAGTTTTCACTATAGAAGTTGGTTAAAGTGAGTCCTTCTTGAATGGCATGCCCCTGATATGTGAAGGTTGTCAACCCAAGACCTTTAGGGTATTAATTCCTGAAACAAAGGGGAGGGTAAAAAGCTCAAACCCATTCTCTATGGTCCATTCAAGATCATAAAGAAAGTTGGTAATAATGCATTTCAAGTTGGCTTGCCTTCTTATATGCAAATGTATTCAGTTGTTAATGTTGAAAACTTACGTTTTTATGAGCCACCTTTGATCGATGATCAAGGAAGTGATGTTCACATACCTTCTATTGAAGATTTCTCGCCAGAATTTCTGGATGAGCTCAAAGAAGATACAATTCTTGATAGGAGGACAAGAGCATCCAAGAGGGGAAGTGTTGACTGCCTTCGAGTTGGGCTCAAAGGCACTAAACCAAGCAAGGAAAAATGGATGGAGGTTGGAAAGGTGAGGGAGATGTACCCTCATATATTGAACAGTTAATCAATTCTTTTTGGGTCCAAAAGCTTCCCAATGGGGAGGAGTGATTAGGAGTTCATAAATATTGTTCAAAATTAAAAGTTACAGGATTGGGTTGAAACTAGGATGGTTGCGTAGATCTCGTCTTCCTGATTTCAGCGCCATGAACGGTTCAAAAAACCGATGTCGTATGAGGGAGAGATTGCGTTCTGATTGAATTGCCAAATAGGTAAATTTTGCGACAATTTGACCAGGGTTTACTGGGATGCCCAGTCAACGAGGTGGAGGTACAGTCAACAAAAGGGAATATTTTGAGGAATATTCATTTCCTCATAACTAACCCCAGGATGACAAGTGGCACAATTATAATGGTCAGTTGGTTGTACGTTTATGTTTTTTGGGCCAATCAAGAGGTGCCACGTGGCTAGCCCTGAGGTCGCCACATGGCCCTTGAACCATGTTGTAAAATTTTGGGTGAGGTCCGCAGGGCTCGACCCCACGATCTCTGGAAAAGCACACACACGCCACACCGCCCGAGCTACACGTAGTTCTTAACTACAAAGGGTTGCAGGTTTATTATAAAGTTTTTTGTAATACAATTTGGGGGTTGGGGATCGCCGGTGGTCCCAACTCATCAGTGGTCCCCGCGATGGTGGTCACACAGCAGCAAAAAAATGTTACAACCTCCGATAGTTCTTTAACCCGCAGTCTCCACAAATGTTTGTGTTATGCTGTCACATGGAAATGTATTTCCGTGCGGTTAATGCGACGGTTCCGCTAACTCATGCCACTCATCCCAGAGTTCAACCTTATCACCATGAGTTCTGCCCAACCATAACTGTAACCGCGGGGTTTGGGATGGCATGTGCCCAACTGCCCTAACCGCTAAAATTAAATGTTGCGGTTATTTCAGTTGATATTTGGAGTGCGCCTAAATTTTGGGTGGAATCCACTAAATTAAATCCAGTTAAGTGGATTTCTCCACTTTTAGTGGAGTTTTTCTAGGTGTAACTGGGAAAAAGTGTAGGAGACTCAATTTTCGCCCATTCTGAGTGAATAAAGAGTCATTTTTTACTAATTGGAGCATTATAGAACCATTGGTGCATAGAAAAAAACCATTAGAGCATTATAACTACATGTATTTGCAAAATTTTGAGCATAATGAAAGATGGACATGCCATTGGGAGCTGGATCAGCAGATGTAGCCTAGGAGGGATGAACTGTTTCATCATGCCTATTGTGTAAATTATATGTGGTGACTTATTTCTCTATTTTACATTGTTATTCAGTGTTATTTAAGCTTATTTTATGCTTCTAATTCACCTGAAATCATCTACAATTCATGGTTAAATTCCTCAATCCTTAAGCAAACTAATGAGACAAGTATGCACATGTCTATAAACTGAAAAGACACTTAGCTCTTAAAAAATAATACAGTCCTTTCAAATCAGAGACCCTTATCCAAAAATTCCTGTACTTGATTTTTAATCTCTTCATTCTCCTTTGGAGTCATTATGTAAGTTTCTTTGTTTGGAAGGTTGGCACCTTGAATGAGATCAATATGATGGTCGATAATTCTAATGGGAGGCAATTTATCAAGCAATTCATCCACTACAATATCAATGAATTCATTCAACATATTTTTAATTTCTTCTAGAAGATCGTTCAAATTTGTGCTTGTGAGGACTACTTTTGGATTACCATTCAAAGCAAAATTTATCTCCTCATGCTTGATTTCATGACGAAACTCTTTTCCACTAAGTAACATTACCTTGGGTGGTTCTTCTTCTAGTAATTTTTCATTCTTCAAAGGCAAAATTACATGTTTTTCTCCATCCTTTTCAAAATTATAGGTATTGCTCCTTCCATCGTGTATTGCTTTCCTATCATATTTCCATGGTCTTCCAAGCAAAATATGACACACATCCATAGGCATAACATCACAAAGAGCTTTATCCTTATAGCATCCTATTTGAAACTCCACTTCACATTGTTGATTAACTAGTATTTGATGTCCCTTTTGCAACCATGAAACTTTGTAGGGAGTAGGATGTTTAGTTTTCCTTAAATTCAACTTTTCTACCATTTTTGTGGATACTAGATTATCAATACTCCCACTATAAATAATGACATTACAACATTTTCCTCTTGATTTATAAACAAGTTTGAATGATGGTTTCCTTTATGTAGGTTCCTTTACTTCTTCAGGAGATTTTAATAAATTTATTTTCATGATTAAATATTCACCAATTTCAAGTGCATTTTCCTTCCAACGAATTCCCAAAACCCTCATAACATAAAAGTCAAGAATAAGAAACAACAAGAAGGAACCATGAAAAAAAATAACAATATGACACCATAAACAAAGTGGCATGGCCATGCACAACACAAACAAAACTAAAAATCAAGCACAAACAAATCATCAAAAGACCGAAAGCACGAAACTAACAACATACACCATGACTCAACCCCATGGGTTCCCAGTGCTTCCAAGGGAAAGCTCAACCCGAGCCTTCTTCAAGATTTCATGGTAGTCTCTTTTTCCATGCAATCCCCTGCATAATACTACCATAAACACATAATTGTCAGTGCATAAGTAAATATAACAATATATTGATTACCTTACCTTATTGTGCCAAGCATGTTGCCTTGTAACTGAACATGTACACATATCATTTCTCAAGGGATCCCAATTCCTTGACGAAACCAACTATGACTAGAAACTAGCTAATATACCTGTCAAATACATGTTCATGAATATTGCACATATCCACATAATGTTAGACAAAATAAAGGTTAAGAAGGATTCTTGTATTCATGCAAAGCACCCATTCATTTTGAATTATGGTTTCCAAATGTAGCTAAAGGAATTATCACCCAACTTTTTTATTTTACCTTTTACCTTGCTGCGATTGAGTCTTACTATCTGCTATCACATCACCCAATTGTTAGTTATATAAACAATTCAATTATTACCTTGTCATGTTAATACCATATTTCCTTGAAACTGCTCACGCATATTATTCACATGTTCCAAATATCAATACATTGTATCTATTAAGTCGAAATTAACCTTTGCCAAGACTAAAATCTATGTCATAATCAACTAACAGTCATTAGTCATACTACTGCAACTAGCACCCACTTACACTCAAGTACATATCAGTTGTCTCAATAGATAATGTGTCAATACAACTATCTTGAAACAAGATCATTTTTTCATGCAATCTTATAGACACATACTCATACAATGCAATTAATCAAACATTCAAACAACCTGTAAACATACCATGTTAGATAAACCAAATAGACAACATAATCAAACTCATGCCTCAATGTATCTCAGGAGAGACTATCACATCTGCATAAGTCAGTCCAAATTAGTATAATACAATATCACAAGTATATCAAATCATACATGAACATCATAACTATAACCATCTACATAGATCAACCTAGATTAACACGACACCTATAACATCAAGACCTCAAATGCAATGACCATAATCATCATGTGTATGACCGCAATGCATCTAACAACAAGTTAACTACCATTCATGACTATTTGATGCATGTGCCTATGACCACACTGATCAACTAGCATCTATCATGAATGTAACCACAACAACAATAGGATGAAAAGTATGTCTATAACCATAATGTATACAACAACCATTAACCAACATGCCTACATGCCCAACATACAAACCAGTATGATGATTTTATCTTACCTCGAGGTCCAGTGTTGCAACCTTACTCTAATAATTTTCTTCTCCTGCTTTATCTCAACCATCGCATTAGCGTCATAACATACCCAGAACATCATGATGACACAAGCTACATCACGACCACAACGATGCATGTCATACCTACCATGCATGCATAACCATAACCATGACAATGCATGCATAGCAACATATATAGTCTGACATGCATAACAAATGCATATACAACCGACATGCATTCATAAAAAACACATACCAACATCAATATTATAAACTTCTGCATGACAACAAAACTGCAATAATGACCATCACCATGCATACATAACTGATATGAAAATGGGTAGATCGTCCTCTCACACTTTGCAAGATTTTAAAATATTGATCTTTAGTTCATAAATTATTCAAATATGAATAATTAAACTTGAATGAAATTAAAGATGAAAAAAAAAAATTAGATGCATCCCAAAACGATAAAAATCAAGATGAGAACTTCAAGATGATAATGAAGTTCACCCCCTTCACTCAACTACCTCTCTCGACCATGGTTAGGCTGCTTTATTGATCTCATTAGAAAATAAGAGTACAATACATTTCATGGAGTAAACCTCGTTTTGGAGTGGCAATGCTTCTCCTTCAAAGAAACGTTATCCTGCAAAGAACTCTCACTTGCAAGATGACTCCCAATAAATAATGGCACCAAGTAGGACTCTCTCACTGAATGTGGCAACATGTCCTCGTACTCATGCTGAGATCAAAAGAATAAATTCAACTGCTCTATGATGAAGTGTTGAAATCGTCTTTCCCAACACCACACTGAGAATAGACTGAAGAATGGGCTTCTCCAATGAAGAAACGGTCTCTGACACTTTGTCCAAAATGCCTCAGAACCCCTGTCTAGGCTTTTGAAACCTTCAAAAAGGCCTCTGTGTGGCTTCATAAAATTAAAAAAAAAATAAAAGAAAAGAAAAAAGAAATCTCTACTGAAAACATATAAGGGTTTGACAGTGAAAAACTTACAACAAAACCTTCTCTGGCTCATTGATTGAGCGCTCTTGTAAAAAAGACCCCGGTCGGGGTTCAATCCACAATTTGTGCGATTTTATTATGATATATCAGTAGTTTGATAAAATATATGTCAACAATAATTTTTTTAACAAATATTTGGGCGGGGTCTCTGGACCCGCCCATCCCCAAACCACATACTATGTATATATTAAAGCTTTCAGCCTACGACATTATCCAATATGAAAATATGGCAGATAATAAGTATGGTGGGCTCGATGAATATGAAGGAGCCGTCAACAATAGTGGGTTCACCTTTTTTTATGCTAAATGATAATGTTGTCCATAAATACATGTGGTAGAGATATGAAAACAAGAAACACCATAGCCGGATCGGTAAGGTGTAGAGATTGTTAGCGAGAGGTCAAGGGTTTGACCCACTACTTGCGCGACTATTTTTTTTTTTTTTTATACACTAGATCCTTCTCGTCGGGATAAGGTCATATGACAACAACGTGACCGGGGGTCGAGATCAACTGCGTGCCCCTTCCAGATAAGCCTCCATTCCTCTGAGGATTAGGTTAGGTGGGAACCAAAAACTAAGGGGCAAGGATTATCCGCCCAACCCTTTCACCTAAACCTCCACGTGGTCATATGTCAGTCTTAGTGACCAAGGGTTGGGGCTAGTCCCCGCCTCCTCCCCTTAGCCTTCCGCGTGATTTTGTGAGTGCAATAGAACCTGGGGTCGGGGCTACCACCCTTCCCTCTCCTCTGAGCCTTCCACTGGAAATATTTGGTTGTATGGTAGTGGCATGATCGGGGGTCAGGGCTACCACCCCGCCCTCTCCTCTGAGCCTTTCACCAGAAATATTTGGTCGTATGGTAGTGGCATGACCGGGGGTCGGGGCTCACCGCCTGACCCCTCCTCCAACCGTTAAACTCTTTGAATTTAAAAATAAACTACATCCCATAATTATTAAGAAACATTGCATGGCCTGATGGTAGAGTTCCTGGTTTGCACATGGTAGGTCGTGGGTTCGACCCCCGCCAACTGTTGCAATTGGGCCGCGTGGCTCAATTCCACTCGTCCCCATCTTCCAATCGTACCATGACACTTATAGAGCTCTTGAAGTGACACATGTAAGCTGGAAATATGAGCCTAAAACCCTGACCACTGGAAGCATGAGTTGACCATTGGCCATGTGAGCCATGAGCATTGGTCGTTGACTTTGATGTGTTGACTTTTGACTTTTTGCCATGTTTTGTCCTGAACTTTGACCTTGCATAACTTTTGCATACGATGTTTGTTTTTGCCCGTTCAAGTTGAGTTGGACACAAGGTGATATGCACTACACATTGAGCCCAGTTTTATTTGCATACAAGAACTTATAATTTTGATCTATTCGAGAATCCACCTTTATCATACCTCCCCACAAAAATAACTTTTGGACTCCAAAAGTTGTAAATTCATAAAGTGGATTCATTTCTCAAACATTTATTCAATAATAAGCCAAAAAAAAAAATCGTTGCGTATAAGTGATTTATTATTAACATCAATTTTACAAAATACCTAACAGTGGGGATATGCAACATGTGAAATACAAAAGAAATGTAGTACTTAACTAGTACCAAAGCCAGTGAATTTGCTTTCTGCATTTCACTTTATTTTGGAGTTGTTGTTGGAATGATTATGGTGTGCCTCACACGTTCATATACCTTCTCCTTCTAAGGTGATTTCATGATGTCTATCCTTCTTTGTATGAATATGTGCATGCAACTTCAAACACTTTTCAATCCAATGCCCACTTATGCTGCAATGAGTACAAAATTTATCGTGATAATTTATTGGCAAAAATGTCTTTAAACTTGGAAGAGGATCATTCTTCCTAGTTTCACCTCCACTAGACATGTTCATTTGCTTAAGAAATGCTTTCCTCTCTTGGCACTTTGCTACACAATGGTCAGGTGCATGACATAAATTACACAGAAACATATTCTGCAAAGTTTTATTTAAATTCTCATGCTTCTTAAATTCAAAAAAATCATGATGTTTATACCTTTCATGGTTGCTTCGTGAACTATGAATTTGGTGAGGAAAATTTGATTGATGAGGATAACTTGACTTAGTTTTTTCTTTGGAATGATCATCTCTCTTTGGATATGTTTTTCCATCAATGTCATTATCATGGCGTGATACTCCTTCAACTTGTAAGAGTCCTTTCACGAATTTAACACTTGAAGAATTCCCTAAATTTGTAGCCTTGGAGCTTTCTCCAACTTCTTCTTGCACGTATCTCATTCCTTCATGTTGAGGTTGTCTCATTGCCTCAATAGGATTGATGACCCCTTGACCATTAGTTCCAAGTCCTTTTCCATTGTAACCCATATTGGTCAACAACTTCATACCATTCCCTTTGGTATGCTTCTCGAAGGCTACAAAAGATGCATCATTATTGTTAACAAAAGATGTATAAAATGAAATTCTTTTACCTCATTTGAATCTTGATCATCCACTTGAGGTTTTGTTGTCTCCTACTTCTCTTCTGTAGATGAAGTGGTAGATAAATATTTGAGAAAACTACTCTTGTGTTTTAACACATAAGCAATTTTCTTAAACTGACATAGGGTATAGTCATTAGTCATTCCATGACCACAAATGTGTTGAATCTTGGGAGAAGCTTCAGTAGATGAACATTCCCCAGTTTGCTATTAAGTGACATTCTACAACATCAGGCACAACTTCTTCTTTTCATTCTCTATTGCCTCTAGCAATCCTTTTAATTCTTTGTTCTCAATTTGAAGAGATAAAGCTATCTCTTCCAATTCTTGCAGCCTTTATTGCTGCATATTTTCGCCCATACTTGCAATATGGTGATAACCAAATTTTATACCAAGTGATTTGAAAATGGGTAGATCGTACTATGACACTTTTTAAGCTTTTAAAATTTGTATCTTTAGTTCGTAACTTATTCAAATATGAATAATTAAACTTGAATGGACTTAAATATGAAAAAAATATATTAGATGCATCCCAAAATGATAAAAATCAAGACGAGAGCATCAAGACGATAACAAAGTTCACCCCCTTCATTGGGTTACCTCTCCGGGGCATTCTTCAATGGCTAGGCCACTTTGTTGACCTGATGGCTGGAGTGGCACTCCTTTTCCTTCAAAGAAACATTCTCCTATAGAGAACTCTCACTTACAAGATGACTCCCAAGAAATGATGGCGCAAAATAGGACTCTCTCGTTGAATGTGGAAACAGGTCCTCGTACTCATGCTGAGATAAAAAGCATAATTTGACTGCTCCATGATGAAGTGTCGACATCGTCTTTCCCAACACCACACTAATAATAGACTAAACAATGAGCTTCTCCAATGAATAAACTGACTCTTCCATTGCGTCCAAAATGCCTCAAAACCCTTGTATAGGCTTTTGAAACATTAAAAAAGGCCTATGTATGGATTCAGAAAATAAAAACAATCTTTGCTGAAAACATATAAAGGTTTGACTATGCAAACCTTACAAAAAAACCTTTTGTGGCTCATTGGTTGAGCGCTCTGGTTAAAAATACCCTGGTAGGGGTTCGATCCACAATTTATGCGATTTTATTGTGATATATCACTGGTTTGATATAATATATTCCAACAATAAAAAAATTTAACAAAGATTTGGGCAGGGTTTATGGACCCACCCATCCCTCCCCAAACCACATACTTTATATATATTAAATCTGTTAGCCCACGATATTATCAAATGCGCAAATATGGCAGATAATAAGTATGTTGGGCTCGATGAATATGGCGGAGATCAGGGCCAACTACCCACCCTCGCCGGATAAGCCTCCATTCCTCCGAGGATTAGGTCACGTGGGCACTGAAAACCAAGGCTATGGCTTATTTGCCCAGCGCTTTCGTCTAACCCTTTGCATAGTCATATCTCAGTCTCTATGACCAGGGGCTGGGGCTAGACCCCGCCCCCTCCCCTTAGAATTTCACGCGGTTTCGTGAGTGCAATAGAACCTGGGGTCGGGGCTACCACCCCACCCTCTCCTTTGAGCCTTCCACTGGAAATCTATGGTTGTATGGTAATGCCATGACCAGGGGTCAAGGCTCACCACCCGAACCCTCCTCCAATCGTCAAACTCTTTGACTTTAAATAGAAACCACATCCCACAATTATTAAGAAACATTACATGGATTGATGGTAGAGCACCTGGTTTGCACACCGTAAGTCACGGGTTCGATCCCTGTCGACTGTATTCAACCAACATACAAAAATTAAACAATGATGATGTGCCACATGGCGGTTCAAAATTGGGATACGTGGCCTAATTGCACTGTTCCACATCTTCAGACTGTACCATGACACTTGTCGAGATATTGAAGTGCCATGTGTCAGATGGAACCGTGAGCTGGAACCCTGATCACTAGAACCATGATTTAATTTTTGACCACCGGAACCATGTGCATTGACCGTTGACTTTGACGTGTTGAATTTTGACTTTTTTCCTAATTTGGTCCTTAAATTTGACCTTGCATAACTTTTGCATACGATGTATGTTTTCGCTTGTTCAAGTTGCATTGGAATCAGGCGAAGATCACGACAAATTGAGCCTGGTTTTAACTACATCTGAGAACTTTGAATTTTGAGATATTTGAGGATCCACTTGGATCAATAAGAAGCACATATACAACCTACATGCATGCATGACAAAGATATTTCTCCCATCTATTCCAAGGGTTGAACCATGCTCTAATACCACCATGTGGTATAAGATATCACCCAAAGAGAACGAAACCCGCTCTGATACAACCCTGTAACACCATCCTCCCACATTTACCCAAGCTCACTAGTATAGCAAGGTAAACATGTGATAGAGAGTTACTATGATATGATTCAACCTCCTAGATCACCTTAAGGAAGTGGAATCAACAAACCAAAACTTTACAGACCTTTCGCAAGAGCTACAGGACCCCCAAAAGCAAAACCACCCTTTTAGGTGCCTAGATCTTGAGTTAATTTTTTTTTTACTTAGATGGACTACCAGTCATATGCACAAGTTTGCATCCATGCGAATATAGGCCTCCAGTGGCATGCACAAGTCTGCATCCATGTGACTATAGGCCTCTAGTCGCATGCATAACCACTGTAGTCTTTTTCAACCAATTATGTGCCTGAGACAGCGAAATTTGTGCCACCTTTTCAGGGCTAGACTCCATGTCACTGGCAAGACCTTTATGAAACTTTCCAAAACAATAAATAACACAAATACAAATCTTCTAACACAAAACTTAATCAAGGACTTGGCCTAAGCAAGCCTAACCATGACATAAATTTTGTTAAACACATAGCGAACATGTAATCTATAGGTCATGAATGCATATATAAACATAGGGGTATGAAACTTATCTGAGATTCACCAATAAGGTATAATTACCTCTGATAATAGCTACAATAACATTGTTAGTCAATGCATTCATCAACCGTTCATATTTTCATCAAACATGTCAAGATCCATAGACATTATACATCGTATAGCCAACATATAACTAACAAATAACCAGCATAGAAACCAATGAATATCCAATGTCATATAAGCCATGGAAACTTAGCCATAATATCACCATCATAATCAATACATATGCTGAGAGATCACAATAGAAAATACCTTTTACTAACATATGAAAATGCCAACCAAGTCAGCGACTTCCACAAACCACCCGACCATAGGTTGGGTTGAACCAAATATTTCCTTTAGCCAATCACCCTCACGCCATATTCCAAGCATGAATGTGGGATATCATGGAATAAACCAAGAAAAATCAAACCAAGGCTTCCAGAGGCAAAACTGCCTGAACCCTCAACCAGTGATTCCACCTCATGGTCGAACATCACTAACCATCACCAAATCGGTCTCTACCAAAGTTGCTCAGGGCTCTAGAATGTTTGTTCCAAACTGCCTTCCAAGACTAGTAACTCAACCCACAACTATCTCTGGGCTCCAGAGCTTTTTTCCAACCAAGTCTTCTAGGACTATTAACTCGAACCACCAAGGGCTCTAGTGAGTTTTTCCAAACAAGTCTTCCAGGACTAATAACTCAACCCACCAAGGGCTCTAGAGTGTTTGTCCAACCAAGGCTTCCAGGACTAGTAACTCAACCCAAGTTGTTATGGGGCTTCCAGGACTAGTAACTCAACCCAAGTTGTTATGGGGCTTCCAGAGAGTTTTTCCAACCAAGGCTCCAAGAACTAATAACTTAGCCCACAACGATAAGGTAAATGAGCACCAATTAGAAAACAAAAAGGGAAAAAACCCACTACACCATGGTTATCCAGGAAATTGAAAGACTAGGAAAAACCACTATCAATCCAAGCAATTCTCAATGGCAATGACAACTCATAACCAAGAAACCACATGCATGTACCATGCATGCGAAAACTAGCAAGGAAATTGTTAGCACTCCGTAATTTTTCTAGGATGAAGAGGAAACTACAAAGGTAACCACAAATCACTTTAAAGTTTGGATCTATCCCTTCCAGATTCAAAGAGGGCTCCCTCTATGTGAAGTTTTCAATCACTATGTATAAATTTTAGGCTAGATATAAAGATCAAAGATAAGTTTTTTTTTTTAAGGTTTTGGTTGTAGGGAAAATTAAAAGTACATTGGGCATGGAGTCATAAAAATATTCACTAATTAATTACAAATACAAAAAGTAGTTGAAACAGGGCGAGGTAACCAAACTCCTCGATCTTACACAATTATTATGGTATGGACGAGATGAATAAGAGTGAGGATAAATTAAATATAGAGCATACAAATATGAATTATATGCTTAATCTCATAGGGAAACATTTAGATTTGATTAAAAAGCCCGAGCAGAGTACTTTGAGTAAATTATGTTCATAATCTTCTTGTAAACCATTATCCATGATAACCATTAGGTTTGTCTTGAGTTAATTAAGGTAAGTGTCTTAGGTTTTAATAGGATTTTTAAGTTTATAATTTTCAAAATTTCACATGTATGAAGGTTCTTTAGTGATGTTGAAAGGTCATAATTAGTGTTTATGGGAGTCATTGTCAAAGAGAAAGCCAAATTTCCGTTGTGCATAAGTTGATTTAGTCATTATGGAAAATTTGACACTTTTTCATACTTCCGCAGGAAATTCAGTGTAAAAGGGTCAGGAATTTTCTACGGAAGTTATAGACACTTTCGTAGAAAATATACCCTCTCAAACATAGAATTTTCTACCGAATTCGTTTTTTTTGCTAACAATAAAAAAGTGTACAGAATATAAAAAAAGGTTTGGTCAGAGATTGTCAGATCATATTGGCTCTTAATTGCTTATCATTGTTATCTTCCATCATTTTTTGAAATGCATGTTTCTCAGTCATCCTATCCCCTTTTCACTTTTTCATTCTGATTACTTGTCAAGAATACACCTTATATCATCCTTGTCAGCTGCTTGGTTTATCTCAGTATCGGTCTGGAGGTCAAGGATGTCTGTCTAGCTGTCTCAGGGTTAAAGCTATGTGTGTTGTCTCTAAAAGTCTTTGCAGGTGTCAAGGAAAGGGCTGACTATTCAATTCAATTTGGAACCATGGCATCACAAAAGAATCAATATAAAGGAGGATTTGTTGTTACATATGAGCCCATGAACATGAAGCAGCTAGAAGAATACCCCACCTTCTCCCAAGTGCTTGATAGAGTGGGTTGTCTCTAGTTCTGTCAAATATTGCAGGGACATCACTAACAAGTTTCAAAGGACTTTGCTATAAATTTTATAGGCACGGGGTCAAAAGTGGGAATGTTAAGTTTTGGTGTGTCCCCAGACACCATTGCGCAAACCACTGAGATCCCCAAATCAAGAGAGTCATGGTTCAAAGTACAATAGTTTAAATTGAAAAATTGTGATGAATTATTTAAAGAAAAACACAGAGGCATCGATATGGATTCAGGCATCCATAAAACATGCCTTAAAGAGTATTTTTCAAATTTTCTAATGGTGATCCAGAAGTATTTCACCTGTGAGGGTAGATTCACCACAGTATATCAATACCATTTTAAATTGTTGCTACACTTCACAAGCAACCCTTAGATTTTCCTTTTTATTTGTTTAGAAGCTTAGGCAAAATGGTAGACAAAGTTCGAGCCAAACCTGAAACCTGTGATACCTCAATTTTTCACCATGGTCTAATCAAATTACTGGTGGTTTAAGAATGAAAAAATTTGAATAGATATTGGCCTACATTTTTGTTTATGAGTGGATATGAATTTAATGATGTCACCCCTAGGAAAACACCAAGATCTAAGTCCACTACTACAGGGAAAGACAAACCATCTGAAACAGAACATGTAGCACCATCTAAAGCAGAAACTGTAGCTAACCATGATGCAGAGATGCAACCTATGATAGAGCCCATGGAGCTGGAAGTTGAACAAGTGCAAAATACTGTGGTGCTATATAAAACTTCCACAAGGAAACAAATAAAAACATACACAAGGACACATACGAGGGTTACTAGAAGTCAAACTGAAGGAAGAGGAAAGTTAGCAGATATCTTGGAGGCTATTGACATTGAATAAAGCCCCATTGTACGGGTTGTTGAAATCAAGGAGACAAGGAACTCAAAATAAAAACAAAAGAGCCAAGAAATTAGGCTTTGCTCAAGATGATTCAGGTTTTATCTTGAAGCCTAGAAAACCATTCACAAGATCACAACAATCAAAGAAAAAGATGTATGAGCAACCATTGATGCTTGAAAAGTCACTAAGGAGAAAGTTGACATCAAAAGAAAAACTTCCATAGGAGCATCCAACAAAGGCAGAATCAATGAAGAGAAATAAAGGTAAAGAACAGGTACAAGAAAATATTGAGGTGAGGCTTCTACGAGAACAATTAAGTGATGCTAGAAATGAGGTAATAGAATCAAATTGATTTTTGAGGAATTCAAGCAAGACATATCTAAGAAATTAGATTATTACATTGAAATGGCAGATAGATTAGGAAATATGTTAAAGAGGAAATTGCCTCTACACAGGGTGATGAAGCATATATGCAAAAGAAATCGGTGGTTGCAGGTAGAGAGGAGAAGGTTGCAGGATCAAGCCAAAGACCTAGAAGCACAAATGTAGATGATACAAGCTAAAATTTTGTACAGGGGCCTAAAACTCATGAATGTTCATGATGATGCTGCTCCATAAGCATGGTAAGATTACACATTTTTTTGGCTATACAATGGCTTATGCTATCATAAAACCATATATAGGCTTCTACAAATGTTTTGGAGGTGATACAAATGTTTTGGAGGTGATACAAATGTTTTTGAGGTGATATAAGGAAGAAAGTACAAAACCTCTCAAAACTACGTACTTCTGTAGCAACTCCCACGCTTGAAGGCATAAATTTGCTACGGAAGTGTTGTATCTTTTAGTGGAGGTAAACATCAACCCTAATTTCAAAAAATATAAGGTTAAAGGCATGAGTTTAACTTATTAACCTCAAGGAAGACCCTGGAATAGCTAGACAAGTTAAAAATTATGAAAAAGAGTTGATTTTGGTATTTTCTACGAAAGTTCGCTACCGAAGTGCCTATACTTTGTTTTTTCTAGCGTTAGGAGTTTTTTGTGACTTTGGGGTAGTAAATGCAGTGAAGAAGTGAATAAATCACAAGGTATTAACATGCATATTATTATGTATTTTGTTCAATAGGACAACTCAACAATCAACCTCCATGTGGCAGACAACTCATCAAATCAACAAAGCATGCGAACTCATCAATACAGCTCACCATCTCAAGTAAAGTTCACGAAGTCTTAACTCCAGTGCATTAAAAAACCAACATCTCAGCAGTCAGATTGGTTCGATAAAGACTACAAACATAGTTTGTTAGATGTTTGTTGGAGTTATTTAATGTTCATAGATTCCTATTTGAATACAAACTCTTTCAAAACATAAAATATCCCCTTTAATGCTCCATGTGATGTAATCCTATTTGAATTAGGTATCTAGGTCAAGGTATCGAAGTCTAGCCCATGTGGCATACCATTGTAAAGAGACCTCACTCTATAAATGGGGGAGTTTTTGAGTTTGAAATGTTTGATGAATGTTATGAGCAAGCTACTATGTAAATTTTCTATATCAAGCTAATACACAGTTTACAGTAGTCGCCTTCAAAACTTGAGATTCTTCTTGGCTTATGTTTTGTCTCTTCAATTTATATATTGTCATGAACCTCGTGGTATTGTTATTTCTTGGAATTCATAACTTTGTGCTCCAGTTTCCTTCATGTACTATGTTTTACTGTAAAATTTATGTTTTAAGTCATTTGCCTCAGCTTCCATGAATGCATTTTCTAGTAATTGAATCTCTTTAGCTGAATCCATGCCAAATGGTAGCATCATACACTCGTCCACCTGCAAAATCACATAAAAAAAAAAAATATTTAGCCATCTACAATAGAGATCTTATTTTGAGTATTCATTTGTTGTCTTTGAGAGATCCCTCTCTGATTGGAAGGGCTAAATTCCAGTCCAAAGTGGTTTGAAATAGTTGTGCTAGGTTGATGGTTGACACAAGACAACTACTCTAGCCTAGTGATAACATTTTGGTGCGTCTGTTGGGATTTCGAAGCTAGATTATCCTGGGAAATTGATTCCAATCAAAGTAATTGAGATCTTGAGGGTAGCATGAAATCATAAATATTTGAGGTGGTACTTCTTCCTTGGTGACTCCACTGAGATCCTTAGCTTAAAGGTGGATTCTAAGAATATTCACACAAGGAGTAATCTAGACCCTAATCCACCAGAGATAGTTGATGATCCAGAAAAAATTCTCAAAGGTATTGGAAGCTCATCAAAATTAGGTAATCCATATCTTACAAGAGATTCATCTTTACCCTTTGAGTTTGTTCGAAGTTTTGAGGACTTAGAGTCTGATGAAAACATATAAGAAACTCTTTTTAGAATTAAATCAGAGAATGAATTAACTTAAATTGTATTATATCAACAAAGGTTAGGAATTGATACTACAATTGTGTCAAAAGAAGATAAATAGGGGTTTTGGGAAACTTTCACATTAGAATGATCATTAGAACAAGAGTCATTAGAAAAATTAAAATAACTTGATCCTTTTGACTTATTATTGATAAGGAGGGTTTGTGTCCCTTTACTTGAGTGGAGCTCTTTTGTTTCTAAGCTAAAAATTATTGTCAGCCAATTTCTTAACATCACATCCTCTTTCACTACTGTTTTTTCTAGTCTAATAACTACTCCCTCTGCTACAGTTATGAAAGTTGTAAAGTAGTTTAACTCAATTAAGTGAGTTAAATTCAATTGTGCTAGTTCTAACTGAAGATACACTAGTGAGGGATCAAGTGAATTAATTATTAATTAATTCACAATCAGTGGTCTCACATGCAACTGAAGATTTACTACTATTAACTGCATGCATGTCAGATCCAGTCGAGACCCGATTGAGTTCTAGGTGAAAGGGAAGTAAACTATCAGTTGTGACATTATCTAGTTGCACACATGAAACCACACACACATTGGATGTGACCATGAGGATTGTGCAGACAAGGAAAGCAAGCTTGCACTCATTCAGGGATTGCTATCAGCTAGGATTTCACAGTGGAGGCAGGCTATTTAGAGACAGTAAATTGCCTAAGGAACTTGCCAATTTTTGTATGACAGTGTGAGACAGTTAGCTCATGTACTGAGAGCTCTTGGATTGGAGCTTTGTATGTAATTGTTTCGTGATCCATGATATAATACATAATAGAAGATAGTGGGTTTTTTCGCTATAAACTTTCCCTAGGTAAATTATATGTGTTATGTGTGATTGATATTTCTTCATGATATTTCTAATGGCAATTGTGTTTTAAATTTCTGCAAAGATAAGTAGAAGCGATTATGTATTTAATAGTAGCATATCGTTAGATCTAGATAATCCAGGATATACATGCATTTTGTTTTAAATTTATACATGGTATAAAAGCATAGGATATTGCAGTAGTGAAGTAGGAGCTAATTTTGTTGGTGGAAAGAATTGGAATTTGCAGAAAGAATTTCTTGGTGCTACAGCTGATAAAAGATTGAAATGGCTTCCAATGGCTTGAGGTTAGAGTATGCACTCGAGGGCAGCTCGAACTACATTTCTTAGAAGGACAGGATGGAGGCGGTAATCGAAGATAATGGCTTGAAGGAATTTATTGACAATGATGTTCCTAAGCTTGCTTCATCAAATGCTGCCGATCTTGATGCATGGCAAAAGAAAGTGGAAAAGGTGAGGAGAATTCTGTTGGAGGGAGTATGAGACCACATTGTCTCAAGCATCCATGGGAAAGCCACACCATATGCAATGGGGAAGGCTTTGACGGATCTTTTCCAAAGCAGCCGTGACCATACGAAATTGGCACTCAAAGATAAACTCAGGAAGATCAATATGGAAAAGGGCGACAACATTCCAAAGTATCTCACGAAATTTGTTCAATGTCGGGATGAACTCAGGATTGTGGGAATAATTGTTGTTGATGATGATTTGGTGAGCTTGGATCTCTTGGGACTTCCTAAGAGTTGGCACAATTATGAAGACTCTGATAGTTTGAAGGTTTCTGTGGTGTGAGCTTTGATATTGGGGATTCATAATCTCCACAATATTCATTTTTATGTCAAGAATCTGTCAACAAACGAGAAAAATTTTCAGATTGGGAATGACTGTGGTCGGATCTGGTGTAGGAGGAGTTCAGGCGGAGCACTAGAGATGGCTCTTCATCAAAGAATGATGATGAAGAGGATTGTACTTTGGATTCCAAGGCAAAGAAGGGGAAGGGGAAGAAATTCCATTCTAAATCTGACTCTAAAGGCAAGAAGTTGGATATGTCCAAGGTGAAGTGTTTTCACTGTGAAAAACATGGGCATCTTGCTAGTAAATATCCGCAAAAGAAGAAGAACAAGAAGGTTGTTGGAGCTGCAACCGATGAGGCCCTTGCCTCACAATTTTATCTTGACTTCTCTTTGATTTCATGCATGGTGTCAATTGCATTGGGATTGGTGTGGTATTTGAATAGTGGCACTTCCTTTCACATGACAGGAGATAACGAACTTTTTAGTGAATTGGAGGAGAAAGATCTCCAGATGCATATAGAGATGGGCGACGACAAACAGTATAGTGCTACTGGGATTGGTACCATTACCTTTTAGAGGGAGTTCGATAAACCATTTCAATTGAAAGATGTTATGCATGTTCCATGTCTGAAGAAACATTTGGTCTCAGTCGCAATGTTGGAGGACAAAGGCTATGATGTTTTTTTTAGCGATGGAAAATATTTCCAGCGACATAAAACAACGGGTCAATCCAAGAGTATAGGGATTCGAGTTAAGAATCTCTACAAGCTTGAGGTAGATGGCTGCACTGCCATGATGGGCAGGGCAGAAAAAGTGGTGAGCCGGGATGAGGGCGAATTATGGCATAGGTGATTGAGCCATCTTCATCATGGAGCCTTGAAATTCATGCATCAAATATCTACTGGACTTCCAATGGGAACACTTGCTCAGTTAGATCATTGCAAGGGTTGCACCATGGGGAAGTATGTGAATTCCACCTTTCATGAGAAAAAGAACCATGCTTCGGGGATCCTTGAGAGAGTTCACACAGAGGTGTGTGGACCGTTCTCGGTTGCTTCAACAGCAAAACATAAGTACTATGTTATTTTTATTGATGAATTTTCTCGTAAACGCTGGATCTTATTCATGCAGAAGAAGGATCAAACATTCTCAAAGTTCTGTGGGTTTAAGGCATTGGTGGAGAAAGAGTTGGGGAAGCAATTGAAGGCTCTGAGGAGCGATAATGGTGGAGAATACATCTTTAACGAATTTAAGAACTTCTGCAGTAAAGAAGGAATTTGAAGAGAAATCATAGTGCCTCATAACCCACAACAAAATGGGGTCGTGGAGAGGAAGAACAGAATGATCGTGGGTGTAGCACGAGCGATGTTGCATGATCATAGCCTACCAATGAATTTGTGGGCGGAAGCATGAAACATTGCAGTTTATATGCAAAACCATTGTCCTCATAGAGTACTTGGCATGAGTACACCTGAAGAAACTTTCAATGGTAAGAAACCAAATGTTTCACACTTTAAGATTTTTGGCTCATCTGTTTATGTGCATGTGACCAAGAATGCAAGGAAGAAGCTGGAGTCGACTATTGAAGTTGGAATTTTTGTGAGGTACACATAAACACCCCATAATTTTTGTGTGTATTTTCCTAACAGTAAGATGATTGTTATGTGACGGGATATAAAATTCGATGAAGGGAAAGCCACACGGTTTTCTCTTGAGAGGGAGATGGACTTGCATGCGGAGGAGGAACTACTGGTTCCCAAAGATGAGTCTCTAGATGTGGATCAGCCATAGGAGGGGGTTCATGGAGTGGAGGAGTCCACTCATGTAGAGTCAACCATCAGAACTGGCAGAAGGCGTACCACAAAAGTTGATAGGCTGAGACTTGATGTTGCACAGAATGTAGGAGCCCCTACTTTACAGCGCAGACTAAGACAGTCTCTTGACCGATTTACTAGATACATGGATCTCATGAGCAAATTTATTTTCACTGAACCTTCTTCCTTTCAGGAAGCAGTGCAGGAGCCCACATGGGTAGATGCAATGGTGGAGGAGTATGACTCCATTATCAAAAACAATGCTTGGGAAATTGTTCCAAGGCCGATTAATAAATCAATGGTAGGTTCGAGATGAATCTACAAGGTAAAGCAAGCTGCTGATGGGAGTGTAGAGAAATACAAGGTCAGATTTGTGGCCCGGGGCTTCTCACAGATCGAGGGGATAAATTATGAAGAGACCTTTGCACCTGTCGCAAGGTATTCTTCCACAAGGACCATCCTTGCTCTCTCACCGCAGATGGGCTGGCATATTCATCAGATGGATGTGAAGACTATGTTTCTCAATGGGATCATTGAGGAAGAGGTGTACATAGAGTAGCTTGGAGGTTTTGAGATCTTCAACAATGATTCGCATGTGTGCTGACTCAAAAGAGAAATGTATGGGCTGAAGCAAGCACCCTATGCTTGGTACACTCGGATATACATCTATTTCACCGAACTAGGCTTCACCAAAATTGAATTAGATTGAAACCTATACCAAATTTTGGTGGAGGGTAAGCTTTTAATCATTGTTCTTTATGTTGATGATTTAATATTGACTGGTGATGAGCAGTTGATACACTCATGCAAGGAGGATCTTGCAAAGGAGTTCGAGATGAAGTATATGGGCCTCCTTCATTGTTTCCTTGGATTGGAAATATGGTAGCGAGATGGTGAAATTTTTGTGTCTCAAGGTAAGTATGCAAGGGATATATTGGGTAAGTTTCACATGGAGGGCTGAAAACCCATGGATACTCCTCTTCCAGGAAACTGGAGGAAAGAGGATGCTACTTCTGGAGAGGTAGTGGATGCTACTATCTATCGAAAGTTAGTGGGCTCGCTAATGTATCTAGGGAACACGAGACCGAACATTTGCTATGCGGTTAACCAGTTGAGTCAAGATATGGTTAAGCCTACCAAGCTCTTTTGGAAGGTGGGTAAGCATGTCCTGAGATACCTAAGGGGCACATGAGAGTATGGTTTATGGTACAGACAGACGGATGGAGTGAAGTTGTGTGGCTTCATGGATGCAAATTGGGCGGGCAGCCCAACGGACAGAAAGAGCACATCAGGGGGGATCTTTAGTATTGGATCTACAACTGTTTCTTGGTACAGCAGGAAGTAGATATCCGTGGCACTCAGTTCAGCGAAAGCGGAATACATGGCAATGACTCAAGCTGCATGTGAGGCTATCTAGATGAGAAAGATCTTGGTTGGTTTGTTTGGTTCTCATTTAGATCCTATAGTGATTCATTGTGATAATCAGAGTTGCATTAAACTCTAAATTAATCCTCTGTTTCATGATAGATCTAAGCATATATATATCTGGTACCATCATCTCAAATATTATGTGCAGAAGAGGATCATGTTGCATCAGTACATTCCTACGGAAGGTCAGGATGCAGATATTTTGATGAAGGCGCTCACCAGGAGAAAATTTGAATACCATAGAGACATGATCGGGGTGAAGGATAATCCCTTTCTTATTGAGAGGGAGTGTTGAGATTCAACAAGAAGATCCTAGTGAAAATTAAGCACCTACACTAGGATGGAGCCTCAGGCTATTTTTAGGTGGATGTCTATTTATAGATGCATGAGAAAATTCTATTTACAGATGCATGTCTATTTATATATGTGTGTGAAAATTCTATTTATAGATTGCATGTATATTTATAGATGCATGTCAACTATTATTATCCCTTAATATTAGTTGGACAATAAACAATAATCTATTCTCACTGAGCACTTGGAAATAGTTAAATAAAGTGGCAAATTAGTTAGCTAAAGGAATTTTGAGTTAAGAGGTCGGTTAGTGGGACATGCAAGTGGACTTAGTTGTAACTGAGTGATTCAAAGTTGTAACAGAGTTGGAAGTGCATTTATGAAAGTCGTTTAACTCAGTTAAGTGAGTTAAACTCAGTTGTGCTAGTTGTAACTGAAGATACAATAGTGAGAGATCAAGTGAATTAAATATCAATTAATTCACAATTAGTGGTCTCACATGCAACTGAATATTTACTACCATTAACTGCATGCATGTAAGATCCAGTGGAGACCCAGTTGAGTTCTAGGTGAAAGGGAAGTAAACTATCAGTTGTGACATTATCCGGTTGCACACATGCAACCACACACACATTAGATGTGCCCATGAGGATTGTGCAGTCAAGGCAAGCAGGATTGCACTCATTCAGGGATTTCTACTAGCTGGGATTGTGCAGTGGATGCAGACTGTTTGGAGACAGTAAATTGCCTAAGGAACTTGCCAATTTTTGTATGACAGTGTGAGACAGTTAGCTCATGTACTGAGAGCTCTTGGATTGGAGCTTTGTATGTAATTGTTTCATGATCCATGATATAATACATAATAGAAGATTGTGGGGTTTTTAGCTCTAATATTTCCCCGGGTAAATTATATGTGTTATGCGTGATTGATCTTTCTTCATGATATTTATATTGGCGATTGTGTTTTAAATTTCTGCAAATATAAGTAGAAGCGATTCTGTATTTAACAGTAGCATATTGTTAGATCAGGAGAATCCAGAATATACATGCATTTTGTATTAAATTTCTACAAACAATAAGTATGAAGTGGAAGTTAGACATAGGCCATCCATTCTCGATAATATAAAAAATTGGAAAGTGTTTGACTCTGATCAACAAGTCAAAAAATTTCTAGAATTAAAGGAAGAGTTTGAAAACATCCAGTTTGACCAACAAAACATTTTTGCTGAAACCAAAGCTAATTCAAAGGTCATACAACTGAAAAACAATTGTATTCCTAAAGGATTAATCCCTCTTGAATTTTTTTTGATCAAAATGATGTAGCTAAGAATCCTAAGATGAAATCTGATGATGAGGAAGTTGAAAGTTGTAATCTTGGTACCGCAAAAAATCCCAAGTTGGTTAAATTCTCCAAGATCCTTTCTTCAGAATTAAAAGGTATGTTAATTTGATGAAGAGGTGCATTGATTTTTTTGCATGGAATTATGCATATTTGAAGAGATATGATCCTAGCATCATTCAACATACAATACCCATCAACAAAAATGAAAATTCTTTCAAACAAAAATTGAGGAGCATCAATCCATTGCTTGTTCCATTAATTGAAAAGGAAATTAAGAAGTTGTTTGAAGCAAAGGTAATTATTCTATTGAGATTTTGCATGTGGCTCACTAATTTGGTACCTGTAAGGAAGAAAAATGGGGATATTAGGATATGCATTGTTTCAGAAATTTCAACAAGGCATCTCTTAAGGATAATTATCCTCTTGAAAAGATGCACCACATATTGCAAAACATTGTTGTATCTCAAAGGATGTCGATGTTAGATGGCTTCTAAGGCTATAACCAGATATTAGTACATCGAGATGACCAAGAGAAGACAACCTTCACTACACCATGGGGAAGATTTATGTATGCCAAGATGCCCTTTGGACTCATGAATGCAGGAGAAACTTTTCAGAGGGCAATGGACATTGCATTTGCATAAGAAAAGGACATATCCGTGGTTTTTATTTGGATGACATCTTTATGTCTCAAAGAAGGAAGAAGAGCATGTCAAGCACTTGGAAAGGATTCTCCAAAAATGCAGAAAAAATGGCATTTCTCTAAATCCCACCAAAAGTATTTTTACTTTGACAACCAGAAAGATTTTGGGTCTTATAATATCAAAAGAGAGAATTAATATTGATCCAAGTAGGGTTGCTTCTATTCAGAAGATATATTTTCCTAGAAATAGAATGGAAATCCAATCCTTTTTAGGCAAGGTGAATTTTGTTAGAAGTTTTATCCCCAATTTTGCAGAAATTGTGAAGCATATCACCAAGATGCTTAGGAAATATTGTGATATTAAATGGATAGATGAGGTGAAACAATCTTTTGAAGAGATAAAAAAAGTCTCTTACTCAAGCTCCAACACTCATAAATCCTGATTTTTCAAAAGAATTTCTGGTTTTTAATTTTGCTTCTGAGCATACCATTGCAGGAGTTTTATTACAGAGGAAGCAACAAGGTAATGAACAAACAATTTATTTTTTCAGTAGGACACTTGGAAATTCTGATTTAAAGTACAACATTATGGAGAAGCAAGCATATGCTCTAGTAAAGGCACTCAAGGATTTTAGAGTTTATGTTGTTCATTCTTACATTGTGGCTTTTGTCCCTAATGTTGTGGTAAAAGACATATTGACCCAAGATGATTCAGATGGAAAGAGAAGTGGATTGCCACTTTGCTGGAATATGATCTAGAGATTAGGCCAAAAAAATTGTTTAAAGGACAAGGATTAGCAAACTTGATGACTCAATAAAATTTTGATTGCCTAGATGTGAATTTTATAGAAGAAATTTCAGATATGGTTAAAGAAGAAGAATTTACCCCTGTAGAAGAAAATTTCACTATATATCATTGGTATAAGGATGTGATTTTCGTTTTACAACATCACAGGGCTCCTCCTGAATTGACAAAGTCCAAATCCAGATTTATGAAGATGAAATCTCTGAGGTACTGCATCTTGAATAATAATTTGTATTGGAAGGATACCGGTGGGATACTCCTAAACTGCTTATGAGAAGATGAAGCTGAGAAGGTGATTGATGAATTTCATAAGGGTGAATGTGGAGGTCATCACTATTAGAAAGAAACAAGGGAAAAGATGCTTAGAACAATATTTTATTGGCCTTCAATGTTCAAATATGTTTACAAAAAGATTGTTGTATGCCATGTATGTCAAATATTTGATGGAAAAAGAAAGTTTCTCCCATTACCTTTGAAACCCATATTTGCAGAAGCCCCTTTCCAATAATAGGGATTGGATTTTATTGGTAAGATAAATCCTACATCTTCAGGCCAATATCAGTGGATATTAACAACCATTGATTATTTTACAAAGTGGATTGAAGTAGTCCCTACAAGGCAAGCTACACACTCAATGATCATACATTTTATGGAAAACAATATTTTATCAAGGTTTGGTTGTCCCATGAATATTATCACTAACAATGCTTAGGCCTTCAAGTCTAAGAAGTTGATAAGTTTCTGCAGTCGGTATAATATCACCCTTGGTCACTTCACAACCTATTATCCTCAAGGTAATGTCTTGGCTGAGTCATCAAACAAGAGCATAGTCCGAATTATCAAGAAATTTTTGTAGGAAAACAAAATATCATGGCACTTGAAGCTAAAATTTGCCTTATGGGTTCACAGGATTTGTACCAAAAGATCTATAGGAACTTTTCTTATGAGCTAGTCTATGGTATTGAAGCAATCTTTCCTAGTTCCCATGGAGTTCTGGTGATGAAATTATTGCAGGGATTAGAAGAAGAGCCAAATGCAGTCCAAAGAAGGATTAATTAGCTCATTTCTTTGCAAGAAAAGAGCGAAGAAGTGTAAACTAATTATCAACGGTCTCAAAACAGAGTCAAAAAGACATTTCACAGAAAGACAAAGGAGGAAAATTTCAATAATCAAGATGTGGTTTTGAGGTGGGAGGCTAAGATAGAAGACAAAGGGAAACATGGAAAATTTTAAAATATCTGGAAAGGGCCCTATAAGATAGCATCATATCATGGAAACAACACTTTATTACTCCAAGAGATGGATGGACAATTGTGTCAAGGAGGACCTGTCAATGGCAGGTTTCTCAAACACTATTCTTCTTAACTCACTATGTTGAAAGAAACACCATTGTATATATTCCATTTTTCTTTATCATGCTTGCAAGTGAAGGTGATATTTTCAACAAGTTTGAGCCCGATGAGAAGGCCATAAAGACTTGGAGAGGACATCATCAAAGTTGTAATTTTCAGTTTTGAATAAGGCACTAGAGCTACTGGTTCTTTGTTGCACCATAAGGGTGCAACATCCCCATTGGAGCCACTGTTATCCATGATAACCATTAGGTTTGTCTTGAGTTAATTAGGGTAAGTGTCTTAGGTTTTAATAAGATTTTTAAGTTTATAATTTTCAAAATTTTCATATGTATGAAGGTCCTTTAGTGATGTTGAAAGGTGATCATTAGTGTTTATGGGAGTCATTGTCAAAGAGAAACCCAAAATTTCATTGTGCATAAGTTGATTTAGTCATTATGGTAAATTTGACACATTTTCATACTTCCGCAACAACTTTAGTGTAAAAGGGTCAGGATTTGCTACGAAAGTTCCTGACACTTCCATAGCAAATATACCCTCTCAAGCACACGATTTGCTACCGAATTCGGATTTTTTTTGCTAATGGTAAAAAAAGCGTAAAGAGTATAAAAAATGGTTTGGTCAAAAATTCTTAGAGCATATTGGCTCATAATTTCTCATCATTGTCTTTTTCCATCATTGTTTGAAATGCATGTTGCTCAGTCATCCTATCCCCTTTTCACTTTTTCATTCTGATTCCTTGTCTCAAATACGCCTTATATCATCCTTGTGAGCTGCTTGGTTTATCTCAGTATCGATATTGAGGTCTAGGATGTCATTCTAGCTGTCTCAGAGTTAATTCTATTAGTGTCAAAATCTCTGTGTGTTGTCTCTAAAAGTATTTGCAGGTGTCAAGGAAAGGTTTGACTGTTCATTTCAATTTGGAACCATGGCATCACAAAATAAGCAATGTAAAGGAGGAGTTGTTGTTATATATGAGCCCAAGGACATGAATCAACCATAAGAAGATGCCACCTTCTCCCAAGAATTTGATAGAGTGGGCTACCTCTGGTTCTGTCAAAAATTGTAGGGACATCATGGACAAGTTTCAAAGGACTTTGCTATCAAATTTATAGGCACAGGGTTGAAAGTGGGAATGTTAAGTTTTGTTGTGTCCCCAGACACCATTGCACAAGCCACTGAGATCCCTATATCAGGAGAGTCATGGTTCAAAGTAAAAACGTTTAAATTGCAGAATTATGATGAATGCTTGAAAGAAGAACACAGAGGCATCGATATGGCTTCATGCATCCCTGGAACATGCCTTAAAGAGTATTTTTCAAAATTTATAATGGTGATCCATAAGTATTTCACCTGTGAGGGTAGATTCAACACAATATATCAATACCATTTAAAATTATTGCTACACTTCACAGGTAAGCAACCCTTAGATTTGCCTTTTTATTTTTTTAGGAGCTTGAGCAAAATTGCAGACAAAGTTCAGGCCAAAAATGAAAGCAGTGATACCTCAATTTTTCACCATGCTCTAATAAAATTGCTGGTGGTAAAAAAATTGAACGGAGATTGGCCTACATTTTTTTTATGAGTGGCTATGAATTTGATGTTGTCACCCCTAGGAAAACACCAATACCTAAGTCCACTACTCCAAGTAAAGACAAACCATATGAAAAAGAACATGTAGCACCATCTGAAGCAGAACATGTAGTTGACCATGATGCAAAGATGCAGCCTATGGAATTGGAAGTTGAACAAGTGCAAAATATTGTGGTGCCAAAGAAAACTTCCACAAGAAAACAAATAAAAACATACATAAGGACACATAGTAGGGTTATTAGAAGTCAAATTGAAGGAAGAGGCATGTTAACATATATTTGGAGGCTATTGAAATTGAATATAGCCCCATTTTACAGGCTGTTGAAATCAAGGAGACAGAGACTCAAAAGAAAAACAAAAGAGCCAATAAATTAGAATTTTCTCAATATTATTCAGGTTTTATCTTGAAGCCTAGAATCCCATTCACAATATTACAATAGTCAAAGCAAAATATGTATAAGAAACCATTGATGCCTGAACAGTCACCAAGGAGAAATTTTCCATCAAAAGAAAAATTGCCAGAGGAGCCTCCAGTAAAGGAAGAATCAGTGAAGAGAAGTAAAGGTAAAGAATAGGTACAAGAAAAGACAGAGGTAGAGCTTCTGTAAGAACAGTTAAGGGATGCTAGAAATGAGGTAATAGAATCAAAATTTCTTTTTGAGGAATTCAAGCAAGACATATCTAAGAAACTGGATTATTACAATGAAGTGGTAGATAGATCAGAAAATATGTTAAAGAGGACATTCCCTCTACACAGGATGATGAAGAATCTACGTAAAATATATAGATGGCTGCAGATACAGAGGAGAAGGTTGCAGGATCAAGCCAAAGACCTAGAAGCACAAATGCAGATGATACAAGCTGAACTTTTGAAGAGGGGCCTAAAATTCATTACTATTAATGGTGATTCTGCTCCATAAGCATGGTAATATTACACATTTTTTTAGCTATACTATGGCTTATGATATCATACAGGCATATATAGGCTTTTATAAATGTTTTTGAGGTGATATAAGGAAGAAAGTGCAAAATCTCAGAAAACTAGGTACTTATGTATCAACTCCCAAGCTTGAAGGCAGAAATTTGCTATAGAAGTGTTGTAGCTTTTCACGGAGGTAAACATCAACCCTAATTTCAAAAACTAGAAGGTTCAAGGCATGAGTTTAACCTATTAACCTCAAGGAAGACCCTGAAATAGCTATAAAGGTTAAAAATTATGCATAAGGGTTGATTTTGGTATTTGCTACGGAAGTTCGCTACCGAAGTGCCTATACTCTCTTTTTTTCCAGCATTAGGATTTTTTTTACGATTTTGGGGCTGTAAATGCAGTGAATAAGTGAATAAATCACAAGGTAGGAACATGCATATTATTATGTCTTTTGTTCAAGAGGATAACTCATTAATCAACCTCCATGTGGCTGAAAGCTCATCAGATAAACAAAGCATGCCAACTCATCAATACAACTCACCATCTCAACTCAACTTCAAGAATTCTTAACTCCAGTGCATTAAACTACCAACACCTCAGCAGTCAGTTTGGTTCGATAAATATGACAAGCATGGTTTGTTAGATGTTTGTTGGAGTTATTTAATGGTCATAAAAGCCTATTTGAATACAAACTCCATCAAAACACAAAATATCCCTATTAAATATCCATGTGATGCAATCCTATTTGAATTAGGTCTCTAGGTCAAGGTATCAAAGTGTAGCCCATGTGGCAGACCTTTTTAAAGAGACCTCACTATATAAATGGGGGATTTTTTGAGTTTGAAAGGGTTGATGAATATTATGAGAAAGCTACTATGTAAATTTTCTCTATCAAGCTAATACATAGTTTACATAAGTTTCCTTCAAAACCTGAGTTTCTTCTTGACTTATGTTTTGTCTCTTCAGTTTATATATTGTCATTAGCCTCGTGGTATTATGATTACTTGGAATTCATAACTTTATGCTCCAGTTTCCTTCATGTACTATGTTTTGCTGTAAAAGTTATGATTTAAGTCATTTGCCTCAACTTCCATGAATGCATTTGCTAGTAATTGAGTGTATTTAGTTGAATCCATGCCCAATGGTAGCCATCATACACTCTTCCACCTAAAAAATCACATAAAACACAAAAATATTTAGCCATCTACAATAGAGATCTTATCTTGAGTATTCATTTGTTTTCTTTGAGAGAGCCCTCTCTAATTGGAAGGGATAACTTCCAGTCCAAAGTGGTTTGAAATAGTTGTGCTAGGTTGATTGTTTACATAGCCCAACTACTCCAACCTAGTGATAACATAAACAATCAAGAAAAAACATCCATGTGAAAACTAGAAGGAAAGACAATTTGACAAAGAGAAAAACATCACCATTCATCTGACGCAAGAATCCTGAAACAATACTACCTCTGTATTTTTGAATTGACTACTTCAAAATAAATTCCACAATTTACAATCAAAGATAAATCTTCTCCTTTTCCACAATCAACCCTTCCTACTTCTTTCTACACAATATTTATAGAGTGTGTCTCAAAATTATTTGAACTATAAATAAAATTGATTACAAAAATAATAACTACTAGAGTGATGTAGATATTTAAAAAATAGAACTGAAGAGTAGCAATTCTGGAATGATTTTGATTTTCTTCATATTTTTAGGATTATTGTTGATGATAGTAGCTATAATCTTGATCCTCTACCAACTGCTCCTCACATGTAGGATTCTATTTGATTTACTCGATGAGCTCCATTAGTTATCACATATGCTTTCACTCGGAATAGAGAAATTAACCATACTTCTAAATCTTTCATCCACCTTAGTGTATGTCTAAAAAGTTGGTTTATTCATAAACACGTGATGGATTTCATGCTGAATAAACAAGTCATATTGTAAACCTTCAATAAAAGTTTCTCCACTTATAGTTCCTCTTACTTTGGCAAATTTGGATTTATCTATAGCTATGTTGCACAATTGGTCCATGTAAGTTTATAATGGAATCAATTTACCATTAGAAGTTCTCAAATATGGAAGCCCTTTCTCCTGCAATAAACTAAATTTTCTGTTGACTCTATTTACTTGTAGCGTTAACTCTTTGCACTTGTTTTCTAGCTGCACAATAAGATTTTTCTTTGTCGAAAATATTTTAACCTCCATGAATGTATTTTTTTTGTCCTGAATTTGTAGTTCTTCGAGCTCATCTTTGGTTTTTTTATTTCAGAACCTTGATGATATTATGTGCTTCTACTGGCATATGTTCAATATCAGCTTTTGTTTTTTCAACTGTTGCCTTGACATTTTTCACCAACTCTTCTTGATCAAATACAATTTGGATGGATGACCATAGATATGTGATATTGGCATTAATATTATACCATATGTTTTTCTTTTTTGTTGTGCTTGTGACTGCTAATTCTTACTTTTACTTTAAAATTGATTCCATAGCTGTCTCCATCTTCTTAATTTGAATGTTCCGTTCAACTATCAATTTGAACAAATTATCTTTCTGTACTTCCAGATGAGTAATTTATTTAGTCCGTGGGTGCTCTATAGTTGGGAGCTTGAGCTATTTTCTTAGAGCTTGAATATCATCATTTTTGTTTTTTTTATCATCTCCTCAGTTGCTTTAATGTCACTAGGATCATAACATAGTTTAATTACCAAATCTTCAAGAGCCTTAGTTCTGGTGTATTTGGCTAAGGATGGAATTCTTTCAATATTCAGTTGTGAATTAATGTTGTTCAGAGAGGCTTGCATTTTAGAGGTTTCCATGGTTGAACTTTTTAATGTTTAATATATTGTCTCACCAGCTTGTTTATGTAAGTCAATATGATCAATTCCATGGATCTTCTTGGTGTCAAAAGCAAAGACAAATGTTTTGTAATATTCTCAATTTTTATGGATTGGTACTATAGGTTCCAAGAAAGCTAATTGGAACTTTCCATTCTCTGTATCAATTGCATACAATAATTTGTGCTCGGTGGTAGAATTCTGCTTCCAAATTTCTGAATAAGTCGTGACCTTCAATGCTTCATTTTTCCTGTTAATATCTCTGTAACTGGAAAAAATATTTTGTTGTTTTTCAACCTCGGATGTAGAAGACACATGAGATTCTATTGTCTCTTCAAGATGTGCAAAAGTAGTGGGAAAACATGTTAGAACAACTATAGTTTGCTCCTGGGAGCCCTTTTCTTGTGATGATTCCTCCTAAGAATTTGTCTTATTTCTTCTCTTAAAAACACGAAAGTCTGCAACTTGAGATCCTTAATTTTTAGGAGACATGCTTTCCCTTGCTCTCTTTGTTTCTTTGTCCTTTAAAATAGGATTTTGTAGAGATGTTTGACTGAAAAACTGCTCTTCAACTTCCTGTAGTGTATTCTTTGTCCACTCCTCTTGATTAGCGTACTGCTCTATTTATGGTCTAGGTGTATGTGCATAAGGTGTGGTCTTTTGCTCATCTCTTAATTTTGAAATTATCCCTATAGAAATATTTATTTATTTCTATTTTTTCTTTCTTTTTCTTATTTTTTTCTTTTAAAAGACAAAAACTACTAAAGTAAAAAACAAGTTACAACATCCCTTGGGATAAATAGCTAGACACACACATTACCTTGATCACTGTATTATAGGATCCTAATAATGGCTCTAATGGGGATGGAATCCTCCCTGTGAAGTGTCAAGAACACTGTAGACAAGTAGCCTTATCCATTGGGCACTTATTTGAGTCTTAATCAACTAAAACTCACTTGATTGATCCAAAATCGATTAAGTGAAACTACATTACATATTGTAACAACTCATTAGAAACTTAGGGCCTTCACTCTAGGCTTATATTTCTGATGGAAGTCACCCACACTTGCATTATTTGAAAAAAAAAATGGTATATACAATGATGCATTTGAAACCAACTGAACTTTAGGTTAAATAATGTTTGAATAACCTGCCATTGACAGGGCCTCCAATAAGTAATTCCCCTGTTATATCCTTCAACATATATGCATTGGTCCCATGGAAAGCTTCAATCTTGTAAGGCCCCTTCCACATACTATCAAATTTTCCATTGTTTCCTTTTTCCTCATTTTTGGCATCCCATTTTAACACAAGGTCATCAAGTTGAAAATCATCAACTTTCACCCTCCTATCATCAATCCTTTTGATCTTATCTTGGATTAGCTGAGCATTTTTGTAGACTTCTTCTCTAGTTTGTTGCAATTTATCATTTGATTTGTCCTCCTTTATACATCAGTAGGCTCTACTTCTCTTTCCTGCATTAATCCCAACACTGGAACCCCAAGGAAGTAGGAAAGATACCTCAACTCCATAAACCAATCGGAAAGGCCACATTCCAATGGAATTTTTAGTACTTACCCTTTCTGCCCATAAAGCATTGATCAATTTCTTATTCCATGACTTACTGTTCTCTTGTAACAACTTCTTAATGATATTGACTAAAATTTTGTTAGAATATTCTACTAAGACATTGCCTTGTGGATAACATGTAGTAGAATGTCCAAGCACTCTATGATACTTATTGCATGAATCAATCATCTTTTTCGATTTCAATGCGATAGCATTATCAATGATGATTTTATGAGGACAACCAAACCTAGAAGGAATATTACTTTCCATGAATTAGATAATTACTGAGTCTATGGTTTTCTTAGTTGGAATTTCTTCTATCCATTTGGTGAAGTAATTTGTGGCTGTTAGAATCCACTTGTGTTGAGTTGAAGAACTTGGATGAATCTCCCCAGTGAAGTCCAATGCCCACTGCTGAAAAGGTATCTCTACTTAAATAGGCTTCATAGGCAAAGGTAAAAGTTTCTTCTTCCCTTCAAAAATTTGACAATGATGACAAGTAGATACTCTTTGATGGACATCACTGAACAGTGAAGGCCAATACAATCCTACTCTTAGGATATTATTTTTTGTATTCTTCTAGAAGATATGGCCTCCACTATCACCCTTATGAAACTCTTTCATTGTCATATTTTCCTTATCCTGTAGCAAACAATTTAGCAATATTCCTTATGCATCTTTGCAGTACAAAGACTCATCTAGGATGCAGAATTAACAATCCTTAATTTGAGAAAACTCGCCTTTATTTTAGTCAAACCAGGTGGAGCTTGTAAATGATGCAAAACATATATAGCAGGGGGAAGACATAAACCTTTATTATACCTGTTGGAGCACTTTGTTATATAGTATTATGTCACATTCCACTTTGTGTCATCATGCCACTGGTGTCACAAATTATGTTCTCCATAAAACATGCCTAGAACATCCCTGAAGAAGTGAAAGAAGACTTGCCTTGAAAAGATTCTAAAAATCATGTCAAAAACCTTGTTTTACAAGCCCAACGCAGCCTACATAATTGATTTTTCACGCTTGTCACCTTTTGCAAAACATGTGTCTCACGTTGGCAGCGCTAATTTTGTATGGAAAATTTGTGTTGGTCCTCTTCAGGCAGTTCTTCACAAAAATTAGGAGAATCTTCCCTTACTAGAAGGCTCGAGAACAACAATGTAGTTTCAGGTAGTTGATGATAGCAATAAGAGGTACCATTCATGGGCATGGATCCTCTTTGCATGGACCTTTCCCTTAATATGTGGAACTTCACCCACCTTTTATGGATCCTCAACTCCCTCTCCTTCCCTATAAATGAAACCCCCACCTTCTACTAATGTTGGTTGCCATCCTATGAGTTGAGCATGCCTAATTGATGCCCATTTGCGAAGGACGAAGCTATTTGAAGGAGAAGAATAGGACTTGGAGTCTCACTTGAAGGAGGCTTCCAACATCAAGGCTTCTTATTGTATTGCTCCCTTTATTATTCTATTAATAATACATTATGTGTTTCTTTTCCATAAATATATCAATTATCATCTATTTATTGTAGTGTTCCTTGATCCAATGCACAACTTGTACTAGAAGCTATTTTTCTTTGTATTTCGTTTGTTGTCTCCACTTGTTCTTCCTTGCAGGCATTCATCTCCATCGACAGAGAGGAGATCGTGAACATGGAAGCGAAAAAATAAAGGTTGACACGAAGGAAATGCATTAGCGTCAGAAAGAAGTAGGAAATATATCCTCCTTCATATTTTTCAAGCATAAGTTAGGAAAGGTTGCATATATTTGTCTCATTTGTTGCTAGATCCTCTCATTGGAATAGAGGGATCATTTCTATCCACAAAAAGGATTGCCTACACAACAAAATGGAGACTCCATTGGGGAACCATTAACCCTTCAATCCTCCTTGTCTTTTTGGTCTCTTTAATTAGTTTGGCCAACCACCTTATAGTCCATCATTTTTATTGCTTATAAGTTTGCATTATGAGTAGTACGGTCTTTAGAGTTTCAAGTCTGGAGTTATTTTCAGTGTTGATTGTCTTTTCCTAAGCTCTCCTCACCCAACGCGTTTTCTCTAGAAAATAGAGCGTTGTCAGCACGTATTTAATTGTAAACATTCGCGCTTAATTCCCTCGTTACCACTATCTGCCCGCATTGGTCTTTAAAAGTGAGAATTTCAGGGTATCTTAATTGAAAGTCTAGAATGTTTTGATCTCTGAGGTCCTTTTCCTGCTTTGTGTGCTTTACTTTCTGATTTATTTTTATTACATTCTTTCTCGTTTGCAAAATTTTATCTCATGTTCAAGTAGTGAAAAATATCTCGAGGTCAATCTTTGGTTCTTTGGGTGATTGTTGTTTGCATGTGTTACTAATTTGTTGTTTGATAGACATCTTAGTTCTTTTGGAAATCAAAAAATAATTGCATCTTGCATTTGTTAAGTTTCCTCTCAAAATTGATCATTGCTTATAAGAATTGCATTAGTTTTGCATTGCATTAGAAAATCAATTATTGAGGTTATCTTCAAGCATAGACTACATTGCTTAGTGATTGAAAGTTGATAAGTGCATTCTTTTTAAAGTTAAAGAAAAAGCAAAAAAAATTATATAAGTGAACTTTGGTGATTTCAATTCATTTTCTCTTTCATTGCTGCATTTGAAAAGTGAAAAGGAAATATATAGTTTGGAATTTCTTGTTTGTTGCATCTTTTTTTGATTGCATCAATGTTTTTACTTCTTCCCTATACTAGATAGCTTTCGCCAAAATGAAAAGAGTCTTTTTCTCATATTAGTTTCATCATAGGTGTGTTCAGGTGACATCGATCTTTGAAGCCTTAAAACTGAAACATAACTCAAGATCAACTTTAAAATTTACCTCAATTAACCTAAGAAGCATTTGGAACATTAACGCAAACATTTAGAGGTCTAGGCTAGAGACATTTTCCGGCGTCGTAATACGTAGGAGTTATCGTTGTTTTCCAACGTTGTATCATAAGGGTGATATCATGTTCCATGTATGGAAGTGTATAGGACCATTCTCCATTACTTTCAGGTATATCGGAGGCGCTCCATCCATGGTAAGTATATGGGAACGCTCTCATCGAGGTTACACATTAGACAATACTACTACGAACTGCACTCCCACATACTGTCGTGTATATTTTTGGGAGTCTCCACTACGTTGTTATCCATCTGTAGGTAACTGAGTCGACCACCTTGTAAAACGTGATACACCAAACACAACATTCGGGGAGATCAGATGTCGTACGTTAAGTCCTTGGTTCGCCAAGGTATATATTGCATTTCACGATTTCTTAGTAATACTTTATGCCTAGATTGCCCCTTTTTGATTTATTTGTTGTTAATTTCTAAAATTTATTGCTTTCGGAATAGCATCCTGCCCGCAGAACAACTCCTTAGTGGATCTTAGGTTGAGACTAATGGAAACAATTCTTGAGTTTACCAATCAAGGAAACCCCTCTAATGGGAATCCTGGTCCTTTTCCTTCTTTTGGGAATATTGGTCCTCCTTATATGGAAACGTTGTCCCTTCCTAGATTTACCATTGGTTTTTCAGTTTGGTTATTTCAACCCCTATGGTTCCGAATGTCCAAGCTGCTTCTCAACCAAGTTTGCATCAACCTAAACAATGTCAACCTCATGTTGATCCTAAAGTTGACCCTTTTCCTTCTTCGCATGTTGTTTATTCATCCCTTTCCTCCTCCTCGCCTGGTGAAAGTATTGATTCTAGTAAACAGGAAGCTAAGAAGAAGAAGAGAACGAAGAAGAAGAAGCAAAATAAGAAAAGGGCCAACCAAGCAACCAATGATATAGATGCAACTATTGTGGATAAACCTTCCAATCAGCCCCACAAAGCCAAATTCCCTTACAAGTTATGTAAGGGTGGCCACCTTCTTAGAGATTGTCCTGGTATTCCCAAGGTATTAGAAGTGTGGTCCACAGGCTCCAATCGGCCTTTGTCATTAGCCTCTGGAGATCATTTTGGTGATAAACCCTCAACTAGCAATGGTAAGGTCCATGAGAAAAAGGGTAAACTCAAATTTCCTTGTAGGTTATGTGAAGGGAATCATTCCATTCACCTTTGTCGTTATATGGATGAAGCCTCCAAATTGTAGGAAAACCTTTCAAATTCTTAGCCTTGTCTTCCTATTGGTTATCGGAAGCTTTCCCTTGATCCTCCACTAGTTGATGAAGTGATTGGTCAGAATTCATCTCTAATCAATCCCACTCCCTCTAAAAATGAGTCCCATGAACTAGATGGAAATCCTATCGTTCCCACAGTACAAGGGGGTGTTCCTCTTGTTCCTATAGTGCAATGGGGAATTCTCTTGTTCCCACGGCACCCCCTTCGAGTAATATGGTCACTTATTTTGATTGGAGTCGACTCGCAGGCTATTGTCTTCCTTCTTTCGTGCCCTTTCATATCACAGTACGGGCTTATAATGTGGTCATACCTAGCACAATAATAGATGAAGGCGCATCTATTAGTATTTTTTCCTCAACTACTTTGCAAGCTTTAGGTTCTCCGTATCTTATGCTCATCACCCATAATATGTTGGCTTTTAACAAAGGAATCAGTCAACCGTTAGGGATCCTTCCTAAGTTGCCTATTAATTTGGGAGAAAATATCATCTATATCGATGTGATGGTTGTCCAAGTCCCTTTGGATTTTAATTTACTCCTTGGCCATGAGTATTTTTATGTCATGGGAGCTCTTATCTCTTCTCTCTTTGGAGTGATGTGTTTCCCACATGAAGGAATAATTGTGACCATTGATCAACTTTCATTCATTAGTCCTAATTTGACTCCCAATCAACCAAAATCCCTAAATAGTCCTTATATGCAAGTGGTGTCTTCCCCACCACATGTTAATTATGTGACCACCTATTCCATGTCCATGTCTATTGATGATCTCGTTAGTTATATAGTGCATCATGTACTAGGGGCATTGGATCATAATATTTCCATTAGATCCCTTGATATGTATCCCTTCCAGAGTGTTGTTCTCCCATATGATGAGAACCTCTTGTAAGTCATTACCTCTTATGGGCCATGATAAGGTGTTGGAGCGAATTTCCTTTTACTATGTTAAGCTCGTTAAAAAAATAAACAATGTGTTTGGAGAAAAGTTCCTTTTCTAGTGTCAAGATCATTAAAAAATGAAACAAGGTTTCAGAGTAGAGTTCCTTTTCTTCTGTCAAACTCATTAAAAAATGAAACAAGGTCTTTGGAGGAGAGTTCCTTTTCTTGTGTCAAGCTCCTTAAAAAATGAGACAAGCCACCTGGAGCAGAGTTCCTTTTCTTTTGTCAAGCTCCTTAAAAAATGAGACAAGTTGCCTAGAGTAGAGTTCCTTGTCTTGTGTCAAGCTCGTTAAAAAATGAAACAAGGTGTCGGGGAAAAGTTCCTTTTCTCGTGTCAAGCTCGTTAAAAAATGAAACATGTTCCTATGAGGATAATTCTTTTACTATGTCAACTTCGTTAAAAAAAGAAATAAGTTCTTGTGAGGATAGTTCTTTTACTATGTCAACCTCGTTAAAAAATGAAACAGGTCCCGTATGAGGATAGTTTTTTTTTACTGTGTCAAGCTCATTAAAAAATGAAACAAAACCCCTTTCAATTTGAGTCTTTGATTAGATCTCGTAAATTCCCAGTTGAGTCCTTCACTTGATCTCGTAAATGAACCTTCATTCCATCCACCTGTTAGTAACCAGTAGTCTACTTAAGTGAATTAAATGAAGCTTGGGGGGCATGTACCTCGAATTGAGTCATTATGATGGGGGCATGCAAACTTATTCTCAAACATAGTTTGGCTCTGTTTCAAGCTTGTGTAAAAATGAAACCAATTTCAAACATATTTTCTCATGTTTCAAGTTTGTGAAAAAATGAAACCAATTTCAAGCATTGTTTGTCTCTATTTCAAGTTTGTGTAAAAATGAAACCATCTTCAAGGGTTCTCAAGCATAGTTTCCCATGTTTCAAGCTTCTGTAAAAATGAAACCATTCTCATCCTACCTCTCGTCATTGCCATTTTATTAGCTTGCTTTTAGAGATAAACCTTGGTTTCTCAATACATCGTCACCATCTACTTGACCGACCATACACATTCACTAGGTTTTACCCTTTCTTGAGGAACTGTTGCGATGAGTGGTCTTATTAGCCAGCCTCTTAACCTTTACATGTTTTGAGCAATTCCACCATGACCGGAACCAATTGCTACCCCTTATACCACTGATTCCTCTAGGAGGAGTCCCTTTTCAACTCTTTTCAGACTCCTAAAATATGAAAAGATTGTCGAGCACTTGTACTTTAGAGCTCGTTAAAGTAAATGAAAAGACGTATACACAATATAAGTTTAACCCTTTTTCGGATTGAGATACACTAATTACGAAAAAGGAATACCTTAGTCGAGCATGACTAAGAGGTTCTCTTGGATATTGCTTTCTACCTTTTTGTATTCAAGAGACTATTTATGAAAAGGGACATCTGGAGTTTTATTTTTCGCTTCTATTTGAAACTCCCTAAACATGAAAAAAAATGTTGAGTTACCCCTCCGTTGGACTTGTAATATTTAAAAGACGAAGGACTTGTCACCATGACGAGCCCAAGTTACTCCTTCCTTGGGCTCATTAAACTTACAATAAAGTTACCGATCAAATGAGAACTATTACCTCAAAACGAGAACTCTAAAAATAACAGTCTGAAAACAAAAAAGTGTTATTCTGAAAAAAAAAAAAAAAAAAAAAAAAAAAAAAAAAAAAAAAAAAAAAAAAAAAAAAAAAAAAAAAAAAAAAAAAAAAAAAAAAAAAACCTTTTTCGAGGTTTTTTTTTTTTTAATCAATGGAAGTAAAAACCAAAATTTTTGATGCAAAAAACACCTTGAAAATGAAAAGTGTTGATGTTGGAACCAGGGATAATTTTAAGGATGGAAAATTAACTTGAAGTTTAAAATGTTGGCGAATTTCACTAGTCCCTAAAATGTGAACTATAGAATTTTATTGATATGGTTGTAAAATTATACAAATTTATAATGATTTTATATATAGTCTCTATACAATGTTGGCTATTTTTAAGGTAAAATAAATTTATATTGTAAAATTTGGGCGAATCAAATTTACAAAAAAATGGAAATTGGCGAATCTTTTTTACAGAAAAATCATGGAAAACTAGCATGCTTGCGAATATTAGCCCCTAAAATTTTCCATGGTTGGAACAACGTCCCCAATTTTTTTGTGCAAAAACATGCTTAAATAAAAAAGTGTTGATGTTGGAATAACGTCGCCAATTTTTTGTGCAAAAAATACAGTGAAAAAAAAATAAAATTATGTTGGTTTTTTTTTTTTTTAATAAATCCGGGGTAAATTGTCAAAACTTTTAATAATGATGTTAAAGATAATATATCATGACTCTGAATAATAATGATGTTAAAGATAATATATCATGACTCTGAAAAACCTTAAAATTCCAATGATAGACATGACATTAAAGATAAAATATCAAAAGTATTAAAATTTCAACTATTTTTATGCGTGGTGTTAAAGATAAAATATCATGTCTCTGAAAAACCTTAAAATACAAAGGATTTTAGTTCATCATATTAATAACAATTGATTAAATATAGTGTTTATGTTATATAATGTATTGAAATCACTTGATAGGAAACACTTCAATTATGATGAATGAACAACTTTGCAAAAAAAATGAATTTATATGTGATTTTGGAGTTTTTGATACTCTCTCCATTAATATATGATGATGATGATGGTTAACGTCCACTGAGACCAATCTTTGGTCTATTGAACCTAAAGAAAAGAGTTATTTAGTTTGATTTAAGGTTTTATTCCTATGCTCAAAAAGCTTGGAGAGAAGCCTCCTGAGCTCACTATAATTTTGACATCTTAAAAGGCTAGGAAGGTTAGCATTGCAACAAAGATTATGAAATTGAGCTCTAATGTGGTTGTACGCGGGGCACTCTAAGAGGAAGTGATTTTCTTCCTCGATGTTCATATTCTCACAGAGATGGCAAATCCTTTCCATCCATGGTGTTTTAGGAACTGTCCAACGACATGTTTCACTATGGAGCTCATGAGAGTTCGTTCTAATCTTGGCTATATTAATTTTCTTCTTTGAGCTAGTTAAAACAGAGAGATACTTTTGATCTTCTAGGGTGGGGTTGATGACCTCCTTATAATATCTTTATTTTTTTTTAGCTGCTAGATCTTTCTCACAACACATTTTTTCTTTGAACTTAGAAGTAACAATTTTTTTTAATGTTATTAATGTTTTGCAATGCAACATTCTCGTCGATCTCCCAATGGTTTAACCAGGCCCTGGTGTCTTTATACCAACCTCTTTTAAGCCTTAGGTGGTTTTGGCTGGAATTTAAAGCTAGCTTAGGAAGTATATGGTCTCCTATGCTATTGAGCTTGTGCTTGTACAACAGAAGCCTAGCCATAGCTAGGCTCTCGATAGGGGAAATACCCCCTTCTATAAGGAGAATATGATAGGGTGTATTGCTTTTAATTTTAAGGTTATACATTATAAGACGCTATTGGATTTGCTCAATCTTTCTTTCTATATATATATATATATATATATATATATATATATATATATTCTAAATTTGTGTAAATATTTTATTTTTAAATAATCTTAAGATTTTGAGACATATATCCAATCAAATATATTGAGAATATGAAAACATTGAAAAAAAACACAAAAATTTAAAAAGGATAATAACAGGTAAAAAAAAAAAAAAATTTAAAAATTTAACTTATAAAAGATCAAAATTTGAAAATAAATAAATAAATATTATTGATGAGATAAATTTATATATATGAAAATAATAATTGATAATGATGATGAACGTCCATTGTGACCAATGCGGCCTATCGAACCTCCAGAAAAGAAAAAGATTAAGTGAGATTCTTTAGAATCTTGTTTCTATGATCCAAGAGAAGGGAAAGAAGCGCTCCTAGATCGCTATAGAGGTGTTGGCTTAGTAAGTCAAGAAGATTGGAAGTGTGACAAATGTTAGGGAATTGAGAGTGGATGTGAGTAAGAGTAGGGCAGTCTAAAAGGAAGTGCTTTTCATCTTCCACCTTCTTAGTATCGCAATTTTTACAAATTCTATTGTTCCAGGGAGTCTTGGGAATAGATCACCGTATCGTCTCACTTCGAATATCATGAGAATTAGTTCCTATCCTAGCGATGTTCATTTTTTTTTAGTGCTTGTCAACACAAAGAGATAGTTTTGTTTATAAAGGTGGGGTTGATCACTTCCTTATATTATCTTAACTTCCTTTTATCCTCGAGCTCCTTATCCTCCCACAGTTTGTCCTTAAACTTGGAGATAATAATATCTTCGACACTATATTTGCTTCCCATACTGATCTCCTCCTTATTTCCCCAATGATTGAACCAAATTTGGGCGTCATTATGCCACTAGCGCTTGAGGCGAAGGCGAAAAAAAAATAAAATTAAAATAAAAATAAAATAAAATAAAATCATCATTAATTTTGTTTTTAAATTAAATAAAAAAATAACATTACAAAAACAAAAAATAAAAATAAAAAACATATTTAAAAAAAAAAACAAATTGAAATCTATTAAAAACAATAAAAATAATAATTAAAAAATAATAATAATAATAAGTAAAAATTTTCATTATAAAAAAAAAAACAAAACAATAAAAATTCTTATTAAAAAAAAAAAAAAAAAAACCTATTTAAAATTAAAACAAAACAAACAAACAAACAAAAAACCATAATTTATTAAATATATATATTAAAATTTTAAAAAATAAATAAAATTAATAAAAAAATTAAAATTTTAAAAAATTAATATAAAAAATAAAAACAAAATTAAAAAATTAAAAAGATAAATATAAATTTAAAAATTAATTAATATATAGTAAAAGAAAAAAACAATTTGAGATATGTGGCCTGGCCATCGGGCTGGAGGGGAGTTGCCAAGAATCACCCTTCCCCACCCAGGCGCCCGTCGGACTTGGCCACTGGGCGGGAGGTAGCCGCGCGACTCTTTCTCTCTTGGCGGTCAGGCCTCGCAGACGCCTAGGCGGGGAGGGGTGATTCGAGGAATTGCCTCACCTCGGCCAATCGGTCGCTTGGTTTCGCTGCTTGGCGGAAGGGAGCTGCGCAACCCACTTTGTACCCGATGGCTAGGTCTCGTATCCCAATTTTAATTAATTAATTTATTTATTTCTGTTTGTTTGTTTGTTTGTTTTGTTTTAATTTTAAATAGGTTTTTTTTTATATTTTTAAGAATTTTTATTGTTTTTTTTTATATAATGAAATTTTTTAATTATTATTATTATTATTTTTTATTGTTTTTTGTAATTATTATTTTTATTGTTTTTAATAGAGGTGGGGTTGATCACTTCCTTATAGTATCTTAACCTCCTTTTATCCTCGAGCTCCTTATCCTCCCACAGTTTGTTCTTAAACTTGGAGATAATAATATCCTCGACACTATATTTGCTTCCCATACTGATCTCCTCCTTATTTCCCCAATGATTGAGCCAAATTTGAGCGTCATTATGCCACTAGCGCTTGAGGCGAAGGCGAAAAAAATAAAAAAATAAAAAATCATTAATTTTGTTTTAAAATTAAATTAAAAAAAAAAAACATTACAAAAAAAAAAAAAAAAAACAAATTGAAATCTATTAAAAACAATAAAAAAATAATTAAAAATAATAACAATAATAATAATAATAATAATAAATTTTCAAAAAAAAAAAAAAAAAACCTATTTAAAATTAAAACAAAACAAACAAATAAAAAACCATAATTTATTAAATATATATATTAAAATTTTTAAAAATAAATAAAATTAATATAAAAAATTAAAACAAAATTAAAAATAAATAAATAAATTATATATATATATATATTAAAAGAAAAAAACAATTTAAGATATGGGGCTTGGCCAGCGGGCGGGAGGGGAGTTGCCAAGAATCACCCCTCCCCACCCAGGCGCTCGTCAAACTTGGCCACCGGGCGGGAGGTAGCCGCGCGATTCCCTCTCGCTTGGCAGTCAGGCCTCGCGGACGCCTAGGCGGGGAGGGGTGATTCCAAGAATTGCCCCACCTCGGCCAGTCGGTCGCTTGGCTTGGCTGCTTGGCGGAAGGGAGCTGCGCAACCCACTTTGTACCCAATGGCTAGGTCTCGTATCCCTATATATATATATATATATATATATATATATATATATATATATATATATATATATATATATATATATATATATATATATATATATATATATATCTTTGGTCTATCGGACCTAAAGAAAAGAGTTATTTAGTTTGATTTAAGATTTTATTCCTATGCTCAAAAGGCTTGGAGAGAAGCCTCCCGAGTTCACTATAAATTTGACATCTTAAAAGGCTACAAAGGTCAGTATAAACTATGGTTTTTTTTTAGATGCTTTCTCTTTTTTCTTTTTTTAATTATAATTTTTATTTGCTTCATCTCTTTTAATTAATTTATTTATTTTTAATTATTATTTTTTTAATTTTAATTATTCTTCTTCTTCTTCTTCTTTTAAAATAAAATTATGCCATTTAGTTTTTTTTTCAACTTTAAAAAATACATATATATATATATGTTTATAATATTTTTTTGGGTTAAATTTTTTTATTTTCTTTAAATTATGTGTTTTTTTTTTTTAAGAAATTCCTTTATATATATATATATATATATATATATATATATATATTTTTTGTTTTTTTAACAAGTTAATTTTTTTTTTTTTTAAACATTTTTATTGGTTTTTTTTTTCTTCTTCTTCTTTTATATATATATATATAAATAATTTTTTTTGTCATGTTTTTTTATTTTATTTTTATGTTTTATTATCAACATGAAAATCACCAACATTTAAAAAAATATATCCACACTTAATACATTACAAAATTTAAACTGTAAAAAATAAAGTGTCAAAATTTTAAATAAAAACTTTTAAAGTGTCAAAAATCCACCCTCTAAAAGAAGGGGTTGATTATGTATCACCATTTTTCAAAATCATGAAAATCAATGACATTTAAAAAAAATATTCAAAGAAAATTTAAAATGACAAAAATATGCTCCAAAAAAATAGGTGATTCTACATCACCACTTTTCAAAATCTATATGAAAATCAATGACATTTAAAAAAATAAAAATAAAAATATTTAAAATGCCAAAAATATTCTCAAAAAAAAAAGTGATTCTGCATCACCACTTTTCAAAATCGAGATGAAAATCAATGACATTTAAAAATAAAAAATAAAAGAAAATTTAAAATGTCAAAAATATGCTAAAAAAAAAAAGGTGATTCTGAATCACCACTTTTTAAAATCGGGTGATTTTTTTGCCACCTCAAAAAAATGGGTAATCGATAATTCGATCATAACCCATTGTTATCATGACCTCTGATCATATTTTGAGTCAAATGCTTCCAAATTCTGGAGTCGTGTCACCAGTATGTTCAAGAGAAGTTCCCGTCTGCAAATTCAAACCACTTATACCTTGTTTGACTTTCTCTGTATCAATCCTGAATCACTCTTGCCAACTTTGTGAAGTGCTATGTTTCGTGTCGATGATGTGGGAAACATTATGGCCCTCCTTCGACTGATCACTTCATGTCGACTCCAACTCATTATCCAGGAAGATGATCTAGAAACCCCCTTCCAGTACCTTGGAGCTTGCATGCCTTAATGGCAGCTTCTTCGCATTTGACAATAGGTTCACGTCACTGAACTTTGATCAAATGATTCTGCAAGTGTTCGACTTCAGCTTCATTGTTCACACTCATAGAGGTGTTGTTGTAACTTGAGAGCCATTATCATTATTGGTGGTTTCTCTCGTGTCTGTTAATGGTTTACATCATTGACCTGTAATCAGGTGGTTTCTACCATGTTCGACTTCAACACATCTATTCACATGGTTAGATTCGTACTTTGTTTGGGTCGAGATAGAGGTGAATACCCTGGGTTTCATTTGATAAATCTAGACTACATGGAGTTATTCAGTATTCATGATTGTACACATGGATCTCTCTACTCGGATGGTTGTGCCCATGTCATGGATTCATGTATTCATAGTCGTATTCATGATCCTTTTCAATCAGATGGTTGTGTCCATGACGTGGATCCGTGTATTGTTAGATGCCTAATCATAAATGTATTGTTAGGCACACTTACATCAGAGATGTCATATATATTGTATCATGTTTGATTTGTAGGTCTCCTAACCGTGGTTCTCTAAAGTCCTTGCCTTTACTTGTAAAGCACTTCAGCCATCACTTCCCATTCTGACTTCATACTTTAGAGGGCATCAATTATACAATATTTTGTCACACTCCACTTTGTGTCATCATGCCACTAGTGTCACAAAATATGTTCTCCATGAAACATGCCTAGAAAACCTTGTTTTACAAACCCAGCGTGCTTTGCGTAGCTGATGTCTCAGGCTTGTCACATTTTGCAAAACATGTGTCTCACGTTGGCAGCGATGTGTTTGTATGGAAAATTTGCGATAGTCATGTTCAGGCAGTTCTTCCCAAAATGAAGGAGAAGTTTCCCTCACTAGAAGGCTCGGGAACGACGATGTGGTTTCAGGTAGTTAATGATAGGAACGAGGGATCCCATTCATGGCCATGGATATTTCCCTTAATATGTGGAACTTCTTCCACTTTTTATGGATCCTCAACTCCCTCTCCTTCCCTATAAATGAAACCCCTACCTTCCACAAATGTTGGTTTCCATCCTATGAGCTGAAGCATGCCTAATTGCTACCCATTTGTGAAGGAGGAAGATGTTTGAAGGAGAAGGCTAGGACTTGGAGTCTCACCTGAAGGAGGCGTCCAACATCAAATATTCTGGTTGTATTTATCCCTTTATTATTCTATTAATAATACATTATGTGTTTCCTTTCCATAAATATATCAATTATCGTCTATTTATTGTAGTGTTACTTGATCTGTTGCATAAATTGTACTAGAAAAAAAATTTCTTTGTATTTTGTTTGTTGTCTCCACTTGTTCTTTGTAGGTATTCATCTTCAATGATGGAGAAGAGATCGTGAGCTTGGAAGTGAAAGAAGCAAGGCTGACATCAAGGAAAGGCATTAACATCAGAACGAGGTAGGAAATCTATCCTCCTTCGTGTTTTTCTAGCATAAGGTAGGAATGGTAACATATATTTGTCTCGTTTGTTGCTAGATCCTCTCATAAGGCTAGAGGGATTGTTTTTGTCCACATAAAGGATTTCCTGCACAACATACTTCTTATTCATTGTCTTAAGCAACAAAGAAATTGATATCTAATGCATGTAAATTTGATTCAACCATCAATTTGGCTAATCCCTGACCCTTAATAAGTTTTGTGGGCTTAATTTCAATGTCATATTTCAAACTAGCAACTACCGACTTACCTTTCTTTCCTTTTGGGTCAATTTGAGTAAGGATATCCTTTACCACAACACTAGGAACAAAAGCAATGATGTGAGAATCCAAAATGTACACTCTGAAATCCTTTAAATATTTCACTAAAGAAAAATCTTGTTTTTCCATAATATTATATTTCAAAGAATCATCTCTTAACCCCATATTGAAAAATGCTATGGGTTGCTCATGATCCTCTCAGTTTTTTTGCATTAGTACTGCTGCACTAGTGTGCTCCAAGGAAGAAGAGAAGATCATGAAATATTTGGTGTAGTCAGGACTGGCCAACACGGAAGCATTGGTTAAAGCTGATTTTACCTCATTGAAAGATCTTTTTGTTTTAGCATTCCACTTGATCTCATTGTCTTTCCTCAACATATTAGCCATAGCTCTTAAAATTTCATTCAAATTCAGATTAATTGTCCTTAGAAAATTAATTTTCCCAAGGAAAGTCTACACTTCCTTTTTGTTTCTTGGCATGTCAACCTTTTGGATAGATTCAGTTCTACTCAAGTCAATTAGGATACCGTCTTTGGAAATGATATGTCCAAGTGGGTTGCCTTCTTCCATACCAGAGAGATACTTCTTTGGGTTCAATGAGATACCATATTTTCTGCATTTTTCAAAGACAAATTTCAAGTGTTGCAAATGATCTTCAATAAATTTAGAAAACATCATAATATCATCAAGGTAAATAGAAATGAATCTATCCTTCTCATCTATGAAATAAATATCCATAGCTCTCTGAAATTTTTCCCCTGCATTCATAATTTCGAAAGGCATCTTCATATACATAAATGTCCCCCACGATGTTGTGAAAGTTGTTTTTTCTTGATCTTCTAGATGCACTAAAACCTGGTTGTACCCTGAGAAACCATAAAGCAATTAAATTTTGTTGGAACCAACTACATGTTGTAATATATTGTCCATCTTTGGAAAGGGGTAATTGTCTTTGAGAGAAACCTTATTGAGGTTCTGAAAGTCTACACATAACCTCATTTCTCTAGTTTTCTTCCTTACTGGTACTAGATTTTAAAACCACTTAGAAATTCTCAAAGGTACAATAATATTAGCTTAAAAAATCCTTCTAACCTATTTCTCAATTAGGGACAGCAAAACAGTATTTACTCTCCTCAACTTCTGCTTGAAAGGCTTCTGATATTCTCTAATAGGAATAGTGTGTTGAATAATACCTTTAGCGTAGGCCTTTAAATCCTCACATCCCCATGCAAAAAAATCAGAACATTATTTCAACATATCAATGTATTTATGTTTCTCTTCCAAAGGTAAAGACTTAGAATGTTTTATAATCCTTGGTTTATCTTCAGTTCCAATATTGCAGTCCTCCAATTCAGACCCAGTGGGTTGAATCTTTGGCTTGTGTGCTACAAGATTGAAATCAAATAATTCTTCAAGTGGTACTGAACCTCTTGGTATCAAATTGTCCTTTAGCTATAGGATTTCAAGTTCTCTTTCATTCTTATCAGAATTCTCACTTATCTGATTCAACATAGTTTCCTGTCTATTATCATCGATGCTATTTCCTACGTCAATATGCAAATTTTCAAACTCCTCCTTTAATTCCAAAAAAATATCTAATTGTTTATCATTGTCAAACACTTGCCAATACCTTATTTTATGAGGGACAACATTCCTATGCTTTATCTCAATTTCAAGCTTCTTACTAGATTAGAAAGGCATCTTAAATGTACTTTTTGAGGTGGCCAACACATCAACAAACAGATTATGATATCTAGGAATAAAAGACAACTGATACTCTAGAAAACATTGCAAAAAATATAAAACAACATTCATGTATGCCCTCATCCAGGGTGTTTAGCTGAATACTCACCTTTAATTTGTTTAATGACGGGTTCTAAATCTCCATGGACTGAAATCCTTTTAGCTCCCAATCTCTTAAATAATGGCAACCCCAATATTAAAGCCTCATATTCAGTAACATTATTTGTACATTGAAAATCAAGTTTATAGAAATACTTTTTTGACCTGCCTAGCTTTGTGTTTGTGATCCATATACTAGCCCTTGCTCCTTCCTTGCTGAGTGCCCCATCAAAGTCCATATTCCATAAACCTTATTCATTGTTTTCATTTTCTACTTCAACCTTTAACTTTACATCTCATGTCTTTTATGATTTATTGTCCATGTCTTGAATTTCTCCATCCAAACATATGTCATTATGTAAAATGAAAGAATTCATGTCTTAATGTATATAATAGATTGGATAATTTTTGGGTTTGTCCTAACTTTGGTTGGATATATCATATCCATTTTCAAGTTGCCTTGCAACTTTGCTCCCCAAAACCTTGACAAGAGCATTCCATATTTTGGAGGGATATCATCTAGCATAACATCCATTACTATAATTTTTGTTGGGATTTGGGAAAGGGTCACACAAAAATCCTTGATTAAATCTAAACATCTCACCCTGCTTGAATCAAAAGAGAAAAAATATTTATATGGTCTAGTTATATCTAATCTGAGTTTCTCCATAATCACCTTTGGCATGAGATTATGTGAAGCACCCGAATCCAACATGGCATTGTGCAAAATGAAATCATGAATGTTAAGACTAACATAAAATGGTGGTACATTACCATCTTGTGAAATTTCCTCAACTTCTGGTCCAAACAACAATCAAGGCTCATCAACACTTACATTTACATATTTGTTTTGTCTTCTATCTTTAGTGCCTTTATAAATTAACTTCTATATACATTGTTTTTCATTAATTTGGTCAATGGAACAGAAATTTTAACCGTTGGAAATTCATTCTCAAGGTTAAAAGAATATTGGGGCTTTTCTACCTCTTTCACGTTTGTGTCTTGCTTTTGAGGGGCTTCCTTTTGACGATCAACCTTGTTTGACTTGTAGAAAATGTATCAATTTGAATCTTCTTAGGAGGATTTGTTGCAGTTTTTGTACTTCTCAAATTATATTGCTTATGCACTTCTATAATGGCAGATTGGTAGCCCTTTTTGTAATTCTCTGTTTCTTCGGGCATGACATCTTGTTGTGATAACAAGAATAGATCTTGTTCATCTTTAGTCAAGAAAATATTATATGTTTCTCCTTCACCAAAAATATTGATCTGATCTTCTAATGGATCTTTTGTGTCTCTTATTCTTCCTTAGCATAGTTTTCCTAAAAAGGAGGCCTAATTTTTTGTTGATCTACTGGTTTTCTTGGTTCTCTTTGCTTCGTTTGGGGCTGATGTCTTCTCAAATTTGGATTCCTGATTTGAGGGCCTCCTTGTGGTTCTCTTGGTGCAACTCTATCTATCAAATTCATTATTTCCATCATCCTTTCCATAGTTTTTAACCAAAGTGTCAAGATTTAAATATGATGACGAAGAAGGCTCTTCTTTAATAGCCACTCTCTTCTCAGACCTCAACTTATCTTTCTTGGCCAACAGATTGGACTCTACACTAACAAAATTATGTTGCATATCATCTAGGGTAGCTGGATTTCTTTCTCTCAACTAATAGTCCATGTCAGCATCAAATCCATCCGGATATCGCACTAAGGCAAACCCTGGTGGAGGGTTGATTTCTACTGGAATAAAATTATAAAGGTTGTTGAATCTGTCTGAATAATATTTCACTGAGTCTCTTGGAGCTCTCCTTAAAATTTTGTATTATGCAAGAATTTGAAGTGGTTTTATTTTTAACCTCCCAGCGGGAAAGGAAGACTTGATGAAATTGTTGTAAATTAGTAATACTGCATGTTGTCAATCCTTTATACCATTTCTCATTTCACGTGCCAAACTTTTAGAAAACAATCTTACTTGGACCTCATCATCATCAACCTCTTCTAGGTCTTCAAAATCATTCATTTTATCAATGTGTTGTTGTGTTGTGACAGGCCCAGTGCCATTAAACTGAGGTATGTGTTTTGCATAATTCAATGGCATAACATTCAATGGTTGTTGTAGCAACAAAGGGGCATAATGGGTTGCCATGATTGGATTACGAGAGGTAGATGAAATTATAGTTGTGCCTAATGCTGGCGGTGGCAAAGGTGGTGGGGGTTGTGATCTGTTGAGTTGGCATAAAAGGAGTATACATAACAAATGTAATAGGGACAATATAAAAAGGAGGAATTAAAGGGAAGGTAAATTATGGAGTGGAAGAAGAAGTGACAGTTTTTTGAAATATGAATGGTTTCTCAGCAACATGATTCAACTGAATTACCAAATTTTCAAGCTTTTCAAATTGTTGTAAGATGTCCTTATCATATTCTAGAATAACAAGATTTTGTGCTGAGATGTATGATTTTAATTTGGTCTCATCGATGACTATTTTAGAGATGAATATTTCTGATATGGTTTCCACAAATACTATGTTCGAAAGGCAAATCAAACTCAATATGCTTGTCTGTTACAAGTCTTTCAGGGAGTAAGTGAGATCTTCGTAGAGGGCTATTGCTCGCTTGAATTTTTTCAAGGTTCTTTTTTCTATTCAACCTCTCAGATCACTCACAAATTTAGGAGGATCACGACCTGGATGCGATCTTTTGTAAAAAAAATTGGAAGCCAGATTTTCGAGGAACCTTGTTACATCTGGGTCAAAATAGAGCTTTTGGGTGAATAATTCAACCTAATAATTTCAACCTCATTGTCACCTACAGGAAATAGTTTTAAGACTTTGAAATGAATGATCTACGAGGGAATATTTTGTTTTTGTCCCCATTGGATTCGCCAGAATGTTAGCACTCTGTAATTTTCCTAGGTTGAAGAGGAAAGTGCAGAGGTAACCACAAACCATTTTAAAGTTAGGATGTAGCCCTTCCAGCTTCAGAGAGGGCTCTCTCTATGTGAAATTTTCAATCACTACTTCTAAATTTGAGGCTAGATATAAAGATCAAAGACAATTTTTTTTTAAGTTGTGGTTGTAGGGCGAAGGAAAAGTCCATTGGGCATGGAGTCATAAAAATATTCAGTAATCAATTACAAATACATAGATTAGCTTAAACAGGGCGAGGTAGCCAAACTCATGGATCTTACGAAATTATTATGGTATGGATGTGATGAATAAGAGTGAGAATCAATTAAATGTAGAGAATACAAAGATGATTTCTATACTTAATCTCGGAGGGAAAACATTTATATTTGCTTAACAATCCTGAGCAGAGTACTTTGAGTAAATTTTGTTCATAATCTTCTTGTAAACAATCAAGAAAAAACATCCATGTGAGAACTAGAAGGAAAGACAATTTGAGAAAGAGAGAAACATCACCATTTATCTGACACAAGAATCCTGAAACAATACTACCTCTATATTTCTAAATTGATTGCTTCAAAATAAATTCCACAACTTAAAATCACAAAGACAGATCTTCTCCTTTTCCACAATCAACCCTTTCAACTTCTTTTTACAAAATAGTTATGGAGTCTGTCTCAAAATTATTTGAACTTGAAATAAAATTTATTACAAAAATAATATCTACTAGAATGATGTAGATGTTTCAAAAATAGAACTGAAGAGTAGCAATTCTAGAATGATTTGGATTTTATATTCATATTTTTACGATTACTATTGATGATAGTAGCTATAATCTTATTCCTCTGTTAACTGCTCCTGACATGTAGGATTCTGTTTGATTTACTCGATGAGCTCCAGTGGTTTATCCCATATGCTTTCACTCAGAATAAATTAATTCACCATACTTATAAATCTTTCATCCACCTCTGTGTATGTATGAAAATTTGGTTTATTAAGAAATAGGTGATGAATTTCATGCTGAATAAACAAGTCATATTGTAAACCTTCAATAAAATCTTGTCCACTTATATTTCCTCTTACTTTGGAAAATTTGGATTTATCTGTAGTAGTGCTGCACAATTGGTCCTGGTAAGTTTCTAATGGTATCAATTTTCCATTAGAAGTTCTAAAAGATGGAAGCCCTTTCTCCTGCAATAAACTGAATTTCTTGTTGAATATTTTTACTTGTAGCTCTAGCTCTTTGCACTTGTTTTCTAGTTGCACCATAATATTTTTCTTTGTCAAAACTCTTTTTAGCTCCATGATTGTGTATGTTCTGTCTGGAATTTGTAGTTCTTCAAGCTCATCTTTGGTTATTTAGTTCAGAACCTTGATAATATTATGTGCTTCTTTTGGCATGTGTTCAATCTCATCTTTCATTTTTTTCTGTTGAAGTTTGCAACAAGAAACAGTGAAATCAACATCCGGAAACAACATTCAGCACCTACACTAAGTGTGGGACCAGGATGTCCAAGCAGCACCTACACTAGTGTGGGACCAAGAGGTCCAAGTAGCACCTACACCAGTGTGGGCTAAATTTGGTGCATGTATTTTGTATTTATCCCTTAATTAATATGGACAATAAAATGTAATCTAATCTCAAAATAACTTGTAACAATTAACTGAGTGTGATAAACCCAGTTAACTCATGAATTTCGAGTTGAGGGTAGTTGGTGAGGCATGCAGAGTAATTCTAGTTGTAGCAGAGTTCGAAGTGCAGTGGTGCATTAGTTAATGCAGGTTGTAATCGGTTTAACTCAGTTAAGTGAGTGAAACTTAGTTGTGATAATTGTAATTGTTATATACACTAGTGAGAGATCAAGTGAATTAAATATTAATTAATTCACAATCAGTGATGTCACATGCAGCTGAGGATTTACTATTATTAGCTGCATGCATGTCATAGTGGAGACCCAGTTGAGATCTAGGTGAAAGGGAAGTGTGACTATCATTTGTGATATTAGCAGGCTACCCGGGTGTAGTTAAAACACCACAGGATGCCCATGATACTCATCGCAGTGTAGGAAGGATGGAATTCCTTGTGAATAGGGATTTCATTCCTCATGAACTGCGTGATCAAAGTTGAATACAGGCTAAGAATTGCCTGAGTATTGGCCCGATTTTGTTTGGATCAGTGTGAGACAATTAGCTGAATACATGAGGGCTCTTGTGAGAAGAGTTGTATGTAATTATTTCATGATTCCTTGTGGAATATACAATATATGATAGAGGGGTTTTGAGTAGCAAGCTTTCCCGGGGAAATTATCTGTGTTGTGGTTTGATTGATTCTTCTTTGCTTCATGTGATTGGCCATCGTGTTTTAATTTCCATAATTGATTTGTAGAAGTGATTCAGTATCTAGCTTTAGTACATTATTAGATCGGATTGAATCCATGATATACATGCTTGTTGTATAATTTCTACATGGTATCGGAGCATAGGAAATCACAATTTTGAAGGAGGAGCTGAGTTTGTGACTGGATAGAATTCGAATTTTCAGAAAGACTTTCTTGGTGCTATAGCTGATTCAGGATCGAAATGGCTTTCAATGGCTTGAGGATGGAGTATGCACTCGAGGGCAACTCAAACTATATTGCTTGGAAGGACATGATGGAGGCAGTACTCGAAGACAATCGCTTGAAGGAATTCATTGACAATGATGTACCTAAACCCGTTGTGACAGATGTTCCAAATATTGATGCATGGCAAAAGAAAGTGGCAAAGGCAAGGATAATCCTATTGGAGGGAGTACGAGACCACATTGTCTCAATTCTCCATGGGAAAGCCACACCATATGCAATGTGGAAGGATTTGACATATCTATTTCATATCAACAATGACCATAGGAAATTGCCGCTTAAAGATAAACTCAAGAACATCAAGATGGAGAAGAACGACACTATTTCGGTATACTTAACAAAGTTTGTCCAATGTCGATATGAAATTGGGAGTGTAGGAATAACAGTCGATGATGATGATTTAGTGAGCCTAGCTCTCCTAGGACTTCCCAAGAGTCGGCATAGTTATCAAGAATCTGTCAATGGAAGGGAAAATTTGCCAGATTAGGAACGAATGTGGTCAGATTTGGTGCAGGAGGAGTTTAGAAGGAATACCAAAGATGGATATTCTTCTAAGAATGAAGATGAAGAAGATTGTGCTTTGGCTTCCAAGGCGAAGAAAGGGAAGGGGAAGAAATTCCATTCCAATTCTGAGGCCGGTGAAGAAGGCAAGGAGCGCGACATGTCCAGGGTGAAGTGTTTTCACTGTCACGAGCATGGACATTATGCCACAAATTGTCCACAAAAGAAGAAAAATAAGAAGGTTGGAGGATCTGCAGCTATTGAGGCTTTGGCCTTGCAATTTGAACTTGACTTCTCATTGATCGTATGCATGGTGTCAAGTGAATTGGGATCGGGGTGGTACTTTGTAGCAAGATGATGGAGCTTGGTGAAATGAAGTCGCCTTCACCAAGTGGGCCCGCAGGCAAATTCTGGCGCAAAGTCTATTTTTAGACTATGTCTATTTTTAGACATATGGAGCATGGTCCGGGGATTCCAGTATGAGATTCTTGGAGAATTGGTCATGTTGGTAAAAATAGATGGGACTCTATTTTTGTGACCTATAGGTCGAAGAGGTCGAAGTCTATTTTTAGATTGCCTCTCCTAAAAATAGGGAAGTCAAATATTATTTACCCTTAATAATATTTGGACTCTAAACAGCAGTTTACTCTCTTGGAGCACTTCAGTTCGAGCTACAGAAGTGGCTCATGCATCTGACAGAGGAATTACGCTATTCCCAAGGGTTTGATGGCATCATGCATGGTTGACTTCAGTTAGGACTTCAGTGGCAGAAGTTTGGTGGAGTTAATGAGACAGCTAGTGGAGTTGTGTTCTGTTTATTTTAGTTGAACTAGTTGAGATTAGTTTAACTAGCTAATCAATTAGTTATGAATGGAGTGAATTAAATATTATTTAATTCATTAATTAGTAACTCATTATTCAACTCAAGAACACATCAGTTCACTACAGTGCATGATCAGTTCAGTGGAGACCGGTGAAAGAGGTAGATGAAAGGGTGGAGTTAGCTATTAGTGGCGACATCAGTTGTGCATGAGATTTGCACCACACTTGGAGGAATTTCCCATGATGATTGCGCTGTCAAGCCAAGGAGATTCGAACCTTGGATCTCTATTTAGACAGGCCATGATTGCGCAATAGAGGCAAGGCGATTGGCGGTGAGTTTTGAACCAGTGACCTGTTCAAAACTGAGCTAGATTGTGTGTAACTTTATGAGAAAGTACTGAGTACTTGTGAGGAGTATTGTACTGAGTTTGTTACATGATTTCTCCATTATAATATACACAATATCTGCGGGGTTTTCAGCTATAAGCTTTCCCCATACATACTGTGTTAATGTGTATGATGATTTGATGTGTTATCGCTTGATTTTATTTCCACATGTTTGATGATCTGAGTGGAAGAGATTATGTGTTGCATATAAATTCGAATTGTATGTGATCAGGATAGTCTCGGTGGATAATTGATCATTATTCAGCAAATTTCTACACTTTGATAGTGGTGCATCTTTCCACATGAAGGGGAACAAATAACTTTTCAGTAGCTTTGAGGAGAAGGATCTCCAGATACAAATCGAAATGGGTGACGACGGAAGGTATGACGCTACCAGGATTGGTACAGTTAATTTTGAGAGACGGTCAGGTAAACCATTGTTATTAAAATATGTAATGCATGTACCAGGCTTAAAGAAAAATTTAGTTTCAGATGCAATGTTGGAGGATAGAGGCTATGATGTTGTTTTCAGTGAAGCAAAAGTATTCATGCAACACAAAGAAACAGGACAAGCCAAGAATATTGGGATTCATGTGAAGAATGTCTATAGACTTGATGTAGATGAAATTTCTATAGAGCTTCCAACCATTGGAAAGTGTGAGAAAGCCATACAATTGACCCTTGAGAGGGAGATGGATTTTCATGCAGGTGAGAATGAACCTCAAGATGTGGAGCAACCACATGCGGAGGATCATGGAGTGGAAGCAACCACTCATGAAAAAATATTTCGAGGTAGATGGGCAAAGGGAGTGCATGCCGCTATACCTCCATATGTTAGCTAGGGTGACATGCAAGATTAATCCCAATAAGAAATTTGGGCAGGGTCCTAGAGATGGTGTGTCTCATGGATCGAACCTGGCTATGAGGAGCCCACAGTACAACAGTTGCAGGATCAGTTAGATTGATGGAGTCAGATGTCAGGAGGACATGAAATCAAAGTGACAGGTGTCGGATATTGGAGCGCAGATCAGAGTTGGTAGCAGTCCAGAGTGCATGGATGCAGATGTCAATATCACAGAGAATCTAGTAGACATGTGCAGTAGCTAGCAGCAGGCATAAGACTTTGATGACAGATTCATTATATTGATTAAGGAGTTTGGAGGCTATTCAGTTTTGAAAGTGTTGCATGAAAAGGTTGCATGTGCAAGAAACACTAGAGAAGTGTTGCATCCAAGAGTTGCATGTCTCATGAAAAGGTTTCATGTCGCATGCATGAGGTTGCACATCGCATGCATGAAGTTTCATGTCACATGCATGAGGTGCATGTCGAATGCAAGGACATTCATTTCTTGTTGAGAGGGAGTGTTGAAGTTTGCAACAAGAAATAGTGAAATTGGCATCCGAAAACAACAAGCAGCACCTACAAGTGTGGGACGAGGAGGTCCAAGCAACGCCTAACCTAGTGTGGGACTAGGAGGTCCAAGCAACACCTACACCGATGTGGGCTAAATTTGGTGCATGTATATTTTAGTTATCCCTTAATTAAGATGGACAATAAAATGTAATACAATCTCAAAATAACTTGTAATAGTTAACTTAGTGCGATAAACTCAGTTAACTCATGAATTTCGAGTTGAGGGTAGTTGGTGAGGCATGCAGAGTAATTATAGTTTTAACAAAGTTCAAAGTGTAGTGGTGCATTAGCTAATGCAGGTTGTAATCATTTTAACTCAGTTAAGTGAGTTAAACTCAGTTGTGCTAGTTGTAACTGTTAGATACACTAGTGAGAGATTAAGTGATTTAAATATTAATTAATTCACAATCAATGATCTCACATGAAATTGAGGATTTAGTATTATTAGTTGCATGCATGTCAGTTCCAGTGAAGACCCAGTTGATATCTAGGTGAAAGGGAAGTGTGACTATTAGTTGTGATATTAGCAGGCTACCCAGGTGTAGTTAAAACACCACAGGATGCCCATGATACTCAGCGCAGTGTAGGAAGGCTAGAATTCCTTATGAATAGGGATTGCATTCCTCATGAATTGCATGAGCAAGGTAGGCCGAAGACAGACTGAGAATTGGCTAAGTGTTGGCCCGATTTTGTCTGGATCAGTGTGATACAATTAGATGAATACATGAGGGCTCTTGTGAGAGGAGTTGTATGTAATTGTTTCATGATTCCTTGTGGAATATACAATATATGATAGAGGGGTTTTGAGCAGCAATATTTCCCCGGGAAATTATCTGTGTTGTGGTTTGCTTGATTCTACTTTACTTCATGTGATTGGTGATTGTTTTTTAATTTCCGCAATTTATTTGTAGAAGCAATTCGTTATCTAGCTTTAGTACATTGTTAGATCGGATTGAATCCATGATATACATGTTGCTTGTATAATTTCTACATTTTCAACTGTTGTCTTGACATTCTACACCAACTCTTCTTGCTCAAATACAATTTGGATGGATGACCATAGATATATGATATTCAGATTAATAGCGTATCATATGTTTTGACTTTTTGATGTAGGGCCTTGACTGCTAACTGTTCCTTTTCCTTTAAAATTAATTCCATATTTGTCTCCATCTTATGAATTTGAATGTTTTGTTCAACTATCAAATTGAACAAATTCTCTTTCTCTACTTCTAGCTGAGTAATTTCATTAGTCTATGGGTTCTCTGTGGTTGGAAGCTTGAGTTGTTTTCTCAGAGCTTGAATATCGACATTCTTGCTTTTTATCATCTCCTCAGCTGCTTTAATATCACTAGAATCATATCCTAGTTTAATTACCAAATCTTCAAGAGCCTTATTTTGGGTATCTTTGGCTAAGGATGACATTCTTTCAATCTCCAGATGTGAATGAATGTTGTTCATAGAGGCTTGCAGTTTAGTGGTTGCCATGGCTGAACTTGTTAATGTTGAATATATCATCTCACAAACCTATTTATGCAAGTCAATGTGATCAATTGCATGGACCTTCTTGGTGTTGAAAGCAAAGACGAATGTTTACTAATCTTCTAAATTTTTAGGGATTGGTATTGTAGGTCCAAGAAATCTAATTGGAACTATCCCTTCTTTGTGTCAAGTGCAGATGATAGCCTATGCTGAGTGGTAGAAGTCTGCTTCCAAAATTATGAATAAGTTGTGACCTTCAATGCTTCATTCTTCCTCTTAATCTCTTTGTACCTAGCAAAAATATTTTGTTGTTTTGCAACCTGAGATGTAGAAGGCATAGGAGTTTATATTGTCTCTTCAAGATGTGTAATATAAGTAATGGGAAAACCTGTTAGAACAACTGTAGTTTTCTCCTGGGATCCTTTTTCTTGTGATGATTCCTCTTGAGCATTTGTATTATTTCTTCTTTTAAAAACACAAAAGTCTACAACTTGAGATCTCAAGTCTGTAGAAGACATACTTTCCCTTGCTCTCTTTGTTTCTTTGTCCTTTGAAATGGGAGTTTGTAGAGATGTATGACTGAAAATTTGATCTTCAACTTCCTGTAGTGTATTCTCTATTCACTTCTCTTGATTAACATACTGCTCTATTTCTAATCTAGGTGTATGTGCATCAGGTGTGGTCTTTTTCTCAACTCTGAAATTATCCCTAAAGGATCATAAGACCATGTGAAACTAAACTTGAATTTCATTTGCTTTAGAAAATCATTTTCATCCTTTGTTGTTTCTCTGGTGTTGACGATGAAGGGGCCAATCAGTGCCTTCAACTTAAACTGTGCCTTCTGCTTTCTTGATACAAAATGTAATTCATCCATATTCATCATCTACCTGATGTATTCCAAGGCAAAGATTGTTAATGGGACAAAAAATGGTAACCTGTAAGGAGGGAGTTCACATCCATTTATCCTAATTTATGTATAGTTCTGGTAAAGATACCAGTCTCCAACCTTGGCTTGCTTAGTAAGATGTAAAACTTTCTTGATTTTTGGTGAAATTATAGGCACGAAAGCATTGCTGAGAAGACATAAGGATACATACATAAACAGATCTACAAAATTGTTGAATGAGTATTCTTTTGAATTCTTCCTAACCAGGGAAGTCCATTGAATGACTAACTGTAACTTTCCCTATGTATCCAATTTATGTAATTGACATTTGAATCTGTCTTTGATCAGGAGATCATGTCCAAGTTAAAAAAATTGCTCAAAAATGGAAATGCTCAAAAATAGTTGAAATCTAAATGACCGGAAAGGTCTCGTCGCTCTGATTCTGGCACCGCAAACAGTTCTCAAAACCGAGTTCGTATGAGAAAGTTACTGAGGTTTGAAATCGTCCAATGACCTCCAAAACAAGACTTTTTGACTAATTGATTATGTCAATTTTTGTAAAAAAAATTATATTGGAAATGTGATTTTTATTAATGTTTTTGGGCCTATCAGTGGGTGCCACATGGCCTGCCCGGAGGATGCCACGTGGCCCCAGGCCATTGGATGAAAAGTCATATGCAAATTTTGAGGTTCATGGGTCTTGAACCCTCGACCCGACTCCTCGAGCAGGGCGACCGGACCGACACGTTGTGGCAGATGTTCATTGAACAGTCAGGCGGATGTGAACGTATATTCGGGTCGACGTATGAAACGGGCGGAGGTGTTGGAGACTAGCCCCTCAAGGGTCAGCCCTGTAGCAATGTGACCAGAGCTCGAACCATGGGCGTAAACAAATGTTGTGGCAGAGTTTGGGAAGGGGACTAGCCACAGTGCTATCCGACACCATGTGACTTGTGGCGGAGACCGGGGCTATCGCCTGGCGATTACGGTGGTGGTTAATGCCACCTATGTGACCACCCCGAAGACGTTAATGCGGCGGTTCAAACCTTATCTGCCCACCAAACTGTTTCCACAATCTTCGCATGTGAACACGTACACCAAACATTTAACTTAACTGCTAGTTTGATCTGGCAGTCAAACTAATCAGGCGGAAATTTCCAAAATAGTGGAGTTAACTGGAGTTCTCCCACTTTTAGTGGGGTTTTTGGGGGACATTGGGCATTTTTGTTGCAGAAGTGATAACTCTCTAAATTTTCGACCAAACAAGATGAAATTTTAGTCAATTTTGGGTTTCTTGAGCATTTTGGAGAGTTTGGAATAGGTTTCAGAGTGAACAAAGGTGATCTAAAATAGCTTTTGCTTCAGGAAAGAGGAAGGAGCCACCAGGGCCATCATGGAGAAGGCACTGTATTGGATTGTATTTCACTGTTTAAGGTGAAAAAAATTCCATTTATAGCTATTTTCTATCTTCTGAAGCTGAATTTATAGTTGGTTTTGCCTATTTAGGCATATTTTTAACTGTGTAACCATTTTGAGAAAATTAATAGAGTAAGGACATGCCATTGGGGAGCCTTGGACCGACAGATGTAGCCCAGGAAGGGTGAACTGCTTCAACATTTTGCTGTGTTATGTTATGGTGAATTTTAATTGATGTGTATTTTTGCTGTGATATGTTAAAAAATAAATTTAATTAACAAATCCTCACACATAAAACTCAGAAAACAAACCAAAACTACTTTGTTTAACCTACAACTCATGGAGAACACTTTGGACACTAAATTATATGGAAATGTATACTTTTCATAGCATTAAAAATAGTTCCATTTTCAGATCAGTTGGTATCAGAGCTCAAGATTTGAGCATTAGGAGCTAGATTTTTACTCTGCATTTGTTCTTGTGTAAAGATATAGTTGACTGTTTGCAAGTTTTGATGCTTAATAGGCTTAAGCTCAAGAGAGGGGAAGGATAATTGGTTAGATCTCAAAATAATCCTCAACCAAAGAGGGCCAGAGAGCCATTAACTCCAACTTCTAATTTACCTCCAAGGGCCACATAAGAAGTCTTAAGCATGTTTTCAAGAGAAGGAGAAGTTCTTGAAGACATTGATCCCAAAGAAGAATAACGAGTGTTTCGAAAGGCATTCTTAGACATGGCTGAGATGGTGAGGATACTCTACCAAGAAATTAATGAAAGGCCTGAAGGAGAGGGATATTCAAGAGGAAATAAAAGTGAAGGCAAGTCAAAGAAAGGACATGGAGGAAATGGTGATCCACCATCCCCATCTTCTTCCTCTTCCTCTACATCGTCATCCTCTACTTCGGTGAATCAATCTCACAAGTCAAAAAACACTGGTAAAATTTCATTTTTAAAGCTTGATGTTAAGTTTGAGTTGCCTATGTTTAATAGTGAGGTCAATGCAGATAAACTTGACAATTGGATAAGGTAGTTGGAAGTTTATTTGAGGATACAAAATTTTCATGAAGATGGCACCAAGATTCAGTTAGCCTCTTTGAGAATGGAAGGTGCGACATTGGTATGGTGGGAAGCCAAGATCAAGGATGAGATTAAAAAACATGGTAAGATCAATTTATCATGGGATGAATTTATTTCTGTAATTAAACAACAATTTTATCCATTAGCTCATTTACAAAACGCTATCATGAATTGGAAAAGTTTTAGACAACTTAAGGGACAAAATGTACAAGATTACACCCAAGAGTTTAGACGAAGGGCTCTTTTACTAGGAATTGATTTGCATAGCCAAGAGACTTTGCTAAAATACATAGGTGGTTTACACAGCTATCTTATACATACTATCCTTATGTTCAATCCTACTAGTCTAGACAAGGTTTGTGTCCAAGGCACACATTTACAGGCTAGAGATAAACAATCTTTTGATGGGAATGAGGATAGTGAAATTAAAGGAAAAGGGAGAAAAAGAAATGAAAACTCTAGGAAAGAGAAGGGAAAATTATTTTGTAAAAATTGTTCCAAAACAAGCCGTGATGAAGATCATTGCTGGAAACTTCATCCGGAGTTGAAACCAGAAAAATTTAAAACCAAAAGTAAGGCCAAAGAAAAGGAAAAAATGGTTGCAATTGCTGAACAAGACTTAGGGTCTGAATCAGGAGATGGAACTAAAAGCATAGCTATGGAACTAAAGAACATAAAGGGGAAAGAGATTGTAAATGAAACAAATCCCAGTTCTAACATTTCAAACTATCACATAGAAGCTCCAAATGAAGAGAGAAGGATTGAGCTGTTTCATCTGAGGAAAATTTCAAAACACAAAAAGATAGGCACACTATTTGACAGTGGGTCACAAGCGAACCTCATATTAGAAGAATTAGTTAAGTAGCTAAATCTTGAAACCATTCCACATCCTAAGCCATATCCACTTGGATGGATTTTCAAGGATGCTAATTTACAAGTTTCAAGGAAGTGCATGTTGCGCTTCGCCATAACAACTCATTATATTGACATGGTTGAATTAGATGTGGTACTTCTTGAAATTATAGGTGTGGTGTTGGGTAGTCCCTACTTGTATGACAGGAAAGCGATATTCCATCACCATGAGAATAAGTATCATCTATTCAAGGATGACAAGGATTTTATTGTGAGAGCACATCGGAAGAAGCTAGAATCTTCTTTAGTGAATGCAGGGAAATTGAAAAGGCTTGTCAATGCAAGTCAAAATTTGACTTTGTTGATGATTAAGCAAAAAGATTTTGTACATAATCCTTTTCATGTTATTGCTGATGTAACTGATCAGTTGTTTTAGTTTGAAAGAAGGTCGTCTTTGGAAGAAGATGAAAAGATGTTGCAGAAAGTGTTTTTGGTGTCGATCGATGCAGAGAATAAAGTGTTAGTGCAAAGTGGTGCAATAATCCAAGGAAGGGAAAAACATGCAAGAAAAGAAGGCACAAAGTTCAACAAGGATCATTGCTGGTTTCAGAATGGAAGAGTACTATGGCGAGAAAACTTGGTCGGGAATCGACACAAGTACATGGCTTATTCAACAAAAAATAACCATAAGGACAGTTGGCAAGGTGAATCTTATTTTCAGTTTCCTTTGAAGGTAAACCATTGTAGGAACAATATGTTTTCTACAAATTTCATTTGTTGTTCTGAAAGTTTCAATAATTTGCAGCATGACACAGTCAAGGTTAGCAACAGTCAGTCAATAGATTCAAGGAATAATTTTTCTTTTTATCAGAAGCTAAATTTGATGAAATCAGGGATATTTCAGTGGTTCAAGGTTGGAAGAGTGGAGTGTCAGTCTTCTCATCTTCAGTTTCTGTAGTTCAGAGAGATTTTGGGGTCTAAAAGCTTCCCATTAGGGAGGTGTGATCAGGTGATCATGTCCAAGTTTAAAAATTGCTCAAAATTGGAAGTGCTAAAAAATGGTTGAAATATGAATGCCTGGAAGGGTCTCATTGCCGTGATTCTGGCATCGTGAACGATTCTCAAAACAAGGTGTGTAAATTCTTGAGTTTTGACAAGTCTGATTCCTCCAAAATATGACTTTTTGACTTAATTGACTATGCCAATTTAAAAAAATATACATATATAAGGAAAAGTTATTTTTTTTTTAACTATGTTAAGAAGGGCCTATCGCCCTTTCCATGGCCCCGAATGAGAAGTCAAAAATGTACAAAAAATTTGAAGTTCATAGGTTTTGAACCACGGCCAGCGATTAATTGGGCTGACCCGACCGGCCCGTCTAGGGCGTTTGATTGAACGACTCATGCAGGAGTGTGACGAAGAGCCGGGTCAGCATGTTGTTGGGCGGAGAAGGTTGGGGGCCAACCCCTCAGGGCCAGCCCCGTCACGACGTGACCACCTGCGGAGAACCGAGGGCTTAACCCTTTGAACCAGCGAAGAAAATGTAAGGGGCTAGCCCACAGAGCTAGCCCCGTCTTCATATGACACTTTTATAGCGTGACCAAGGCGTGGTATTGGTATAACCATTAGCTGTAACCGGCGGTTCTACAACCCATGTGTGACACTAACATTTATTGCAAACGGTTGGGTGCCCGGTTGGGCGATTGTCAGGTTTCTGCAATCTTCGCATGTGAACACTTACACCAAACATTTAACTTAACTGCCAGTTTGATCCGGCGGTTCCGTTGGCAGTCCACCTAATCAAGTGGAAATTGCCAAAATTGTGGAGTTCACTGGAGTTCTCCCACTTTTATTGGGGTTTCTGGGGGACATTGGGAATTTTTCTTGCAGAAGTGATAACTCTTTCAATTTTCAACCAAACAAGATGAAATTTTAGTAACTTTTGGGTCTCTTCGACCTTATGGAGAGTTTGGAATAGGTTTCAGAGCGAACAGATGTGACCTACAATAGCTTTTTCTTCAGGGAAGAGGAAGGAGCCATTAGGGCCATCATGGAGGAGGCACTGTATTGGGTTGTATTTCACTGTTTAAGGTGAAACAAAAGCCATTTCTAGCTCATTTATATCTTCTGAAGTCGAATTTACAATTGGTTTTGCCTGTTTAGGCATATTTTTCATTGTGTAACAATTTTGAGCAAATTAATAGAGCAAGGATATGCCATTAGGGAGCCTTGGACCGGCAGATGTAGCCCAAGAGGGGTGAACTGCCTCGACATTTTGTTGTGTTATGTTATGGTGAATTTTATTTGCTATGTATTTTTGTCGTGATATGTTAAACAGTAAATTTAAATAACAAATCCTCACACATAAAACTCAAAAACATTACCAAAACTACTTTGTTTAACCTGCAAGTCATGGAGAACACTTTGCACACTAAATTATATGGAAATTGATATTTTGCATAGCATTACAAATAGTTCCATTTTCGAATCAGTCTTCTTGATGAAGTAATAGCAAATATACTAGAACTGAGTGGTGTTTGAATAAGATCTGATAGATACCGACTATAATTGAAAATTATTGAGGGCTTCCGACCAACTGAGAACAATGATAAAAATCCTAAGACTGTTTCATCTACCCATTGGTCTATAGGATAACCTAATAAGCATGTAACCATAGAAATAACTTGCCTTGACATTTTAGGAAATATAGAAGTAGAATATGGGGGCTAGTTCTAGGTAACTCGGAATTCTCGGGCAGAAAGGATTCAAAAATACGAGCTTGTTGGGGGAAGTGATATTTTGATATAACTCCATGAGTGAATCAGTGGAAATGGGTATAAGGGAGCTTGAGGACCAATCTGAAGTGCTTGGAAAATAGATTTAGGTGTAATTGTAAATAAAGTTTCATTGTTTTGAGCAATTATAGCCCATGGCTAGGGATTTATCTAAGATGACACCATGTGACAAACTTTGGAAAAACATGAGTTTGGGGGCAAATGAATTGAGGTAAAAATGATTCCAAAATACTCATTTTGTTGTTGGCATCTAAGAAATTTTTGTTTTCCCAATTGTGAAGTTCATACAAGTAGAACTCACACTAGGTCTCTAATATTTTATATTGGGTGTTTATCAGGGGAATTTCATCAAGGTTTATGACAAGGAGAAATGTAGGGCTTTCTACAACCATATTGGCTTTGTCTTTTATGGGATGACAACTTTGACTACAAACTGGAGGCTAAAGAGATTTAATTACCCGACTCTAATGATCATTGGTGCAGGAAAATGTTGTTATAGGGGGATGTTGGCATGCTTGAGAAATTATAGGGTTGACTTGTGTGGGTGAGAATGAAATGGTAAAAGGGATGAACGCAGGGCGATGTAGGTTTTTGTAAAGAGAGGGTGAACGGTTAACAAGAAAATTACTATTTTTTAACGCGTTTTCATTTAGGAAATTAGACGTTTGTGGGAATCATTAATGGTCAACGACCATATAACTATTGTTGGGTAGATAAGATGTAAAATGGTTATATGGCATGGACGAATGAGGGGATGACAGGTGGTAGAGTGTGAAAGGAGCAAGAAAGCAGTTTTTGGAGGGGGGGGGGGGGGGGGTTACGCGATACGCGGTAATAGAGGAGGGGGCCCTGAACTCTTCGTGGAGCTGCCACTTATGTTTTGATGGTTTTCCATCAAGCCCCCTTCCTTAACTTCTGAAAGCATGAGGGGGGTCTAAATGTGTACTCCACCGTTGATCCAGGCGGGGATGATCGTATCCATTCATTCATGCAAACTCTTTATTGATACGACAAAAAGCATCAAATCATGTCTATTTTCAATTTTAAAATTAATCCTTTGAGAAATATAAGGATTAACTTAATTAAAAACTTAATGCAGAATTTTAACAAATGCGCTTTATTTGGGGTCTTATTTATTTGGTTTTTTCACATAATTTCTTTTATCCCCTTTTATTTTTTTATATTTTTATTTTTATTTTTATTTCTATTTTTATAATTTTTTCTTTTAAAAGATAAAAACTACTAAAGTAAAAAAATATGTTACAACATCCCTTGGGATAAATAACAAGACACACACATTACCTTGATCACTATATTATAAGATCCTAACATAAACCATACATACAACTCAATACCTACAAAGAAAACTAGTTGTAGCCACTGATTCACTTGTCCCTTATGCTTTCCTGCTTTTCCTTTTCCTTCTTTCTCCAAATCCAAAGCATTTCACGATGCTCCAAGAAACTTTAAGTATGCAAGAGTACAAGATATAGATAATAGAATGAGAGTGCCAAAGACTAAACTGACAAAAGCCATGAACTAATCCTCAGAAGCCTTTTTATCATTGAGACCTCCTTTTCTTCATTTTCCTCTATTTTCTCTTTAATTTCCTTCTCATGCAAATTTGTGACCTTTCACCTTCCTTTTCTCCTATTTTCCATTATTCTCATAAATAAAATGCCATTTGTGCCTCTTTTTGCCTTTGCCAATTTCCTTAGCCACAGATAAACCGAAGTGACTCCCACTAGGATGTTTTACCCACCATTAAACTTGGAATATGTGTCCCATTACCTTGGTCTTATATGTTTTTTACATAGAAATTCAACTAGGGGTTGTTACAAAAATGTCTCATAAAATAAGTTATAGCAAAAATTCCATGCTAACCTATTTGAAACTGATTTTAGGACGATTTAGAAACCATAAATTCCATAAGGCACATCTATTGTATAGAGAACCAAACTTTGAAATTCCCCCCTAGGGTATTGCTATATGTCTCCACAAATCTCATAAATTTTCATAGTATGAAAACATCCGTAAAAAAAGTTATAGAAAAATTTTCAAACTGTCATATTTGAAATTAATTTGAGGGGAATTTAGGAACCTGTTGTGGTAAAACACAACCCCCCATTTCTTACTTATATACTTTAAATAATGGGGACCCTTTCTACAAAATTTTTGGCTAAACACCTTTAAGGATTTTGATTAAGTTAATTATTTTGTCATTTTGTCATTTTTCATTTTTATCATATTTCTATTTTGATTGTTTCATTGAATCTGGTTTTTTATAATTTTTCCAATGATACTTGTTTCACTTCATTTGGTCAAACAGTTTGTAAATGACACTCCTTTGAAGTTTTGATCATTTTCTTGCTTGGGTTTAAAAACATGTATAGAGTGTACCAATATTTTAATTCTTGTAGTTAAAATAGTCATTTATTGTAAATATTGACCTCACTTCATTTTTATTATTTTTCACCTTTTTTCCCCAATATCCAAACATTTCATAAGTTAAATTGTATTTAAAACCCATAGTTTAATGCTTTAAATCTCATTTAATCCCCAAAACCCACTTATTTTAACTTCCGAGTTTCAATGTTATAGCTCCGCCACAAATCAATCCACTCCTTAAAACCTTTGGTAGGACCCCTTACCTTTTCACATATCGGCCATCACAAAAAATCGTCAACACATTCATGTGTTATCCCTTCGAAACACCGATGTGATGTCATGTGGGACCCTTACCTGCCTACTGCCACATCACTCCCAACGCACATCGCATATCTTATGGTTTTGTTGCGAAACATTTATCGCTAACCGTCTCCAAGTGAGATTTGCGATAAGCCTTTAAAATGTGATTTGCGATTGACCCCTACTTGTCGCGTCACTTACTTTTACCGCCGTCCCTCCACTACCTTCAGCCTTATCCCTCCTCTCCTCCTCTCTGTCTCTCACGTGGTGTGCATTTTCTATATTATTGAATTATTAATTAAAATAAATTATACTATATAATATTATATTTTAATTATAAAATTTTAATTATAATTTTAGTATAATTTAAATTATAATATTAGTATAATATTTTAATATTTTAATTAATCAATAAATCATTTTCTTTAATTAGTTTAATTGTATTTTTCAATTAGTTTTTATTAAAATTAATGATGTAATTATAAATTAATTAATAGATAATTATAACTTAATTTAGAATTAGATTATAACTAAGTTAGATGAATAATATAATTTCAATTAATTAGAATTAAGTAATCAAATATTATAATCTAATTTAGGATTAGAATTTAATTTAAAATTTTGATTTTTTTAGCGTAAGCAACAAAAATTCCAGATTTTTGGCAATTTTAATATACCAACTTTAGAGGCTCATAAATGGAGTTTTACTTGGCCAAATGAGACTCGTGACAACTCATTGGAAAGACAAAATAATGGAGATTATTTCTCAAGAGGTTTCATTTCCATATTTGATCATTTATTAGGTCTAAAATTCAGCAAAAGAACAAGCTCCGAATTTTTAAAACAAAACTAATTTTCTGAATTTTATCTTTTGCATTTTAAATTGCTACAACTTCTTCTAAATGCAGAGCCATTCATCAATGATATCCTTGGCCAATTATATCAGCACAGAAATCAAAAGAAAGCTTATATTTCCCTTTTCAATTATTTATTTAATTAAATTTTGATTGGATTTATTTTAATTTCTTTTTGCATTTTGATTTTATTTTTACATTTTAATTTTGTTTTGATTTGTTTTTGCAGGAAAGCAATTGAAGAGATGAGAAGAAGAAGCTCTCAATCAATGAGAAGGCTCCAACAATTGAAGAATATGATTTTAAACTAATGAAAATTGATGGAATAAAACCACTCTTCAACAAACTTTCCTATGAAGAATTATTTTGTAAATATTATAAATAGCAGATTGCAAAATGTAATAGGGACTTCTCTCCTCTGCAATTCTAGAATTCTAAAAGCACTTATGTAATATGAATTTAGAGTTGTAGGGTGAGAGGAGAGGAATCTCAAATCTGGAGATTATTGAGGTTTTTCTTTTACATTCTAAGTTATGTATAATGAACAGAGTCTTGCACTATTGTAGCTCTGATTTTGAAAGCAGAAGTTCAGGAATTGTAAAAAAATGTTAGAGACTGGAGCTGGAGAAATGGACTTAATCAATTGGTATTTATAATACTATTATTTTAAATGTTGGTTTCATTTTATGATAATATGAATGTGTCAATTTATTCGCATACTTGTGCACTTCTGTCGGTATGAGTAGCTTGCCTCAATTTATGTTATTATTTGTCTCTACTCTTATGGGTTGAATTCTGATTTCTGAGTAACTATTTACTCAGAAATCTGTCTTATAAAACTAATTTATTGAATAGTGATATGTTGTGAACTATTTCCACATGTTATTGTTTAATTATTCAAGTTACTGATTATATGATCAATATCATTTTGAGAACTACTTCCTGAGTGTTGTTGATTAATTATTTCAGTTAAGAGGTCTCTAGATAGAATGTGTTTGGTATTCACAGTATCAATTAATTGAACTACTTCGTTAGCTTGATATTCATTTAAAACAAACATATTTAAATCTCAAATATTTAAAACATCTTGCTCTCAGTTGGGATAGATCTATATCTGCCTAATTGAGATAGGATTAAAATAGTTTCTTTTTCTTTCATCTTAGAATAATATTGCATTTAGATTAAATTCTACATCCTTAAGAAGTCCTCTTCCTAAAGAGGAAAAACTTTAGTTGTGGCCTGGCTAAGCCCAAATTAGCTTAAGGATCACTTTCTTATTCGTTCAGCAAGAGAAATGATCTGATGTCTCTTTCCCATTGGTAGACAAAAGTCATATTTTAAGCCAATGGAGTTTGAGAGAAGGTAACTGGACCTAGTTAAACCAGTCAGAGCCACCATTCCAAACGGAAAAGGAATTTCTTTAAGGTCTGGACCGGGTGGTCATCCCCCATGTTGTTGCAGCGAATTTTGAGGCCTCAACAGAACCCTAGGGTTACATTATTTCCTATCTCATCTAGCCTTGCAAGATTTGAAAGTGTTACACAAGAAGTTTTGGACCTTCTCATTGTCAACAATCCATTTTATGCATCAAGCTTAAACGAAACATGACCAAAAACTATAGAGATATTTGAAACCCAAACATTTTTCATGAGAAATACTTGTGTTCATTATTAATTGAGTTAACATGTCCCTAATTTGCAAAGAATTAGTCTCAAAATATCCCATCTATCATTCTTTAGACCTTTAGTCTCAATAGGTGAATCCCTTATGTACTAAAAAACTAAAGTCCACAAATTTGTTGTGTTATTGAACATTTTGAATCTAACATGTGCATGTTTTCTTTCATCCTCCATTTTTTCTTATTAAGGGTTTATCATGATCCATATGAGCATGTCTATGTCTATAACATCTTGAGCACCAAAATGGTATGCTTATATAGTCTAAGCTCTAGTCATATTTTCTTTTACCCGAAAAAATATTTATAGGCTCGATTAATGTAAAACTAACATCTAAATCCAACAAGACATGAACAAAAGATCGAATACCCTCATATAAGAAACTATCATCAACGAGAATGGTGTTACCAAGTTGGTCACCTCTCGCCTATAGCATTGAAGAAATCCATAACTCCTTTGGATATCTTGACGACATAATCCAAAAAGGGGTTGTTTCCATACACTCATCCCGGGAATCAAAGACATGATGTCATGGTTTAATCTATATATAATATCTATCCATAAACCAAACATCTTTCAACACTGATAATACATTTTCCTCTAATATGAATATAAAACCCAACTAGCCCTATCCTAAAAGGTCTGTTGTTGGCATATACCCCACACCTATTCCCCAAGTGCTCTATAGCTACACATTCAAATCCACCTTTCCACTAAAAAATTTCCCAACCAAAGTTTAACACAACAAGTCGATAAATTCATTAATTGTTATATCCCTGCCCACAACTATATCTACCTCGCTGACATGATATTTTAAGACTTTCCTTTTCCTTCATGAATTGTTCTTGGTTCTTGTCTGTACACAATCAACTAGACAATTTTGGATACATAGTTTGGCTCCCATAAATCCTAAAACCTATGTATCATCAAAGGAATTCAACTAAGTACTAGTACAAGGAAAGGAACCTAGATTTAAATTGTCCTCCAAAAGGGTTGAATTGTAATTGTTTGAATAAGATGCGAACGTAAACTCGTTGCTTGTTACAACATCAACACTAAAGGGTACTGCTTGTGGCATGAAATGTAGATAGATTGAACCATTAGCTTCATCACACAAATATCAATGGAAAAAAGCACCTTCTCCTACACTTTCCCCTAAAGTTAATACTCAACACTCCAATTCATATGCATATTCAATATCCATCCAAATGATAGACATAAATTCTTTTGTATCTAGTGACTTATAATGTAACGCCCTCCTCCCATATTTACCAAGCTAACTGGTCCACCATGGTAAACATGTGACAAAGAGTTACTATGATATGATTCAACTCCCTAAGTGAAGTTAAGGAAGTGGAACCAACTAAACAACACTTTACAGACCTCCCTCAGATGCTACAGGACCCCTAAGAGCTAATCTACCACACCAGGTTCCCAACCCCTAAGTTAACCTAGTCTTTCAATGAGTTAAATCCCCAGACGCTCCCATGACAAGACATCCATGCAACTAGAACCCTCCGGTCTCACCCACAATTCTTGCAAGGGAGAGACTACAGTCTTTTTCAGTCAGTTATGTGCCAGATACTGCAATATTTAAGCCACCTTTCCAGGGCTAGTCTCCAAACCACTGCCCAAGACTTTATGAGGCTTTCCAAGAAAATAAATGACACTGAGACAAACCCTATAACACAAAACTTGATCAAGGACTTGACCTAACCAAGCCCAACCATGAAAGTTATTTCATCAAACACATCACAAATATGAAATCTATAGGTTTCAACAACATATCTAAGCATAGGGGTCTCATGTTATCTGATAATCGTCAAGAAGGATTGATGCCTTCTCACATTAGCTAAATTATGATCTATTAGGTCATTCATTCATTATTGTTTCACATAATAATCAAAAAATCATGAGATCCATACATCATAATTGTCATAAAACATGCTTATAGCCAACAAATAACCAAAGATATATCAATGAGGAAATAACCATTAAAGCCACATAACGTCAAGTACCTTTAATCATGAAAATACCAAGGGAAAAATAACTTTTATTAACATATTCAAATCCAACCAAGTGAGCGACTTCCACGTACCACCCAACCATATACTATGATGAACCAAATATTTCTTTTAGCTAGTCACCCTCGTGCCATATTCCAAGCATGAATGTGGGATCTCATGAAACACATCAAGCACAACCAAACCATGGATTCCATAGAACAAACCACCTCAACCCTAAACCAGTGATTCCACCTCACGTTTGGACATCACTAACCATCGCCAGATCAATCTCTACCCAAGTTTTCCAAGGCTCTAGAGTGTTTGTTCCAACCCCTCTTCTAGTACTAGTAACTCAACCCAAAGTTGTCACCGAGCTCCAGAGTGTTTGTCAAACTAAGGCTCTAGGACTAGTAACTCAACCCACAGTTCTAAGCAGGCTCCAAAAAGTTGTTCCAACCAAGGCTCTAGGACTAGTAACTCAACTCACCCAGGGCTCTAAAGTGTTTGTCCAACCAAGCCTCCGGGACTAGTAACTCAACCCAAGTTGTTACAGGGCTTCTAGAGCGTTTTTTCCAACCAAGGATTTAGGACTAGTAACTCAACCCAATTTGGTACAGGGCTTCCAGGGCATTTGTCCAACCAAGGCTTCCAAGAACTAGTAACTCAAACCATAGACAAAGGAACATGAGAACCAACCAGAAACAAAAGGAAAGAAACCCACAACACCATGGTAATCCAAGAAATGTCAGGGCTAGGAAAAACCTCTGTCAATCTAGGAAATCCTCCATGCCAATGACAGATCATGACCAAGAAACCACATGCATGTACCATGTATGCCAAAACTTGTAAGGAAACCATACATGCAACTCAATATGTGAAAATAAATCCAACTTTAATTGTTGATCCCGCTGTCCTCTTTTTCTTTCCTTCTTTCCTTTGCCTTATTTTTCCAAATCCAATGTATGCCACACTCCTCAAAGAGTGCTCCCCAAAAACTATAAATTTCCAAGAGTATTAGAGAGATAATAGAATGAGATCCATAAATGAAATGACAAAAGTTTAAGCGAAATCTTGCCAATTAATCATTAGAAGCCATTTTATTAATGAGGCCTCTATTTTATACATTTTCCATTATTTTCCTTCAATTTCCTCCTCACATGCAACCTATGAAATTTCACCTTCCTTTTGTCCTAATTTCCATTTATTTCATAAATAAAATGCTAATTAATGCCTCATTAATTTCTAAATACCTTTACATTGCCTTTGCCAATTTCCTTAGCAATAATAAACCGAAATGAACACCCGCTAGGATGTTTTTTCCCACCATCCAACTTAGAATAAGTGACCCCTTGGTATTACATTTTTTTTACATGTATTGTTTACTAGGGTTGTTACAGAACCCTCCTCCTTGGGGGAACATCGTCCTCATTATTAAATGACACCTGCAACCATCAAACCACTAAAAACCAAAACATACTACCTATGGAACTTTATAACATAACTCGTTGCAATATTTACAATCACCACTGCTGAAAACATGAAAATCATATCGTTTACTAGAGATTTATAACACAAATCATTACGGTATTTACAATAACAACCACATATGTACATATGCACATTTTCTTCAACCAACAAATAACCATACTATTTATACAGCTTTATGAATTCAATTCAATACAATATTTACAATAATATACACATATGCACATTTTTCAACCAACAAATAAAAAGATACAGTGCCTACATCTACAACAAGGGAATCCAGAGGCTCACACCTCCACCCTCAAAGTAATACGAGGATTCACCTCCTTCCTAGGAAGTCCATAATCCACTACCAAAGTCAAAGCTGCATCCAATGTCCAACGCTACAATATTGCGCCATTTTTCCTCTTAGTGAATAGTTATCGGCTCATTGTTCCAAGGCTAACTCCCAATGTGCATTAGATTCCATCTGTTATGCAACCAACTCACAAAATATAAGAAAATATAGATCAACGACTTAGAAATCAGCCTCTTTGAGGGGGAAACCTCCTTTACATTACGTAAATGAACAATTCTTCGATGATTCAAATGAAAAAACCTACTTTATATATATAAGAGCCTTAGGGATCACAATATAATCAGAGCCTACACGACAATAATAATGTAGGGCCACAACAATAACAATAGTTGGCTTCTATGGGGCACAATAATAACAATATGGAGACTACATGGGCACAACAATAATAATAATAAGGGGGATACACTAATAATAACAACAATAAGGGATTACACTAGTATTATAGGGACCTAACATGCCCCTCTCATTTAAAAAAGTGTTGTCTTCAACGCTTGAGTAGTTATGGATGCTTCTGTATAAAATTTTCATCCTCCCATGTGGAATCTTCAGCGAGTAAGATCTTCCAGTTGATGAGTTACTCTGAAATTGATTGATTATGTAGCTATCGAGTTCTTGTTTCCGTGACTACTTTAGGTTCCAATATGATTTTTCCTTCCTCGTCAAGTTCTGGAAATATTATTTGAACTGGGATGTTATCACCTTTAACCTTCTTTAAGCATGAAACATGGAAAAATGGGTGCACTCGGGAAGAAGCAGGAAGCTCCAATTTGTATGCCATAGTACCAAAATTTTGCAACACTTTTTAAGGACCATATTACTTCGGTGATAATTTGTTATCCTTCTTAGCTTGCTTGAGGGACAATTGTTTGTATGGTCGTAGCCGTAAAAATACCTAGTCGCCTACTTCAAAACTTCTTTCACTGTGATGTTGATATGCCTCTTGTTTCATTTGATTCTACGCTAAAGTTAGGTTATCCTTTAAGATTTGGAGAACTTGTTGTTGATGCTCGATGTGATCTTCCACTGCTTGAACCTTAGAATTTTCTCTTAAATATGATGTGATGGACAGTGGATGATATCCATAAAGGGCCATAAATGGGATCATTTTTTCTGCGGTGTGGAAGGAAGTGTTATACCACCATTCAACTAGAGGTAACCACTTGACCAATTGTGTTTGTTTATCAAATACAAAGCAAAAAATATATCATTCCAAACATTTGTTCACTATCTTAGTTTTCCCGTCAAATTGAGGATGATAAATGAGTTATGAGCCAATTGAGTACCCAGACAATAAAATAATTTCGTCCAAAAATTATTTGTAAAAATGGGATCTCTGTCACTTACAATAATCTTTGGGTTTCCATGTAGCTTTTGAATTGTTTCCATAAATGCAGTAGCAACCATGATGGCTTTAAATGGATGAGATAATGTGAAAAAGTGTGCATACTTGGTAATTCTATCAACTATCACCATGATAACACTTTTTCCTTCGGATGTGGGTAAACCTATAATAAAATCAATTGAGACCTCCTCCCAACGTTGACTTGGAATGGATAAAGGTTGTAATAGGCTTGGAATATTAATTGTCTCAACTTCATTTTGTTGGCAAACCAAACATTTTGCCACAAACTTTTGATTATCATATTTAAGGCCATCCTAAAAAAAATCCTTCTTGACCCTATGGTAAGTTTTTAAAAATATTGAGTACCCTCCTAAGGGAGAGGTGTGCAATTCCAAAAAAATATTTTGTTTTAGTTGGGAATTATTACAAAGATATAAGCGATTTTTGTACCATAATGAATCTTTTTTCAACCTAAATGTATTGGATGTACTGGGATCTTGTTGCAACTTTTGAATGAGTGTCCACACTTCTTCTTCATTCTTCCATTCATTCCTTACTTCGGTTACCCAATCTGGTTGCATAATAGAAATGGCACAAAGAAATGCCTCCACATCCTCATCCTTTCTCGAGAGTGCATCTACAACAACATTTTGCTTCCCTTTTTTTGTTGATGATTTCAAAGTCATAACCTAACATCTTTGTGACCCATTTTTGCTGCTCTTTTGAAGATAATATTTTTTCCAAATTTTATTTAAGACTATCATGATCTATTTTTACCTTGAAGTGCCTTCCCATTAGGTAAGGTCACCATTGCTTTAGGGCATGTAGTATTGCCAACATTTCCTTCTCATAAATAGCTTTGTGTAAATACTTTCCTTTAATTGAATGACTTTAAAAAACAATGGGTCTTCCTCCTTGCATCTAAACAACACCAATTCCATTTCCTGAGGCATCACATTCCACAATAAAGGTTTTTCTGAATTCTAGTGTAGCTAAGACTAGTGCACGGCACGTTGCTTATTTAATATGTTCAATGGTCTTAGTTGCTTCTATAGTCCAATAAAATGCATCTTTATTCAGTAATGTTGTTAGAGGTGCTGCTATTCTCACATAATCATTAACAAAGTTGCAATAATAACCTCTCAACCCAAGAAATCCTCGCAAATGTTTTATGGTTGTTGTTGAGCCCTAAAAATGCCTTTTCTTTTCACCAAACTTCACTTCATTCCATTTATCCTTTATCAGTTATAGGCCTAAAAGATCAATAGGAATGATTAAAATCACTTTAAGAATACATGCAATGACTAAATTATTATACTTTTTGTGGTTTTATTGTCATAGTGATTTTTTAGCAGACTAAGCTACAGAATGCAGTCATTCTGTAGCTAGTCGTATATTCCGTAGCCATCTTTATGTTTAAATAGGTTACATGTGTCATTTGAGGGAAATACGTATATGGTTAGACTCTAGAACTCTCTTGCATCATTCCTTGTCCTCCACGAAGGCTGAGCAAAAATCTGAAAGTGGTTATGCACGTGGACAAATCCAAAACCAAGAAGCAGACTTCTACAAGGATAAGGACTCTGCAGGTGTCTTCAGCAAAATACGAGTCCTCAACAGGAGTTCTAGTTCGATTTTGATTATAAAAGACACCTATGACTATTTCTACTCCATGTCAGTTATGTAGTTGCTTATAAAAATAACTCAGTGAACCGAGAAACAGTTAGTTGATGTTTTGTTGTTAAGTTTTCAAAGACTATGATACTCTGTTTCTGAGCATTTTTCTTCTAATGAAAGAAGTATAACTTTTATGCATGATCTGAAGCAACTTTAAGGATTTAATGATTCGTGTTCCAATTTGATGGTAGAGGGCCCCTACTATCTGAAAGGCTTTTTTCATATTTTCTAGATAAGTGACCTTTAACTCTGTTGTGTTCTTAACTTAGGCAGTTTTATGAGTTTATTCTCTTGCATCATGTTTTATGTCATTTACTTACATCGAATATTACAGTCAATCTTGTTCTCATGAGATGTTCCAATATATCACTAACATGTGAATGAGATCTAGCTATAGTACTTTGAGCTAATTGCGTTTTAATTTAGTTACGTTCATTGAATAACGAAAATCAGGTTTAGTGAGATATATTAAATTCTGGCCAAATTGCCTCAAAGCTGGTTACAAAATGCTAAGCAAGTTTCAGATATCTCCGATACTAGGATCAGAGTGTCTTTTTCTTTGCTAGCCCAGAGGTTCTTACAAACAATTTTCCTGGCAATCGCCTCTATCTTCCCCACTTTAAAAATGCAGACAAATTGCTCCAATAAAAGGCTGTAATACATAATTGACAGATAATTAGGGAATGGGGTCCCAACCTTCTACTCCATCTCTGAGAATGACTCCGAGGGGGAGGTGAACAGCTTTATTAGCTTCAACGTCAGCATCTTTATTATTGTCTCTCTTGACATGGAAGAAATTCAAGCTCTGGAAGGATTTCATCAGGGTTCTTATTCTGTTGATCAGTCTGGACAATCTTAGATCAGAAGGGGAAGAACAGTCAACAATGGTTTTTATGATAGATTGGGAATCTCCCATCACAATTGCATCGTAGATACCAAGGGAATTAAGTTTCTTAAGGCCTTGGAGAAGGGCCAGGGCTTCAGCTTGTATGCTAGTATTGAAGCCCACTCCCCAGGCATATCTAAGAACAGTGTTGCCATCTGCTTTTTTAACTACTCCACCAGCTCCGGAGCTGCCCGGATTTCCTTTCGCTGCCCCGTCGAAGAAGAGAATGATATGCGCCTGCTTTGTGCAGAAGGCCAAGAAATCAGAAGCATTAAGTCTAATCTGCCAAGCATTGAGAGGAGGGAGAGGTCTGATAATATCGACGAAGCGGAGATCAAGAGAATCGCTCCAAACAGCGTCGTGATCTCTCAAGCCTGCCCCGTCCAGATGATCACCAAGACACTCCTTCAACTGGATTTTAATGTTTACCCAAACAATCTTGTGGTCTCTTTTCTTATCTATGAAGATCCTCTGGTTCCTTTCCAACCAGGTATGCTAGCAAATCAGTTTAGGGAGTATGCACCAGGCGGCTTTGATATGAACATTATGTGGAGAGCCTCCTGGGTACAAACTCAACCACTTCGAAAACAGGTCGGGAATGCTAGTTGGGAGGACGAAGTCCAGACTCCAAGGGCCTAAGGCCTCATTCCAAAGGTCTGTCACAAAATTGCAATTGAGCATCAGATGCGCAGCAGACTCTACGTTATCTCCACACATCGAGCAACGAGAGGGGCCTAGATAACCTCTTCTCTGCAATCTATCATCAGTCAAAATTCTCTGATGGCAAAGGAGCCAACAGAAGGAGTCAATTTTGGGCAGCGAAGATTGGGACCAAACCCCTTTCCATGGTTTCGGATCTGCAGGGACGTGGGGAATTGATGAGATTTGCCTGTAGCCCTGAGAAATAGTATAGCATCCAGGGGTCGGACCCCAACCTCGGGCATCCAATTTTCTGCTGTTCAAGGGAGCCTTGCCGTTTAAAAAGGCTAGGAAGATTGCAAACTCTTTGGACAGGACCCGGGGCACCTCGATGTTAATCCAACTATGCCATTTACCGTTTTCCCAATTGGAAATATCCCACAAAGTAATGTAGCCTGCTCTATGCATCCAGTCCTTCAGCAGATCCAGAGATCGATCATCAACCAGAGGATCACAACCCATAATACGATCCTCCCAGATTCTAATTTGCTTGCCATTGCCGCGAATCCAGTATGCATGTTGGGTTATTATGGAGGAGGATTTAGCACAGAGCTTTTGAATTATCGAGCCAGAGTTTGCTACGGGCTGGTCCAAACACCTTTTCCTCTGTCCACGAAAGTACTTCTTCCACAAGGCGAGCTGTGCCCACCTCGGTTTTGGGGCAATAATCCTCCAACTCAGGTTAGCTCCCAATGCAATGTTCTGCGTGCAGATATTCTTAAAGTTCAATCCGCCTTCTAATTTGGGCATGAAGATTTTGTTCCAGCTTATTAAGGGGATTTTCTTTTCGTTAGCTTTCCCGCCTTTCCAGAAGAATTTTCTAATGTGATCCTCCATTTTCTTCATAATTCCAATGGGAGCCAGCATCACAGCAAACTGATAGATGGGAAGGTTATTTAAAACTGCTTTAATAAGCACAGTCTTACCAGCCAGATTAAGCCAGTTGTAACACCAGGAATGGATCTTGGAATCAAACTTTTCCAGCAGGGGTAACCAGTCTCTGTTGACAGGACATTTTTGAAAAATTGGGAGACCCAAATACTTGAAGGATGTCCAAGACGAGGATGCTGCGAAGCCAAAGCAACAGGAAATGGCTTGCATCGTGATGGCAGGGGTATTCTAGCAGTAGATATTGCATTTTCCTTTATTGAGATTGCTTCCTGAGTCTTGACAGTAATCGTCAATCACTTCTTTAAATCTTTTGGCAGAGGACACTGAGGCAGCACCCAGTAAGAGGGAATCATCCGCAAATAAGGCATGGTTTATATTGTTGACTCCTCTCGCAATATTCAGGCCCATTAAATCTTGCTCCTGTTGTTTTTTGTTCAAAAGGAAGCTGAGGATAGAGGCTTGGAGGACAAAGAGTAGAGGGGAAAGAGGACACCCTTGTCTCAGACCTCGGGAAGCTTTGAAGAAGTCTGTGGCCCTCCCATTCACCAGAGGGGCAATCCAAGGCTCACTGATACAAGCCTTAATCCAATTGATGAATTTGGGACCAAACCCAAATTTGCGCAGGACAGCCAGTAGAAAACTATGTCTTACTCTATCAAAGGCGTTTTCAAGATCTAACTTGACAACCATTCCTTTCTCTTTGCGAACCACACTGGAGTGAATCGCCTCTTGGACCAGGATAAAGTTATCCACAATCTGCCTACCCTAAATAAAGCCTCCCTGATTCTCCGGTATGATGCCTGGAAGGATGATTTTTAATCTGTTAGCAATAACCTTCGTGATCAGCTTGTAGCCTATGTTACAGAGGGAGATTGGGAGAAACCTTCTGAAGGTGTTGGCGCCTTTCTCCTTGGGGATGAGGGCCAGAAAGGCCGAATTAGTGCTTCCCCCAATCTTCTGACACTCTTGAGATTTCCGAATCATTCTGCATAAGTCTTTCTCCACGATCTGCCAACAGAACTGCAGGAATCTGGCAGTAAAACCGTCAAGCCCTGGGGCCTTATCCGGTTCCATTGCAAAGAGGGCGCGTTTTATTTCATTGTTAGTGATCTCAGCTTCCAGAAGTTGGTTGTTTCTAATGGAAATGATGGTGGGCACCTCGTTCACAAGGATAGAATCATGACCCAAGTCCTCCTCTTCGCTATAGAGATTTTTGAAGTGAGAGAAGGCAGCGTTTTTTATGCTTTGGATATCTCTATACGTAGAGTTCTCAACTTTAATTTCAGAGATAGAGTTGCGGCAAATGCGGGCCTGAGCTTGCTTATGAAAGAAGGATGAGTTTCTATCTCCCGCCTTGAGCCACATACTGCGGGATTTCAGTCTCCAATATTCTTCCTCAGCCAAGCTAGCTTTAAGGAGCATTTGCTGAAGATTAGCCTCCTTGTCAAGAATTTCTTTAGTGATCTCTTCGTTTTCCGAAACCAGGTGATGCATCTCAAGACGTTGTTGTAACAGTTTCCTTTCCATAGTGGGGTTAGGTAAGGTTTTGACCCAGTCTTTAAGAGCAGCTTTGACTCTCCTAAGTTTCTCCTCCCAAACAAAGAATGCAGAGCCTTTGACTGGGATCCTCCAGCTTTCTTTTATCAGAGGCAAGAAAGACTGCTCCTTGACCCAATGAGAGTTGAATTTAAAAGGTATGGGACCTTGATTCAAATGAGCCAGCAGATCCAATTTAATGGGGCGATGGTCGGAAACACTACAAGAAATAATTTGCATTCTAATCTCTAGACCAAGAAGAAGAAAAGAACTTTGAACAAGGAATCTGTCTAACCTTGCAGCGATATGTCCTGGGCCGATTCTTTTGTTTGACCAAGTGTATTTTCCGGACAGAGGCTTAATGTCTATCATGTCCCAGTCTTGGAGCAGCTCCTCAACCCATTCCCACGCCGGGTCCCTAACAATGCTTCCTCCCCGTTTTTCTGACAATGATAAGGTGAGATTTAGGTCCCCAGCTATAATTATGTTTGCCAAATCTTCAGCTTCTGCCAGACCTCTGATAGAATCCCAGCAGTTCTTCTTCTCCCCTACGCTGACAGGAGCGTACACATTGAAGAGGGAGAAGGTCACATCTGTTTCTACGTGCTGCAGTTTTGAGAACAGCCAATGGGTGTTTTTAAGTTCTTTGATCTTTATGAATTTGTTAGCATCCTAAATAGTGCCCAGCCCACCTGAAGCTCCTCGAGCTGAAACTGCTTCCCCTTCACTTTTCTTCCATAATTTCTTACCTATCTGGAGGAAGGCACAGTCCTCCATTTTGGTCTCCTGGATAAGGAGCAGATCGGGAGATTCTGATCTAATCAAACTTCTTAAGGCTTCCTCTTTTATTCTACTCCCCATGCCCCTACAGTTCCAGGAGACGATCTTCATCACTTGTTTTTTGAGTGTTGAGCTCCTCTGGAGCTCTGGGTCTGATTTCTATTATTCTTCGGAGTATTTGCCAAGAGTTTCTCAAGGGTAGGTTGGCTTCCCTGGAGTTTGTCTTTGTAGATCTCTTGCTCTCTTTTTTCCCGAGCAGATTTTCGGCCTCTCATTGATCTTCTAGCCGAGGTTTGCGAATCACCTATTTCCCCTTCTTCTTCTGAGGCCTCCGAGCTTTGCACTTCCTCAACCTCCTCTGTGGGTGTCTCTTTTGTCATGTCTGCATTACTGTCGGTTTGCTTTGATCCCGAGGGGGACTCTTTTTGGGGCGATCCTTCTTTCTGCATCTCTAACTCTTGGGTGTCGTCTTTTGCTGAGCTTAACTGGGTAAATTTATTTCCTTGGTCTTCCATGAGAGGTGTTTGGATCCCAGAGCCTACCTGGGGCCCTTTACCATTCATGTTGCCAGTTCTAGAGGGTTTGTGGGCAGTTTTGGTCCTTTTGACCTCAGTCCAACCATCCTCTTTTCCTTTCTCCACTTCGTTGTTCTTAGGACATCCTCTGGAAAAATGACCGTAAACATGACATTTCCGGCATTTGAATGGAAGTTGTTCATAGTCCAGCTTTTGCACATGTGTCCAGCATCCAACTCTGATCTTTATTGCCTCAGGCAGACCAGCCTCAAGGTCAACTTCAATGCAGATTCTAGCACAGTCGAATTGATCCTTACTGATTGCTCGATCAATGTATTTTCCCAAGGTGTTTCTGATGTGCTTAAGAGACTCATCATTCCAGCAATGTACTGGCAGGTTGGGCAGCCTAACCCACACAGGAACGGCTGTAGGGATGTCCACTACTGGATCAAAGTCGGGCGTCCACTTATTGAGGTACAACCCCTGAGGTCCCATGAAATAGGGACCGTTACGGAATATCAGTTGCTTATCATCTTTTTCAGAGAATTCAAACAGAAAGAAACCCTTACCCAAAAAATATGAAGTGACTCTGCCTTTAATCAGCGGCGCCCAGTTTCTAGAGACCCAGTTCTCTGTAGATTTGGGGGAGGGCCAGAGCCCAGTGAACTGACCCACCAAAGCCCGCTCAGCCAGAGAAAGGGCGACCTGAATCGGGCCCTCCGGAGGGAGAGAAATCTCAGGAATGTCATCTAAACGTTTCACAAACTTCGAAGCCTCGGAAGCTTTCTTTTTAGGGAGGGATAACACAAGGTTGAGGAAGGCCTCAGCTTCAGAATTAGGAGGCGGAGGGGGCTCCATTGGAGCAGCACCGCCCAGGCTTGAAACGAGCTCACACCAAACCCAGCCTAGACATTGACCCAACACAGCAGGAGGCAGCAGGAGGCAGCAGGTACAGCAGGTCGCAGCAGGAGCAGCAGGGCCCTGCAAGGGTAGGCGCAGCGCAGGGGCACTCGCAAACGAAGCAAATTCTTGATGGAGTCCAACCAAGCAGCGGCAGAAGCAGGAGGCCTTGCCAGAGCAGGCGCAGCCACAGAGGCTGCAGCGCGCAGGGTGAGCAGCTAGGGTTTGCAGGGGCTGCAACGCGCAGGCAGCAATCTCCGTCCTTGCATCATATCCAGCTTGGAAAATATTTCTATTCAAATGCAAGAAGACAATAGCTATGTTCATTGAATTTCATTCCTGTTACTTAATTACATTTCAGTCCTGTTAATTAGATTTAAAAGACCCTCATTATTTTATAAGTTTCTCTTGTTCTTAACTTCTTCTAACACATCACTATCATATGAACAAGAATTAGTTATATAATTTTGAGTTCTTAACTGTTCTGCGATTATGTAAGAAATTCTCATAATTTTACAAACAACCTTTTTCCCAAGTTGTTCCAAGAAATCTCTAACCCTTGAATGAGGCTTAATAGTAACATTTTGAGTTGCAGAATGAGTTAATTCTAGTGTCATAAGTTATTTTAGCATAGGGTTCCTTACTATGTTACAGATAATCTTTTCTCAAAATTTTCCAACAAATTTCTAACAACGAATAAGATTTTCTCTGTGATGTTTTCAGTTGTTGTTTACTAAAGAGAACATCATTACATCAAAACCAATCCTTTTCTCAAGTTGTTCCAACATACCTCTAATGAAATGAATTGGACTAAGTTTAATGTTATGAATTACTTTTCTTAGTAGCCTTACAATCTCTGAAGTAGCATTCTCTGTTCTTGGTACCATTCATAGTTTAGAGTAGATTCCATTCTGTTTTAGTGTGATCAGTAACTTCTCTTTGCTAGTAATTTAGTTTTTCCCTTTAGCATAAAAACACAAAATCAAAAACACTAGAAAAACACTAAGCACAACGAATTAGGAAGAAGATACCTAGGCACATATGGTGCACTTCACTTCAACAGTTTACTAGCGCTGGTTGACATTTTATGATATCAATTTAGGAACACTAAGTTGACTAGACATTTTGGCGTCGTTGCCGGGGAAGTGTAACTAGGTAGCCTTATTTCTTACCTCCTAAAAACAATGATATGCGTAGAGAAAGAGACTCAAGGGGTAGATTTATAAGAAGTAGAAGCTTGATTCCTAGAACACCACTTGTTCCACCAAGAACAAGAGGCAGCACACCTTCAACTCAAACCCACATTCCATACTATACTGATCATAGACTTCCAGAAGACTTAAGATCAGATATTCCATCAGAGAGACCTTCCACTTCATCCACTGAACCTGTCTTAGAAGAAGATTCAAGGACCCCTGCTAGAGACATAAACTTTTCCACTTCCATAGAAGAATCAACCATGGCAGAAGAAGGGGGAGGAGGAGTCTTTAATGGAGAACATACACTATTTGGAGGAGGTAGAGGTAGAGGTAGAGGAGAAGGAGGTAGAGGTGCAGAAGGAGAAGGACGTAGAGGTGAAGAAGGAGGCAGAGGAAGAGGTAGAAGGGAAATGGGAAGCTCTTTTGGGTTTCCCATAGTAGATGAAGAAACCAATGCAACTGTGAAAAATATTTCACCCTCTGTCCTTCCAAACCTTTATGGACTCAAAAGTGAAGATCCTGAAACCTTCCTATTTTAATTTGAAGTCCTATGTAGAACCTATGATTACTTACAAGATGCCCAAAAATTTAAACTATTCCCTTCAACATTGAAAGGAGCAGCATTAAAATGGTTTATGAGTTTAATCAACAGTTCTACTAGGACATGGGAAGACATGAAACAGGCATTTCTAGAGAGGTATTTGGATTACTGTATGCCAGTCAACCATAAGGAGGAAGTTTTTAAAATGGTACAAAAAGAGGATGAAAATCTGGAAGATTTGTTGGAAAGGTTTAACTATAACATCAAGAGAGCAAAAATGGAAAACTTAGACCAAGATGCTTTGAAAGCTCTCTTGTTGAAGACAATTAGGGATGAATGGCTAGATATCCTTAATATGATGGGAAAAGGAGATATATCTCAGCTCACATTACTTGAAATAGCTAAATTATGTATCAACCTTTCAAGAGGGAAATCTAAAAATTTAAAAGGACCAAGAGACCCTGCTCTTGCAAGGGCAAGTAAGTCTGCTTCTGGGACAGTAAGTAGGGCAGAAATAGGACATATGCTTGATGAATTCAAATCGGACATTTTAGGGAGTCTTAGTGAACAAATAGACACCCTTAAGTTACAAAACAAGCAAAAAGCTGAATATGATGCCTTAGCAATCTTTTGTCCCAAATGTAGAAAGAAGCATACCTTGAGAGAGTGCCCTTTGGATGAAAAAATAGTAGAGACTTGTGTAATTTGTTCATAAAAACATGAGACCAAGAGTTGTCCTTCACTTCCTGGTCTTAAAGCTGTATTTCAAGAAGAAACCCCTACAAATTCCACAGAATCTCTCAATTTTGTCTCTAGGAGGCCTTGTCAAGGACCTCAAACATAAGGATTCCATGATCAGATGTATAATCAAACCCCACCAAATTGGAATTCTTGGCAGCAACCTTGGCCCCAATTCCAAAATAAATCTCAAACTTGGGCACAAGGAGCACAAAATCCCTATGGAATATACTCTCAGTATTATCAATATCCACCATCTTATCCACCATATTCAAATTTCCCTCCTCAACAAAATCCACAACATCAAAATCCACCACTTCCATTACCATTTCCTCAAAAATCAAATCAGTTACCTGCCCAACCTATACCAAACCCCAACAATAAAAATCCTTAGAACACATACATGATAGAAGGTCAATAGTTTCCAACATATTTGATTACTCCTTTAGACCTTAATGATGTTCAACTTAGGTCTAGAAGAATACTTGAAAAAAAGAAACCTTCTGTAATCATACAAGAGCAAAACAACTCTGAAGAATATTCTCTATGGGTAAATAAAAGTCTTGAAGAGAGCACATCTTTTCAAGACCCAAATATTGAAAAATCAAAACAAAAAGAACCAATAATTTCAACTCTTATATTAGAGCAGCCATCAACATTCACCTCTACACCTCCCTTTCCGGAAAGATTACAAATTGATAAGGGTGTAGAGAAACAAATTATGGTGCCTAATTATGATTTCCTAGATGAGCTAAGGAATGTCTTTATTAAGATCCCATTATTACAAGCTATCAAGGAAATTCCAATCTTAGCAAAGACAATAAAGGAGTTGAGCATGAAAAAAACAGGAAAAAGAATAAAAGAGACAAAGAAAATTCAACTAGCAGGAAAAATAGCAGACATCATGATGGGTAATATTGTTATTCCAAAGTATCTAGACCCAGGAAATCCAGTTGTTAAAATACACATCAATGGAAACTAGATCCAAAACACACTTATTGATTTAGGAGCAGCAATTAATATCATGAGTAGACAAATCATGGATAAACTAAAACTTCCTAATCTTATTTTTACACCCACATTATTACAATTAGCAGATAGATCTGTGATTAAACCTAATGGGGTAATAGAAGACATTCCAGTGTCCTTAGATTCTTGGGAGTACCCTGTGGATTTTATGATCCTAACTCCTAAAAATAATCTAGGAGGACATCCTATTATATTAGGAAGACCTTGGTTAGCTATAGTTGATGCTTTCATTAGCTGTAGATCCGGTGATATGTACATCTCTGATGGTAGTTCAACCAAGAAATTTACCTTGTATCCTCCAGCAAGAACAATTACAGAGTTAGATGATACTCAATGGATTGAGGATGAAGAAGACATACAACCTCTCTTCACAATTTCAGAAATTACTGAAGATAGCCAGATTCTAAATACCTTAGAAAATTTTGAATCCTCTTCATAATACAAACATGAAAAATTTCAAAAAGAATCCAACATTGAGTTTTTATCATCAAGACAGATGTCTCTTTACTCCATGGATAAATTTGGCAGCTCTACAATTGAGATATTTCCAGGTAAAACTTTAAACATAAACAAGAACCTAGAGAAATCTCAACAAGGAAAGCTAGTCAAAATATTACAGAGACATTCTTCTGCATATGCATGGGAGTACACTGATATGAAAGGGATAAGCCCTAAGACTTGCACTCATCACATCTACATAGAGGAAAATTGTAAACCAATCAGACAACTGTTGGAAATATTGTCATTGATGGCAAAGGAGGCAGCACTCAGGCAAAAGAGGCAGCGCTGTAGCAAATGAAGGCAAAAGAGGCACAGTGAAAGCAATAGAGGCAGCAAGAAGAAAGTCAAAATGTAACAGTCATAGAAGCACAGTGAAGAACCGTTATCGGAAGATAGAGACAGAGGTAGAGTGAGAAACGAGAGGAAAACGAGAGGCAGAGAGCAGTTACAAAATTCCAGGAATCGCACTCTCCAACTTCGAGCGAGAGCGAAGGCAGAGCGAAACATTGGGTTCTGGAACTCTAGCCGGAGAATGAGATATAAAATTCTGAGAATCGCCCAAGCCGGCAGATACAGTCGTATGTATAATTCCGAGAATCGCCCAACCCGGAGGACAGATATAAAATTCCGAGAATCGCCCAAGCCGGCAGATACAGTCGTATGTATAATTCCGAGAATCGCCCAACACGGAGGACAGATATAAAATTCTGAGAATCGCCCAAGCCGGCAGATACAGTCGTATGTATAATTCCGAGAATCATTACCCGATGGGCGTTACATATAACATATAAACCATATTCCACGAATCGCTTAACCCTTTGGCAAAGTATACGTATATGTCTGTTATATTATGGAGCGCACAAAACGAATTTTTAGATGGTGGGACCTCTCCCCAATCGCAATCGGAGATCGCAAGGGCAGCGGAACATCGCAACAGAAATTTGTGATTGCGATTGAAATGCCGGACCCGATCGAGTTATGTACCACAGTTAATTGCTAATCGCATCTGAGTTCCCAATCGCATGTCTTTTGTAAAACGCTGCGATTGAAATGCCGGACCCGATCGAGTTATATACCACAGTTAATTGCTAATTGCATCCGAGTTCCCAATCGCATGTCTTTTGTAAAACGCTGCGATTGAAATGGTGGACCCGATCCTGTTATAAGCAGGAGTTAATAGATGCAAATCGCATCCGTGTTCTGATCGCAATCGGAACTTTTCTATTATGCGCCCCGATTGCATTTGTTTGAAGTTCCGGACCCGATGGGTGTATAAATGGTGGTTAATACATATTTGAGTTACGGTCAAATCGCATCGGCACTGGTCAATCAAAACATATGTTAAAGACTTGCGATTGCGATGGAAGCCTGGACCCGATGGGCTTATAAATTATGACTAACAAATGTTTCAGTTCCATGGTCAATAACATCGGAGGTAAAGTGGAGGGCGATTGTTTATATAAAATAATTGCTGTTAGATATATAAAACATGGTTGCGGTTGTATTAAAACATGCCGCGTGGTCTGTAGACCCACGGGCCTCAGCTTAACGGGAGGGCGATTATTAATGTAATACAATTGTAATATATGTATGTTCCAGCCTGCGGAACTCGCCACATCAACAAGACACTTGCTGCGTGTAAAGGGTTGAATTACAGTCAGCAGATTCATTTATATATAAAGCGCTGGTATAAAAATAAAATAAAAATGCAGTTCATAAATTCGGGAGTTACGCAGCAGCCATAAACAGAAAGGCATACAGAGAAGAGAAAGGGACAAAGAGACAGTTAGAGAAAAGACAAATGCGCAGCAAGCCAAGAGACAAAATGAGTGAGTTGGAGTTCACATTGTAATTCGAATGTAAATGTTTTAATTGTTTTTATTGTTTGTGATGCATTGGCAAGTCTCCGGAAGAGAGAAAATATCCCACTGTAATATTAAAATAAGCACCTACAGTTACATTTTTCTGAGTAAGTTGAAAAGAGATGAGAAGGAAGAAGGCAAAGAGACATGACTGTCCATTTCGAATTCCCAGTAGAATACAAATAGTCATGAAGCTATCTTGTATAAAAGGGGGTAATATCCAAGAGGAGAGATTGATGAAAACAGAATGAGAAGAGGAGAGAGTGTGCAGCAAAATTGAAGATAGTTGAAGAAAATAAGAAAGCTGCAAGAGGTCAGAGAGTGTGAATACAGAGAATGCTGAGTATGAAGAATTGAGGAGAAAAGAAGAGAAGAAGGAAGGGCTGAGCAGATATGATGCAGGTCTGATATAAGAGTTGATGAACAGCAGAAGAGAAAGTACAGAACAGAGCTGATATCCAAGGTAAATCAGCATGTGTTTTTTCTTTTTGAAAGAATAAGGAAGTTGGAGCTTCCCTATCAAGTTGTAGCTTGATAGATGTCAGTTGTAGCTGACTGAGGTAGGAGCCTCCTGTAGGTTGGTGCCTGTAGAAAACTGAAGGGAGTTGGTGCTTCCTTGCAAGTTGTAGCTTGCAGAATTGAGGTAGGAGCCTCCTGTAGGTTGGTGCCTGCAGAAAAACAGTGGTGAGAGGGAGTTGGAGCTTGCCTTTGCATCACAACAATAATAAGATGTGGTTTCTCCCTTTATGGGTTTCCACTTATATCTGGTGTCTCTGTGCATGATATTTATGTATTGATCTGATATGTATCATTTGCTTAATACCTGCTGCTCTCAAATTAAGTCTACTACTCTATTAAACTAATACTTTCAGATTACATTCTAAGATTACTCTCACATCAAATAGAGTTTGAAATGAAGGTGTAAATAAGTTTATTGAAAAGTTTAAAAGATCAGGAATGTATTAAACTGATTCACCCCCCCCCCCTCTCAGTTTAATTAGAGATTCAACAATTGGTATCAGAGCCAGTTCCTTTGTACAAGTCTAACAACTGAAAGAAGATCCTAGGTTCTCAAGATGGCTAGTAAAGAAGGATGCTCAACCAATAAATCCCCTTTCTTCACTGGTGAAAATTATGCTTTCTGGAAAATCAGAATGAAGACATACATAATGCCACTAGGAGTAGAAGTCTGGGCTGCTGTGCAATTAGGATATGCCCCGAAGTCAACTGATACAGAGAAAGAAGTTAAAGAAATCTTTGTAGCTAATGCAAAAGCCATGAATGCCATCCTGAATGGATTATGTGAAGCAGAGTTTATTAAAGTAATGCACAAAGACACTGCTAAGAAAATATGGGATACTCTTGAAGACATACATGAGGGAGACCAGAAAGTAAAAACTGCCAAACTTCAAGTATATAGAGCCCAGTTTGAAAACTTAAAAATGAATGATGATGAAGATGTTGGCAACTTCTTCTTAAAAGTTGCAGAAATTGTTAACAATATGAAAGCTCTTGGAGAAACCATACCGGAAAGTATAGTTGTGCAAAAGATTCTAAGATCACTCCCACCCAGATTTAATCCCAAGGTATCTGCAATAGAAGAGACAGCGGATTGGGAGACTTTGACCATGAACCGGATACTTGGAAATCTAACAGCCTATGAAATGAGGCTCCCACAGAAGAAGCCAAGTACAAGGGAAGCAGCATTCAAAACAGAAAAAAGGAAAGAAGAAAAGGAAGAAATATGCTCTTGCTCTGATGAAGAAGAGGCTAAATTTGTCAAGAAATTGGATAGAGGCTCGGGTAGATACAAAGGTAAACTTCCCTTCAAATGCTTTAACTGTGGAAGAGTTGGACATTATGCTGCTAAATGTCCTCACAAGAAAGTAAGAAATCAAGCTCAAGAATCAAAGAAAGACACATCAAAGAACTGGCAGAAAGGAAAGAAATTCAGCAGAAAATCCTTCTATGCTCACCAAGACAGTAGTGCATCTGAAGACTCAGATGAACCCTCAAGTGAAGAAGGAACCTCAGAATTTTTATTGATGGCCATAGAAGATCTTGAGGGACTCCTACTAGAAGATGAAGAAGAAGAAGGGGAAGTAGACCTTGAGGGGGAGCTAAGAAGTGCTCTGGAGGAGATTGACAGACTCAAACTAAAATGCAAAAAACAAAAAGAGATTCTCCTAAAATGTGTGAAAGAAGAACAAAATTCAGAAGTCCTCATGTAGCTGAAGGTAAAGCTTGAAGAAGCCAAGAAGATAGAAGATATGTTACTTCAGCAAATCAAAGATAAATCTCGAGAACAAGAGAAGCTGGAAGAAGAAATTCTGTGTCTGAGAAAGAAATTAGAAAATGCCCAACAGAAAGTTTCTATATACCCATCTCAAACAACAAGCTCTATTAAGTTGAATGAAATTTTGGTTGCTCAAAGATCCCCTATGATAAAGACTGGAATAGGCTACGAAGGAGAATCAAGTAAAGGAAAAGAAAAGGTTGACAGAGAGATTAATTTTGTAAAAGCAAAGAAGGATGAGGAAGTAGCTCAAATAATTCCTACAAAAGAAGAAATCTGCAATAAGAGAGACAGAGAGCAGAAGAAACCTCTAGTAGCAAAGAATATAATGAATACTAAGATGGCAGAAAAAGAATCATATGCCCCTAAGTATATCAAATTTGGAAGTCATCAGAGGAAATTCTTCCCTCCTATGAAGAATGCCACCTGCTATGTCTGCCACAAGCCAGGACACATTGCTGCATATTGTTATGCAAAGAAGAGTAATTCAGACCTGCAAAAGATGCAAACAGTGAAGAGGCTATCTCAAACAAACAAATGGAGAAAACAATCTTACATCGGGTATGCAAATAATTTCTATGGTTATTGTTTTTATTGTAAGGAATTTGGCCATAAAATTATTGAATGTAGAAAGTATGGACAAAGACTGATGTTCAATACCTCAAGGAGGTTTATGAGTCAAAGCAATTTTGTTCATGCTCACAATTTCGCAAAAACTATAATCAAATGTTGTATATGCAATCAAATTGGGCATATATCTTCCAAGTGTTCTCTAAAGGGATATAATTCATCACCTCACCAAAGATACCATACAAAAGGGGGCCTCCAGTGGATAAAGAAATTGAATAAATGTGACCTGGCTCTAACTGCTCAAGATCTGAAAAGCCAGTGGTACTTGGACAGTGGCTACTCCAAACACATGACTGGAGACAGAAGCAAGTTTATAACTCTTGATGAAAATAAATCTGGCAATGTTATTTTTGGTAATGATAAATCAGGAAAGATCAAGGGAAAAGGCTCAGTCAGCATAGACAATGGCAGAGGAAAAGCCCAAGAGGTACTATTTGTGGATGGACTGAAAGAAAATTTACTGAGTGTCAATCAGATGTGTGACAAAGGCTGTGAAGTTCTTTTTAGAGCACAAGATTGTGTACTCAAGTCAAGCACAACAGGAAAGAATCTGCTCAAAGGTGTTCGAACAGAGAACAATGTATACATAGTGAAAGAGGAAGATGAAGCCTGCCATCTTAGCAAACTTGAGGAGTCATGGTTGTGGCATAGGAGATTGGGACATCTCAGCTTTGACCATATCATCAAATTGAGCAAGAAGAAAGATGTTAAAGACATGCCAGAAATAAAAAGGCCTTCAAGTACTATATGCAAATCTTGTCAATTGGGGAAACAGACTCGCACATCCTTTAAATCTAAAGAGGAGTTGTCAACAAGAAGACCACTCCAGCTTGTGCAGATGGACCTGTGTGGACCTGCTAGAACTAGAACACCAAGTGGAGAATCCTATTTCATGCTGATAATAGATGACTTCTCCAGAATGACATGGGTTGCCTTTCTAAAAAATAAATCAGAAGCATTGGAAAAATTTAATATATTCAGAGCATTAGTAGAAAATCAAACTGGATGCAAGCTGAAATGTATCAGATCAGACAGAGGAGGAGAATTCACAGATTATGACTTTGCAGACCTATGTAATGAACATGGAATAAAACAACAATTTACTATTGCAGGGACACCTCAGCAGAATGGAGTAGTAGAGAGACAAAACAGGTCTGTACAACAAATAGCTAGAGCTATGATGCAAGAGAATAATATTGCTCAAACCTTCTGGGCAGAAGCAGTACACACAGCAGTACATATCCTTAATAAAGCTCACTTAAGGCCAAGCAGTGACAAGACTCCATATGAACTATGGCATGGAAAGCCAGCTTCAATAAAACATTTCAGAGTCTTTGGTAGCAAGTGTTACATAAAGAATAATGATTAAAACCTTGGGAAATTTGATGCAAGAGCAGATGAAGGGATTTTTCTAGGATATGCTTCCAAAAGTAAAGGATACAGATGCTACAACAAGACTCTTCGGAAAATAGTTGAAAGTATTGATGTGAGATTTGATGAATAATTTCCAAACAATACAAGAAATACAGATTGCTGCAGTCCATCAGTTAATCATGAAGAAGAAGACCGGAATGATGAAGAAACTAGCAAGACAATAGAAGATGCAGAGCTGAGCTCAAAAACCCCCTCAAGATACACTCAGAAGAATCATCCCGAAGATCAGATCATAGGAGACAAGAAAGCAGGAGTCCAGACAAGAAGGCAGCTAACAGAACAAACAGAAGAAGTATACATAGCCATGTTATCACAAATAGAGCCAAAGAAATTTGAAGAAGCCAGCAAGGACAAGTATTGGATAAAATCAATGAATGGAGAATTAGACCAAATTGAGAAGAACAATACCTGGGAACTAGTTCCTAGACCTATTGAGAAAAATATCATTGGTTCAAAATGGGTATTCAAAAACAAAATGAATGAGCAAGGACAAGTAATCAGGAATAAAGTAAGGCTGGTCTGCAAAGGATACTCACAAATAGAAGGACTTGATTATGATGAAACATTTGCCCCTGTAGCTAGAATGGAAGCTATCAGAATGTTCCTGGCATTTGCATGCTATCAATATTTCAAGGTATATCAAATGGATGTAAAATCTGCTTTTCTTAATGGTGATCTAGAAGAAGAAGTGTACATGGAACAACCAGAAGGATTCTCATTGACAGATAAAGAAGACTATGTATGTAAACTAAAAAAAGCCCTATATGGACTGAAACAGACTCCTCGTGCTTGGTACTCAAGACTGGATAAATATTTGCAAAAACAGGGTTTTAAAAGAGAAGGAGTAGACAGCAATCTATATATAAAAGCCCATGAAAATGAACTCCTGATTGTTGTAGTATATGTTGATGACATTATGTTTGGAAGCAACAAAGATGAACTAGCAAAAGGGTTTGCTGATGAGATGAAAGCAGAGTTTGAAATGTCTATGATTGGAGAGCTCAGTTTCTACTTAGGACTGCAAATTCAGCAAAAGAACATTGGCACATTCATTTCTCAAGAAAAATACTTAAAAGAAATGCTGAAAAAATTCAAAATGGAGGACTACAAACCAGTGACAACCCCCATGATCACGGGATGCAAGCTGTGTGCTGATGATAGGTCTGCAGATGTAGATCAAAAACTATACAGATCCATGATAGGAAGCCTGTTGTACTTGATAGCCTCAAGACCAGACAACATGCTAGCAGTAGGACTAGTGGCAAGATATCAAGCAGCACCAAAACAAAACCATCTTCTGGCAGTAAAAAGAATACTCATATATCTACAAGGAACTACACAATATGGGCTTTGGTATCCTAAAGGCAAAAGCTTCACCTTGACAGCATACACAGATGCAGATTGGGCAGCTGTGTGGATGATAGGAAGAGTACAAGTGGAGGTGCATTCTATCTAGGAGAAAGTCTGGTGGCATGGCTAAGCAAGAAACAAACATCCATCTCTCTGTCTACAGCTGAAGCAGAATATATAGCAGCAGCAGCATGTTGCACACAAGTCATGTCGATGAAGCAGACACTTCAAGACATGAAGGTAAGCATTAATGAACCTATCTCAATCAAATGTGATAATACAAGTGCTATAAGTATATCTAAAAATCCTGTGCTTCATTCAAAAACTAAACATATACCAATCAAGTATCATTTTCTCTGAGAACAAGTGGCTCAGAAGATAGTTAAACTGGACTATGTATCAACGAAAGAACAGATAGCAGATATATTTACCAAACCACTTGCGAGAGAACCATTCGAATACTTGAGAGACAAACTAGGGGTAGTATCTGTAGATACTATTCTCTAATATGAAGAGAAAGTACAGTCTCAGGGGGAGAACAAAACGAAGATATCATTCCAGGGGGAGAACAGCCAGCAAGATAAGCATAAAACAAGTCCACGGGATCAACATTATCAATATTATCAGCATTCAGAAGCAACAAGAACCTTTCAATCGTAAAATGCATCATCTCTGTCTGCAATCTAGCACATATTACAGGCACTACAAATGAAACACAACATAGTCCAATTTCGGCAGAAGAGGACCTAAACGTAACTCAAAGAAAGGAAATACAACGACAGAACCCATACGGAGGGATGAGGAGTCATCCTTTGCCATTGATGTCAAAGGGGGGGGAAGAAAAAATAGCAAACAGGAAGAGCAAGCAACAAGAGAAAGAGAAAGAAAACAGAGAAAGTGGATTGCCATCAATGCCAAAGGGGGAGACTGTTGGAAATATTGTCATTGATGGCAAAGGAGGCAACACTCAGGCAAAAGAGGCAGCGCTGTAGCAAAGGAAGGCAAAAGAGGCACAGCGAAAGCAATAGAGGCAGCAAGAAGAAAGTCAAAATGTAACAGTCATAGAAGCACAATGAAGAACCGTTATCGGAAGATAGAGACAGAGGCAGAGTGACAGAAGCAGAGACAGAGGCAGAGAGCAGTTACAAAATTTCGGGAATCGCACTCTCCAACCGGCGGAGCAGAGGCAGAGACAGAGGCAGAGAGCTGTTATAATTCCGAGAATCGCCCAACCCGGAGGACAGATATAAAATTCTGAGAATCGCCCAAGCCGGCAGATACAGTCGTATGTATAATTCCGAGAATCGCCCAACCCGGAGGACAGATATAAAATTCTGAGAATCGCCCAAGCCGGCAGATACAGTCGTATGTATAATTCCGAGAATCGCCCAACCCGGAGGACAGATATAAAATTCCGAGAATCGCCCAAGCCAGCAGATACAGTCGTATGTATAATTATGAGAATCATTACCCGATGGGTGTTACATATAACATATAAACCATATTCCGGGAATCGCTTAACCCTTTGGCAAAGTATACATATATGTCTGTTATATTATGGAGCGCACAAAACGAAGTTTTAGATGGTGGGACCTCTCCCCAATCGCAATCGGAGATCGCAAGGGCAGCGGAACATCGCAACAGAAAGTTGCGATTGCGATTGAAATGCCGGAACCGATCGAGTTATGTACCACAGTTAATTGCTAATCGCATCCAAGTTCCCAATCGCATGTCTTTTGTAAAACGCTGCGATTGAAATGCCGGACCCGATCGAGTTATATACCACAGTTAATTGCTAATCGCATCCGAGTTCCCAATCGCATGTCTTTTGTAAAACGATGCGATTGAAATGGCGGACCCGATCCTGTTATAAGCAGGAGTTAATAGATGCAAATCGCATCCGTGTTCTTATCGCAATCGGAAATTTTCTATTATGCGCCCCGATTGCATTTTTTTGAAGTTCCGGACCCGATGGGTGTATAAACAGTGGTTAATACATATTTGAGTTACGGTCAAATCGCATCGGCACTGGTCAATCGGAACATATGTTAAAGACTTGCGATTGCGATGGAAGCCCGGACCTGATGGGCTTATAAATTATGATTAACAAATGTTTCAGTTCCATGGTCAATCGCATCGGAGGTAAAGTGGAGGGCGATTGTTTATATAAAATAATTGCTGTTAGATATATAAAACATGGTTGCGGTTGTATTAAAACATGCCGCGTGGTCTGTAGACCCACGGGCCTCAGCTTAACAGGAGGGCGATTATTAATGTAATACAATTGTAATATATGTATGTTCCGGCCTGCGGAACTCGCCACATCAACAAGACACTTGCTGCGTGTAAAGGGTTGAATTACAGTCAGCAGATTCATTTATATATAAAGCGTTGGTATAAAAATAAAATAAAAATGCAGTTCATAAATTCAGGAGTTACGCAGCAGCCATAAACAGAAAGGCATACAGAGAAGAGAAAGGGACAAAGAGACAGTGAGAGAAAAGACAAATGCGCAGCAAGCCAAGAGACAAAATGAGTGAGCTGGAGTTCACATTGTAATTCGAATGTAAATGTTTTAATTGTTTTTATTGTTTGTGATGCATTGGCAAGTCTCCGGAAGAGAGAAAATATCCCATTGTAATATTAAAATAAGCACCTACAGTTACATTTTTCTGAGTAAGCTGAAAAGAGATGAGAAGGCAGAAGGCAAAGAGACATGACTGTTCATTTCGAATTCCCAGTAGAATACAAATAGTCATAAAGCTATCTTGTATAAAAGGGGATAATATCCAAGAGGAGAGATTGATGAAAACAGAATGAGAAGAGGAGGTGTGCAGCAGAATTGAAGATAGTTGAAGAAAATAAGAAAGCTGCAAGAGGTCAGAGAGTGTGAATATAGAGGATGTTGAGTATGAAGAATTGAGGAGAAAAGAAGAGAAGAAGGAAGGGCTGAGCAGATATGATGCAAGTCTGATATAAGAGTTGATGAACAGCAAAAGAGAAAGTACAGAACAGAGCTGATATCCAAGGTAAATCAGCAAGTGTTTTTCTTTTGAAAGAATAAGGAAGTTGGAGCTTCCCTATCAAGTTGTAGCTTGATAGATGTCAGTTGTAGCTGACTGAGGTTGGAGCCTCCTGTAGGTTGGTGCCTGCAGAAAACTGAAGGGAGTTGGTGCTTCCTTGCAAGTTGTAGCTTGCAGAATTGAGGTAGGAGCCTCCTGTAGGTTGGTGCCTGCAGAAAAACAGTAGTGAGAGGGAGTTGGAGCTTGCCTTTGCATCACAACAATAATAAGATGTGGTTTTCTCCCTTTATGGGTTTCCACTTATATCTGGTGTCTCTCTGCATGATATTTATGTATTGATCTGATATGTATCATTTGCTTAATACCTGCTGCTCTCAAATTAAGTCTACTGCTCTATTAAACTAATACTTTCAGATTACATTCTAAGATTACTCTCACATCAAATAGAGTTTGAAATGAAGGTGTAAATAAGTTTATTGAAAAGTTTAAAAGATCAGGAATGTATTAAACTGATTCACACCCCCCCCTCTCAGTTTAATTAGAGATTCAACAACAACCTCAGAGACGGATGAATCCAAACCTTAGGGAGATTGTTAAAGAAGAATTTCAGAAATTGTTAAATGTCAACTTTATCTATCCCATTTCAGATAGTCAGTGGGTTTCTCCTTTGGTAATTGTGCCAAAGAAAATGGTAAATGCAGGGTATGTATTGACTACCGGGAATTAAACAAAGCTACTCTTAAAGATCATTTTCCCCTACCTTTCATAGATTAGGTGTTAGATACATTAGCTGGCAAAAAGTACTTCTCATTTTTAGATGGGTTTAGTGGTTATAATCAAATTCAAGTAGCACTTGAAGATCAAGACAAAACCACATTTACCTGTCCTTGGGGTACCTATGCCTACCGAGTATTTCCATTTCGACTATGCAATGCACCTGCAACAATTCAAAGGGAAGTACTAGGAATCTTTTCAGATCTAATACATGACTGTGTAGAGGTATATATGTATGATTTCACAATCTATGGAAACACATTTGAAGAAGCCTTAGCAAACTTGGAAAAACTTTTAAAGAGATGTAAAGAAGCAAATCTTTCACTAAGTCATGAGAAGTGTTTCATGATGTTTACTGAAGGGATTGTTTTGGGGCATCACACTTCAGGAGATGGGATTAGAGTTGATGAGTCAAAATTTGAAGTCATCTCTAACTTATCTGTTCCAAGTTATGAAAAATATGTTAGGATTTTTCTAGGATTTACAGGGTATTACAGAAGATTTATAGAAAACTTCACCAAGATAGCATCTCCACTTTTCAAACTACTTACTAAGGATTGTGAATTCAAGTGGAATCTTGATTGCCAGTTAGCCTTTGAGGCCCTAAAAGCAAAAATCTCTGAAGCACCTATTTTAAGGGGACCTAACTGGAAATTACCTTTTCACATTTCAACAGATGCCTCAGATACAGCTTTAGGAGCCGTATTGGGACAAAAAGACCTGATTCCTTATGCCATCTACTATACAAGTAAAAATTTGACCCCTTAGGAGTTAAATTATACTGTAACTGAAAAAGAGTTCTTAGCTGTTGTTCATGCCACAAATAAATTCAGACACTATATAACAGGCTATGACACTTTTGTTCACACAGATCACTCTGCAATTAAATATCTAATGAACAAATCAATTACTAATGGCAAAGTCATAAGATGGTTATTTCTTTTACAGGAATTTAACATCACCATTCTAGATAGGCCTGGAAAACAAAATACAGTAGTTGATTTCCTATCTAGACTCCAAAACATTAAAGATAATACTCCAGTTGAAGATCAATTCCCTCATGAATATCTTTTTGAAATTTCTACTCAAACTCCTTGGTTTGTTGACATTGTTAATTATCTAGTTTCAGGGAAATTTCCTTCAATTATGAATGCAAGAGACAAAAGAAAGATCATTTATGACAGTGAAAAATATTCATCGGTTGCTAATGAGTTATACAAAACAGGTCCAGACTTTATCATTAGGATATGTGTTCGAGAAGATGAGATGCCTGAGATCCTCAAGGCATGTCATGATGAACCTTATGGTGGACACTTTGCTGATAAAAGGACAGCTTATAAGATCCTTCATTGAGGATACTATTGGCCATCCCTTTTTAAAGATGCTAAAGAGTATGTCAAAAGGTGTGACAGCTGCCAAAGGGTAGGGAAACCTTCTCCTTCAGGTGAGATGCCATTGCAGCCTCGGGTACATATTGAACCTTTTAAGAAATGGGCTTTAGATTTTGTAGGACCTATTAGTCCTCCATCAAGACAAGAGAAATATATATTAGTTTGCACTAATTATGTTACCAAATGGGTAGAGTCCAAGCCATTACTTTCTGCCACTAAAGCATCTGTAGTTAATTTTATTTTTGAGGATATTTTTACTCGTTTTGGTGTCCCAAGAGAAATTGTTACAGATCAAGGAGCTCAATTCACATCAAAGCTGGTGGAACAAATGGTAGAGAGGTACAAAATCAGACACAAAAAATCTTCTCCCTATCATCCACAAGCAAATGGCCAAGTGGAATCAACTAATAAGGTCATTGAAGGGATCTTAACAAAGACTGATCATTTACATAGAAGAGATTGGGCAGACGGGCTTCCTGAAGCCTTGTGGGCCTATAGAACTACATGGAGAAGCACAACAGGTCATACCCCTTATGACCTTGTTTATGGAAAACAAGTCTTGTTTCCCATAGAGTTTTAGATTCAAACTTTTAAAATGGCAGTCCAGCTAGGACTTGATCTAATAGAGGCACAAAAGCACAGATTGGAGCAAATTAATGAATTGGATGAAATCAGACAGGATGCAGTCCAAAGAACAAATATAGTCCAACAGCAAAGGACTAGATGGCATGATAAGTACATTAAGGAAAAGAAATTCAAAGAAGGTGATTGGGCCCTCTTGTTTGATTCAAAGTTCAAAGATTTTCAAGGTAAATTCCAAACACATTGGCTTGGGCCATATGAAATTGTGAAAATTTTTGACAATGGAGCAATAAAAATCAGGACAATAGATGAAGATAAGGTGACTTTTCTTGTAAATGGTCATAGATTGAAATTGTGTCATAAGCCACTTTGAAGAGAAGAATTTGTCAAGAGATTCCAAGAGAACAGCGATGTGAAGTTAGTAGAAGAATCTTTCTTCTTCAGCAACTTAATTGTATTTTCTGAAATCAGATGCTAAAAAAAAAAAAAAAGGCTATAAACATGAAAACTAATCATTGATTAGCATGTTTATACAGAAAAGATAAGGTGAAAATCAGAATCCTTTTGACACTTTAGCTTTTCAAAATTGTTCTTTTCCTGCAAATAAGTATCATAAAATCATAAGTGCAGGCTCACTTTACATATCGCATTCCACTTATGATTCATTTCATTCCACCATATCTCACTTCATCCATACTTCATTCACTCCATTTCATGATTCATCTCATTTCAGTTCAGATTTTCAAAATTGATATTTTTCTGCAATTGAGTATTACAAATCATAAGTTGCAGGCTCACTTTTCATATTTCATTCCACTCCACATTTATGATCCATTTCATTCTATCATATTTCACTTCATTCATGCTTCATTCCACTATATTTCATGATCCATTTTATTTCATTTCATACTTCATTCCATCCATATTTCAAATCATTTAATTTCATGTCTCAAAGCTTTTACAGGTACATTCTGCAGCCAGACATTCTGCAGCTAGATATTCTGCAGCCAACCATTCAACAACCACTTGTTTAGCAGCAAATTGATCCTACAAACCTACTTCAGCAAGCAAAATCAAAAGGATTATGGAGACTGAAAAATCAATAATTTTCAAAGGAAAGACAAAGCATATTGAAACATCAAAAATCAAAAGAAGGGCTAAGGTAAAATTGTGTGAAATTATTATGATAGCAAATTATGAAAGATATGGTATGTTTAATTCATATGTATGTTTCATAAAGTTAATTTGATTATTCGTATTGATCAAGCCTATCATAAAATCTTTGAATGAATCCCCTCCATTCCGCTCCAAATAAAATCATCATTTATTAGAAGTTAACGGCCAGTACTTGAAGTGACCTATTAGGTCACGTCATTAACCCGAAACATTCATTGATGATTTTGAAATCCTCATGAGATTTCTCCGCGGTATTTTACTCCATGACAAACTCTCAAACTCAATCATTCTTATGATTTACCCTCACCGTATTTCACTCATCCCATATCCACTTAATGTCATTTTTCGGTAGCCAATTCCTGTCTGCAGAAACAGAGAAGTCATCTTTAGGGTGAGACAACCCTCTACAACCATTTTTAATTCAAACAGGAGAGCAGTAAATTGAAGTTGAGGAAAAGAAGCAATGGGACTTATTGTAAGGTCTGAGCCAGTCGAAACTAAATATCTAGAAGGTTACCCTCAGATTAAAGAGATGTTACAGCAAGTCGAATGGCTAAATTTTTTGGAGAAGTTCAATGGATTTCAAAAGGAGGTCACCAAGTCATTTGCCCGGTCATTCAACGGGTCAGAGATTGAAATAGGTGATGTCAAGTTCATTATCACAGAATCCTTCATAGCAGAAGCAACAGAGTTTCCAAGGCAAGGTGAACGATGGTTTAAAAACAAATAATTTCACAATGAAGCCTGGAGACAGATGCTAAAAACACCAGGTATGGACATTTCAGTTTTCAAGAAAGGCATTCCTAGTTCAGTCTTGAAAAATAAATGGCGAAATATGTTGCTAATTCTACAAAAGTTTACAACCTGTGAAGGGAGATTTGGCACCCTATATGTTTATCACATTCGACTTATGATGAATTTCCTAGATGAACAGATAAATTTACCCTTTTTCTTGCTCAATAGCCTAAAAAGGATGGCTTCTAATGTCCAAAAAAGGATTCAGTTCTTAGCCTAAAAAGGATGAATTCCTCTTGAGAAATCATTTTGAAGAACCTAAAGAAACTATGTCTAAAGAAAAACTTGTAAGAAGAAGCAAGAGGGGAAAAGTTGCCAAATCTGTTGAAATTAAAACTGATAAATCAATACAAGAAGACAGTGAGGAAATTATCTCTAAAAAATTGGCCAAAATCAAAAAACATCTCAAAAAGGAAAAGGTAATAAGAAAGGATGTTAAAGAGAAAGGCGAGGGACCATCTAAACTGAGTAGAAGTCATAGGCTTAAAGGCATATTGAAGAAGACATGAGCTAAGAAAACACAAATCATAGATATTGAAGATGAAGAGACACCAATTAACAGATCTCTTGAGTACCAGTATGAAGAAGATCCTGATAGAGGAACTCCGGATGTAAATCCAGCCCAACAACAGATCTATAATTATGTTGAATCATTAGAAAAAAGAGCCTTAGAAAACAGAGAAAAAACTCCTAGCCCACAAGAGAGACAAATATGAATTAGAGGTACTCAATAGGCATATAAAAAATGAAAATGAAATTTTAAGGGAACAAGTCAAACTGAAAAGTGACATGAACACAACTCTATCTTTGCAAATGGAAAAATTGTATAAGGGTAGTGAGAAGCTGAAGAAGAAAAACAAGAAATTGAACAGGGCACTTATAAATTTGAGGTTGAAATTGGCCATAAGGAAGCCTAGGATGCCATTTAACACTAAGCAAAGCATAAAAAGGAAGCTAGATGTCCTGGCTGAAGTTTCAGAATACATGGATTGATTGCATGAGGACATGCAAAAGTTTTGCAGTAGGGGTATGTTGAGCCCTAAAAATGTCTTTTCTTTTCACCAAACTTCACTTCATTCCATTTATCCTTTATCAGTTATAGGCCTAAAAGATCAATAGGAATGATTAAAATCACTTTAAGAATACATGCAATGACTGACTTATTATACTTTTGTGGTTTTGTTGTCATAGTGATTTTTTAGCAGACTTAGCTACAGAATGTAGTCATTCTGTAGCTAGTCGTATATTCCGTAGCCATCTTTATGCTTAAACAGGTTACAGGTGTCATTTGAGGGAAAGACGTATATGGTTAGACTCCAGAACTCTCATGCATCATTCCTTGTCCTCCACGAAGGTTGAGCAAAAATTTGAAAGTGGTTATGCACGTGGACAAAGCCAAAACCAAGAAGCATACTTCTACATGGATAAGGACTCTGCAAGTGTCTTCAGCAAAATATGAGTCCTCAACAGGAGTTCTAGTTCGATTTTGATTATAAAAGACACCTATGCCTATTTCTACTCAATTTCATTTATGTAGTTGCTTATAAAAGTAACTCGGTGAACCGAGAAACAGTTAGTTGATGTTTTGTTGTTAAGTTTTCAAAGACTGTGATACTCTGTTTCTGAGCGTTTTTATTCTAATGAAAGACGTATAACTTTGATGCACGATCTGAAGCAACTTTAAGGAGTTAAGGATTCGTGTGCCAATTTGATGGTAGAGGGCCCCTACTATCCGAAAGGCTTTTTGCATATTTTCTAGATAAGTGACCTTTAACTCTGTTTTGTTCTTAACTTAAACAGTTTTCTGAGTTTATTCTCTTGCATCATGTTTTATGTCATTTACTTACATCGAATATTACATTCAATCTTGTTCTCATGAGATGTTCCAATATATCACTAACATGTGAATGAGATCTACCTATAGTACTTTGAGCTAATTGCGTTTTAATTTAGTTCTGTTCATTGAATTTCAGTCCTATTAGTTAATTACCTTTCAGTCCTGTTAATTATATTTAAAAGACCCTCATTATTTTATAAGCTGCTCTTGTTCTTAACTTCTAAACATCACTATCATATGAACAAGAATTAGTTATATCATTTTGAGTTCTTAACTGTTTTGCAATTATGTAAGAAATTCTCATAATTTTACAAACAGCCTTTTTCCCAAGTTGTTCCAAGAAATCTCTAACCCTTGAATGAGGCTTAATAGTAACATTTTGAGTTGCAGAATGAGTTAATTCTAGTGTCATAAGCTATTTTAGCATAGGGTTCCTTACTATGTTATAGATGATCTTTTCTCAAAATGTTCCAACAAATTTCTAACAACGAATAAGATTTTCTTTGTGATGTTTTAAGTTGTTGTTCACTAAAGAGAACCTCATTACATCAAAACCAATCCTTTTCTCAAGTTGTTCCAACATACCTCTAATGAAATGAATTGGACTAAGTTTAATGTTATGAGTTACTTTTCTTAGAAGCCTTACAATCTCTGAATTATCATTCTTTGTTCTTGGTACCATTCATAGTTTAGAGTAGATTCCATTCTGTTTTAGTGTGATCAGTAACTTCTCTTTGCTAGTAATTTAGTTATTCCCTTTAGCATAAAAACACAAAATCAAAAACACTAGAAAAACACTAAGCACAACTAAGTAGGAAGAAGATACCTAGGCACATATGGTGCACTTTACTTCAACAGTTTACTAGCCCTGGTTGACGATTTATGATATCAATTTAGGAACACTAAGTTGACTAGACAGTTGTGGGGATTTTTCATTCCTTAGTGACTTTAATTTTGTTAGGGTATACCTTAACACCCTCGTGAGATACAATACGACCCATATATTCCGTCTCCTGTACTCCAAAGAAACATTTAGATGTTTTTGCATATAATTGTTTCTCCTCCAATAGCTTGAGCACCCTGTTAGCTTATATATTAGCTTGATATTATGGCACTTTCCAGAGAAATTTACAGTTCCTCCGTTTGCAACCATCACTTGACACTCTAGTGCTAGATATAGGAAGTAGTTCAATTCCTTGGGTATCTTACAATGAATAAAATTATGGGTACTACCCGAATCAATCTACACTATTACCTTTTTCTTCTTGACATGTCCTTCTATTTTGAGAGTTTGAGGAATGGTAATTGTTGCTAATGCATTAAAATATATGGTTGGATTCATTTCTTCTTTTTCTAGGGTTGGTTCCCAGTGTATATGCTCTTTATTTGAATTTTTTTTTCCTTTTCTTCCTCCTCTTCGCAATCTATGTAAAATAATTTCTTCTCAGCACACTTATGGCCTTTATTGTATTTACTATCACAACTGTAACAAAGCCCTTTTGCTATTTTTTCTTCCAACTGTTTTTTTGTCAATCTTGTAGGTTGTGTAAGGTTAAGAGTAGGAACACTTCCATATTTATAGTTTAGAGTGGTAGGCTTCCTTGTCGCCATAATTTTGCTTTCAATTTTTCTTATCAGCCTCAGTGCCTTCTCCAATGAATTAGGTTTCTAAAGGCGAACCTCATGTTGGATGTTATCCTTTAAATTCCCTATGAAGACATCAATCCTATGCTCCTCTGGAATATCAGTTACCCTTAGATTCAATTTTTGGAAGTCCTCGATATGCTCCACCATTGAACCCTTTTGTCTGATATTTGTCAATTGGCTAAAGAAAGTGTTTCTATTTGTATACTCATAATGTGCTATCATTTCCTCCATAAAAATTGACCAAGTGGAAATTCTTTTTATGAGATCAAAGCCATTGATACCATACAAATTGATTGGGTTCTAAATATAAAGTTTCCATGTGTACCTTTTGTGTGTTTTACACGTTATGGAGATCAAAATATTGCTCCAATTTTAGTATCCATAATACAGGATCCCTGCCATCAAACTTCCTCATACTGATCTTTGGAATATGGTGGGTCTTCAATCCAATGTTAGAGTCTATGAAATCATGATCAATATTTCTTTTGTTCTCGTCATGAGTTTCCTCTACTACCTTTTCCCCATTAGGAAGTTTTTCTTGTAGCAACTTTGTCAAACCTTCCTTCATCCTCCAAGTTTTTCTTCTATACCATTGATTTCATTCTTCAAACCCTCTATATTATCTTCCATTCCATTTTTCAAACTATCCATCTCAACTTTTGTTACTTTTTGTGAGAGCGAAATTTGTTGCACTTGGTCTCATAATTTTGATATATCATGTTGCATTTTTTCTTCTTCTTCGTGTGTCATAGTAGAACTTTTGAGTTTCTTACAAGAAAGAGAAAGAAATAAGTAAATCAATTGCACAACACAAGATGTATATGGGGAAAACACACTGCCCAAAACCCCGCCATCTGTATTACATATAAATTCAAGACCATAAAACAATACAATGTTTTCTCACACTAGAGAAACTCTTGCACTATGCCAACTGTCTCACTCTCATCCAGGAAAAATCAGTCAAGTACTTAACCAGTTCTCTGCCTTTCCTCAGGCAGCCCTACTCACGCATTCCTTGAGGAGTTTTTTCCCTATTAAATAGGAAATTCCCTTGAATTGATTGTGCAATCCTTCCTTGGATTCCACATGACTCTATAACTGACCTGTATAATTTTCTTATTATACAATTGATAGTTATGATCCCTTTAACCTCAATCTCAACTAGGCCTTCATTAGGGCTAACATGCAACAGCTATTTATAGCGAATTATCAGTTAACTGATTGATCACTAATTGTGAATTAAATCATATTTAATTCACTAGACCTCTCACTAGCTCATCTTTGAGTTATAACTAGTTAAACTGAGTTTAACTCAATTAATTGAGTTAACTAATTACAACTCACAAATAATCATAAATGGATCCCCTAAAAATAGAAAAATCATCTACATGCCTCCTCTTTGACCCTCAACTCGAAATTCCTAAGGTAGCTCAGTCTTTCTAACTTATTTAACTAATAAAAGTTGTCATGATATGAAACAGCAAAATAAATTGCAGGAAATAATCACCGCACAACACACATTACACAATAGTGATGAAGGAGTTCACCCCTCCTGGGCTACGTCTCCTTGGACCAACTTCAATGGCTTGGCCCTCTTTGATTAACTGATCAAACATTTGAATACATTCATTTCCTGAGCTCTTATGGCTCTCAAACCTACTCCAATGGCTCTGGGACACCCCCAGTACCCCTGTTTTGGTTATGAGTAAGTCGAATTCTGACTCTCTGGGCAAAATTTATGCCTCTTTCAGTAAACCTTGGCTTGGGCATCTGTATTAGAAAAAAAAAATTTACAATCCTCCACATCTCCTGAAACCTACTCCAAATTGCTCATAATTTCCAAATATGCCAAGAAAGACTCTTTCTGAGCCCAATTTGGTTGAAATTTTTTCAAGTTGGGCTCATCAATTTTGCCTAGGAAAGCTCCTCTAAATCTGGAGCAACTCCAGTTAACTCCGTCATAACTGGAGATCCTGTCAAAATTGGCAGACTCCACCAACTTAAACCACATTTAAGATTTGGATAAGTGCATAATTAAACGAGTTTTATGGGTTAATTAACCTGGTTTAGCGCTAATCCTTCGCGCTTAATTTCAGGCCCCACCGGCGGTCATGGGCAGTGGTCCTATGGACCGGGGTTGGCCCCACTTTCCTCCGCCATAACATTTGGTTGAATTGAAATATATCTAGACAACATAATGTGTTAAGTCTTAACACAGAGCAGAGGCAGTGGTGGTCTGGATGCAGGTGTGAGTGATAAGCTTTCAAATCTCGTGACATTTTCTTCAAGTTCTGGTGGAATTCCCTATATTTCCTTCTGAGTATCAGTCATCAAACTTCTAACTTTATAACCCAAAATTCAAATGGTTTAAAAATTTGTTACACAAGTTTTTTAATTGCATTAAAAGCCAATTTTCAACCTTTTTATAACCTATGGAATCTTAATTAAGAGAAATGGTACAATAGGGAACAACCATCGTAATTCTCTTCTTATGGCAACGGACTAACCCTTATAAAAATATTTACATTAATCCCAATGCAAAGCCTTCACGTAAATGACGGAAGTATAAATATGTCAATTATATAAAATGTAGAAATATTTAAAATTACATCAAATAAATATTGTTGAGTTGAATTGACGGATTTTAAATAATATTAAAACCCTTTACATTGAGTTATCGCATCCAATATTTAGACTAACCTCCATGCAACTTTTTATGCGAACACCTTCGGATTGATGATCGTGATGCGAAATCCATCAGATTTGTTAAGTGCTAGACAGATGGCTCAATTCATAAAATCGGATTTATATTTTATCGGGTCCATTTGAACTCCTAAATCTCATGCAACTTAAATTGCGATTTCCATTGGATTACACTCGAACGGTGGTGATTTGCCTCGATTCCAGTGTTACCATTCTCCTCCTCTTCACCTGGTTTACACTTATGCAAAGAAATCACAGTCTTATTTTATATAAATTACTATTATCCCTTTAATACAAAATTGCCATATCACTTTCACTGTGAATGCGAAATTTGTTTTAAAGAAACCATACACATAGAAATTCAATTTAATCCGAGTTCGAGCTGAATTAAAACAAAACTCAGAAATAAACTCCTTGGGATTGTCAAATTCGCATACATTTATAAAAGTACAGAGAAATTGCAATATTCATCTATTCGATTCATTTTCCATCCAATCCTCTTTCTATACATTGCGAACTTACATTTTAAATATAATGTTCAAACAAACAAATTGATCAAATTCTATGGATCAATTTGCCCAATTTTAGATAAAATCGTATTACATGATATTTGCGTAAAAATCCTCAACTAAAAACTAAATTCAATGAATCCAATACAAAGATATCCAAATCCCTGAATACTAGTAAAATCTTATCTATCAAAATAGAAAATCGCAGGCTAAAGGATCCCACTCCTTTGCTTGTAATTTTTTTTTTTTTTTGGAATAAAATGAAGTCTTTATCCCTCGAGCCTCATGCTCCTGCATCAGACTCCTGAGGAAAAAATTCTTCATGGGCTCCTGTCCATGAGCTCCTCCACAGAACTGCCCAATTTCTATAGCATGGTATCTGTCATCCAAGTAGCTTATGCAACTTGTTGATCTTTCCACTTGACCAAATACTCAAAGTATTCTCATCCTCTTGTCTTCTTAGACAATCTTTTGTCTAAAATATTCTCTGGCTGCAATTTTTTTGCTATGGGTAACTATCTCAAGCAGTCGATCTCTTCTTTGCTATCAGTTGTATCACCTGTGTCTCCGTCCTCATACCTGTACAAATCAGCAACATTGAAAATTGGAGATATTCCAATGTCAGGGGGTAATTCAATTTCATGTGAATTTGCATAAAATTTCCTCAATACTCTGCATGGCCCAATTTTCTTAAACTTCAACTTATTATATTCCCTTTTTGGGAATATTTCCTTCCTCAAGTGTGCTAGAACCAAATCTCCAACCTCAAAATTAACTTCTCTTTTCTTCAAATCTGCTCTACTTTTGTATTTGATGTTGCTGTCCTGTAACTGTTGTTTTACCTATTCATGTATTGCTCGAATTTCTGAAGCAAACTCTTCTCCATCAGCACTTCTCATCTCTGCTTTTCCCAAATTCCTTAATTCATTCACTCCTCTTGGGTGCATTCCATAAACTATATTGAATGGACTATGCCTTGTACTCCTATTAGGAGAGTCATTATAAGAATATTCAGCATGTGCCAAAATCTGATCCCACTATTTAGGATGTTCACCTACAAGACTTCTCAAAATATTACCCAATCTTTTGTTCACCACCTCAGTCTATCCATCAGTCTAAGGGTGATAAGCTGAGTTGAAACTCAGTTTAGTACCAAGATTTTTCAACAATGTCCTCCAAAAATGACCAACAAATCCGGTGTCCCTATCAGAGACAATGCTTTTAGGTAACCCATGCAACCTTACAATTTCTTTGAAAAACAAATTAGAAACATGAGTAGCATCATTGGTTTTATAACATGGAATAAGATGTGCCATTTTAGAGAATTTGTCAACTACAACATAAATAGCACCATTCCTTCTCTGTGTTTTAGGTAAACCCAAAACAAAATCCATACTTACCATATCCCAAGGTCTATCTGGAATAGGTAATGGAACATACAAACCTGTGTTTTGACTCCTTCCTTTTGCATACTGACAAACTTTACAATTTCGCACAAACTTTTCCACTTCATATCTCATCTTTGGCCAAAAATAAAAATGACTCAGCTGTTCATAAGTCTTGTCTGCACCAAAATGTCCACCACTATGTTTCTCCTTAATTAAATTTTCTCTCATAGAACAATTTGGTATGCACAACTGATTTCTTTTAAACAACAAACCTTCTTGCAAGAAAAAATAGAGCCACTTACTTCTGTCCAACAAAACAGGATTACTGCATGCCTCAAATGCCTCTTTAAAATCCAAATATGTTTTATACAATTCTCTAATAAAATCAAAACCCAACACTTGAATTTGACTTTCTTGAACTAAAATGCTATTTCTACTTAAGGCATCTGCTACTTTGTTTGATTGGCGAGTTATATGTTTCAATACAAAATTGAAACTATGAAGATACTCTACCCATTTTTCATGTTTCTGATTTAATTTTGGTTGTTGCATAATATACTACAATGCATGATTGTTTGAATAAAGTACAAACTCTTTAGATATCAAGTAATGTCTCCACTTCTTTAATGCCTGTACAACTGAATAAAATTCTTTGTCATAAGAAGAATATTTCCTTCTTGTCTCATTTAGTTTTTCACTTAAATAAACTACAGGTTTGTCTTCTTGACTTAACACAGCTCCAATAGCTTCTCCACTGGCATCACATTTCACTTGAAAAGGTTTGTTAAAATCCGACAAAACTAAGATGGGTTTTTCTGTTATCTTTCTTTTCAACAACTGGAAAAAATTTTCTGCTTCATCAGTCCGTCTAAATGGTTGTTTGTCCTTCTTTATGGTTTCAATAATAGGAGCATTGATCTTAATAAAATTCTTTATGAATTTTCTATAAAAACTAGCAATACCATGGAAGCTTCTTACCTCAAAAACACTCTTGGGTGAAGGCCATTCTATGATTGCCTTTATCTTCTCTGGATCCATCTTCAATCCATCAGCAGAAACAACAAAACCTAAGTATACCAATTATTCCTTCATGAATAAACACTTTTTAAATTTACCAGCAACTTTTCCTGATGCAACTTCCTTAAGACATAATTTAGATGTCTCAGGTCTTCTTCTTTAGACTTGTTGTAAATTAATATATCATCCAGATATACTATTACAAATTTACCAATAAATTCCTTCAACACTTCATTCATAAGCCTCATAAATGTACTAAGAGCATTTGATAATCCAAATGGCATTACCATCCATTCATACAATCCTTCATTTGTCTTAAAGGTTGTTTTCCATTCATCTCCTTCTCTTATCCTAATTTGATGATAGCCACTCTTTAAATCCAGTTTTCTAAAATATCTTGCCCCACTTATACAATCCATCAAATCTTCAATTATGGGTAAAGGAAATCTATACCTGATTGTTATTTTATTGATTACTCTTGAATCAGTACACATTCTCCAGCCTCCATCTTTTTTTGGACTCAACACTGTTGCACTGCACAAGGACTCAAACTTTCTCTGATTAGTTCTTTATCTAACATCTCCTGTACCTGCTTCTTGATTTCTTCATTTTCTATGGGAGTCATCCTGTATGCTGCTTTATTTGGTAAATTTTCTCCTGGAATCAAATCTATATGATGGCTGATTTTTCTAATAGGTGGTAATTCATCCGGAAAATCATCTACAATGATATCACAGTAATTTGCATCTCTTGAATTTCAATTGGTAAATCAAAAATTTTAGTGGAAGTAATTACTACCTTGGGTTTGCAAATTAAAGCAAATTTTACCTCATCATCTTCAATCTACTGGAGATTTTATTTTCCACTCAGTAACAAAGCTTTCGGATCAGATCTTCTTTTTGATGCATCTTCTTCTTCTATCGGCAACAATGTATGAATGATACCATCTTTACAAAACTTGTATGTGTTCTTTTTCCCATCATGCATAGCTCCTCTGTCATACTGCCACGGTCTACCCAGCAATATGTGACATACGTCCATAGGCATCACATCACACATAATTCTATCTTTGTAGCTGCCCAACTGGAATTCCACTTCACACTATTCATTTACTAATAGTTGATGTACTTTTTGAAGCCATGACACATTGTAGGGTGTTGGATGTTTCTTTATCTTCAATTTCAATTTCTCCACCACTCCTATAGAAACCAAATTATCAGTGCTGCCACTATCAATTACCATTTGACAGCATTTTCCTTGAAATTTGCACACACTTCTAAACAAATTTTTTCTATGTGCTGGTTCAACAACTTCCTTTGTTGGTTTTAAAAAAACTTTGTTAACTACCAAAGATTCTCCTTTTTCTGGTGTATTTTCTGCTTCAGGCACTGTTGCTACTTCTGTCATTTTTGTTGCTTCCTCTTCATTTTGAGCAACAATTACATTTCTCTGATTTGTCCCCACATTATTTAGACATTCGTAAGCTCTGTGTCCACGCTTCTTACATCTATAACATCTTATTTCTTTCCCTCTTCCTCTGCCTCCTCTTCCTCTGGAAAAACCCCTTCTGCCACTTGCATCACCTTATGTAGATGTATGCTGACTTGAGTTGCTGCTAGCTCCTTCTCTCGGTGTTGTAGATCTTCCTCTACCACCTTGACTTCCTTTTCCTTGGAAATTACCTCTACGTCTGGAGATTGATTCCTTATGAGTTTTTCTTCAACCTTCAAGGCCATCTGATAAGCCTCTTCCACTATTTTAGGAGACACCAGACTTATCTCATCTTGGATCTCCATTCTAAGACTATTAATATAACTTGCAATATTCTCTGTTGTATCTTGAATTTGTCCTACTCTTATGCTCACTTTGTAAAATTCCTCTGTGTATTCTTTGATTATCATTGATCTCTGTCTAAGATTCTGCATTTGTCTAAATAATGAAAGCTGATAATCATTTGGCAAAAACTTACCTCTCAGCTTTGCCACCATCCTGTTCCAATTATTTATTGGTTGCTTACCAAGTCTCCTTCTTTCTGCTTGCACTCCATCCCACCAAAGTGTTGCATGTCCTTTCAATTTTTTAATAGCAAACTTCACTCTTTTTCCTTCATCCATTTCTTCATAATCGAAGAACTTATCCATGTCATTTACCCAATCTATCAACTCTTCTGGGTTTAAGCTTCCTGTAAAAACCGAAACTTCAAGTCTGGGTTTAGATGTGGATCCCAACACTGATTTAAAAATTCTCATTTCAGGAGTAACTTCTACAGGTTCTCCCTCTTCTGTAGATTCAACTTCAGGCTCACTGACATCTCTAGCGTCTACATCTCTTTGATTTCCCATTTCCATTGCTTCTAATCTAGCTTTAATCTGTTGCATAACCTCCATTACTTCAGCATTTGCAGCTAGTCTTTCTCTTCTTCGACCAGCACCACCTCCTCTTCCAACTTTGTAAGCCATGTTGGATTTCTTTTCCTGACCTTTGAGATCTCGCTCAATGTCTAAATGTTGCTCTGATACCACTAATGGTGGTCTGGATGCAGGTGTGAGTGATAAGATTTCAAATATCGTGACAATTTCTTCAAGTTCTGGTGGAACTTCCTCAATTTCTTTCTACGTATCAGTCATCAAACTTCTAACTTTATAACCCAAAATTCAAATGCATTAAAAATTTGTTACACAAATTTTTTAATTGCATTAAAAGGCAATTTTAAACCTTTTTATAACCTATGGAATCTTAATTAAGAGAAATGGTACAATAGGGAACAACCATCGTAATTCTCTTCTTATGGCAATGGACCAACCCTTATAAAAATCTTTACATTAATCCCAATGCAAAGCCTTCACGTAAATGACGGCAGTATAAATATGTCAATTATATAAAATGCAATAATATTTAAAATTACATCAAATAGATATTGCTGAGTCGAATTGACGGATTTTATATAATATTAAAACCCTTTACATTGAGTTATCGCATCCAATCTTTAGACTAATCTCCACACATCTTTTTATGCAAACACCGTCGGATTGATGATCGTGATGCGAAAGTCGTCAGATTTGTTAAGTGCTGGACAGATGGCTCAATTCATAAAATCGGATTTATGGTTTATCGAGTCCGTTTGAACTGCTAAATCTCATGCAACTTAAATTGCGATTTCCATTGGATTACACTCGGACGGTGGTGATTTGCCTCAGTTCCAGCGTTACCATTCTCCTCCTCTTCGCCTGGTTTACACTTCCGCAAAGAAATCACTATCTTCTTTTATATCAATTATTGTTATCCCTTTAATACAAAATTGCCATCTCACTTTCACTGTGAATGCAAAATTTGTTTTAAAGAAACCATACACACATAAATTCAATTTAATCTGAGTTCGAGCTGAATTAAAACAAAACTTAGAAATATATCGACAAAAATAAACTCTTTGGGATTGTCAAATTAGCATACATTTATAAAAGTACAGAGGAATTGCAATATTCATCTATTCGATTCATTTTCCATCCAATCCTCTTTCTATATATTGCGAACTTACATTTTAAATATATTGTTCAAACAAACAAATTGATCAAATTCTATGGATCAATTTGCCCAATTTTAGATAAAATCGTATTACATGATATTTGCCTAAAAATCCTCAAATAAAAACTAAATTCAATCAATCCAATACAAAGCTATCCAAATCCCTGAATACTAGTAAAATCTTATCTATCAAAACAGTAAATCGCAGGCTAAAGGATCCCACTCCTTTGCTTGTAATTTCTTTTGATTTTTGGAATAAAATGAAGTCTTTATCCCTCGAGCCTCATGCTCCTACATCAGGCAGTAAGGTGTTGTGTTGGCGATGGGAAATTTTATTCAAAAACATACCACTCCTTGTGGCCTTGGGGGGGCATGTGGCAGCATCTGGGCTTGCCACGTGTCCTCACATAATTATTCTTCTAGCATCCAACCACATTGCAACAAATCACCAACCTTTCGGACCAACCAAAAAATGACACTTGGCGATTGTTCATTGGTCCACCTAGGGAATATTTTGGGAACCATTGAATATTATTTTTACTGACTGGGCTGCCCAGTCATCATCTTGTCAATTCTGCACAAATTTTAGGTGTTTGTGAAAATTAACAACAGGCTCTAACTTTTACATACGGAGTCGGTTTTTTATGAAACGAAGTGCGCCAGAATTAGGACGACGAGACCTATTTGGTCATTCAAGTTTCACTACATTCTGAGAACTTTGAATTTTTAGCAAATTAATTGAATTTTTGATCATTCGTTCCCATTGAAAGGCTTTTAGACACACAAAAGCTAGTTATGTGACGCGAGTTTAATCCTCTTCACCTTTCCAAGTTCTATCGAATTGATTCTACTTGGAAAAATATTCATGACAACGACTTGGTTCCTTTATATGCCTACTCTTGCAAATGGCTTGGCACTTTAACCAATGTCCTCCTTTCGTTGCTGACCCTTGCTGGTTTCTTGCTGACTAATGAAAAAGATCTCGTTGTAAAAAAGTGATCTCTTTATGCTTGGAAAGCTTGACTGATGGCCTTCCCACTGAGAATATTGTTCCTCCTTTGCATAAACATGCATTTGATGCAAGCTTCTCCTTGGAATCTCTTTTCCAATTTGAGCCCATCTAAGTGAACTACAACAATGAATTCAAATATTAGTAATCACTAGAAATGAAATGACCATTATTTTACCTCCACGATACCAAATTCCACATCTGGAAAAATGTCTTGGCCATCTCTTTCTCTTCTTGGCATCATGCATCATATGGTCTAGAAAAGGGTTGTTGTTTTTGCTGCAATATTTTGTCATCATGTCCCTCTTTCTGCTTCTAGATTCCATCATCCTCTAGTATCGATATGCTGCTCATGCCATGATTTTAGAATTAAAGCTAATCACGAGCCTCTCGCTGAAGAGTGGACCTTCCAAAATCTTGAGACACCTTCTCACAAGAAAAACCATTAACTTGAAAAACACATCATGCAAGAAACAAAACTTGATGACCTCTTCATTTTTCTCCATCAAAGAAAAAAATGTGACATCCTGTGAACATCGCCATGCATTCTTACATCTTGGTGTACAAACCCATCGACCAAACACAAGTCGAAAAAATATGCGTCTTCAAACCATTGACTCTTAAGTCAAACAAAAGCTTGTACAACACTTGACGATTCTTTCCCCAAAACAACAAGAATTGCATATCTCATGAAACAATTATTCAACATCTCCCTTTCATACTTGGAGATTAAATCAACTCTTCCAAGTCGATAAGACATACATGTAACAATCAATCGACCAACACAAGTCGATCACTCATGCATGTGTAAATGATCAACTCTCTCAATTTTAAAACATACATGTTACCAAAGCAATCAACCAACACAAGTCAATAACTCATGCATGTTCAAGCACAATGAAACTATAAAAAATTCCATTGTTCACACATACAAACTCTCATGCATGTATACAGTGCTCAACTCTCTCGCAAGTACAATCACAAGTACAAGAATCCCATTGGTATGTACGAGTACTTAAAGAGTTGAAATGACCAAATTTGCTGCAACAAAGTGAGTCAACATACTCCACTTTCAAACACCTTCCTGGCGTAAACATGCAACATGCATTCTAGAGAAAAATAAATGCATTCACATGCAAATTGCAACTACAAATTTCCATCTTTGTTGCATCTAAGTGAGTCAACATAACTCTACTTTTCCAACATCTTGCTTCATGCAATATGCAACATACTTTCAAGAGAAAAGAAATGCATTCAGATAAGAAGGAAATGCATCAATAATGCAATATTTACATCAATTATCAAAAGAAATGCAAGGCCTTAATTGGTTAAGAACTCTAACCATCGCTTTCCAAACCACTTCAATGGCGTTTCTTTCAGCTGCAATTAATCATGTGTATCATCGTGACCCACATCAACTATGGAACCCTCTTTTCCATTCTTGTCAAAATGTCTCTCTACCTTCTTCAAATGTCATGTATGACTTGTTGGATACAAAGTCCAACACTTGTCTACAAGATGACCCTGCTTATGGCAATGAGTGAAAAATAATTGCATCTTCTTTTCAACATGGTTTTCATTATCCATTGGAGCTTTGGCTTTCTATCTCCTTTGTTTTGAAAGTTTCATGTGTATGGCTATCGTCTTCCAACACCTCGAAACAACATGGTTATTCAAACCACAAAAGGAACATGTAAATGTTCTCCAAATCTTATGTGAGGATTTTCCATGTTTATAATAATTAAAAGCAACTTGATTAAAGGCATACTTATACCATGCACATTCACCTTTGTCGCCTTCTTGAGGAGGTGAATTTGATGAGGTAGTGGCTCTCTTCGGAATAACAACAATGGCATCAATGGCTTTATAGATTTCAAAATCCTCTTGTTTGCCATTTCCATTAGTTTCATGCTTATGAGCATATTCTTGCAAAGTGGGTGTAAAACTTTTGCATTCCTCATGAACATAAACTTCACAAGCTTGAGGTAATGAACATGTAATGACAATATTTCTTGGAACATTTCCAAAACTCTCCATAGCTTTTGAGTGCTCTACATCATCTTGTTCACCAAAACCTAGACCCATGTATCTAGACCTTCCCTTAACAACAATAGGGTTTATAATTCCGTGTGCATGTTTGCCTAACCCTTTACCTTCATAGCCCATTTTTTTTAACAATTTGGACCCTATTCCTCTAGTGTGTCTTTCAAAAACACCAAAACATTCATCTTGAGAGGAAATAGAAGATAAACATGATTTGCATACCTCATTTTCATGCACATACTTGGCTAGGGTTTCCTTGGCATCATGGAGTGGAATCTCCATCTCATGCATCTTTGCTAGGGTTTCATTTGCAATATGGAGTTGAGTCTCCATCTCATTCATATTTTCAAAAATATCTTTCTTCTCCTCCTTCATGTTCAACAACTACTCTTGAAGTATATTTCTCTCCTTCTTATCTGCATCCATCTCTTGCACCATATCTCTTATGATGAAGAGCTTCTGCAACAACTCTTCATCAAAGAGTCTTTCTAAGGAATATTGGTTATAAACATCACTTGATGAAGCTACCATCACACTTCTAATGCATAAAAAAATTATTTGTTGTGATTTTAGAGTTGGGTCCTTAATCTTGACCTTATCCTCTCTTCAACTTACACACATAAACTTGCACACAGTTAAATTCTCCTTGCAAAAATACAAAACCAATAACCAATTTTCTAGCTAACCTTGGCAAACCTTGAGATAAACTTAGGCTAAAATGACAAAAATTGTGCTCTGATACCAACTCGATATGAATATTGACAAACTATTTTTGTTGTTCTAGCTTCCTCATCAGTATAGAATAAAAGTGTGCTTAAGGATTGTGTCAAATAAAAAGTTTATGAGAGGGTTTATGTGTCAATTTTTTTTGTCTTTTATGAGAAATTTATGAAGAAAATTAGCTTTAAAAACAAAAAAACAACAAAATAAATTACAAAAAATAATCACCACACAACACACCTTACATAGCAGTGATGAAGGACTTCACACCTCCTGGGCTACGTCTCCTTGGACCAGCTTCAATGGTTTGGCCCTCTTTGATTAATTGAACAAAAATTTGAATACAGTCATTTCCTTACCTCTGATGGCTCACAAACCTGCTCCAATGGCTCTGGGACACCCCCAATATCACTATTTTGGTTCTAACTGAGTCTAATTTTGACTATCTAGGCAAAATTTATGCCTCTTTTCATAAACCTTGGCTTGGGCCTCTGTATTAGCTTAAAATGGGAAAAAAAATGATGTTTACAATCCTCTACAACTCTTGAAACCTACTCCAAACTTCTCAGATTGTCCAAATCTGCCAGGATAGACTCTTTCTGAGCCCAATTTGGTTGAAATTTGCGCAAGTTATGGTCTCATTAATTTTTCCTAGGAAAGATCCTCTAAATTTGGAGCAACTCTAATTAACTCCGCCAGAACTGGAGATCCTATCGAAATTGGCGAGCTCTGCCAACTTAAACCCCATTTAAGATTTGGATAAGCACATAATAAAAAAAAATTATGGTTTAATTAACCTGGTTTAGCACTAATCCTTCTTGCTTAAGTTCTGGCCCAGCCGACGGTCATGGGCAGTGGTCCTTTGGACCGCACCTGGCCCCACTTTCCTCCGCCCATAACATTTGGTTGAATTCAAATATATGCGAACAACATAATATGTTAAGTCTTAACACATAGTAGAGGCGGTAAGGTGTTGTGCTGGCTGTGGAGAGGTCGCGGGGTGGAACCCTGGTGCCTCCATACAAATTTTATTAAAAAATATACCACTCCTTGCGACCTTGGGGGGCACGTGGCGGCCTTCGGGACTGCCACGTGTCCTCACCTAATTGGTCCTCCAACGTCCAATCACATTGCAGCAAATCATCAACCTTTTGGACCAACGAAAAAATGACACTTGGGCGATTTTTCATTGGTCCACCTGGGGAATATTCCTTGGAATATTATTTTTGCTGACTAGGCTGCCCAGTCATCATCTTGTTAATTCTGCACAAATTTTAGCTATTTGTGAAAACGAACTCCAAGCTCTAACTTTCACATACGGAGTCGGTTTTCGATGAAACGAAGTGCGCCGGAATCCGGTTGATGAGACCTATCCATTCGTTCAAGTTTCACTCCATTCCAAGAATTTTGGAAGTTTTAACAAAAAATTTCCCCCAATTCAGTTTCTGATTAACTCCCCATCTCTTTGCCATATTTCCAATCCTAGGAAATAGTGCAAGAGCCCCATGTCCTTCATCTCAATTTCTCTTACAAGGTCCTCTTTGCAAGACTTTATGAGCTGCTCATCACCTGTCAGTATCAGATCATTGACATTAAGTACAATAATCAAAAGATTACCATCAACTACAATATGATATAGGTTTGTTAGAAAGTACACCCGATAGTCATGAGGTGTATAAGTGAACCCCACAAATATCCCCAACTCTGTTGTTGTCTCTAGCTTCTTTGTGGCATATTTGGTGACATGGAAATAAAAATATGAACCAAAAATTTTAAAATACGACACATCTGGTCATTTACCTTAAAAAGCCTCCTCTAGTGTACTCATGCCAAGTATCTGATGAGGACTCTTATTCTACACAAATGCTGTTGTATTACATGACTCCACCCACAGATGCAACAGTAGGCCCTGAACATGCAACATAGCTCATGTTGCTCCATAAATCTTCTTCTTCTTTTTTAAATTTTTCTGCAACACCATTATGTTGTGGGTTATGTTAGTTTCATAATATGAATTCTGCCATCAGTGATCAAAATCACTCTTTTCATATTCATATTAGGGTTTCATTCAGAATTTTTTTATCATTCCACTAGGTCATGAAAAAATTTGGTCACTGATTAGGATATTGAGATCATTACTACTCTTTTCACTTCCATGGTCAACGAACATCATCATGGTCAAGTCATTCATTATTAAAAGAGTCCCATAGTCATTATGGTCATCATTCTGCTCATTCTTCCATGTTGTGTCATCATTAGGTCATAGAGTCAAAATTATGAAAATTGGTCATTTCACCATAAAATTCATATTTTAAAGGAGTAGTAATAGTAAAAGGTCTTCAACAATTTTAGGTTCCAAACTATCATTTCCAAGTAATTGGTTTTGTGTTTACCATATTGTTCTCTCAGTTGTGCTTAGAAAGCTCATTTCCCTCTCCTAGGGTTTTGAGGCAATTTTTCTTGGTTTCATTACTTCCATGATTAAATTATCAATAATACTTGTATCCTGATGCTCCTACACCTTCTCCTATACTTAATATACCTTCCTAAACACTTTTCATTACTCCTATCCCTCAACATCATCATTTTTCCACAAGCCCTAGCCTATTGCTACAAGAGGTTTTTGCACTTCTCGAGTTACCTTGGGAAAATCAAATTTTCGCCTAGTGTGAGTGTCCAAATGACTTTATTGATGCATAAAATTATAACTAGACATATATATATTTCCAATGATCTATCTTGAGCTCAATTTGGAGTTGAGGAAGGCCCCCAAAAGTTTCCTGCAATAGCACACTTCATTTTTGCACCCTCATTCTGCACTTTTTGATCAGCCTTGGGAGAATCAAATTTTTAAGGGTCAAATCAATTTCATTATATAAAATAAATGCATATTTGGAAATTAGACAGGATAATATTTCCAAAGAGTTATCCTGGGCCCAATTTTGACACCGGGAAGGCCTCCAAAAGTGGTCCTCAAAAAGGGGTTGCGCAAATGCTCTGTTGAGGGCACAAATGCTTAAGAGAGGGCACAAATGTTCAGTTGAGGGTGAAAACACTTAGGTGAGGGCGCAAATGCACATTTGATGGTTCAAATGACTAGAAAGCCCTAGAAAAGTGTCAATAACACCATCTTCAAAGCTCCCTCAGCTCACTTATCGACCTCCAACAAATCAGTAAGAGTCCATGCCATTAAAAAACATTTTCATCAAGTGCATATGTTGAAGTATTATGAAGTTTAAGGTATAATTTGGTGTTTGAAATAATTTGTTTAAAAAACCCTATTATCCCATTACACTTTTGAAAACTCCCAAATTTCACTCCCTTACCCTTTTCATCCTTCCCACACATACAAAAACCCTTTCCAAAACACCTGTTTTGCAAAATCCCCTTTTCCTAAACCTTTCACCCAAAACCCTAAGCCATAGGTGTTACATAAACCTAGGCTCCCAATCCCCAAAATATAATCCTAAATATTATTACTTTACTACTCCCTATCCCCTCCTCTATTTATACATCCTAAGCAAACAACTCCCTCATTTTCGTGAAAACTCCAAAATTTCACTCCCTTACCCTTTTCATCCTTCCCACACATACAAAAACCCTTTCCAAAACACCTGTTTTGCAAAATCCCCTTTTCCTAAACCTTTCACCCAAAACCCTAAGCCATAGGTGTTACATAAACCTAGGCTCCCAATCCCCAAAATATAATCCTAAACATTATTACTTTACTACTCCCTATCCCCTCCTCTATTTATACATCTTAAGCAAACAACTCCCTCATTTTCCCTTTCCCATTCCCCTTTCCTAAAAACATATTTCACACCATCCACTTCCCTAGGGTTTTGACAAAAACACCTTGGCAGAAGAGGAAGAAAACACATCATTCGGTGAAGGAGAGGAAACAGAGGTGAGGATTCCACATAAAGTGGGAAGATAACTTATACTTGAACCTACCAGCACTAGGGAACTCTTGGCTTCTCCAATGGCAGTGACATGTTTCAAACATGTGGGCTGCTTTGATTTCTGTGAATTGGTCCAGAACTACAAACCCTAAATAAAGCAGAAAGAGAAGGGTAAGTTGGATTTTTTCATTGATGCATACATGATAGCATAGCATACCATATAAGGTTTCCATGAAGTAATTCTGAAGCAATTTTGAGGAATTTGAAGAAAATTCGGGAAAAATTTGAAAAACTCTTTGGAGGCACATTTTCCAGAAATGTCCTGTTTGGTCACCTTTTGGCATAACATATTATGGACAAAAAAAGATGTATTTTTGCAAACCAAAGGAGGTTTTTGTTCCTAAGACATCAAAGTAAAAAAACATATCTCACTTTTTACACAGGTATTACAGAGTGAGAGATCCATTTACATCTTCACAACCTATTTTTCTGCCTGTGAAAAATCTTGTTTGAGACACCTTTTTCCAGAGAAGATTGTGGCCAAACAAAAATGAATTTTGAGAAAATGGAGGAGGTTTTGTTCACAACATGCCATATAAAAAAAATATCGGCTTGGAATCATTCACCAAGGGACTATGGAGGAGTGCGAACAATGGCTACAGTTACAAACCCTAGCAATGGCGTCGTCATGATTCAGCGGATAGTTCAAGGTGGTTTCGGCCCCGCCTAAGTTTTTCTACTTCAATGCCATCATTTAATACTTGTTCTCTTATTGACGAGCATTAGTTATGATCTTGGATATTTGGAATTAGTATTTTTTTTATTGGGTTTTCTAACTTGGTTTTGGTGTTTACAATTTTCCATTGCAAACCTCGTGAGACCTAGGCTCGAACTCTCTGCCGATAGCATCCACTTGCTGCTTCCATCCTCCTCTAAGCACAAATGGGGGTCCATGTGTTGATTACTCCTTAATCAGTGCCCCCTGGCAGGTTCTAACACTCCCCCTGATTTCTATTTTGGCTTTTCCCCTTACCGGTTTCCTCTCGGCGCGTTAAATTCCTTATTTCATTTGGTGTGGTTCCCCTCTTTTTCGCGAGCACCTTTGGACAAGCACAACTACAGTCATGAGTATATATGAGGAGGAGGTGGACTATTCTCCTGACCTGCAGGAAGGGGTTTATATTTTTAATTGGCCGACGGATCGGGGTAAGGGTCCAATTCATGATGTGGTTTCCATGGAGGTGGGTGAGTCAGCGAATCCTTCGACCATCCTTGCTCAACCACACCCGGTCTCCTTAGTGGACTGTGTGGAACCGATATTACATCAATTAGATTCTCCGTCATTTTCTATCATGTCGCCATTTGTCTTGTGATAATGCGAACAAAAAGCACAAGAGTCGCCAAATGTTCCGCCGTGTACTAGTGTTTCTCCTAGACTTGTTATCTCGCGGGCTGAGGATTTGGCTTTCATGGATCTGAATATCGACAGGGAGGAGATTAATTACCATCAGCATTCTGCATAGGCAGATTTTTCTCACACTATGGCCTCTGGTTGTTTGGAGGGTATTCCCCTTATTGCACCTCCCACGGAGGATCCCAAATCTTCGAATTCTGATGAACCCGTAGAGCTGCGTGCAAATTCACAATGTCGAACACAGTGTCGTGGCAAGAAAAATACCCATTGCGACAAGAACCAGAATAGTCGCGACATAAAATTTGGTCAAGGAGTAGGCATGGCAGAAATTGAACATACCGCGCAGACAGTTCTAGTGGGTAAGGTTAGGGGCAGGAATTATTCATTTTCCAGGCTCAAGATCTGGACTGAGGAGATTTGGGGTAGCTCTTTGGAACAATTACCGGGTGTCTTTACCATGAACAGGGGCTGGTTCTCCTTCATATTCTCTCAACCTGCTATGGTGGATTGGGTCCTCTCCAAGTATAGGCACCTTGAGATGAATCTGGTTCTATTGAAGCGTTGGACTCCATTATTCGACCCAAAAAAGGAGAAATCAGGGGTGGGTCCGATTTGGGTCTGAATTCCTGGCCTTCCGCTGAAATTCTGGAATGAAGACTCACTTCGTATCATTGGGGAGGATCTTGGCTTATACTTGGATCATGATCGCTCCTATATAGAGACAAGAAATATATCAGTGGCCCATATTCTGGTCTACTTGGATACGAAGGAAGGGCTCTATGATGGTTACAATATTTTATTCAACAGCATAGTATGATATCAAGTGTTGGATTATGAAGGGGTTCCCTTCAAATGCCTTCATTGTCATGTGGTTGGCCATATTTACAAATAATTCCCTCTTATCAGCGCGACTGCTCCACTCACCAAAACTGTGGTTCATGTGGCTACTCAAACGGATCATGTGTGCATTACTTCTTCTCCGGAAGAGGATCGGCTTAGCTCCCGCACTAAACCTGCTGAGGTGCCGCGGACTTGGTCGGTCACACAAGCTCATTCCCATAGCCATGTGGCCTACACCACACTGGAGGACTCAAAAATTATTCCGGGTACCTCTCTTGCTCCTCCTGCTTGTTGCTCTGTTATTTCTCTCCCTCCCATTTTATATTTTTGTAATGATATTCAATTCAATATTTGTAAATTGAACCCCCTATGTTGCCTTGTTGCATCCCCCCCCCCCCCTCGTCGATCACTCCCACCATTCCTCTTACCTCTACTGCGACCTCCTCACCTAGTCATCTCATTGACTCTGATATTCTCTCCTCCAGTCATCGCTATTTCCTCCATTCAACCATCCCCTCGATTTCACATCCCACTCTCGGCCTTGGTATGGACCTGGGGACCTCATCGGCCAGAGCTCGGGGTCGTCCATCCGCTATCACCAAGGCCATTAGGAAGGCTAGTATGGAGGTGGCTGCGACCACTCATACATCAATATTTCGGGTACTTAGAGCAAGGAATTCCTAGGATTTGGTTCCCCCGTGATCTGCCTCATCTATAATTGTAGGGGTTTAGCCAGCCCTGATAAAAAATTGGCTCTCAAGTGTTTACTTCAAATTAATCGAGTTGATGTTATTTTCTTATAAGAAACTTTGGCGGATGGATTATCGATTTCTAAAATTGTATCATCACTCCTACCAAACTGGCCCTTTGAGACCATTGACTCTCGTGGTCGATCTGGGGGATGCGCCATGGATATCAACAATAAATCCATCCTTGTAAAGAGATGGTGGGGAAGGGAAGTAACCATTGGTGCTGATATTATCACTAGATATTCAAATCTTGCAATCACCTTGATCAATGTTTATGGCCCCTGTCAACATCGTGAGGCATTTTGGGATTCCTTGTCGAGCAGCTCTATTTTGCATCAAAACAACATCATTTTTGGAGGAGATCTGAACTTCTCTATTGGACTTTCAAAATCTTGGGGGTCGCGGGCCATTCCGAACTCCTTATCGGAGTAATTTTCCAACCATTTGGAGGTGGCAGACTTATTAGACTTGGATATGCCTAAGAAGACGCCTACCTGGAGGAACAGGTGTACTGGGGTCGCGAATTTGGCCCAGAGATTGGACCGTTTCCTTATCAAGCTGCCCCTGTTAACACATTTTGACATATCTATACAATGAGTGGGTTCGGGGGGGGGGGGGGAGGGGGGGTGCCTCGAATCACTCGTCGATTTACCTTGAGTTTCTTGTTGGTGAACAGAAGCCCCGAGCCCCTTTCAAATTCAACGTTGGTTGGCTACTAGAGCCTGAATTCCACTCATTTGTCACTAAGGAGTGGAATCACTATGCACATGTCCCTGAGTAGGAACCTGCTAGAGTCCTCAATGATAATTTTAACCGCATCAAATCCCTTACTATCAGCTGGGCAAGGAGGAAAAGGAATTTGAAGGATGAGGACCTTAAAAGTACTTAACAGGAGATCGCCCAACTGACTGGTCCGGATTATTTGGGATTCTGATCGTCGGAATCAAAAGACCGACTTATTGCTCTGGAATCCACTAAAGCCATTATTCTAAGGAAGAGGGAGGAGGAGTGGCGACTTAAGAGCATAGCCATTTAGTTAAGGTTGGGGATGAGAACACTAATTTTTTCCAACAGTGCACTAAAGGAAGGAGGATTATCAATACTATATGGGAAATCACTGATCATACTGGTAGAGTGACCACTACACATGCTCAGCTCGCTAACATGGGTATTCAGCATTTCTCCAAACAATACAAAGCTTTGAATAATGTAAATTTTCTGGATATTATGGATATTTCTCGTACTCTTCACAATTTTGTTGAGGAGGAGCACTTGGAGGACCTAAATGCACCTGTTGTTGAGAATTTTGAAGGCTGGAGATTATTACAAATTATCTTCTTGATAATCACTTGTGAGCTTACTTATGTATTTTCTTCGTTATCTTGTTTAATCTCTCATCAAGTCAATTATCAAAGCAAATAAGACACAAACTTAGGCTCCTATAGCCAGGGCAAAACCTCTCCCTCTTGGAGAGGAAAAGCCGCAAATAATTCTTCTTATAGATCTTCAAATAACAAGGACCGTGACCAAGACACAGACCCTTGACCTAGATATGCTTCCAAGACCTTGATGCAGCTTCTTTAGATAATCCAAAACTCGACTCTTCTCCTTTATAACAATTTGCACTGTTCTGCACTTGACCTAGAGAGCTCGGTCTCTTTTCACACTTTTCAAATTGATCTTCTTTTAAGCACTGTGTGAGTGAATAAACTTCAGGACCTTCGTTAAAGAAATTTGCACTTGGGTTATTGTACTGTTGTCTTTGAATTCTGTGTTCCTCTTTTATTATATAAACATCATATATATAATGACTTCGTGACCCTTAACTCATATAGAAATCACACTGTTACTTCTTCCTAAAGTTTGCAATATAGTCTGCATTATTATCAATTTAGTTTGTCTGCGTTAACATTCAGTCTCATCTAAGTTTGTCTGCCTTAACCTTCAATCTCATCCGCATATTCCTGTCACAAATTCAAACTTTTTCCTGTCCTTAATCTGCACTTCTTCCTATTGTTTTTACGCATATTTTTCTCAGAGATATCTGCAAAACTGTCTTTGTTTTCCCACAAATAAATCTGCATTTTTTCAGAGCTGTCTGAATTCCTGTACTTGATTTTTCTGCGCAGTCCAGCTGGGTATATATAGTTGTCGGTGCCTGTAATTGAGCCAACCTGTCATTTGGTAATTGGAGCTGAATTATTCACTGTGAATTGGGCCGACTAGAGTAGGATTATTCCAGCGTGGATGAGGCATTTCTTTACTGCATTTAAAGCTTGTTTTCCATCATTATTTGAGGACTAATGTGAGCTTCTTTCACAAGGTCTTGAAGCATATACCTAGACTAGATCTGATACTTAACTCAAACCTAATGGACATCAAGAAGAAGTCCATCTACTTAATAAAACTTGCTCATGAAACCTGTCAAGCAAATACAACAAAAATATATAAATCTTATTTTGACTTCTTCTTTTTCATAAGTACATAATTTCATAGTCAACATGAAAACCGACCTAGTTACACTTTTCAACATTCCCTCTTAACTAGGGGGGTATTCATACAAGTACATGGTCACTTTCAAACTGAAGAATCTCATAAGAAGAACTGGATTGGTAATCGCATCTGTATAGCATCATATCAATCAGCATTGTCCTAGTGCAAGGCCTTGACTAACAACCCCATCTCTCAATGAGACCATGGCTACAATGCTGATGAGACACATGAATAATAGACACCATAGTCATTGTCTCACCAAGATACATACCCCACCTAGGTGTTCCCAGAGTATGACATTCTTGGACTATTCTTCTCTTGGGTAGCCAGCCCTCAAAGAATATCGGTCCATGACTACTCTTATCTTGAATGCCCTATCTCATTCTCAAAGAGTATCGAATGGAAGATGATTAACCAATCCTCCATTCTGTCTTCCAGGTGAAGACCAGAATGATGTGTCCATCCATTCTCTTCACATGGCCTTCACTAAGACTTACGACAGTTAGTCCTGGTCTAGTACATGACACATGTAACAGAGAATCACGTACGTCACTCCCTCTTAACACATGAAGGACATATTTCAAGTTTCTTTCAAGCAAGAAACTTACCACCAAGCTCCTCATCAACCAAGGTCCTGTAGCAGCAATCCAGCTACTCATGAAGAGTTCCTCCCCTCGATGTCATGGATTTTGATATTGAGGAATATTCAACTTTTGGCTTCATAGGGCACAGATCATCCATCACTTTCAATCACAAGTCATGTCCACTATCATAAAGTGATCCATCGGTCTTCCTCCTCTGGTCCACCGTTCTGCCATGTTGTTTTCCTTTTAATCATCCCTAAGGATCATACATCCTTATGATTAGCAGCCCTAAAAAAATTCATCCAGATAAACATATACATATGAAATTTTTAGAATAAAAGTTACCTTAGTGATGACCTTTCACCATGACATATTCCTGTAGGCATTGGCCTCCTTTATACAGATTAACACATCTCCTAATGATATGTTTTGTAAAGGGTATTCTTATTTACCAGACTTCTGTCAGAGTCTTCGTATCTTCCTAGGAGATCTCCTAGTCACATCTTCTGGGCTTCTGGATGATAACTGCCTCTTGACATAGTTGCATTTCATGATCTCTTCCTTTCTGCACGTTCTCCATTCCCAGGAACTTACAAACTTTTTAGTTTCTCATTTATATACAAGCACCTCATATTCCATGAGGACATATTATGTTGATTTCATCTGACCGTGCACTGAGAGATACTCCTCCATAAATCTTTCTTCTAAATACAGAAGTTCATTACCTGCAACCATATTACATGACTTCACAACATCCAATGTTAGCATATAAATATATAAATACATCATACCCTTTTCCCTTGAGTCATCCTGTAGAAATTTCTCAAGAATGAAGAACTTCATTCTCTTGGCCTGCTTCATCAATATCCCAAAAAACTGTTTTCATGATGACCCTTACTCTTGATGACTGCTTTCCATTAGTAATGTTATGAGAAAGGTTTTCTTGGAGCTGATTCACCAGGAGCTCCTACCATGCTTTCATCAGGATGCTACACTGCTTCCTATCATATAACCAACAAAAATCACTTAAAGGAGAAGACGATCTCAATAGTAGTGGAGATCCCTTGCTTCTTCTTTCTTATCAGGCTCTTTCCTCATTTCAGATACATGGGCTTCTTTTCTATTTCTCTTCTCCTTTTTCAGATTAAGGACAATTTCTATTTTAGTGCCCAAGTTCATCAAATCCAAGGCATCGTGCTTCGTCCACATTTTCCTTTCTTCCCAAACATGACTGCAAAGGCTTGATTCCTTCACTTGATCCTGTAACAACTTTGGCTTTCAATCTTGTTTCCTCTATTTATATAGAGATCCTAAATCGTGGAATGGTATGACTTAGTATCTTCCCATATAATTGTGAATTGAAATTTTCCCCATTATTCTCATAGAGATTTTAGCACCATTGTAGTCTTCTCCTAGTTCCTGCAGTTGATCATAGAGATTTCTTCTCTTGCAGTACTCACAGAGAATAGCTCCACTAATTTCTTATATACTCCTTTTGATGATTTTAGATTTTGTACATCGAAGATGATAAATTATTTTATGGATTCTATAAGAATCCTTTGGACTCTTATATCTCCCTTCATGAATTTGGCATGACATCATTGTCCTTGTCTTCTATGGAAATTTTGAAACCCCAAACATTTTGTTTCTTTCTTTTCAAAGGAGACATTTTAATAGATTCATATAAGGTCATAGATATACTTACTTGAGTAGATGCTTTTCTTCTTCTACCAGCTTGTTTACTTTGAAGATGGTTGAAGCTTCCTTTGAATGGTGATTGATGATGATATTATGCTGCTTCCTTGAAAGATCAAGGATGATAGGTAACTTGCCTTGAATATTTTGATGGCAATACTTCAATGATCTACTGGCACATTTAAGATGGTTCTATAATACTGTATTATTTCTTTCACCGTGGAAGTCTGACCTTTCTTCTAAGAAAATCCTTGCTTTGATGCCATCCATGAAATATGATCCTTGAGTGTCTCTTATGCCCTTTCTAGCACCTTAGCTCTGAAACCATGTCGAGAATTGTGAAGGCTGGAGAGTATTACAAATTCTCTTCTTGATAATTACTTGTGAGCTTACTTATTTCTTTTCTTCGTTAATTCTTCCTGAAGTCTGCAATATAGTCCGCACTGGTATCAATTTAGTTTGTCTGCGTTAACCTTCAGTCTCATCCGAGTTTGTCTACCTTAACCTTCAATCTCATCTGCATATTCCTGTCATAAATTCCAACTTTTTCCTGTCCTTAATCCGTACTTCTTCTTGTTGTTTTTACGCATCTTTTTCTCAGAGATATCCGCAAAACTGTCTCTGTTTTCCCACAAAGAAATCCACACTATTTCAAAGCTGTCCAAATTCCTGTACTTGATTTTTCTGCGCAGTCCAGCTGGGTATATATAGTTTTCGGTGCCTGTAAGTGAGCCGACCTATCATTTGGTAATTGGAGCTGACTTCTTCACTGTGAATTGGGCCGACTGGAGTAGGATTATTCCAGCATGGATGAGGCATTTCTTTACTGCATTTAAAGCTTGTTTTCCATCGTTATTTGAGGACTGATGTGAGCTTCCTTCACAAGGTCTTACAGCATATACCTAGACTAGATCTGATACTTAACTCAAACCTAATGGACATCAAGAATAAGTCCATCTAATTAATAAAACTTGCTCATGAAATTCGTCAAGCAAATACAACAAAAATATATAAATGTTATTTTGACTTCTTCTTTTTCATAAGTACATAATTTCATAGTCAACATGAAGACTGACCTAGTTACACTTTTCAACACCTGTCACGTTGGGGGAACTCGGAGTGTTAAAATGGTTCAAGAAGGACAAAAGTCCAGGGCCGGATGGATGGACCATTAAATTCTACCTATCATTTTTGAACTCATTGGAAAGGACCTCCTACATGTTATTGAAGACAACATGACTACTGGCAGAATTTATGATGGTTTTAACACCACCTTCATTGCTTTGATTCCCAAAGTGGATTGCCCCACTAATTTCAATGACTTCAGATTGATTTCTCTCTGCAACTGTATTATAAGATTATATCAAAGATCATCGCCAACCACATCAAGCCCATCCTCTCTCTACACATTGCCAAGGAACAATTTTCATTCCTTCACCAGAGACAGATCCATGAAGTTATCGACACTACACAAGAGGAACTTCATTCCATTAAAACTAAAAGGCTCAAGGGCACCATTCTCAAAATTGATATGGCCAAAGCATTTGACCATGTAAATTGGAACTATTTGCACCTCATTCTTATCTAGATTGGTTTTCCTCATTCATTTACTAATTGGAGTATGGGATGAATTACGAATGCCACTTTTAATATACTTATCAATGGTGCAGCCTCTGACTTTTTTCATGCTGGGAGGGGTCTTAGGCAAGGTTTTCCCCTCTATCCTCTACTCTTCCTCATCATGGAAGGCCTCTCCTCCCTCATGACTCGGGCTAAAACTGATGGATCCATTCATGGAATTCACTTAAAAGATTTTATTCAATTGACTCAATTATTATTTGTTGATGATGTTATTATATTTCTGGATGGCACTTGTCAGGAAAATTCTCAATTTGTCAACATATTGAATGTTTTCTACAAAGCCACTTGGATGGCTCCCAACAACAGTAAGTCCACCTTCATGATGACTCGTTGTTCGGAATATAAAACCAGGCATGCCTTGAGGATCTTTCCTTTTGAATGTAGGCACATTTAGGATGGCTTAAAATACCTTGGGTTCTACCTCAAGCCTAACGACTATCGTATAAATGATTAGAACTGGTTGATTGCAAAAGTTGAGTGTAGGATCAATATCTGGCAACATCGGTGGATTTCGCGGGCTGGTAGGCTGGTGTTAATAAAATATGTCCTTGAAGCCATCCCAGTTTACTGGATGTCACTTGCATGGCTTCCTAAGGCTGTGACCAACAGACTACAACAGATTTGCAGGCAATTTCTTTGGCGGGGGTTGGGACAGGACCGTATTTTTTCCTGGGTTGCTTGGGATCACATAACTAAGCAAAAAGGATGGGGAGGTTGGGGATTGAAATATCTCTCAAAATTTGCAACTGCACTGGCTGCTAAGATGGGTTGGCACCTCATTGCTAGGCACAGCCTGTGGCAAGAAGTCACATGCTCTAAATACATTTCTCCTCACTCACCGTTGGACTGGATCAGAGGCAACATCCTACCTACTTCGGGGTCTTCAATTATTTGGAAATTTATTACTAGATCCATCCATATGATCAAGAAGGGATTGGCTTGGCACATCAGATTTGGCACTAGAGTCATATTGGGTGAGGATACATAGTCGGGTTGCGGTCAAAATTACAAACTGATACCAAAAATCAAGCTACATTTTTCACAATCAGGCTACTTATACCTATCTAAGGTTGTTGACCCCTAGCGCACCACATGGGCCTCCCAAGCCTGGCTATTGGCACAAGACCTGAACATACATGTGGTTGGGAAACCCATCTGGAACAGATTCATAAGGGTGCTCCAGACCATGAATATTCGAATCAATGACCATGATGATGAACTTTTGTGGCCTCTCTCCCCCAACGGCAAATACATCCCGAAATCTAGCTATATTTCACTCTGTGCATCGTTGGAACCTCCTATTAAACAATGGTGGTGGCATGCTATTTGGAAGTTGCAGACTCTCCCTAAAGCTAGATTACTCATGTGGTGTATACTCACCAACTGCATCCCCACTACAAACAATCTTATTAGGCGAGCCTTCCATGGACCCTCTAGATGTTGCTTATGTCTCTCACAAGTCGAAGACATCTTGCATCTATTCCTTGATTGCCCAATTATCAATAAGTTTTGGCACAATACATCATTTGCTCTAGGATGCTCACTTACATGGCTTGGTATTTCTATTTCTGCGGCTTGGACCAACTGGTGGTAGGTTGCCCCTCGACCCAAGGAAAGGAATATCCCCCTTCTCATAGCCTGGGGAGTCTAGATCGATAGAAACCGTATTATATTTATGGACAGGCCTATTGACTGGGACCACACCTGCAGTAGCATCATTTCCATCTATCAGCTCATCCCAAATGTTGTTAATCTTGCTCACCATAAGACTATTGTTCCTGAAACTATTGATCACTCATATCCTTGGGCCTATTTTGATGGTGGATCAAACAATTTTGGATGTTGGGGGGAGGGGGGGGGGTGTTGTATTACAGATATCGAATACTCATTATTTTCATCTTATGATGGGTCTAGGTCCGGGTTCAAATAACTATGCTAAACATTATAGCCTTCGGCTTCTTCTACTATTCGCCCGTGAACATGGATGCAACAGAATTAAGATTTTTGGGGATTCTCAAATTATCATTAACTAGTTCAATTTATAGACTCGTTTTCATACACACACTCTATTTAAATTATAGGAGGAGGTTCTCTTGTTGAAATCACTATCTGACATTATCTATGTCACTCACATTTACAGGCAGAGGAATCAAGTGGCAAACCAACTATCCAAAGAATCATTGGAGCTAGAGTGGGGGAAGTGGCTCATTGTGGAGCATGATGGTGCTCAGGAGTACCAATTATATCATCACCCCTTCATTCATGATCTACAGGCAGTGGATGCATTCTTCCCCTGACTGCATCTTTGTTTTTATATTGCACTTTTTGGCGACATCTCATTTTGTCATTTGGTGACAAAACTCTATATTTATTTTTGCTTGCGTTATTATCGGAAGCTATCATATTCATTGTACATACCATTATTAGATTATATGATACATTTTTTAGCTGATTATCTGACATCTACTTGACTCTTCGGAGGTTTGGACTTTGTCTAGGCATACTTTTGGATATGATGTAAAATGTAACATGTAATTTTTCTTATTATTAATGAAAAATTTTGACCTTTTTCCTCGGAAAAAAACAAAAATATCTCTTAGTTTTTCAAAAAACCTCATGGTTAGTGAGATATTGCTTCATCTGGGAGGCCAAATTTTTCAGAAAAATCATAATTTTTACACAATTTGACTATCATTTGCATAGCGCCTTAGGCGCTATGAAAATGTTTGGGGAACATTTTGAGGGAAATAAGACTACCACTAGATCCCTAAAGACATAATAATTCTATAAAACCATGTTTCCAGCCTTGGTTTTCATTTTTGATAGGTGAAAACGTCAAAAAACCACCTAAAAATGACCTTTTTGCCCCTGTTTTGACCTAGGCACTGCGCAAATACCAGTATTGGGAGAATGCCTTTTTGAGGGGGGGAATTAACTTAATTTTCATAACTTGAGGAATATTCAGAAATAGGACTTGAAGGGCTTTCCAACGAGCTATCCTGGGCCCAATTTGGACACCGGGAAGACACCTAAAATCAGGTTGCAACATGGAGGGCGCAAATGACACAGTGAGGGCACAAATGACCATTTGCTGATATATTTTTTTAGTTTTTCACTGAAATTTTGACTTTACTTCATAAATTCATGTTTATACCTATGTAATTGATGATCTTAAATGTAATTATGTTATGTACAAGTTACCTAGGGTTAGATTCAATAGGTAAAAGTTATCCTTAAATCAAATGAATCAGTTTGAATGTATTTAGGGAGGAGTCACTTAGAGCTCCCTACACTCTAGGTATCAGTTCAGATTATTGTGGATCAACTCCTCAACTTAGGGCCTTGAGGTTGGGAGAGGTTGTTTTATGCCTATATCATGCCATTTTTTACTCATTTTCAAAGGTTGGAATCAATTTTTCTGTTTGCTTATTGATCAAGGAACTATTGTACTCAGTTTGGCTAGCTAATAAAGAGGAGTTGCAGCTACTTTTTGGGATACTTGTGGTATGATGTTTATAATTGTTTTTTCTTCAGTATCATATGTTATAATGTGTCGTATTCACATTCACTTCATCTCTATGGTATGATCTCTTTCAAGTTTGATAATCAGAACACATGCTTGCTCATGCTCTGTTTTGGGGAATTGATCATAGTTCGCCCATTTTCCTCTGTTTAAAAAGAATAAATCTCCCATGCTCTTCTTAGCTTCTCTTTAGTCCCAAATTCATCTAATCACAGTCATACTGAAGTGATAATCCTTATGCCTACCTTGTCCCATTGATCCCTGCAACCATATCTCATTTTCCATGACCTAGAACCCTTGAACTAATTTCTTCATCCAATGAAAACCCAACCAAAATAAAATCAAAACAACCCCTACACTTAAAATCTAGCCTAAAAATCCTAATTCCTCCAGCCCTCCTGGTTGTGATCTTTTGGAGAGAGCCCTCTCCAACTTGGTAGGGCTAGCTATCAAGTCAAAAGCTTAGTATGTGGTTACCTCTGTTGGGATTCCTTCTTCAGCCTTGGGAATATGGAAAATTGATAATAGGTTATGCGGTGGAATAAATTCTCTTTGAATTCCTTCTGAGGCACATAAGGTATGGGATTCGTTAGAGATGTATTCTCCACCATTTTTGCTCCTCAGAGCCTTCACCTTCTTCCTTGTATCTTTCTCAACAAATGCTTTTAACTCACAAAACTTGGAGAACGTCTGATATTTCTTTTGCGTGAAGAAAATCCAACACTTTCTTGAAAAATCATCAAAAAAAATTACATAATACATTTTCTTTGATATGGAAGCTCTCGAAAACGGTCAACACACCTCTGAGTGAACGTTGTCAAGGATCACCTTTGCTCGACTTTCATTATCATGAAAGGTGGCCTTGGAATACTTCCATAATGTTCACCCCTTCCATGTGTCTCTCTACGCAAGTGTGCCCTTTGGAAGTCTTGTAGAATTTTTTTGCATGATATTAAAGGCGCCATGATGAATATGGCCCAGTCTCTTATGCCACAACCCACTGATGTCTTGGTTCTCCACCTTCTCTGCTTGCGTAGTCAATGCAACACAATTTTCTAGATCTAGTTTGTAGAGGTTCTTTACTCGAAGCCCAATGTTTTTCACCTATCTTGTGGCTTTGTGACGAAGGAACGCCTTTCGTTCACTGAAAATCACATCATAGCCACAATCTTCCAACATAGCAACATAAACCAAATTCTTCTTTAAACCCTGAACATACATGACATCTTTTAATGTAATGGGTTTACATAAATATTGCTTAAAGGTATTGTACCAACACCAGTAGCATTATAACTCCCGTCATCACCCATCTCAATGTGAATCTGGAGATCCTTCTCCTCCAAGCTGCTGAAGAATTCTTTGTTTCTTGTCATGTGGAATGACACTCCACTATCCAAGTACCACACCGAACCCATCATCGATGACACCATGTATGCGATGAGAGAGAAGTCCATCTCGAACTGTGAAGCAATTTATTAACCTGATGCTCCTCCTGAGGCCTTCTTGTTGTTCTTATTTTGTGGAAAATTAGTGGCATAATGTCCATGATCATGACAGTTGAAAATTTTCACCTTTTACAAGTTTTGATTCTTTCCTGCCTTGTTGGTCTCCGATTTGGAATGGGATGCCTTCCCTTCTCCTTTCTTCGCCTTGCTAGCCAAGGCACAGTTCTCCTCATCATTAGTCTTTAATGAGGATCCATCTCTGGAATTCCGCCAAATTTCTTCTTGTACCAAGTCGGACCACAAACACTTCCAGTCTGGTAACTTCTCCTTCCCATTCACAGAGTCCTGGTAGTTATGCCAACTCTTGGGAAGGCCTATAAGATTTAGGCTCACCAAATCATCATTGGTAACTGTGATTCCAACACTTCCAAGATCATCTTGACATTGAGTGAACTTGATCAAGTATTTCTAGATCGTGTCACCCCTCTCCATCTTTATCTTCCTAAGCTTGTCTTTTAGTGCCAACTTCTGGTAGTCGTTGTTGTTTTGAAACAGATCTATGAAGGCCTTCCACATAGCATATGGAGTCGCCTTTCCATGGAAACTTGAGACAATATGATCTCAAACTCCCTCCAACAAGATCCTTCTTGCCTTCGCCACATTCTTCTTCCATGCATTAAATTGTTGAGCATCAATCGCAGTGGGCTGGGGAATATCATTGTCAATGAAAGTCTTCAATATATTGTCCTCCAATACTGCCTCCATCCTGTCTTTCCATGGAATATAATTTGAATTTACCTCGAGTGCATATTAAAGTCTTGAGCCATTGAAAGACATCTTGATCTACTGTCGGTACCGAGGAATGAATCTGCAAATTTGAATACTTGTTCAAGACAAACTATTTTTCTTCTCTTCTATTGTGATTCCTAGTGCTCTGATACCATGTAGAAATTATACCAATATGATTCAATCTGATATTATGATGTACTAGAACAAGATATTGAATCCTTCTACAATTTGAGGAAACACAACACGATTGCACAATCTCATACAAGCAAGAGAAAGAACTAAATAAATCACACAAAACAAGTTGTATCCGAGGAAATCACACTGCCTAAAACCACACTATCTATATTATGTATAAATTCAAGACCATGAAACAATATAATGCTTTCTCACACTAGAGAAACTCTTGCACTCTACCAACTGCCTCATTTTGATCTAGGAAAAATCAATCAAGTACTTAACCAATTCTCTACCTCCACTCAGCCAACCTTGCTCACACATTCCATGAGTAATTGTCTCCCTATTAAATAGGAAATTCCACATGAATTTATAAATAACTTGTACAATTTTCTAATTATACAACTGATAGTTATCATCCCTTTAACCTCAATCTCAACTAGGCCTTACTTAGAACTGACATGCAACAACTATTTATAGTGAATTATCAGTTAACTGATTGATCACTCACTATGAATTAAATCAAATTTAATTCACTGGAACTCTCACTAGCTCATATCTCAATTAGAACTATTTAAACTGATTTTAACTCGATTAATTGAGTTAACTAATTACAACTTACAAATAACTATAACTGGACCCCCTAAAAATAGGAAAATCATCTACATGCCTCCTCTTTAACACTCGACTCGAATTGCCTAAGCTAACTCAATCTTTTTGACTTAGTTAACTAATACAAGTTGTCATGAGATGAAATTGAAATCTCTCTTCCAATTTAATTAAGGGAAAAATAAATCAGAAGCCCCCTTTGGGTGCCATTTCAACACAACACCCCATGTACAACATGTACATGGCACCACATTCACACAACACCACATGTACAATCATACACACAATACCACATGTACGACCTGCACATCACATCATATGTACACAACACCGCATATGCAACATGCACAAGCACCATATGTACACAAGGCCCCATATCCAACATGTGCACAACACCATATGTACAAAACACTGCATATTAATATGCGCACAACACTTGTTCAGGGTGTGTTATATTCTTTCCACGACTAGCCCCACGCGCAAAGCGGGTGGGTGGGTGCCCCCCACCCCCTTCGTTGCGTCGGGCACAGCAAAGGGGGTTGTCGCCCCTTGCACGGGGTCTAGGGAAGCACCACTAGACAAAAAAAAAAATGGACCCTGTATTAGGCGGGCAGACCTACCTATGGTTTTATGAATGGGTTTGCACATGGTTTTGGGCATGATGGTTTTTTGTCCATGGTATTTTGTAGATGTGAAAATTTGAAGACCCAAATTCCTACTGAAGTAATATGATATTACTTCTCCTATTTGTTAATTCATACAAGTTATTTACTATGTTACACTATAAATATCGAAGCAAATAGAACTGCATCCTTCACTAAATAAATAAAATGTGAAACAAGTACTGAGCAAGAAGAAATAAACACACATATGACACCGATGTTTTTGGACAATGTCCCCAGAAAAACCCAATGCAGGAAAACGGGTGCAAAAACTTAGGGTTTATATATTAAGCAGTAGTTTATGAATACAAATTGGGATGCCCACATTGGAAATCCACTACAGAGGATCTAACTAACAAAGAAATTAGTGAGAAAAATTATCTCACACTGTTACTGGCGATCTGAAATTGATCCAGCCACTGAATGGCTACCCCCAAATAGCCTCTTTATAGTCACTGTGCAGGCCCTGTGTCACAGCTCCTAGGGACTACGTCACTCCCTCATCTAATCGATCTACCAACTAGGATCTCAGATCTTCGGCCTTCGAGTCTCACACCTTGACTCCCTACTCTAGATATTAAGTCCTCCTCATCTGATCCATGAATCTCCTCATAGGCTCTGTGTTTCCCAGTGTGGCACTGCGCAGCCTCTCTGAACTGGTCTCTGCCTCCTCTGAAATGTATACCCAAATCAGGAAACTCCAACCAAAAAACTATCCCTACACCTCACTGCAAGAAATCTCCTTGATGACTTATGTGACAACTGTTGCGCTTCTCTCTTGAGAAATCGATCACTTGATCTCACTCGATGTGTTTTCCAAATGCCCATCAAGCCTCCTCTTATAATATTATTGTTGATCAATCAATGGCCAATATTAAAACATAATCAAGGGCTAATATTAACTTGACTTTATTCGTCTTTTTATAGAATATTCATACCCATTTTAATTAATTCACTTTAATTATTTATTTCCCTAAGTTTAAACTTAGGCATCCATTAAAAATAATTAATACTTTTAATTAAACCTCCTCTGGCTGAATTTTTCCAAAACGATTTATGGGTATTTTGGAATGCATGTGTCCTAACCTCCCTGCAAAATCTTGAGGCTATAGCACATCTGATGCTACTAGAAATCAACACTCCCTCTTAGCAAGGAATCTGCTCTAACAATGCATCCAACTGAAGCACTGCTCTGACTCCTGCAACATCCCAATTGTGCTATTGATGTCTAGTTGTTGTTTCCCTTGAACTACTACATAGCTCTCTCTTTGTTGCATCTGTGTTATTGCTGACCCTGCATACTGCTACCAATCGCCATTGCATTGTAACTCTATTGTTGTTGCCACTGCAACATCAGCAACAGAATTACATCCAAAATAATTTACCAACTGTGTTCAGTATGATGCATCTTTAACTGGAGATCTTACTATTTTTAGACTCTGTGATGACCCTTTGAACCCTCTATGTTGTTGTTGACTCTGCACTGTTCCAAATGCACTTCTCTGGGTTGCTCAGTCTTTGGCGCTCCTAGCTACTGCAACTATTACTTCGACACTCGTCTGCACCAACTGACACTGGTTCATCCTACTACTTCTGATTACGCGCTCCCATAGAAATCTCTTTATCCAAGAGGTGGACTCCTCAAGGATCTTACGCATCTTGTAGCTCTCAAAGGTTACAACTCTAAATCAGCCCACCTCTCCCCTGGAGATAGTTTTGCAATCATGGAAAACTCTTCTTTGATCTCAGCAGTAGTAGCCTATTGATCCTGCTCCTTCTCATTGTCCTTCTTTTGAAGAGGACACTGAGATCTTAAGTGTCCCATCTCACCACATCGGAAACACTTGATCCTCAAAAGATCCTTATTTCGCATGTGCTGCTCCTATTGCCCCTTTGATGCAAGGGATGCATTTTCTTCTTCCTCTTGGGCTTCACTCCACTGTTGATGCTACCATCAAGCTTACTCTTGACTAGATATCACCTCATCTCCTCTTGTCGGAGTGCATCCCACATCCCCCCCTCCAAATCTGGCAGTTTTTCTCTGCCCACGATACTCTCGATGAAAACTTTCCACTCTTCGGAGACATTATTATGGGCCAATATCACCATCTTTATAGCTTGAGACACTGACCCTACAGCTGCTATGTGATCCTGGACTTCCTAAAGCTTCATGAGGAAGGTATCAATGCATTCGCCCTTCTACATCCTTGTGTATCTCATTTTCTCCTCCAAGTACATCTCTTGTTGCACGGAAGATCCCTAATACAACTTAACAAAGGCATCCCACATATATTTGGTTGTTGTTGTGCGTCCAATGTGACATACAACATGATCCCCCACTCTGTCGAGGATCAGCTGCTTGGTTTTCTCCATATCCTTCTTGTAAGCCTTTATTGGATCTACATCTGCAGGGACAGCTACCATACTCTCAATGAAACCCTTGAGATCATGCTCATCTAGAAAGAAAGTGATATTGGGCTTCCAGATCACATAGTTTGATTCTTCATCTAATTGATCTTGATCTCTTAGCCCATTAGCTGCCATCTCTGCCAACCAAAAGTCGAATTTCTCCCTCTCTCCTGCACACAACTGTTGGCTTGCCTATGCACTCTCTGCTGGAGTCAGTAGATCTACTCCCGACAATTGCTGCTCTACAGTGAGAAACTGAATTCCTTGGCTTGGAATTCTCTGACGAATAAATTCCCTCAAAAAGTGATTTCTTATTCTTCTGACACTTTTCTGCCCCAGCAAATGCTGTAGAAAGATTGCGTCCCACCTTAAGATTTCTCTATGTTGAAGGTGCTGCGTTTCTCCCTCGGCCATTTAAAAACCATAATCTGGAAAAACTTCCTCTATGTCGACTCACTCAAAGAGATATTTTTCCTCGTTGCACTTGCCCTCCTAGCACTTGATTGCGCAACCCCTTTGGGGTTTTGATTTGCTGCCTACGTAGCTCTTAAATCTCCCTCTTTTGGTCAACACTGGGCTCTTCCAACTCTGCTCTCTTGCTTCACCTGCCCTCTAATACCATGTGAAAATTTGGAGACCCAAATCCCTACTGCACCAATCTGATATTACTTCTCCTACTTGTCAATTCATACTATTTATTTAATGTGTTACACTATAAATATCGAAGAAAATACAACTGCAACCTTCACTAAATAAATAAAATGCGGAAACAAATACTAAGCATGAATAAATAAACACACATATGACACTGTTTGTTTTTGGACAATGTCCCTGGAAAATCCCAATGTGGGAAAACCAGTGCAACAACTGAGGGTTTATATATTAAGCAGTAGTATATGAATACAAATTGGGATGCCACAATGGAAATCCACTAAAGAGGATCTAACTAGCAGAGAAATTAGTGAGAATTTTATCTCACACTTTTACTTGTGATTTGGCACTGATCCAGCCATTGAATGGCTAGCCCCATGCTGCCTCTACGCAGGCCCTGCGTCATAGCTCCTATGGACTGCATCACTCCCTTATCTCATCGATCTGCAAATTGTTATCTCATATCTTCGGCCTTCCAGTCTCACACCCCGACTTCCTACTCTAGATATGAACTCCTCCTCAATAGATCTGCGAATCTCCTCAGAGGCTCTGTGCTGCCCAGCGTGGCACTGCACAACCTCTATGAACTAATCTTTGCCTCCTCTGAAATGTATCCCCGGATAAGGAAACCACAACCGGAAAACTATCCCTGCTCCTCACTGCAAGAAATCTCCTTAATGACTTCTCCGACAACTGTTGCACTACTCTCTTTAGAAATCGATCTCTTGATCTCACTCGATGTGCTTTCCAAATTCCCATCAAGCCTCCTCTTATAATATTATCGTTGATCAATCAACGACCAATATTAAAGCATAATCAAGGGCTAATATTAACTTGACTCGATCCTCGTCTTTTTCTAGAAGATTCATACCCAGTTTAATTAATTCACTTTAATAATTTTAATTCCCTAAGTTTAAACTTAGGCATAAATTAAAAATAATTAATACTTTTAATTAAACCTCCTCTCGGTGGAATTTTCTAAAAAAAATTATGGGTATTTTGGAATGCATGTGTCCTAGCCTCCCTGCAAAATCTTGAGGCTAGAGCACATCCGATGCTGCCAGAAATCAATAGTAGATCTGGTCAAGGGAACTACGGTTATGTTCTAATCCAAGGTTAATGGATTGGGGTTTATGAATGCTTCGATATGTATATATGTGTGTTGTAACATTGAAAGGAATAAAAATAAACAAAAAAATCAATCTAGTAGTCTAGGTTTTGGGATCCAGAGGAAAATCTCTGTGTATATTTGTTTATGTTTTATGATCTCGTCATTGTCTATTTTTTGTTTTAAGAATTCATTTACAGATCATTTATGTACATGGTTAAAAAATTCAACACCATATGTACACAACACCGCATATCCAAGATGTGCACAACACCATCTTCACATAGTACTGCATAAACAACATGTACACAACACCATCTATACATAGCATTGCATAAACAACATGTACACAACACCATATATACACAACACTGCATGCACACAACATCACAAGTGCAACATGTACAACATATATAGAACAGTAGTATTGCACATCCATAGGCCACACACTGACTCTACCAAGCAACCTTACTTCCAATGTCTTTCCACTATCCATGTTTGTCCTAGCATGTCGCAGATTACACTGCTTCCATTCTGCTGATGTATCCTTAAGCATTACCTGTCCATAACATAACCATATGCATAGTACAATAATATCAATTCATATCCACATGATATTGACCTTCTTGATATGTCAGGGTTACTCTTCCCACTTGATTCTCCAAAATACCAGGAACCTTTTCATGCCATTCACCTACATAAGCAATCATTCCTCCATGACAATGATTCCTAATGACCCTCTCAGACAACGACATACATACATACATATTTACATATAAACATCAACATAAAACATTCATGATCCCTGACGACCCTATAAGAAAATGACATATGTACATACATGTATACATATATAGACATCAACATAACCATAGTCACAACAAAATTGATTGATATCACAAGGTATAGGTTAAGCGAACTTCCTTTATTTGTGCACAACATGCATAATGTTGAGAATAACAGTTTTGAATATAGCCTAGGCATTTGACACCTCATGCACATTCACTTTACCTTTTGTGTTACCTTTCTCGCGACTTTTCTGCCATCGTCCATTTACCTCAATGGACCCAACCAAATCCACCAACTGTCATACTCTTGCCTTCAACTGCCCTTACACATTCCCTGAGCTTCATCCAAGTCTTACATTACATGTTGGGTTTCATCCATCTCTTTCTGAACTCCATTAACTTTCCTCTTTCCTAACCAATTCCCACGACCCTCAAAACATAAAAGGCAAGATCAAAAAAAAAAAAAAAAAGACCATGAAAACCAATAACAATACAACACCACAACAAAGTGGCATGGCCATGCACTAGACACAATCAAGACCGCAAATCAAGAGCAAAAAATCACAAAATACCAAAAGAACAAACTAGCAACAAGCACCATGACTCGATCCCCATGGGTTCCCAATGCTTCCAAGGGAAAGCTCATCTTGAGCCTTCTTCAAGATTTCATAGCAGTCTCTTTTTCCATACAATTCCCCGCATCATAATGTTGTAAACACATAATTTTCAGTGTATAAATAAATATAAAAATATATTGGTTACCTTATCTTGATGTGTCAATCACGTTGGCTTGTAACTGAACACGCCCATGCCATCTCTCAAGGGACTCTAATTACCTTGATGAATCCAACCATAATTGGAAACTGGTTCTTATACTTTTCATATACTTGTTCAATAATATAACACATAGCCACACAATGTTGAACAAAATCAAGGTTAAGAATACTTCCTGTACGCAAAGCACTCATTCGTTTGGAATTGCAGTTTCCAAACATAGCCAAAGGAATTTTCACCCAATTCCTTTCTTTTAACCTTGCTGCAATTGAATCTTACTATGCACTGCCACATCACCCAATTGTTAGTTATATAAACAAATTAACTATTACTTTGTCACACTAATGCCAAGCATGTTTCCCTGCAACTAGTCACACATGTTAGCCATGTGTTCCAAAGATCAAGACATCATATCTAGTAATTTAAATTAACCTTTACCAAGACTATCAACCATGTCATAATCAAAAATCAATTCATAGTCATAAATCATAACGCTACCACTGTTACTCACTTGCACTCAAGTACATATTAGCTATCTCAAAATATCATGTGTTTGTACAACCATCTTAAAACAAAATCATTCCTTCATGCAAAATTATAGACGCATACTCGTATCATTCAAAATCAAACATTCAAACAATAGATAGACAACATAATAGACATTAAACACCAAATAGACGACATAATAGACATCAAACACTTAAACACCAAATAGACGACATAATCAACATTCAAGCACCAAGTAGGCGACATAAGCAAACTCATACCTTAATGTATCTTAGTGGACGATTTTATATGTACACAAGTCCGTCCAGATTAATACGACACAACATTGCAAGTATGTCATCTCATACTTGAATGTCACAACCATAACCATCTAAGCGTACCAATCCAGATCAACACGATACATATAACATCAAGATCTCAATGCAATAACCCTAATCACCAAGTTAACTAACATATAACAACAACAAGTTAACATATAACATACTCATCAACAATATATAACATAATCATCAAGTTAAATATCATATAACAATCAACAAGTTAACATATAACATACTTGCCAATAACATATAACATAATAATCAAGTTAACTAACATAAAACAACAACAACAATGCATATAACAATAATTTACTATCTTCCACGACTAACTAAAGCATGTACATGTGATCACATTGATTAACTAACATTTATCATACATGTAACTGCAACAACCATAGATTGACAGACATGTACATAACCCTAATGCTTATAACAACCCTTATCCAACATACCTACATACCCACCATAAAAACTTGTATGACGATCCGCTCTTACCCTGAAATCTAATGCCGCAACTTCAATTTGATGATCTACATCTCTTGCTCTATCTCAACCAATACATCAGCATCATAACATATCAACAACACCATGATAACCTAAAATGACTACAATGACCTCATGGACAACAACCTTGACCATGAAATGCATGCATCAAAAGTGACATGCCTAAAAATGCATAACCAATATGCACTCACGACGATCACATCGAATAACAACACCATCGACTTCCACATGGCGGCACAACTGCAACAATGACCGTCACCATGCATACACAACAAGCACATAGTCGATAAACATTAAGAACACATATATGCACGACAAACACATTCTGCCCATCTAGTCCAAGTGTTGAACCATGCTCTGATACCACTTTGTAACGTCCTCCTCCCACATTTACCCTTTAAGACATTTTTTGGACTTTTTTGGATTTTTTTTGGGCTTAATTACAAAATGACTCTTTTTAGGCTTGATATTCAAAGGACAATTTTTGGAGGTATTTTTTAAAGTGGTATTTTTTTAGAGGCTTTTTGGGCTTAATTTTCAAAGGACATTTTTTGGAGGTATTTTTCAAAGTGGCATTTTTTAAGAAGTTGGGCTTAATTTTCAATGGACATTTTTTGGAGGTATTTTTTGAAGTGACATTTTTTTAGAGTACGTGTTTTGGGTTGAAGTAAATCTTTTATAATGATTTTTTAAAATGGGTGTTTGTCTAACTTTTTAAATTAACTTTTTTTACAGGACTTGGAAGGAAATATTTTGAGCTTCATTTCATTTTTCTAAGACATTTTTTTCTAGGATTTTTTAAAGTAAGTGTTTTGGATTGAAGTATGTATTTTTTGCAAAAATTTTAAAATGAGTTTTTTTTTTCAATTAAATCATTTGCGATGTTTTTTTTAATTGAGTTTTTGTCTAAATTTTTGAAGGAAATTTTTTGAACTTCATACTCAATTATCATGGGAAATGAAAATTTGCAAATATGATCGAACAAAGATACGAAATTAGCAGAAACGAGGAAAGTCTATAAAAAAGAAAATATCAAATATTGAAAGGGAAAATCAACCTCAACTAGAATTTGAAGCAGGTATGTAAATGTAAATATTATAAAATTAATATTTAAAATTTTCCTAGTGTAAATTGTGAAGCTTAATTTTTATTTGATGAACTAATTTGAAAAATATTTTGCAATGTAAACAAAGAGAGATATTCCTCAAAACATTGATGATGAGATACAAAATTTTGAAAGAGAAAGTGAAAGAGATATTGAACCAGTGACTGAAGATGGTGAAAATGTTGAAAGAAATTCCAGTGAAGAAATTGAATCACCAGGTATGTATATATATATATATGTTGAACACATGCACGTATTATTGAAATTATACATATTTATTAATTTAGTTATTTATTGAATATGTAAACTTATTATGTACTATTAATTCAAATATGTACAGATGAAATCAATATCGATGATGAGATGTTAGAAAATGTTGACACTCACACATATGGAGATAAAAAAGCTGACCATGTTATACGATATCGTGTTAATTCGCATTTTTGATACGTACTTCATAAAGGAAAATGTTGTAGTTCAAGCCCAATTATTGAAAGGTCTCCTATCATTAAGAAAATTAAAATAAGCGACGACTTTATTGGGTATTCGAAAATCAACCAAAGATTAAAGAAAAAATGAAGGAAAATGTGATACAAAATATAAGTAGTGCTCTAAATTCAATTAGAAGATCTAGACAGAAAAATGTTTCAATTGCACGTAGAGCAATACATATGGTAGTGGTTTCATCAAGTAATAAAGAGAATCGCTTGGTAAAATCTATGGCACGAGTATTAGGAACCTCACGAAAACCTTTGCACAAACATCGGAAATTTCGGTTGCAAATATATGTAAATGGTGAACTCGCTTGTTGGAGAGCTATTTGTAGGCAACCATACAAAGATAGACTTGGAGAAAATGTTAAAAATGTTGGGAAAAATACTAAGAGGGGGGGAGGGTGAATCAGTATTTAGAGCTTAATGAAAACTTTTACTTTTTCTTTACTAAATTCCATACACGAATTTAATCAGCCCAACTCGCATATATACATGAATATCCTTAAGAAAACTTGCGTATGACCAGAGATCTTATTATACATATAATTATTTACTTATATCAGTGCATCATTCCTTCATTAGATGTTTAGTAAGCAGTAAGCATGTGCAGTAAGAACATAATAAATCATCACACATAAGCAACACACATGAACACCAAGATTTAAGGTGGAAACCCAAATCGTAAGAAAACCATTGTTGTTGTCGTCTCTGTCTTCAATATTTATTATAAAGAAAACTGCTTACAATATTGTACTGGCGCAGAATCATACCAGCACGCAGGCACCCACATACAGAAGGCTGCAACCTTCTCTCGTTCTCCAACTACTACATTGTTTTGGTACATGCACACAAGTAATTTATACATGTGTACACATACACATGTCTAGATTATCTGGTCCAAACGATTTCATATATTCTTTGGTACAATTTTCCATAATGTCATTATTGCAAAATGTGCATATCTGTGTCTCTAACATAGTTGATATAATGCAAATTTGAAGTTGCACGTTTTTGTTTTAGACGTGTGTGTATATTAGAAGTAAATTATATAATATTCATTTTTTAATGCAAAATGTGTTGTACGTGTTTTGTAATTTCCAGTTTACTATCAACTGAAAGTAGCTTTTCTATGTGCATTGATGAAAAATGTTGCACGTGTTGGATATATATGTTCTAGAATGCAATTTTAAAATTTTATGATTGTTTGACACATCTAAGAAGACCTAGAATCTTATGAAATTGTTTATATATATATATATATATATATATATATATATATATATATATATATATATATATATATATATATTCAAACATGTACTTTAATCATTTCTATGTACATATATTCATGTGAACTTTTTTTATTTGTAAACTGTAACTTGAATTTTAAAAACAAAACATTATATGACAATCACATGCCAAATGCAGTTCATCCATCCAAAACTTGAGTTTTAAAACCAAAACATTATATCACAACATTACTGAACACATGCCAAATGTAGTTCAACTATCAAAAAAAAAAAACTTGAAACATTATATCACAATCACATGCCAAATGTAGTTCAATAGATCCAAAACTTGAGTTTCAAAACACAACATTACTTCACATGCCAAATGTAGTTCAACTATCCAATAAAAACAAAACATTATATCAGAATCACATGTCAAATGTAGTTCAACCATCCAAAACTTGAGTTTTAAAAACAAAACAAATTATATCACAACATTACCTCACATGCCAAATGTAGTTCAATCATCCAAAACTTGAGTTTTAAAAACAATTTACATTATATCACAACATTACTTCACATGCCAAATGTAGTTCAAATATTCAATAAAGATAAAACATTATATCACATTCACATGCCAAATGTAGTTCAACCATCCAAAATTTGAGTTTTAAAAACAAAACATTGTATCACAACATTACTTCACATGTCAAATGTAGTTCAACTATCCAATAAAAACAAACCTTATATCACAATCACATACCAAATATAGTTCAATCATTCAAAACTTGAATTTTAAAAACAAAACATTATATCACAACATTACTTCACATACCAAATGTAGTTCAACCATCCAAAATATACACATTGTGAAAATGTGATTTGAAATTTCCATGTAGAGATTCATTTTGTGATCACATGCCAAATGTAACTATCCAAGACACGAGTAAATGTAGTTTATATATATATATATATATATATATATATATATATATCCAATTAGTAAAATATGTCCAAAATTTGTATCTCACATGAACAATAAAAGTATATATATATATATATATATATATATATATATATATATATATATATATATATATATATATATATATATAGTGTTACAAGTATGTTATGTAGAAAAGTAAATTTAACACTAGATCTATCAAATATAATGTTGCACACATGTGCATCATCCATCAAATACAGATGGATGTAGTGTCTCTCCTAACAAAGTCACAATCCTCGAGCTATTCTGTGAAGCATGGGGAACCTGTACACAATGTGTACAAACATTACAATTTAATACATTTTAAAATTGAATGAGAATATAGAACTTCATGTAAAAATATAAATATAAATATAAATAAATAAATCATGCAATACCTCATGAGGTTCCCTCTCCATTGTGTTTTGATGTTCGTGCATTAAAACTTCCTCCATAGGAACATCTTCCACAGTAAATTGTATAATATACATGTACAAGTATATATATATATTAAAAAAATTCAAATGAAAATGCATATATATATAAACTAATTTTCAATAATATTAAAAAATAAGTTAGACAACTTGTTCAAATGGTTCAAATGGTGTGGATGTTCCTATCTCCATCATACACTCCATCGCTAGAGTCCGTGGAGAAAAGAAATCAACTCTAAGAACCTAAAATTCAAAAAATTTAAAAGTATAAAATAACTCAAGATTTGGATCTCAATTTATAATAAAACTTTTGAACTTCAATTTATAACTTATAACTTAAACATATATTTAAGTGAAAAATTGAATACTTGTAATGGATCTGGCACACCTCCTAACGGTGGCTCCGAAAGAAAATCTCAAAGAACCTAAAATTCAAAAATTTAAATAACTCAAGATCTAGAGATCTCATTTTTTAATGAAACTTTTGAGTTGGAATATATAACTTAAAAACATATTTAAAAGTGAGAAATTGTTCATAATTGTGATGGTGGATTTAGCACATCTCCCAAGGAAGAAGAAGGTATTGCCATCCCAAAAACATCGGACGAAATCATAATTATGTACATGTGTGCGCAATTATTTATTTTAAAAATATGTCATCATGTTTAGATATATATAATAATAGATAAAAAAATATTTGTACATCATCATGTTCACTTAAAAAAACTAACATTTGCCAACATATCTTGATGGTGAGAACCATCTTGATTGTGTGATTGATGGTGAGACCCATCTTTATTTTGTGAACCGGAGGCTCCGACCATGATATTAACATCTTCTTCGTTCATCAAGCGTGACAACTGCAAATGGTGTTAACATATAATGAAACATTTTTTTTAGATTATTGTATACAAATAAATGTATGTATATATGTATTTATTACAAATTGTACATGTGTTAAAATAATCACCCTAACCGTTAACACATACTGTTCTCATACCCTATTGATCATGAATAATTAGGTCCTCCCAACCATTGCGACAATTCTTTGCATATGTTCTGAGATATTCAACAATCATGTTGTTTATATCTTCATCTGTATAATACACAAAATTACCGCGTGCATTCGCACGTGCTCTTTGTCGATTCAAACAAACATCAACTCCACCTAATCCACTCTGAACATTGTCAATGATGGCATCCCTTGCTTCTCGACTAATTTGAAAAGTGGCATCCATCTCTGACCGCAAAGTTTCAACACAAAGAGGTCGACTAACCAATGGTGGCTCAGGGCGAGGCAACTCAACATCACGCCTAGTGCCCCAACGGTCACACAATCGTCATTTCCTAGGACCAAAAAATTCAGAGGTAACGTCATTATAATTGGGTTTCATTCCCAAAAAGAATTATGCATAATTTTTTTTTACAAAATAAAGTGGAACCTCGTCGTTCCATAGGTAGCAAGGTGTCTATCATACAAATAGCGAGTTATATGAGGGTGGTTGAAATATTGCACCTTTAACATCTTTATTTTCAGCGTTTCTTTGAAATTAAACATATGTTTGGCCATTTCTATTGTAACTCTTTGTTTAACAACCTCCCATATATCGAGACACATCATTGTTTCCTTTCTTTTTATCATCACTTCTATAAAAGTATCAGTGGTTGTTCCAAGATTTAGGTACACATCTACTAGTTCACTTACAGAGTGAGTAACTATTTCCAAGCTTTGTCGACTCTCAGCAGGGAGAGTCAAAGCCACGAGATATATCTTCAATTTTGAATGAATATTTTGACACCTTTGTAAGGTGCATTATTGCATATTTGATTCCCAAGGTATATCGAAAATTTCAGACTAATAAGTCGTGGTTGGTGTACAACTTTCTTCTTGAATGACACGTTTTGTCCTACGTATTTTTCGAGCAACATTTTCACCCTCTGCATCAATATATAAAATCTTATATATTAAAAAAACATGTAAACAAATTTGTAGAAATTGAATGAAAATAATATTAAGATTGATGGCTACCTCGATGTGGTTGGCTAGCATCTTGCCCACCCTGAGACTATTGAGAACCATAACAACGACCGATTGGTTGAGAACTAACACGACCATCTGTTGATTGGCCTCTGGGGGAATGAATATCACCACCTTCACGCAATTTGCCAGCACCTATTGATGGCTCTGCAAGGGAATATGTACTACCACCAACCTCACGAGATGAGAGGGAAGCTTCATAAAAAAATATGAATTTATAATCAATTAAAAAATAAATTCATGCATATAAATACATGTACATATTCATTGATCAAATTGCGTGAACCATGGCCATGCTCCATTGATGGAGTAGACACCCTTGTCCTCCTACCTCCTAAAAAATAAAAAATAAAACTGATTAACAACTATTTTAACTCACAAAATTGATAAAAAAATCAATTTCATATTGTACATACATGTATGTATATGTATGGAGATAAGATTATATTTAAATACCATGAACATTCCTCGATCCCTGATCCCCCTCTCTCGTAGAAATATCAGATTCTATTGATCTTTGCCTTTCATCCTCCATGATATATATATATATATATATATATATATACAGTGGACATTTACAATTATTTTTAAATTACTATTTAAAATAAATTCAAAATAAATTTCAAAAAAATAATGTAATTTAGTGTACACAAATTATGTAAAGCACAACTTTCAAAGCACTAATTGATATGTGAAACTCAATTTTAAGCGAATTTTTTATAAAAATGTTAAGTTCACCAAATTGCGCTTTACATGGTGGGAGCACACTTTGTATATAATTGAAAAAACATATGGTCATTAAAAACTACACATTTATAAGTAAAAAACACACACATATCAAAGATATGTTACAATGTCCATCAATAAATTTTGAAGGAGAGCGTCTTAACACTAATTCATGTTTGAGAGATGAATCTTGAATTTGTAAAGAAGAGCATCTCAACACTAATTCATCTTTGAGAGATGAATCTTGAATTGGCATTGCCTCGTATAATACTAATTCATATATTAATTCATATTTGATAGATGAATCTTGAATTGGCATTGCCCCACACAATAGATCAACATACACCTTATTAACATTTGTACAATGTCTTATACTAAAAAATTGAAATTGGCTAACAATATTGTTTTATTTTCCATGCAGTTGTTTTACTCTCTCCTTTTTAACTTGGTACACGTCTTTCATCTGGTTGCACACAAGTTCAAAATTGGTGAAAACTACAATTCCATTTGATCTATACTCCCTAGTTGTTCTCAAGCCTTCTATCAATGCAATATAATATGTCTCGTTGTTTGATGTTCTTCTCGGTATATTAATTTTCCTTTGGAGGACCTTGTTAGTCGCAATATTGCAAAGCACATATGTAATCATTGCTTTCCCTGGATTGGGATAGAAAGAAACATCTATGAATAATGTCCATTTTTCAACCATATTTAGTGGGTTTTTTTATCCCTAAAAAAAAATATAAATAAATAAATAAAAATTAAAAAAAAAAAATATATATATATATATATATATATATATATATATATATATATTAAATGAACATTTATTGCAAATGCATGGGATAAATGACATGTGCATGGTTTACCTTAAAGTTTGACTTAAATTTTATGGGAGAATTCACATCTAGAAATGAGATGCCTTAAATATTGCCTTGCCTAGAGTTTAAGGGAGATTTATTACATGTACATGGTTCGTGCATGGTTTGAATTAATGTTTGCCTTAAAGTTTATGGCAGAAATCACATCTAGAAATGGCATGCCTTAAAGATTTCCTTGCCTAGAGTTTAAGGGAGAAATGACATGTACATGGTTCATGCATCGTTTGCCTTCAAATTTATGGGAGAAATCACATCTAGAAATGGCATGCCTTAAATATTGGCTTGCCTAGAGTTTAAGGGAGAAATGACATGTACATGGTTCCATGAGTTTACTGGATATGTCACCTTTAAGAAAGGATGAGATCTAGAGGCTACTTGGCCCTTTACAGACTTTGCCTTTAGAACTTGTAGAAGTTAACACTCAACAGACAAACTAAAATCCTATGGAAGTTCAACCACTTTAGGTTCAATTTTTAAGCCTTAAATTTTGCCTTGAATTAATGGGAGAAAACCTTGAGTTTGGGGGATCCTATTCTATGGAATTTCAGCTACTTTAGGTTCAGTTTTTAGGCCTTAAAATTTGCCTTGAATTAATGGGAGAAAGCCTTGAGACATGACACATGCTTTAAAGTTTTCCTAAAATTTTGTGGGATAAATGACACATGTACACGGTTTGCCTTAAAGTGGTAGTGGTTTATGGATATTAAAATGAAGAACTTCTATTTATATATGTTCCAGAGATTGACTGTAGGGGCATTTACTGGATATGTCACCTTTGAGAAAAGATGATATCAAGAGGCTACCTGGCCCTTTACAGACTCTGCCTTTAGAATTTGGAGAAGTTAACACTCAACATTGACTGTAGGGGCATTTATTGGATATGTCACCTTTGAGAAAAGATGAGATCCAAAGGCTACCTGGCCCTTTACAGACTCTGCCTTTAGAACTTGTAGAAGTTAACACTGAACAGACGAACTAAAATCTTATGGAAGTTCAGCCACTTTAGGTTCAATTTTTAGGCCTTAAATTTTTCCTTGAATTAATGGGAGAAAGCCTTGAGTTTGGGGGATCCTATCCTATGGAAGTTCAGCTACTTTAGGTTTAGTTTTTAGGCCTTAAATTTTGCCTTGAATTAATGGGAGAAAGCCTTGAGAAATGACACATGCTTTAAAGTTTGCCTAAAAGTTTATGGGAGAAATGACACATGTACACGGTTTTCCTTAAAGTGGTAGTGGTTTATGGATATTAAAATGAAGAACTTCTATTTAGATTTGTTCCAGAGATTGACTGTAGGGGCATTTATTAGATATGTCACCTTTGAGAAAAGATGAGATCCAGAGGCTACCTGGCCCTTTACAGACTCTGCCTTTAGAACTTGTAGAAGTTAACACTCAACATTGATTGTAGGGCATTTACTGGATATGTCACCATTGAGAAAATATGAGATCCAGAGGCTACATGGCCCTTTATAGACTCTGCCTTTAGAACTTGTAGAAGTTAACACTCAATAGACAGACTAAAATCCTATGAGGGTTCAGCCACTTTAGGTTCAGTTTTTAGGCCTTAAAGTTTGCCTTGAATTAATGGGAGAAAGCCTTTAGTTTGTGGGAGAAATGACATGTACATGATTTGAAAAATTATTTTATGCACTTACTAAAACAACTAGTGGTAGTGGTTGATGAAGTTATGTCAAAAGTCACACCTTTATGAGTTTGTGGGAGAAATGACATAGAAATGAAACATGCCTTAAAGTTTTCCTAAAATTTTATGGGAGAAATTGCACATGTACACGATTTTCCTTAAACTAGTAGTGGTTTATGGATATTAAAATGAAAATTTTATATTTAGATCTGTTCCAAAGATTGACTGTAGAGGCATTTACTGGATATGTCACCTTTGAGAAAAGATGATATCCAGAGACTACCTGGCCCTTTACAGACTCTGCCTTTAGAACTTGTAGAAGTTAACACTCAACATACAAACTAAAATCCTATGGAAGTTCAAAATCCTATGAGAGTTTAGCCACTTTAGGTTTAGTTTTTAGGACTTAAAGTTTGCCTTGAATTAATGGGAGAAAACCTTTAGTTTGTGGGAGAAATGACATGTACATGGTTTACAAAATTATTTTATGCACTTACTAAAACAACGAGTGGTAGTGGTTGATGAAGTTATGTCAAAAGTCATATCTTTATGAGTTTGTGGGAGAAATGACATTGCCTTATAGTTTATGGGAGAAATGACATAGAAATGGCACATGCCTTAAAGTTTGCCTAAAAGTTTATGGGAGAAATGACACATGTACATGGTTTGCTTTAAAGTGGTAGTGGTTTGCACTTACTTAAACGTTTGCCTTAAAGTGGTAGTGGTTTGCACTTACTTAGACGTTTGCCTTAAATTGGTAGTGGTTTGCACTTAAACAACTAGTGGTAGTGGTTGATTAAGTTATGTCAAAAGTCACACCTTGGTGGGTTTGTGGGAGAAATGACATGTACATGGTTTGCAAAATTATTTATGCACTTACTAAAACAACTAGTGGTAGTGGTTGATGAAGTTATGTCAAAATTCACACCTTGATGAGTTTGTGGGAGAAATGACATGTACATGGTTTGCTTTAAAGTTTAGTTTTCCTTGAATTTTATGGGAGAAATCACATCTAGAAACATTTACTTTGACATCTATAAATAGGCTAAGAACATTAAAAAGGAATTTTCAACTTGCATTAGTTATGTCCTTAATAAGAAGTATGATTTAGCACCTAACAAATTGTTTAATAATTTATAGTAATGTCATTTTTGGCTTGTACTATCATTCATCCTTGATATGTACAAGAATTTTACAACTTGAACATCAACCTACACTATCATCATATCACTCTACATAATCTAGATTATTAATATCCATTACATCATAAAACACTCCACTTTTAACATTTTACAATATTAGAAGCATCATGGAAGGTGTAAATTTAGGTACATTAATAAAATACATTAGGTTGATTTAAATATTACAAGAAAATTTTAAATATTACAACAGGAAGCAGAGACCAGTGATAAAGCTACAATTAAGAAAGAAGATACTCAAGGTACAACATGAGATATAAAGTCACAATTGATTTCCTTTATTCTTAACACGAAAGACAATGCTAAGAAACATTTCCTTGGCAACAATTGGAGGGTGGACTATTTCAGAATTTGCGGTATATTTTGAAGGTCTAATCTATGCAAACATTTGAGAATATTGCATACAGCTAACAACAATCAAATAGAATTTTTTGGGTAGGTAAGTTTTTTGCGCTAATACATTTCTAAAAATCAAATTGTATAGCAATGGTACTAGAGCTAGATCTATAGCTTGGACCAATATTGTAAAGGACAATTTAGAAGAAATTCACGACATGCATGATGAATTATTGGAATATATGATCTTCTTAATCCATCGTGAGCTGATTGATCTGATTGTATGTATAATAAGATATATCAGTCCAGAAAATCAGCAATCTGCTTGAAATGCAATAGCAAATTTGGGGAAGATTGAGAAATGCCTAATGCTTCTTTTGTTTCCTAGTATTGGCATTTAAGCATACTAGTTGTTGTTTATATATTAATGTTGGTCTTTGTTTCTCACGACATTTTAGTTGTGTTTCATATAACATTAGGATTCAATACATAAAGGTTGATGTATCTCCACATTCATTTGTGGTATTTATCGTAAATTCTTAAGCATAAGCAACTGCCATTAGTATTTGAACCAGGTACTTGTAGCACAAAACTAATTAAATAAATAGAAACAAATTTGAGAACAAGAAGTTGAGAAAATCCCCTGAATTATGGTGCTTGGCCATCTAGAAAATAAAAAATTAATGCCTACATGCAAAAAAAATCCCTTAAATTGTTAAGAGGACTGATGTATTTTGTTTAATAGTTGAAATACAATGATTGTGGAACCATTGGTCTAAAATTGGAATGTAACTGATTTGGTTAGGAGAGAATGAAATTATGGCACGGGAAGTGCTTCTTGTAGCAGATCACTGTTGTGTATTTCTTAGGAATGTAACTGATTTGGTTAGGGGAGAATGAAATGATGGCACGGGAAGTGCTTCTTGCAGCAAATCACTGATGTGTACTTCTTGCTCCTTGCAAAAGTATTTGAACTTGTTTCCAATGATGAAGTGACTTTAAAAAGTATTAACAAAACCAAAATCTTGTAAGTACCAAGGAATGTAATGGTTATCAAAGAAAATTGATAATCATATAGCTTGGACCAATGCCACGGTGCTTCTATTGAAAGCAAAGAGGATATTGAGAATCATGCCATTTGGACACGGGATTAAGAGGACTTATCATCAAGATCTGAATGTTCCTTAAATAAGATACCATATTCTTGATTCTGTTGAAGCTGGAGATCTACGAGATAATGTTGCAGGTATTCCTAAGTTCCTATATGATTTGGTAAAAAGGTTTTTATTTTTTTATATTTCTTAATATCCTTGGACATGATGGGTAATTTACAGCCATGTCAAATGTTGGAAGGACATGTCGATATCTATGTGTTCCACTTCAAAAGGAACTTTTTCGGATCGAGAGCAGAGCAACATCAATAGAAGGAGGGACCGCTGAAGTAGCATCTGAAAATTACTCTACGAAAAAAAATGTAATACGTTTAACCCAAAGGACAGAACTGAGATGAACTCCACCAATTATAATATCGTGTTTCCTATATATGAAGACATTGAATGTACCATGTGGCTTATTCTACAGAGGATGACAAAGCTATTGTTACTGTTACAATCTTTGTTGACTGGATCCACACTGTTTAACAATATGAATAGTAACAAATTTTGATTCCCTTCATTATTTGTAACCTACCAGAAATAACTTGTGAAAATTGGATATATATATTGTTTACTGTTCAGTAATATATAGCTTGGCTTTCCTTTTCTTTCCTCGGTCGAGAAAAAAATTATAATCAGAAAACCTCATGATGGTTCTTTGAATGTATGAAAGCTGAGTGTTTATGTAAAACCATTGAATAAAGATACCAGTGTTATGAGTTTCTGAATTATGTGTGTGAATTTATTTACGGTGTTTAGTTTTGTTCATTCTGCATGAATGTCTGTTCATTCTGTTGCTGAATTCTGTGTGAATTTCTTTGAGGTGCTTTGCTCTTATGTTTTATAGTTTGTTGAATACTAAGAATACTTGGGTATATAAGAAAAGAAAACATATATTCTTTCTAATACTAATAAGTATTTATTCATATGCTATAATGGCATCTAGATGTTGAGCAAGACTTGTCATGCTCCAAATAACTACTTTCAAATTACAAGAATGGAGATTGACAGAAAGTATCTTTTATTTCTCTTTCAAATTACAAGAATGGAGACTATTCTCTAGAGCTCTTAGAAGCGGCCGGGAGGTACCGAAGAGAGGGATGGGTCAGACAGCCAAGTATTCAAGGGCATAAACTTTATGTGCCTAACAATAAAGTAATTATTATGTACCTATCTAACGAGAAAACTAAATTATTTCCATTTATTAATAAAGTAAAAATAATGGCTATAAATAAATAATTAAATTTAAGTGATCATTTTATTTTCCTTTCGTGTCCAGCCCTTGATTCATACTCATGCAGAGGGCCACTGTTTCTCCCTTAATTGATTCATGATTGTGCAGGTGACCACTTATTTTCCCATGCACGGTTTATTAGTGATGAGTTCCAAAAATAGAAAAGACAAATGTAGCCAAAAAAGGAAAAGAAAAATGTAGGCATCTCCAGTCTGTGGAGAGTTGAGTTGTGCGTAGAGGAGATCTAGAAAGGTTGAAACAGTTTTTCAACCAACGTACCAAACTTTGTTTTAGGTGGCAGAAATAATGTTAATATAATTATTAATAGTTATTTGCAACCACTTAACATTTCATAGAACTAAGTAGCACAGGCTTTGCTTTGTGGTGGCGTATTTAGGAAGATGAAGATGCCTTCGTCATTATTGTCATTCCATTTTCCTATTCCTACAAGACTAAGTGCACCTCATCTAAGCACAAACCGAAGGAGAAGTAGAAGCAAAAGGAAAAGACAAATTTAGGCATCTCCAGTCTGTGGAGATTTGAGTTGTGTGTAGAGGAGATCTAGAAAGGTTGAAATAGTTTTTCAACCAACGTACCAAACTTTGTTTTAGGTGGCAGAAATAATGTTAATATAATTATTAATAGTGATTTGCAACCATTTAACATTTCATATAACTGATCAGCATAGACTCTTCTTTGTGGTGGCGTATTTGGGAAGATGACGATGCCTTTGCCATTATTGTCATTCCATTTTCCTATTCCTACAAGACTGAGTGCACCTCATCTAAGCACAAACCGAAGGAGAAGCAGAAGAAATATCTGTAATCTACAGTCATAAATCATAAGGACTATTTTTTATTTCAATTTTAACGACTAATTTTATATTTTTAACTTGATGAAGAAGAATCTGAATTTTCCATAGTGTCAGAGAATATATGTCGACTAATTTTTAAATTGCTAAAAATAGAGGTTACGACAACGCATACCTGGAAATTTAGAGATGACAAGAGGTCGAGGCCACAATGAGAAGACATCGTGGAGGACGCAGATCAAATTCCCTACGAACAAAAAAACGGAGCCATGAAATTAAAATCAACAAAAAAAAATTCACAAAAAAAACAGAGCAACAAGTCTCTCACCTCCTCCTCGTGGCGCAACACCAAGCCCCTGCAAACAAGTGACAGAGATCACACAACAAATAGACAGAAAAATGACACACAGATGTGACAACAATAATAAGCCCGAAACCTTTTAGGGTTTGTAGGCCGGTATATTTTTAAGAAAAAGTTTGGTCGAATTATTTTAAAAGTTCAACCGAACTTTGGTTGTCGGTTTTCCCATCTCTGGCTAAAAATCTATTTGCCCATGTTGTCAATACGCCATCAATGTAAATGGTAGAATTAGTCAGGCCGAACTAATTTTGAAATTTCGGCCGAACTGTTGGGAAAATGACTTCTACACCTGCGATTCTCACAAAAGTGTAACCCACCTTCGCATTTTTACCCCCAAGCTAACCGGTCTACCGAGATAAACATGTGACGAAGAGTTACTATGATATGATTCAACTCTCTAAGTGCAATTAAGGAAGTGGAACCAACGAACCAACACTTCATAGACCTCCCTCATGTGTTACAGGACCCCCAAGAGCTAATCTACCACTCCAGGTTCCCAACCCCCGAGTTAACCTAGCCTTTCAATGAGTTAAACCCCTAATTGCTCCCATGACAAGGCATGCATGCAACTGTAACCCTCTAGTCTGTTAGGACCCTATATTACTAGTGTATTCCCTTATTATTGTTAGTATAGCTCCCTTATTGTTATTGTTGTATCCGTGCAGTCCCCATTTTGTTATTATTGTGCAAAATAATAGCCCACTATTGTTATTGTTGTGCCCTTACATTATTATTGTTATGTCGGTTAGGATTATATTGTTACCTCATGGACTCCTATATATAGAAGGGATGTTTTGTCATTTGTGTCATCCAATAATTGTTCATTTATGTAATTTAAAGGATGTTTCGCCCTCGAAGTGGTTGATCTCTAATGCGTTGATCTCTCTTTTCTTATATTTTGTGAGTTGGTTTCATAACATTTGGTGTCAGAGCTTTAGACTATAGGGTTTCGCTGCTTCAAACATGTCATCGTGGAATTTTCACTATAATTTTTTTTCTACATAGGTTCAGATGCTACCCATTTGCGAGGAAATCCCGAGGAACTTCGTGTAAAAATTTCAGAGCTTGGTTCACAATATTTTCGGAGATATGTTATGTGGAAGTTAGGGTTTTTGCAAGCTCCCGAATTTAATCTCAAATAGGTGACCTTGGGAAAATCATCATAACTCTCTCTCTGAGCATAGCATTGGAATTATGTAACAAGTGGCTGAAAGTACACAGATTGTAGTTTATTGTGTGTTTATTTTAGATTCAAAGGAGGAAAAAGTGACACATGGCACACCGTACAAGTTCGCTCTACTAAACCAGTCCATAATTAGGACATTGTGGGAGATTGGGCATAACTTTGCCTTGAATAATCCAAATCAGGTTAGACCTGTGGCATTAGAAAGAAGATTCAGAGGTCTAATAAAGGACCAAAGATAAAATCTTGGGGGATCAAAAATCACAGAGATACATCATATCCAATATCGAGCTCTTCAAAAGCAAGAAAAATGTGTGTATTTTTTAAAAATTGCATAAGTCTTGTTTGAAAAACCAATTTGAGGAGATTCCGAAGGCATATTGAAACATATATATCAGTAATGGGTTCTAAAATGGTCCCTGAAAATAATGCAACACCCATTAATCCCTCAGAAGGCTATGCTATGACTCATTAAGAGGAAGAAGTGCAACATGATACAAAACTACAAGAACAAGTGCAACAAATTTCGCTCTCGCAAAGAGTAACAAAAAATTAAATGGAAGGTTTGAAGATAGGAATGGAAGCTAAGATGGATAGTTTGAATGGAAGCATGGAAGTTAATATGGATGGCATGGGAGATAATATGGATGGCATGGAAGATAAGATGGATGGCGTGGAAGCTAAGATGGATGGTATAAAAGGCAACATGGAAGCTAAGATGGATGGTTTGAAGTAAGGCATGGGAGCTAAGATGGGTGGTTTGAAGAAAGGCGTGGAAGCTAAGATGGATGGTTTGAAGAATGGAATGGAAGCTAAGATGGATGGTATAGAAGGTAACATGAAATATTTGAAGAAAGACATGGAAGGTTTAAAGGAAGGTTTGACAAAGTTGATACAATAAATGATTCCTAATGGCGAAAAAGTAGTAGAGGAAACTCTTGACGAGAACAAATTAAATGTTAATCATAATTTCATAAACTCTAATGTTGGATTGAAGACCTACCATATTCCAAAGATCGATATGAGGAAGTTTCATGGCAAGGATCCCGTAACATGGATATTACAGATGGAGCAATATTTTGATCTCCATAATGTGTAAAACACACAAAAGGTACGCATTGCAACTTTATATTTAGAACAAAATACATTTGTATGGTATCGATGGCTTTGATCTTGTAAAAAAATTGTCACTTGGTCAATTTTTACGGAGGAAATGACAGCACATTCTGAGGATACAAAGAGACACACATTCTTTAGCCAATTGATAAATCTCAAACAAAAGGGTTCAATGGTGGAGCACATTGAGGACTTCCAAAAATTGAATATAAGGGTAATTGATATTCCATAGGAACACAAGATGGATGCCTTCATAGGGACTTTAAAGGATAACATCCAACATGAGGTTCGCCTTTGGGAACCTGATTCATTGGAGAATGCATTCAGGTTGCCAAGAAAAATTCAAAGTAAAATTATGGCAACAAGGAAGCTTACCACACACATATATCAAGATGGAAGTGTTGCTACTCCTAGACATCCACAACCTACAAGGTTGACACCACAACAATTGGAAGAAACAAGAGCAAAAGGGATTTGTTATAGTTGCGATAGCAAATACACTAAAGGTCATAAGTGTCCTGAGAATAAATTATCTTACATATATTGTGAAGAAGAGGAAGAAAAGTAACAAGAAAGTTCAAAAAACGAGGATATATAGCAGGAACCAACTTAGAGAAAAAAGAAATGAATTCGACCATATCCTATAATGCATTTGCAGGAATTACCACTCCTCAAACTCTCAAGATAGAAGGACATATCAAGAAGAAAAATGTTGATGCAGGAGCATCAAGGGCGTTTTTTTATTTTGTAAATATGTTAAAAGGGGGTGTGATAATTTTTAATATTTTATTAATTAATTTGAATAAAATAGGAGAAGGTGAGGATTTTTGTAAATATCTTTTTATTTAATAAAAGGATATGAGGGAATTTAATTAGTTGAAGGATTTTAGGGATAAAGATCCATCCTTTAGGGATGTTGAGAGATTTAGGGGTTTGTTGAGGAATTGAAGGGATTGAGCATTTAATTAAATGATTTTTTTAATTTGTATAAATAGGAGGGGGTTTTGAGAGAAACACATTGAGATAGTGTGAGTAGAGAGTGAGGGGTTTTCTGATTGGATGCCTTCGGGCAGTTTGTAAAGGGCCATCAGCGTCGAATATCAGGTCAAAGAAAATGGTTGTAAGTGATCTCCTTTTGTTTCAGATTTATATATATATCGTTGATTAAATGAGTAAGTCGTAGAATTGGAACTGACTTGTGATTGTTCCTTGAGTTCACTGGTTTTTATTGATTTGAGATTCAGTTGAATCCCGAGTGAATGGTTTATTCCAGAAGCAATGAATAATTACATTACATGTTTGATTCCGGTGTTTATTTATTAATCTGCATCAAATAGATTGAAGTGGCAGATATAAAATCTTTGTGGATCGACCTCAAAGAGAAGAAACTTCTGTATAAGTAAATGGTCAATTACTGGAGGGCGCTATTGTATTTTCCGAGAGTTCTGTTTTGAATGTTTGTTTTACTGTCTCTACAAATGCAGCACGCTGTCATTGAAAGGAAGGATCTTCACTGATTTGAAATGAACGCATGAAGCGTTAATGAAAGGCAGGTTACTTTAATTAAAACATAACTTAACTGCAGATTGGAGTGGCTTGGAGCGAGTTAACACTATTCAGACAGCGTATTGGTAAATCGATGGGGTTTTGAAATAGGCGCAAGTTTAATTTCATTCCATTAGCAATTTATGCAGCGAAAACAAAATTCCAGTTTAATTCATTTGCCGTAGAAATTTTATGTTGAGTCGAATGGTTTTCTGTGGAATTGATTGGTGAAACGAATGCATGGAAGCGCAGAACTGTGGTTCAATTCTGTTTGGAATTCAATTTAAATACAGTTTTTTAAATTGTTGAATAGTCTGTATAGCGTGGCAGATTGGCAAAGAAAGTTTATGGAGCGATGAACACAGACCAAGTATTGAAATTGTGTTGTAAATTGTTCTGGCTATTCGACTGTGTATCTGGATCGATATATTGTGGGCATTCGATCTAATCTTTCGTGAATTGCAGAAGCCATAATAATGTTTAAATATCCGGTCATTGTTGGAAAAGCGTGGGCGAAAAGTCTTCAAATATGGATTGATTGCATTTCAAGACTTTGAAATTTGAATGATGATTTTATCATATCAAGTTTGTTTTTAAAGGGCGCAGTCTACAGATGTGGAAAAGAAATAAAAATGTACGACCGGTGATCTATTCGGGTAAGATATGAGCGCATATGAAATGGAATTCTGGGTAGTTTGAATACAAAGCATAACGCTGGCATTAGATGGGAAAATCTGAGTTTTATGTATGTAGTGGTAGTACTTGTCATAGACACATTTCTTTTATTGAGATCCGGCAGTTTGGATGAAATGAAAACTTGAGCAGTTTGTTGTTGAGTTTTAAATATTGTCAGTATTGAACTGAAGCGATATTCATGTGATAAGCTTTGAACACATTCAGAAGTTGTAGGTTTTATGAACTGATACATCTGCCAGATTGTTGAAGTTTGAAGGGCGCAGTAAAGTTATGAATTGAATCCTGAATGAAGTGATTGTATGGACCAGTGTTGAGGTTTGATGACAGTGTTAAAAGCAGAGTTTGAGCATGGAGGATGGACTGCGTGTGATAACACAGGTATGTTTAAACCGAATGGAAGTAGTTTGAATAGCGCTGGCATAATAAGTTGTGACTGAGATTCATATTGAACTTTGTTATAATGCTTAGAATCAAGCATGGGAAGACCATGAGCGCATGGTCTAATTGGATTTTATTCAAATATTGAACTCACACTATTATGGGGTCCTATATACTCATGTTGCTGAATTAAAATAAATGAAATCGGGAGTGATGGGTGAGTTTGTGGGATTGATGTTGAAGGCTTCCGCATAATAATGGTATTGTATGAGTTTGCCAACTATTGAAGTTTTGATTTGGAAAAAAAAAAAGCTGATATGCATGTTCATATGCACAAATGTTAAAGATTCTGGGTTTTGCAGGCTAGGCCTGCGTCAAATGTAATAGTGGTTATTGATTCGAGTAGTACCCATAATTTTATTCATGGCAAGGTAGCTAAGGAATTGAATTGCTTCCTATACCCAGCGCCAAAGTGTCAAGTGATGGTGGAAAATGGAGGAACTATAAATTGCTCTGGAAAGTGCCATAATATCAAGCTAACCATGGGGGAATATGTATTGAATATTCCAATGCTTTCCATTCCAATGGGTGGTGCTAATTTTGTACTAGGAGTACAATTGTTACAATCTTTGGGGAAGGTAGCTTTTAATTTTCAATTAATTTTCTTGAAATTTTTTTCGGAAGGAAAGGAAGTTGAATTACGGGGTATTGCAGGGAAGCCAGGAAAGATAATAAGCTCTAATGTCATGACAAAGATTCTGAAGAAAGAACAACGAGGCATCATTTCACAATTATGCTCACTAGAAGATCCAACATCAAAATCATTTACTTCTCGAGATCTCCCAAAAGTTTCGGACAATCATTCCAAGGTGTTTGAAACTCCCAAAGGACTCCCACCTATTCGTGATCATGATATTCATTTGATTCCAGGAAGTGTTCCTCCAAACATCAGGCCTTACAGATATCCTTATGTCCAAAAGAGAGAAATTGAACGTATGATTGCAGAACTACTAGAGGCTCGTATAATTCAAACCAGTCAAAGTTCTTTTTTTTGCTCCAGTAGTTTTGGTGCACAAGAAGGCGGATCATGGCGCATGTGTCCGAATTATAGGGAGCTCAATAAGTTCACTATTAAAGATAAATTTCCCATCACTGTGATTGATGAATTATTAGATGAATAACATGGAGCAATCTATTTCACCAAGTTATCTTCGTTCAGGACATCATCAAATTGGAATGAAGACTTAAGACATTCTGAAAACAACATTTCGAACTCCTGAGGGTCAATATGAATTTTTGTTCATGCCTTTTGGGCTTACCAATGCACCTTCTACATTTCAAGGGTTGATGTATTCCATTTTCAAACCCTTCCATATAAAATCTGTGTTAGTATTTTTTGATGATATACTAATCTACAACAGGTCTTGGAAGGATCATGTTCAACATGTTGACAGGGTGCTCAAACTATTGGAGGAGAAAAAATTATATGCAAAAATTTCCAAATGTTTATTTGCAGTACAAGAGGTGGAATATCTGGGTCATATTATATCTCAGGAGGGTGTTAAGGTAGACCCTAACAAAATTAAAGCCATTAAGAAATGGAAATTCCCCATAACCATAAAGCAGTTGCAAGGATTTCTCAGGTTAACATGTTATTATCACATGTTTGTTAAGAATTATGGGAGAATAGCGGCACCTCTGATAACATTGTTGAATAAAGATGCATTTTCATGGATGCCTAAAGCAACTAAGGCCTTTGAAAATCTTAAAGAGGCAATGTGCCAAGCACCAGTCTTAGCTACGCCGGACTTCACAAAAAACTTTATTGTGGAATGTGATGCCTCGTGAAATGGAATTGGTGTTGTTTTAATGCAAGAAGGAAGACCCGTTGCTTTTGAAAGTCGTCCAATAAAAGTAAAGTATTTACATAAAGCTATTTATGAGAAGGAAATGTTGGAAATAACACATGCACCAAAGAAATGGTGACCTTGCCTAATGGGAAAAGACTTCGTGGTAAAAACTGATCATGATAGTCTTAAATACTTTATGGAACAAAGACTATCTTCAGAAGAGCAGCAAAAAGGGGTCACAAAGATGTTGGATTATGACTTTGAAATCATCTACAAAAAGGGAAGCTAAATGTTGTTGCGGATGCACTCTCAAGAAAGGATGAGGATGTGGAAGCATCGCTTTGTGCCATTTATAATATCCAACCCAATTGGATAACCGAAGCAAGGGAGGAATGGAAGAATGATGAAGAAGTATGAGCACTCATTCAAAAGTTGTAGCAAGATCCCAATACATCTAATACGCTTAGTTGGAAAAATGATTCCTTATGGTACAAATTTTGTTTATATCCTTGTAAGAATTCCCAACTAAAAAAAAAAAAAAACTTTTGGAATTGCACACCTCCTCCTCAGGAGGACACTGAGGATTTTTAAAAACTTACCATAAGGCGATGAAAGAATTTTTTTTTGGGATGGCCTTCAATCTGATATTCAAAAGTTTGTGGCGGAATGTTTGGTTTGCCAACAAAATAAAGTTGAGACAATTAAGACCCTGGGCCTGGTACAACCTTTATCCATTCCAAATCAACGTTGGGAGGAGGTTTCAATGGAATTACACACCTCCTCCTCAGGAGGACACTGAGGATTTTTAAAAACTTACCACAAGGTGATGAAAGAATTTTTTTTGGGATGGCCTTCAATCTGATATTCAAAAGTTTGTGGCGGAATGTTTGGTTTGCCAGCAAAATAAAGTTGAGACAATTAAGACCCTGGGCCCGGTACAACCTTTATCCATTCCAAATCAACGTTGGGAGGAGGTTTCAATGGAATTGCACACCTCCTCCTCAGGAGGACACTGAGGATTTTTAAAAACTTACCACAAGGCGATGAAAGAATTTTTTTTGGGATGGCCTTCAATCTGATATTCAAAATTTTGTGGCAGAATGTTTGGTTTGCCAGCAAAATAAAGTTGAGACAATTAAGACCCTGGGCCTGGTACAACCTTTATCCATTCCAAATCAACGTTGGGAGGATGTTTCAATGGATTTTATCATAGGTTTACCTAAGTCCAAAGAAAAGAGTGTCATCATGGTGGTATTTGATAAGTATGCACACTTTTGTGCAGTATCTCATTCATTTAAAGTGAGTGCAGTTGCTACTGCATTTATGGAAACAATTCAAAAGCTATATGGAAACCCAAATATTATTGTAAGCGATAGATCCCATTTTCACTGGAAATTTTTGGACGAAATTTTTTTATTGTTTGGGAAGTCAATTAGCTCATAGCTCATCTTATCATCCACAATCCTATGGGCAAACTGATATCGTGAATAAATATTTGGAAGGATATCTTTGTTGCTTTGTATATGATGAACAAACCCAATGGGTCAATTGGTCACCTCTGGCTGAATAGTGGTATAACACTTCCTTACACATTGCAGTAAAAATGAACCCATTTAGGGTACTTTATGGATATCATCTGTCTTCCATCACATCATCTTTAAGAGAAAATTCTAAGTTTCAAGCAGTGGAAGAGCACATCGAGCATCAACACCAAGTTCTCCAACTCTTAAAGGATAACTTAAATTTGGCATAGAATCGAATGAACAATAGGCACATCAACATCGCAACGAGAGAAGTTTTGATGTAGGTGACTAGGTATTTTCATGGCTACAACCATAGAAACAAAGGTCCCTCGAGCAAGCTAAGAAAGATAATAAATTATCGCCAAAGTACTATGGTCCTTAAAGGTGTTGCAAAAGATTGGTACTATGGCATACAAATTGGAGCTCCCTACATATTCCCGAGTGTACCCAGTTTTCCATGTTTCATGCTTAAAGAAGGTTATAGGTGACAAACTTCTGGTTCAAACAATATTGCCAAAACTTGATGAGCAAGGAAAAATCATATTGGAACTTGAAGCAGTCACAAAAATAATAACCTGACAACTATGAAATCGATCAATTTCAAAGTATCTCATCAAGTGGAAGAACTTAGCCACTGAAGATTCCACATGGGAGCATGAGAATTTTATACATAAGCATACAGAACTACTCAAGCATAGAGGACAACACCTTTTTGAAGGAGAGGGGCATGTTAGGACCCTATATTACTAGTGCAGTCCCTTATTGTTGTTAGTATAGCCCCCTTATTGTTATTGTTTTACTCATGTAGTCCCCATTTTGTTACTAATGTGCCCCATAATAGCCCACTATTGTTATTATTGTGCCCTTAAATTATTATTGTTAGGTAAGCTAAGATTATATTGTGACCCCATGGACTCCTATATATAGAAATGAGGTTTTGTCATTTGTGTCATCCAAGAATTGTTCATTTATGTAATGTAAATGAGGTTGCCCCCTCGAAGTGGCTGATTTCTAAGGTGTTGATCTCTCTTTTCATCTATTTTGTGAGCTGGTTTCATGACATAATTGCTCCCACAATGCCTGCAAGTGAGAGATTACATTCTTTTTTAGCCAGTTTTGTGCCAAATACTGCGAGATTTAAGCCACTTTTTCAGGGGTAGTCTCCAAACCACTGCTCGAAACTTGATGAGACTTTTAGAGACAGTAAATGATACCAAGATAAAACCTTTAACACAAAACTTGATCAAGGATTTGACCTAACCAATCCCAACCATGATAGTCATTTCATCAAACATATCACAAATATGAAATCTACAGGTTTCAACAACATATATGAGCATAAGGGTCTCATACTTATTTGAGAATTGTCAAGACGGATTGATGCCTTCTCACATTAGTTGCATTATCATCTATTAGGTCATTAATTCATTATTGTTTCACATACAAATAAAATCATGATGAGATCCATACATCATAACTGTCATAAAACATGCTTATAACTAACAAATAACCAGAGATATATCAATGAGGAAATAACCATTAAAGCCACATAACTTCAAGTACAAGACCAAGGGAAAATAGCTCTTATTAACATATGAAAATCCAACCAATTCGGGGACTTCCAAATACCACCCGACCATAGACTAGGTTGAATCAAATATTTCTTTCATCCAGTCACCCTCGTGCCATATTCCAAGCATGAATGTGGGATATCATGAAACACATTAAGCACAACCAAACCAAGTCTTCTAGAGACCAAACCACCTCAACCCTCAACTAGTGATTCCACCTCACGGTTGGACATCACTAACCATCACCAGATCGGTCTCTACCCAAGCTATCCAGGGCTCCAGAGCATTTGTTCCAACCCAACTTCTAGGACCAGTAACTCAACCCATAACTGCCACCAGGCTCAAGAGAGTTTTTCCAACCAAGGCTCAAGGACTAGTAACTCAACCCAAGTTGTTATAAGGCTTCCAAAGCGTTTGTCCAACCAAGGCTTCCAGGAACTATTAACTCAACCCATAGCCAAAGAAACATGAGAACCAACCAGAAACAAAAGGAAAGAAACCTATGAAAAACTAGAAAATGGCAAGGCTATGAAAAACCTCTGTCAATCTAGAAAATCCTCCATGCCAATGACAAATCATGACCAAGACACCACATGCATGTTCCATGCATGCCAAAACTAGCAAGGAAATCATACATGTGACTCGATACCTACAAAGAAATCCAGTTGTAGTTGTTGATCATGTTGTCCTCTTACGCTTTCCTACTTTCATTAGCCTTCTTTCTTAAAATCCATTGTATGCCACACTCCTCCAAGAGTGCTCCCATAAAACTCTAAGTGTATGAGAGTATGGGAGAGAGAATATAATGAGAGCCATAACTGTGTAATGAATAAAATAATATAAATAATTATTAATTAGTTAATTAGTAATTAGGTTGAAAGGGCATGTCTGATAAGACATGACCTCTCATGAAGAGGCACCTGTCTAGGTATATAAGTAGGCCTCATTTGTAACATTCATATCAATTCATTCTTCATACTATTTAATATACTATTTGTATCCTCAATGCATATTCTGATATTCCAAGTTTTTTGGAGTATTTAACTTAAGAAAGAACTTTGTTCACTTCATTTGGTATCGGAGCAGTTCGAACCTTCGGTCGTTTAACTGCTACATAGAGCCACGCTCTCCGTTCCAGGTCCTTGATTGTCAAATTCGTCAACATTGTTGTCGTGGAAGCGTTTCGCTACACTTTTGGAGTTTCTCCATTCGCTGATTTTGTCAGAGGCCCTTGGCCGAAAAAAAAGAGAAAAGACAAACTTACTTGCGCCAACCATTTGCCGACACCTAAAAACCGTGGCCTGCACTACCCTGCTAACTCTTATCGATGCCAAAGTCAATGACGATCGACCTACTGCCTGTAAGACTCCCCGCAGCGCTGACAGACCACGCCCCTGTGTCATCAACGTTCGACATTGGAGCCATCGTCCCTGCCAGAAGCCGTTTTCCCCATCCACCACTGCAATTGATAGCTGACCATCTCACAAGCGCCATCTTCCACCATCGCGGCACACTACCACTTATCGTTCCCGCTCATAGCCACAACACGGTCGTATCGTGCTACCACTGCAGTCGACCTGCCTGCATCCGCCCATCTTCCATACCACAACAACAGACAATCGTTTCCGCTCTGCCCGCATGCATCCACATTCATTGTTTTATCCTTCGCTCTGCAAATTAACCTCAAATCCAACCATCATAACTCGGTTCAAACTGTTTCTACTTCATTAACGTTAAAGCAACCTGGTAAAATCAATCTATCTGATATATGCGTGTTCAAAGCAACCCATAGTAGCATGTTACAATTCCAACTAGAGTCTTCCAGCTTGCCGCCATTGATCCAATGTAACTAGTTGGTGGAGTTGAATGTGAAAGGAACTTATTTCCTGGCTTTGGACCTCCCAGAGAAACACGAGACCTATTCGACCGTAGCATTGAGACTAGCGTTATTGACTGCCGACATTGATTCCAAAATTTTCCGCCTTCTCCACTGCCACCCGATTCCTGCTGCAAATCCTCATTCCTCTCCCGCAATTACCAACCATTTTTTGTCTGTACAATTCCTATAGGTTCCCTCTCATTTAGAAATTTCAATGGTGGAAGGGCTCACGTGCATGTGCATTTGAGTTAACAAAAAAAAGGCCCTATAGAATGCTCTACCGCTAATGCCATTTCTTAAGATAATTTGCTTTGTAGATTCCACAAAATGGTGCAACGATTCTAGAACTTTGTGTGTGAATGAACCATTTTTACACACTGTAGGAATTGTGACCCTTGATGACAAGAGGCGTCGAGTAAAGTGGGAGATTAAAAAAAAAAAAAAAAAAAATTAAGGAAAAATTAAAAAGTGGTTTATTTATTTTAAAAAGTCAACGAATTTTTAAAAGAGCATTCAAGTGTTAAAAAGTATTATTTGAAGTAGGGAATTATTAAGTGTGCTATATATATGAAAAGAGATAGAAGTAAATGTTACAAGTACTAAAAAGTATTTTTGAATTATAAAGGGAGAAATTAATATTTTTAAAAGAGAGGTATTATAAAAATAATACCTTATAGTACTAAAAAGTGATATCAAAACAAAAAAGGTATATTAAGAGAAATAATTAAAAAAAAAGGTGATCATATAAAACCTTAAGTCATATCGATAAATGCAAATGGAGTCTAACTCAGAAATAAAGGACGAAAGATTTTTAGAAACCTTATCTGGCTATGCTAAAGTGCTATTTAATATTAAAGGAACTCTCGCCAAAAAGATGTTACTATTTCTATCTCTCCTGCTGAAGATACAAATTATATAACGCCTAAAATCACAAACCAATTAGTAATCCCATGGTCAAATATAATCGAAAAATTGGACTATTTTGGCAACAAAATGTATGACATAATCAATTTACAGTTAAACATTGGGGATTATATATTCATATCGAAATTCTTTGTTTAATCCTTACCTTCTAACAATAGTGACATTGTGTTGGGTTCACCATGGATGGAAACCCTAAGTTAAGTTATCCTAAATACGAAAAATAAAATTTTGACATTCTCCTACAAAAAGAAGAAAATAACGCTACAGGATGTTACTGTGAAGCCAAATTCAGTGACGCCTTAAGACATATAAGAAATCTCAAAAGTAATTCTTCAAGAAAGTAAAAAGGCGATCCAAAATATGCAAAAACAAATTGACAAAATCATCACTGACAAGAATGAATAAGTTGCTCGCTTCAAGGACCACTACAAAAAATTACTAACGTAAATTAAGAAGCTGAAGAAGGACAAGAAGTCATTAGAAAACAAGGTGCAACAACTTGTCGAAAAGGAATCATCGAAACCTTCAAATGTAGAAATTCAAGTTGATGAAAAGACATAAAATAAAAATCCAGTCAGTAACACAAATCCAGAAAACGACACAAATAAGATAAGGGAAACTCAAATTACTAGAATTCCCTATCGACATCCGAATCACAAGAGAAGACAACTCGATCAAGCTATGTATTCAGAACAAAATCAACAAGCTAATGTTCTGAAGACTACTAATGTTGGTGCAATCCACTCATGTAATAATAATTCATCACAAGTTGTCAGTCATCGCAAGAATCCACAGAAGATTGATTTAGCATGGTCTCATCCATTCTTAGTGCGACAATTTTGTTTGTTACTTAGAGGATCATATCAACTTGATCGACAAGGATGACTGCCCCGAGACGAGAAGACGTTCATAGTAGGAAAAGAAATCAAGGCCTTTCATCACACTACAAGGAAAAGACCCTCTAGCGGATGTTTTTGAGGAGGCCCTTATAAAAATACCCCATAAATCCGTTTCTAGTGGAGGTTACTAGAGGAGGTTGGCGGGCGGAGGGTTTTGCGGATGTTTTCCGCTCGGTGCACACAAAACATTGGCACACCGGACACCGTGCGCTCCGTACACACCCGCCCGGTGCGTCGTATTACTGTAGAGCATCGGTGCCTTAAAACTCCTCCACATCGGTGCGTCATAAAACACCACAGCAAAATAGAAACCGCCCGGTGCGGAACCCAGCGCACCAGAACAAGGTTAAAAATAAAAATAAAATAAAATAAATAAATATTACGGCCAAAAAACTGCATTTTTCACTTTTCTCAGTGCTCCAGAGCTCTCAAGCACCGGTGCAATTTATCCTTGTTTGAGTCGCCCTGACATCGGTGCTCCCATTGCACGCACTACTGCTATGCATTTCCCACCAATCTCCAGCTTGCATTTTTCAAAACGGTGGTCAAATTTTCTTTTGCAAATTCTATAGCCAATATGCCTCCTCGATGGCCAAATGTACAGGTATTTTTCTTGTTTTTCCATAATTAAGATTTTTGGCGGATTATAATTTCAAATTACCTTAAAATTAATCATATAATTTTTTTATTTTTTTTAAATTGCCACATTATGCGTTCGAGCCATTCGGCTCGCATCGGTAAGCGGTGCTGCCTGTAAAATTTATAGGTCGCACCGCAATCGATGCTAACAGTATCCGCACCATTTTCGAGGTGGTACCGAAAGGTGCACCACATTATTTAAAAAAGAAAAAGAAAAAAAGGGTGCGGTGCGGTCATTTAGCCGGTTGCACCGTTGACCATGTGGAATAGCAGCAACGCGATGCGTTGACGAAAATATTCGCCCCGGTGTTTGTCAGCGCACTGCATTCGACATTTTGACAGGGTCAACGATGCGGCCTGGTAAAAGACTGCACCGTTGACTATGTAATTATTCAGGAGGTCAGTGCGATGACATAACTATACACGCTGGGGTGTAGAGTTTAGTTAGCGCACCGCACTCCTAACATCGTACATAGTCGACGGTGATCTGAAATTTTTCAGGTGCATTGCCTACGGTGTGTTGAATGTCATCTAGGGCACCACCCCCAGTGCGCGACAAACAAAAGACGCATCGGAACCGGTGCATGAATGTTTTTTGTGGGGCACCTATTGTTTTTTTTTTCTTTTTTCAAGCAATATTATAAATGTATATTCCTAAATACATGTTCATTTAATTAAAAAAATTATTTAATATGTCAATCATTCAGAGAGAAGAGGGGGAACAAAAACAACAACAGGCTGAGCAGTATGACATGGTTCGCCTGTGGGAGGCACGAGAGAGGGAGAGATGCGTACCCTCGCCCTATTACAACAGCTACCTAGGGGCTCCTATGGTAGGTAGGCCTCCTCAAGTTCTATGAGGAGGATAATTCCCTAAAGGGCTATGGTGTGTTTTTGAGACATCTTATCCGCAGGTGGAATGCCCACTGACATGCTTTCCAGGGTCATCCTAACTAGTGGTACACGCCCACTGAGCAGGATATATATTTCATCACAGGGCTATTTAGGAGAGGAGTGGATTTTCCCTCGTTCCCAGAGGTTCCAGCTGGCTGTGTAGCATGGAGTCAGTTAGTGTACTCCTAGATATACATTGGAGTAGATGTGCTGTCTTTTTCAAATTTTCAGGTCGCTGGAGGTCAGTTACGTATTGGTGCATTTGGTAGTGAGGAGGTGTAATGCCTCTCACTTCTCATTTTGACAATTTCACACAACACCAGTGACAAGCAACACATTAGTTGCTCGCTTCTATATTATGTTGATTCTTTAGTACAAGAGCCATGACTTGTCAGGTGGTCTACCATTTTTTTGCGGCAGTTCTGTACAGCCTTAGATAGATGTCGTGTTCATGCACAAGGGAGGGTCAAATTCCCTTTTGCTTCAGAGCTTTTTTGTTTGTTTTTTTAGAGGTTTCTAGAGACAAGGCCTACTTTTGTTCGACAACCTCATAGGCTGATGTTCGAGGCACGGATGCACATGTGGGGGCAGATGATGCCCAAGAGGGGCAAGACTGTGTTTCCAACAAGGATATCACATGATGCACTGGAGTTGCTAGCCAGTGTTGACAAGCTACATCCCTTCATTATGGTCCCCTATCCTTATGCTAGATTGGATTAGCGAGGGTGTCCCAACATCCTCTTCACAGATGATGAGCCGCCAGATGATAGAGGTAATATCACTGTTTTATTTAAATTTATTCTAACATGTTCTTTAACTTGTTTTTATTAAATTGTGTAATGAAATTGACTAATTATTGTATAATTGTATATATTTTGCAGACATTGGGTTTTTTGATGGCGAGGACATGCCAGCACCACCACATGATCCAGGTGTGGATCCTGATGACAATCAGGGCATGCCAGATGCCGAGGATCATCAGGATGCCGGTGCAGAGAGACCTGCTCCTGCTGGGGCGCCGGCACCTCCTTTTGCTAGGCGCGTTCGACTTGATACTAGAGGGCGACCAACTCAATGCATTGATTGTTGAGGCGAGCATCATGCCTGTTCATATGAGAGACATACAAGTCGATGGTAGGTTGTTACAGATGTGGAGAGGCATGTCGCGTGACATGTATAGGCTGATGTGGCATGTCGTAGGAGCTACGACCTTAGTTACGTGGCTGAGGAGGACCATTGCATGTTATAGGCATGGTCGAGACGCAACACATGATCGACAGTCAACGAGCAACGACTCATCATCTCATGATCGTTCACCTCAGGCCGCGCCAAATGAGCAGCCTCCACTAGTATCTAGCAGCGGTCGTCACAAAGATGAGGCTGGACCATCGGCCACGTCCAATCAGTAGCCTGCAGCATCCAGTAGTACTCTTGATCATGAGCAGGCTGGACCATCGACCGTCGAGGTTGCAACATTGACTAAGCAGGCCTCAACTAGTACTGCTATTGATGTTGTACCACCAGCTGATCCATGACATTTATATTACAGTTGTATATTTTTAACATTATATATATATATATATATATATATATATATATATATATACATATATATATATATATATATATATATATATATATATATATATACATATATATATATATATATATATATATATATATATATATACATATATATATATATATATATATATATATATATACATATATATATATATATATACATATATATATATATATATATACATATATATATATATATATATTGTCCATGTATTTTATGTTCATGTTGGAGTTGTACATAATTTACATGTTGGTGATCATCATAATGTGTATATTGTTAGGTCATGTTAGATATGTTTATTTAATGTGCATATTGCAGCTGATAGATGTGTATGTGATAACATGATTTATTTGACATGAGATGTATATTTGATGTTTGTGTTGTGATGATGTTATACAATGCTAATTGTGTTTTGTTAGATGATCATGATCACGATGATGTTAGCGAATTTGAATGTGTTTTTTAGTTGAATATGATGTTTGCACGATGGTTATCATGATTGTGATGTTTATTAATTAATTTAATATTAAATGACCATGATATTTATTAAATATTATGTCGTGATTGTAATTGAAATTGAAATTTTCATTTATGTAATATTGTAAAATTGAATTTTTATTTGTAATTGTAATTTTAACTGTAATTGTATGTAAAATATTTAATGTAAAATTTTAATTTTAATTGTAATATTTAATTTATTGTGAAATTATTGTAATTCTAATTCTAATTGTATGTAAAATTCTAAATTTGAAATTGCAATTGTATGTAAAATATTTGTAAAATTGTAATTGTAATTGTAATTGTATGTAAAATTTTAAAATTGTAATTGTATGTGAAATTGTAAAATTGTAATTGTAATTTTAATTTTAATTGTAATTGTATGTAAAATATTTGTAAAATTTAAATTGTATTAATGTGAAATGATTTTATTAAAATTTGTAAATTTGTAAATAATTGTAAAATAATAAATCTTGAATAATATGAAGTTTTGTAACATAATAAAGTTTATAAAATAATGCAAATAAGTTCATGTACGTTAGAATTATCATTATTTTATTATGATCTTACATACAAAAAAAAGAACGTTATACAGTACACCATTTCTAGCCGAGATTCCTGGTTTTTTCGTCCGGTGCGCTTATAATCATAACCCGCACTGGTGCGTCTTAGTACTAAGACGCACCGGTGCTTCACAACTCTGCCGCACTGGTGCCCCTATAAAATCCCGCACACCGGAACAGGGTTAAATAAAACCTCGCGCGAAGCATCTTTTCATTGAAATATATTTTCTAAGAAGGCAAATTTATTCTGTAAAGTGCAGTATTGGAGCAGTGGAGGGTTCAAATCGCGGGCAAGAATTTTTCTAAAGAGATGAGGGTTTGAAAAGACGAGAGTTCGAATTTCGGCTGAGAAGTTTATATCAGAGAAAATGAGTGATTCAAACAGAAAGAAAGACAAAGACACTTACAGGGATGCAGACGGCTACAGAGCTCGACAGAGTACAAAAGGAGAAAAGGTTTATGAAAAATCTGAGACGCACATGAGAGAGATCAATTGAGTCTCTTAAATGGGCTAAGAGATCACATGAAGGTAATGATTCTCATTCTTACAAGGATGGTAGGGAAAGATTGGACAATAGAGAAAGATCAATCGAGGTAGTCGATAAAGCCAAGAGGCACCATGAAGGGAAGGCTTCTCATTCCCTTAAGGATAGCAGCGAAAGATCAATTGACGTTGTTGATCGGGCTGGTAGGTCCCATGAAGTGAAATATTCTCCAGAATGCGTTTAAAAGCAGTTGGGAGTATTTTCCGAGCTTCGGTTGGCTTACATAAACTTTTACCGACAAAGCTGACGTTGCATAAAATCACATCTTCGGCTTTCAATTGAACCTGAATGGCATCTCTAACTTGTCTGAGTTGTCGTCCCGTGGATAACGAGGAATATCACATGGAAGGTACCCAAAAATCCAAAATTTTGAAAGTATAGGTGAATTAGCACTTATCAAAGAACGAAATGTCGAACAAAACGCAAACGGGATACACTTAAGGATTCACTGGTTCCATTTGTTATTGAAAATGATGCTCTCTCTGGATGAAACTAGTAAAAATTCTACTTGTATTATAAATGGAAATCCAGTGACCATTTATGTGGGAAGAAAAGCATAGATACCTGCAGCTACCATATTTCCACCTACAAATTGGTTTCCCATTGGAAAAGCTAATGTAATAGCCCATTTTGCAATGTCTTTCCTCTGCTCAACCCTATACTCATTTTCTATGGGAAACCATTGCCTCCACATGTAATAACTACATCGTCTAGTCGAAAATCGGTCTTCTTCTGCTAACAAATGCAGAATGAAGGACTCGTTGCATTGCTCCCAGAACATTCAAGGTCAGTTTCTCGTAAAACAGAGATTGTATAAATTTTGTTAAGATCAAGATAGAAAGCACAAAGGAGAAAAGAGGAAATTGGATGCCGAGATGGAGGAGGAATTTACAAATGAGCAAGCAGATCATGGGGCACCTTTTCTTGTTGCAGGTTATGGAAAGGTTCAAGTTTCCTTTTTTTTCTGAAAGAAGAAGAGGTGTAGTTTTGAAAAGAAAAGGCCCAAATATTTTCACAAAAAAATGTACATTTCCAACATGTCTAATTTTGGTATACACACGTAAAAGTAATTTCGGTGCCTCAACCGTAAATCGGTGCTAATGTACAGATAACCGCACCGGTGCGTTCTAGTTACTACGCACTGGTGTCGTGTTACCAATGGACGCACCGGTGACGAAAAAATGCAAATAAAAAAAAGCGCAACTCTATTTTCTTTAAGTGAAAAAATAACGGAAAAACTAAAAAATGGGCGGCAAAATATTTTTGAAAATCTAATTTCATAAAACAATTCTTTAAATACTAAACACTTTCCATTATTTCACTCTTTTTGTTAAAATTTTCAGCCACATATTTGTAGGAGACATACCTGGAGCAAGAGAGCACAAGAGCACTGTGGAGCAGCGAAATACGTTCGAACAAAAGTATTCAGACAATCAAAATCCAAACCTCTGGTGATTCAAACCCTGTAGCATAGAATTTCAAATGATCTCGTGATTAAATTTGATTATTCTTTTTACTTTTTTTGCATTTTTACCCATTTTTACCCTAAACCCTTCTTCTTTTTCTTTTTCTTTTTTTTTTTTCCTGCCATTTATTCTCTCTATTTATGTGATTTCAAAATTAGGGCTTTTCATTTTAGATTTACATCCAACCCACGGGATGACTTGCATAGTCGGATCTCAATCCATGTCGGCCTTTGCATGAATTTTTGAAAAAAAATGGATTTTTTTAAAAATCGGTGCACCTTACATAATCGAGCGCACCAGTGCACTATATTATACAATGCACCGCACAAGTACTATGTAATAAAAAATTTAAAAACAATTTTTATTTTTTATTTTTTTTTATTTTTTTCTCTGCTCAACCCTATACTCATTTTCTATGGGAAACCATTGCCTCCACATGTAATAACTACATCGTCTAGTCGAAAATCAGTCTTCTTCTACTAACAAATGCAGAATGAAGGACTCGTTGTCATTGCTCCCATAACATTCAAGGTCAGTTTCTCGTAAAACAGAGATTGTATAAATCTTGTTAAGATCAAGATAGAAAGCACAAAGGAGAAAAGAGGAAATTGGATGCCAAGATGGAGGAGGAATTTACAAATGAGCAAGCAGATCATGGGACACCTTTTCTTGTTGCAGGTTATGGAAAGGTTCAAGTTCCCTTTTTTTTTGAAAGAAGAAGAGGTGTAGTTTTGAAAAGAAAAGACCCAAAGATTTTCACAGAAAAATGTACATTTCCAACATGTCTAATTTTGGTATACACACGTAAAAGTAATTTCGGTGCCTCAACCGCAAATCGGTGCTAATGTACAGATAACCGCACCGGTGCGTTCTAGTTACTACGCACTGGTGCTGTGTTACCAATGGACGCACCAGTGACGAATAAATGCAAATTAAAAAAAGCACAACTCTATTTTCTTTAAGTGAAAAAAATAGCGGCAAACTAAAAAATGGACAGCAAAATATTTTTGAAAATCTAATTTCATAAAACAATTATTTAAATACTAAACACTTTCCATTATTTCACTCTTTTTGTTAAAATTTTCAGCCACAGATTTGTAGGAGACATACCTGGAGCAAGAGAGCACGAGAGCACTGTGGAGAAACGAAATACGTTCGAACAAAAGTATTCAGACAATCAGAATCCAAACCTCTGGTGATTCAAACCCTGCAGCATAGAATTTCAAACAATCTCGTGATTAAATTTGATTATTCTTTTTACTTTTCTGCAGTTTTTTTACTTTTTCTGCAGTTTTACCCGTTTTTACCCTAAACCCTTCATTTTTTTTTTTGTTTATGCCATTTATTCTCTCTATTTCTGTGATTTCACAATTAGGGCTTTTCATTTTAGATTTACATCCAACCCACGAGATGACTTGCATAGTCGAATCCCAATCCATGTCGGCCCTTGCATGAATTTTTGAAAAAAAAATGGATTTTTTTTTTTTTAAATCGGTGCGCCTTACATAACCGAGCGCACCAGTGCGCTATATTATACAGTGCATTGTGCAAGTACTATGTAATAAAAAATTTAAAAACAATATATATATATATATATATATATATATATATATATATAATCAGTGCACCATATCTAAAATAGGGCACCAGTGCTCTATGTTACGAGGATAGCACCGTACAGTTTATTATACTGTTTGTACGGTGCATTTATAATACCCCACGCACCGTACGGTCTATTATATTGTTTGTGCGGTGCGTTTATAATACCCCTACGCACCGACGTCGGTGTGTACATCATGAAAGGCGCACCGATTACTTGAGATTTATTTTTTACCTGAAAAGTTGACAATTTATTTATAAATATATTAATGAATGATATGGTACAGGTTTTAGATTGATAAAGAAATGAGTGACAAGAGATAAAGTAACAAAAATACTAATAACACATCAAGAAAAGCAAAAAGGGCAAGTTATTTGTAAATTATTTACAAAAAATATTATTTTTTACGTATATGTAAGTTTAACTAATATGTATTGTTTACTGTGTATCATGCATAGCCACAAAATGATGAAGTTCGATAAGATTATTTCTGATCTAGGACTAGAAGAGCTTAAAATCTTGATGGAAAAATTGCAAAAGGATGAATCAGGTGAATGAAAAATACTATCGATCCAATATGAGTTTCTTTTTTTAATTTTCATTAATCATATACTTAAAATTACTAGATAACATGTGTCAAACAGTCTATTAATTCACATTTGTTTAATGTTCTATGGACCAACAACTCAGAAAATGATTGTTGTTGTAAGAAAAGAAAAGAAAAGAAAAAATACAACATGCAAATGAAAATGAATTGCTCCTTAGCTCATCTAGAGTGGTGCTGGAGGTTAACGAAAGGGGGAAAAACTTTTACAAAAGTTTCAGGGATATAGTGGAATGAATGTATAGACGTTCTTTCCACTTACAATACAAAAATGAATCCAATGATTCCAATAACCAAATTTTATCTAAACTACAGGAAGAGTTTCCAGAGAATTGGTCAATGAGACATGCCAGACTTTAATAGCAAAAACGTACAAACAAAAAAAAGGAATGAATAAGTAATATTCATTTAAATGTTTGTCTATAATTGTTTATAAATATCACTTTTGTTATATTTACTTTTCATATATCAATATAAAAATTAAATAATTTTTTGTCATGTTACATTTTCAGGAAGATTATGAAAATTTCAAAAGATGAACGAGCTGATATCATAAATATGCCAGTAGGAATGTCGAAAAAGGTGTACAAGGAGATGGTCAAAGAAATGGGCAAAATTGCATTGCAGGAGAAGCCATCTCAACAACAACGTGCTTCAAATGTAATATGTAATCATTGAATTTTTCGATCATTAGGTACAATATAAAAACAATTTAGCATTAAATATTAATTTTCAAGATTTTTCTTGCAGAAAAGAAAAGAAAATGGAACCCATTTAGCACATAAAATAGGACGACAAGGAAGAAAAGGACTGATATCTAAGTTTGTGAGTAATTGTCACTTCCTTATAACAACTTAACCTGATTTCATTTTTGTATTTTTTAAGTTGTTTTACAAAAATCATCATTGAATGTCTTCAAACAGGTGCTAACATACAAAGAATAACCATCAGACGAATTGATTGAAATTGGGTTAAATATGGGTTGTGAGTATATGTTGGCATGTCATAAATTAATTGTGGAATTTGTAAGCATCTATCGATCTTGTTTGACTTAGCTCTATCTATAATTAATAGAACAAAAAAATCTTTTATATCAAATATATGATTTGTTACGGGGTATAAAACTCGTAAGAAACAAAATATGGAACTGAGCCAATAGATGAAATTTTGAAAGATGGCATGTTACATGGTTTTGAAATAATGTGCATAGTTTTTGAGTCAATTGTTGCTATGGTAAGTCGTTTTTCTCTTCGATTTACATTGATGTATATTATTTAATACTGCAATTTTCATTATTCTCACCAATGTATATACACCCATTTCAGTTTATTTTTATGTTTGTAGATGGAAGGTGAAGAAGAAGAAAACAATCAACACCGTGAACAAAACATTCCTAAAAATAACCCAAGTCATGGAAGTAGCTCGAGCAGTGACAGCAGTTCAAGCGAAGAATGATGATCAGTATGTTTGGATATCAAAGCAAGGTGTTGTATTTTTTGAAATATTTGTCTGTGAAATCAGACATTTTGTTTAATGTAATGGACATAGTGTCTCCTCCGGATGCGGATGATTCGACGTGTTAACGGGCCACTTGGCCTGGGCCTGCTCCCAAGGCGACTCACTTGGGGTGGCCACATGGCCCCCCATGGCGCCTTTAATGAAGCCATCAATGTGCCTCTGCGCTGGGCATTAATACCACCGCGCCGTCACCCTCCCTGCCTTGGTCTGTGTATTCGGCATCAAATGGACGCCTGCTCGCGCTCTCCGAATCATTTCGGCTCTGTCAACCGAGCTCTGCTGCCATTGCGCCCTCTCTGCCCGGGTGGTTGTGCTACGCCATGCGAACGCACAGCCACTGGTCGTCGTTGTTCTCTGCATTGTTGCCTGGAAACCATTTCGGGCTTCCACTACACGCACAGTAACTTCTGCCCTTCCAATTTCAATTTTCAGGTTTCTCCAGTTATTGTTGGTCAATTTGCTCCTATTCTTGCAGCTCCCTCCAGCGCTTCGTCGGCTCTTTCTGAGAAGCTCACCATGCCTAGGCTTAGGCAGCGGATGACTTGCAAACGGGGTGCCTCTCGGGGCAGATCCATGAGCGAGCGGCCTCCCTACAGCTCCAGTGATGACTTCTCCTCGGAGCCTTCTGAAAGGCGCTCTGCTCCGGCCAATTTCGACACTCCTGGTCATATCCATGACAGCCATACCCCTACTCCACCTCTGTCCATGCCCCCTCTCCATGCTTCCGCCGCCCCTCCTCTCCCTGGCAGCCATTTTTTGAGGCAGTCTTCGCAACGAGCTGAACTTCGTTTCGACAGTGCTTTTAACCGCCCAACTATCACAACCTTCATTACGGTTACCCTGCGTGAAGAAGCTACCATCCATCCTCCTCCGCCTGCTGGTCCTGTGCCTGCTCCTTTCATGCCGACTCCTGACCCGAATTATGGTTCCGTGCCTGCTCCTTTCGTGCCCACTCCCGGCGTTCCCCTTGCTCCTGCTCCTTCCTCCTCGGACCATATTCTTTTGCAGATGGGAGCGGACCTGACTGGCGGAGACGGAGCCAAGAATGTTGAAGAAGAACCGGAGGATCCCTATGGCTGTAGAATTGAAGAGGAGCAGCCAACTCCAAACTAATTACTTTTTATCCTCTATGTCCAGATACAGTATGAATTCTGCTCTAGACTTTTTTGCAAGATTTTTGGTTTCAATGATGATACATAGCAGCTATAGCTGCATGCCTATTTTGTCTTTCTATAGCTTTATTATGTTGAATGTAGTTGACTCTTCGCCGGTTTCCCAGCTCATGGGCGGTGTAATTACTTTTAAAGGAACTGGTTTCCCGCTATGGGCAGTTCCATATCTAGACAGAACTTGGATATCAAGCCCGGTTTCAGGCTCCCTCAGATGTACCGTGGCAGTTTTGTAATTTTATGTTCATAATAGAATTAGTGCAATTTAGCAAAAAAAAATGGACATAGTGTCTCAATTGAAAGACAAAGGGATACCAATAACTATCCCATTTTGAATGACAAAGACTTTCTTATATTCGTTTTCAAATGCACTAATAAAAATTTAATTCATATGAATATTTTTATAAGATATATATGTGTCGACTTTTGATGAATAATGAATTTTAAAAAATCACAATAATTATGATATGATATAACAAATTAATCCAAATAGCACATTTAAATGCATTAATAAAATTTTAATTGATATGAATATTGTTATAAGATGTGTCGACTTTTGATGAATAATGAATTTAGAAAAATCACAATAATTGCATTGTCACAGGTCGATGTTTCTAAAAAATACAAAATGAACATCGGTGCGTGTCAGTTACTGTACACTGGTGTGTTTGTATGCTTTAGCGCACCGGTGCATTTCTACGACCCATGGGCACCACACAAATACCAAAACTAATTAATAATCTTGGTGCGTTTGTGTGGTACTACACATCGGTGCTTTTATGTGAGACTACGCACCGGTGCATTTGTACGACGTATGGGAACCGCACAAATACCAATACCAATTATAAATATCGGTGCGTTTGTCTAATACGGCGCACCAGTGCGTTGAGACGACCTATGGGCACCGCACAAATCCTAAGATAAATTGGTACGACCCTATGCGTTGTATCACCAACACTACTCCCGATGCGGTTTTATACCTTGACGACCCGGTTCAGGAACCTTCGACCGTCTCGGGGCCACCGTCTAGGTGACACGCACTGGTGCATCGAAACCTTAGTAGCGCACTGATGAAAAAAACATCCGTAATAACCTCCGGCCGCCCAATTTTTTTAGTTGTGTTGAATTTCTGTTAAAAGCTCCGCCAAAACCTTCGTAACCATAAACGAATGTTGTAGCAAATGTTTTTTTGACAATTTTGGTCAATTTTATAACACTAAAAACCTCCTTTATAACTTCTGCTAGAGGGTCTTTTCCTTGCAGTGTCAACAAGCTTTGAGGACAACGCTTTTTGAGGAGGAAGGCAAAGTAATGAATATAATAATATAAATAATGATTAATTAGTTAATTAGTAATTAAGTTGAAAGGGCATGCCTAATGAGACATGACCTTTCATGAAAAGGCACCTGTCTAGGTATATAAGCAGACCTCATTTGTAACATTCATATCAATTCATTCTTCATACTATTTAATATAATATTTGTATCCTCAATGGATATTCTAATATTCCAAGTTTTCTGGAGTATTTAACTTAAGAAGGAACTTTGTTCACTTCAAAGTGAAATGACAAAAGTCTGAACAAAAACTTACCAACTAATCCTCAAAAGCCTTTTTATTAATGAGGCCTTTATTTTCTTCATTTTCCATTATCTTCCTTCAATCTCCTCCTCACATGCAACCTCTAAAATTTCACCTTCCTTTTCTCCTAATTTCCATTATTTTGATAAATCAAATGCCAACTAATGCCTCATGCATTTCCAAAGCCTTTGTCAATTTCCTTAGCCATAATAAACCGAAATGAACACACGCTATAATGTTTTTTCCCGCCATTGAGCTTGGAATACGTGTCCCATGACCTTGGTATTATATTTCTTTTACATGGATTCTTGATCAAGGCTATTACATATAAATTTGGTCCACTAATGAGGTGACTCTATATGGTGAACAAAATATTTAATCCTCTAACACATCATTGTTAGAATAATCCACGAGTTGGATTGTGTCATCCATCCTCCAAATCTACAAAGGCACATAGACCGCACATTAACCTTGACAACGAAAAACTTGCTAAAACCCTAACACAAAGCTTCATCTCCTCTAATCCTATGTGAATTTTATAGAAAAAAAGGTAGAGAGACAACCACCATGAGCCAATGTTGCAAGGAGAAAATATCCAATCTATAAAAACATGACTCGAAAGACATTTAAAAATATAGTCATAAAGAGTAAAGTGCTTGAGATGAATAAAAATAACATAACTAAATAGACTAAATGGGAAGATAAAATAGCAAGACTAAGAGGCAATTGGAACTAAACTCAGTTATAAGATTAAATAACCAATGTTTGAATTACCAAAATTGAACACTAGATAAGAGTACATTTGTTTGGCCTCCACATGATATCCTTCTTCGCCATTATGATATATACAAATAAATAAAAAATAAACAATTTCTTGGTAATAACCCTTACCACTAAATGCAATGATATAATATGCTTGGTCTTGGATGATTTATTTACCTAGCATTTATTTATTATGTTAGTCATGATACATGTCGAAATATCGATCATAATATATGTTGCAAGTACCCATGAAACTTTCAAGCAATTTATCGATCTTGGTTTCATGGGTACTTGCAACATATATTATGACCGACATTTCAACGTGTATCATGACTAACATAATAAAATATGAAAATATTACACAAATGTGGTAAAAAACAATTCATGCTTTAAAATAATTAAAAATTCGATAAAATTTTGACCTAAACAAGTGAAACAAAGATATGCTGAAAATAGAGTTTAAAAAATGGGCTCATGTAGTAGTGTGGCTATAGTATGTACTTTTCTTTTCTTTTTTCGAAAGGAAAAATCGAATGTTTTATTGAGAGGATAAAAAGTTAGATTTATAGATGCAGTTAAGCATTCCTTATCGAACTATGGATCCACAATAACATAGAAAAAGAGCACAACTAACTGAGAAAAGTGAGAAAAAGGCCTCACTTACTCAAAACACAAACACATGGAAACCATATCCATCATACAAGTCTCTCTTATATAAAAGGACAAAACGACCCATCCAGAACCCAAAATTTTAAATTGTTTATAAGATAGTGTCTTTCACATAAATACATAGGCCAAAACCATATAAACATGTGAGAAAAATATGATAATTGACCCAACATCCCGAGAAAAAACCAAAAATGTAGAAGCAAAAACCATAAAATTGTAAGTTGAGCATTAAACATTGTGTGGTGAGATATTTGACTCAAGAATTTGTCGATACATATATTCAACTATATGCCATATGTCCATAGAATGTTGTAAACCTTTCTTAGAAAGGAATTCCTCTTCGACGTTCCGCTCACTGTAGATAAGACATAGAGTAAAATCAACAAAACTAGATTTTAAACATGTAATTTCTTCTAAAATAGGAACCAGAATAAAGTTTTGACATCTCTGCACATTGTTTGTCCAATTTATAACATTAACGGAATTGTCGAAAATCTGAATAGAGGTTATTCCCAACTGTCTCAACCAACACAAGAGAATTTTCAGAGTTTGGAGTTCAACATAATTGTTTGATCATGTACCAATGACCACATAAGCTTTTAAAGACCTGCTTTCGTTAACATGGATGATAATTCTTGCCCCACATCTATCCTTTGAATTTGAAGCACCGCCGAAATAGGCCCATGGAACATTGGCCCTAATTTGTTCCTCTTTTATGTTCCTTGTGTTTAGATTGTAGGAAGGTTGAGGGAGCAAAGCATAAATAGAGGCACTTTCAACAACAATAGGATGTGAGGTCATAGCATTGTCTTGGAACACTCCTTTGTTCTGAGCCAACCATATTCCATAGGAGATGATCAGGGGATGTTTCTTGTATGGTCGTCATTTGAGGATGACCACCAATTTTTCCTTGCTTCCACTATGGAAGTGCCATTATAGTTGAGTCTGATACCCATGATGTTTAGCACCACTTCCCAAGTGTTAATGGTGAAATGAAAACTTACAAACAAGTGATAAGAAAAAATTTCAGAATTTCTGCATAAGGTGCACCATCTCGGTCCATGTTTGTTCATTTTTCTGCAGATTATCCCATGTAGGCACCTTGTTCTTAAGGATGCATCAGAAAATAAGTCTAGATTTTGCAGGACATTTTAGTTTCTAAAATAGCTTATACCAACATGATTGTTCCCCTCTTGCCCACCTGTCGATTTGAAGTTTGTAACCAAATTTTGGATCATATTGACCGCTGGGAGCATGTACCCGCCGAAGCTCATCCATTCTATCCTTGATCCTAACATTTTATCACTGTAGTTCCTTTATATAAGCTTGCCAGACGTCATCCCAATGGTGCTCAAGAAATATTTCCTCATCTGATTTCCATCCTTGGTTCCAAAACATTGTATTTTCCACATTTATTATTTGGTTGAGAGAATAAACTCCCTGGGCACTGAGATAATCTACCAGTTCTCTTGGAAGTATGTATACCTCCTTACATCCCACCCATGGATCTACACCCACTCTCAGCCTTCTACTATCCCTAACATGCCATGAAAAACCATTTGCAATAAGGTCGGAAGAATCTATGGCAGCCTTCCAAATTACAGAGCAATTTTTTTTATATTTCTTATCAGGATTCCACAATCAATCATCCATAGGAATCAAGTTTATGTACTTCACTTTTATCACTGAAGTCAAAATATTATCCTTGTTATTAATCACCAACCTGATTTTGTTGTCAAGGAGGTAGCGAAAATTGGTAGATCCTTAATTCCCAAACCTCCCCACTCCTTTAGTTGCGCTATTTTCTCTCATACAACCCATGAAAGGACATCATCCTCCTTTGATCCTCGCCCACAAGAAATGACCACACACTTTTTTGATCTGAGCAAGGATACCATTTGGTACCCATGTGAGAGCCACCCAGTAAACAAGGATTGTAATTAAGACATGTTTTATGAGTACCATCCTCCCAACTCTCGAGAGGCACTTGAAAATCCAGTGTTTAACTCGATTTTCAATTTTAGCAACCAACCATTACCAGTTGATTTTTCTGTAGGAGTCTAGTTTGAGGAAAAAATCCAGGTATTTAAAACCCTCCAACGTAGGTTTTACCTCGTAAGGGAATATTGTTTTAGTACTGTTGACCTCCACTCCCGAAAGACAATTGTAAACAATAGAGGTTTTTTGGTCATTGATGAGCATCCATGTAACTTTTAAAAATAATTCCATAACCGATTTCAAATGTTGTAAATCACCCCTTGTTTCATCACAAAACAAAAGCATATCATCCACAAAAAGGAGATGTGCAATAAAGATATTTATAATAACTTCAATTCCTTTAAACTCCCCCCTTATGGAAGTTGCATGTATTAGTTGACTTATCCCTTCATCAACGATGAGAAATAGAAGTGGGTACAAAGGGCATCCATGTCTTAGACCCCGCTAGCTATGAAAAAAGGGGGATGCAACTCCATTGATAAGGACAACAAATCATACATTGGTTATACAACCCATAACCCAGTTGATGAAACTAATGCCAAAGCTAATATGAGTCAACAGGAGGCGCAAATACATCCAACTTATCCTATCATAGGACTTTGATAGATCTTTTAACAATCATTCCCTTCCTATTTGATTTTTTGATATTGTACAGGGATTCCTGAGCCACCCCGATGGCCTCGTGAATTTGTTGGCCATTGAGGAAGCCAAAATTTTCCTTGGATATGTTTCTAGAAAGAATAGGTTTGAGACGAGAAGCAATGATTTTGGCGATGACTTTGTAAGTACATTTGCAAAGAGATATTGGTCTAAAATCTTCAAAGATTTGGGGATCATCGGATTTTGGAATTAAAGCCAAGAAAGTGGATTTGAGGGGCTCGTGCACAAATCCTCTGAGTCGATATTCCTCAACCACCCCTGTCAAATCATCGCCTAATATCTCAAAAAAGTTTTGAAAAAATTCCACTGTCTAGCCATATGCCTCCAAACTCTTTTCTTTCTGCATGGATTTGAGAATCCCTTCCACTTCCCCTTTTGTTATGGGGGCCATTAGGTTGTCATTATCTTCCTCCTCAACATATATAGGTAAAACCTGGGCCACCTGAATTACTTCAGCTATGGTGGCTTTAGTCGGAGCCTTAAATAAGGTTTTGAAATGAGAGCATCTTAGCGATGCGAGCTTTTCAAAAGATTTTGCCACTCCACCATCTTTTTGTTTAATTTCCCAAATAGTATTAGAGTTCTTCGTGTCCTTGGCATAATTTTGGAAAAAAATGGAGTTTTTGTCCCCAACCTCAAGCCATAAAGCCCTACTCTTTAGCCTCCATTGATCTCCATAATCTTTACAAATTCTTCTCCTTTTCGCTTCCATTCGAATTATCGTCATCTTTTTCTCCACCAACTCATAACCATCTCCCTCCATACTTTCCATTACTTCCAATTCTTTCTCTATCTTTTTTAAGACAACTTCCTCCCTTAGTTTATTTTCCTTTGCCCATACAATTGTTGCCTGTTTCAATCTTTTTAAGTTTTCCATAAAGGACGGAGCAAGGGATAAAACTACGGATTTGACTTTAGGCCCCCACATATCTCTTACTAAATTCTTAAATGCCAAATATTTAAGCTAGGAGGAGTTAAACTTAAAGGGTGAACCAGGCTTCCCACTGGCCCCTTTTATCTTCGTGAAGATAAGGAAGTGATCAAGATCCCCTCCTGTCCCTATCCACTGCCTAAAGAAAGGAATTTGGGCAGCAAGATCCTCCTTGATCAGGAACCTGTCCAAACACTTTGTCACCCTTGCCTCTCCTACTCTTTTATTCCTCGAGGTCAGCTTGTCTTTTATCATATCAACATCAATGAATCTTCCCACCCGAAGTTTGTTAAGGAAAAATTCAGCCAAAGGATCAACCTGGGCCAAGGGACCCCAAGACTCCGATAGTCCTAAAGAGAAGTTAATATCCCCACCCAAAACTACCTTTGAGTTATTCAGTTGAGTTTTAGAAAAAAAATATTATTCCAAACAAATATCTCTTTCATGGCACAACCCATAAACATTGATGAAGGTGAGGTTTGTACAAATGTCTAATGAATATACCTCTGCCCCAAGGACCAGATCCAAGTCCGAGGAATTCAAAAGTTTCATACTATTGTCCCTTAAGCCCATCACTAACCCCCCAGATCTCTCTTTTGCATCAATAGACACAAAAAACCATCCAAGCATCATATTTTTCAAGGGATTTGTCATTAATTCCTTTACACCAAGAGTTTCTTGGAGCATAACAACATCACATTTCAAAGAATTGAAAATAATTTTTAAAGCCAACTTCTTATGGGTGCTCACTATACCTCTGTAATTGAAGGACATAACAATCATTTTGTAACCAACACAAGGGTCTGCATTGCTCTAAGCGCCCCTTTAAGGGATAGTTGTTTCTCATCGGCTATATCTAATTTTTATTTAACTTGAGCTTTTGAGATGTTTGATTTGTGACCAGGGGTCTTGGGAGGAGCCAAGGATCCTGTAAGATCCCAATACCACCCACTAGTTCGAAAGGGAAGTCTTTCTTATCCCTAGGATGGAAGTTGTAATGAGGCTTATCAGGGGACTGCATAGAAGGAAAGGTACGGGACAGACAAGAAGAGGGAAGTACCGAGAGGGTAGTTTCGAGAAAGAGGTGACAATACTATCTAAATCATTAGAGACATTACAACAAAGAGAAGGATCTTCAGTTTTTGGCCTAGAGGGACTAGGCCTAAGCACTTAATTTAATATTGATTTCAATTGAAAGGATTGAGATGTAAGAGATAAAGAGCAACTACCCGCAGATTGAGTTGCGTGGCCAATGAACTCCACCTCATCCTATTCTTCACGCATTTAATCGATTACTAGGTGATTTTGAATCCCAATTCTCCCAATTGGATCATTCTGGGTCTCCATTTGAACTGGTAACTCCGAACCTCCATTTGAACCGGTAACTCTGCCTGCTGAACCCCTTCATCCTCCGACTATACCATCCCTTTCACTTATTCCTGAGCTTGATCCCCATTGACTAGTTCTCCCCTTTGTTTTCTCTGTCTTCTAAACCCCAAAGGGCAGTCCCTTGCAAGGTGTCCATGCTGATGAAAACGATGACGCCTGAAAGGTAGCTGTTTGTAGTCGATTAATTGAGAAAATAAAACCCCTCAACCTAAATCTGTATGATGTCTACCAGGCCCTCTCTTGGGTCCAATCTAACCAAAATACAAGTGAGCTTCCTTTCTTTTGTTGAAATAAAATACATGTTTTCTTCAAGGAAGGTTCCCAGTTTGTTGTTGATAGCTCTTAATACATCCACCCACCAGAGCTGTGGAGCTAAAGTTGGAAGACGCACCCACACATGGATTTCTTTGAGTCTCTCTCTTTATGCATAAAAAAGAAGGGTCCATTTTTTGAAAAAAAATTGGAGCTTTCCCAAAACCCTAATTACGCTCCATTACTCAGTCCACAGCTTCGCCATTCAAGAACCAAACCATAAACTAGCCTTTGGTCAATACTATTACTTCAATCGATGAATCTCGGTCTTCACTCCATGCCTTTTCTGTCCATTCCAATATATATTTTGCAGAATACTGCTTGCCTTTAGCCCATCCCACCAGAAGGCGTTGTGTGGCTTTCATTGCCTCATCCATTTGGATATCCACTCCAAGGATCAAATTAAGTCTTTCAATTTTTTTTCGAATCACCCGATTTCTTTGCAAAAAACCACCAAAATATAATGACTGCTCATACAAATAGGTTTGAAATACTTTTTCTTCTCCCCTGACACCATAGGGTCTGTCCCCAAGTACCCCACATACTCTAAACCCTGAGATGAGATGATGATAAATTCATCTCCTTCCCTTCCCGACTCTACTTGGAAGTTTTGGGCATCTTCTTCCTCTAATGCCAGGAAGCCTTTGAACACAGACTCCCCCTTGTTCCTCTTCCAATTTCGCTAAAGGGAAATAATCAAAGAACTCAATTTCCCTTAAGGAAATAGGGATCTTACATGTCTGTGTTCTATTCATTTTTTTTCCCGATCCTGGCTCTTCTGCCCCCAAAACCTCTGAGAAACAATTTTTGAGACCCTCATCGCTACCAATACCACTGCTCTTAACAATATCTTCTAGTCCATTTGTTAAGAAACCAAAGGCAGGAACATCAAGAGGGGTTTTTGGGCTTACCAGTTTCTCTATCAACGACCCTTTTGCTTGACCTGCTAACAACCCCATGTTCTCCTGTTCGTCCAATAAACCAGTGTTAGGAAACTAGGAAACTAACTTTGAGGTAGAAGACTTTGCACCTTCCAGCAATGCTAAAATGTCTCCAACATTACAATCCAAACACACACCTCATTTATTGCCAAATGGAGACCTAGTTGGGAGTTTAACCTTCTCTAAATTTTGCTAAGTGGGCTCTAAGCCCCAGACCAACAAAATGTCTTCCGGTTTCAGCACTAAGTCTACATAATCTTTAGGGCCAACCATTATTTACTAATTGTTAAGGTGAAAAACCGATGTTGTAATCTCTTCAATTGTGAACCCAGAGACAACGCGTGCAACAATGGCTAAGAGTTAAGAAAGATAAATGGAAACTTTGTAGTTGTGAACAAAACTAATGACTGCCCAACTGATCCCGCCGCGAAGGGTAAACCTGAATCTGCTAGTCACATTCCCGAGGTCATTATTGACCTTTCCCAATAGTTTACACTTGTTGTCTAGATTCTGCACAGAGGGTCCATCTGTGCTACAATATCTACCTCCATTCATCCTTCCTGGTGTAAGAAGTGCGAAACCCTAGACACCATCGTTCCTCCTCCACGAGAGCTCCTCTATAATCATGAAACCTTGGCTATAGTATGTACCTATAACACTAGAAAGTCCATATAATTTATTGATAAAAACAATATAGTGTGTTGTTCACATAGTTAACAAAATTCCAAACCGACAGAATGTCTTCTCGTTCTGGCTCAAAGTCTGCATAATCTTTAGAGCTAACCATTGTTTACTGGCTGATAAGGTGAAAAACTGGTGTTGTAATCGCTTCAACTGTGAACCCTCGAAGACAACACGTGCAACAATGGTTGAGAGGTAAGAAAGATAAACGAAAACTTTGCAGTTGTGAACAAAACTAATGACTGCCCAACTGATCCTGCCACGAAGGGTAAACACGAGTCCATTGGTCACATTCCGAGGTCATTATTGACCCTGCCCAATAGTTTACACTTGTTGTCGATACTCTGCACAGAGGGTCCATATGTGCTACAAGATCTACCTCCATTCATCCTTCCCAATGCAAGAAGTGTGAAACCCTAAACACCATCGTTCCTCCTCCATGAGAACTCCTCTATAATCGTGAAACCTTGGCTATAGTATGTACCTATGACACAAAGAAATTCCATATAATTTATTGATAAAAACAATATAGTGTGTTGTTCACATAGTTAACAAAATTCTTAGTAGTGTAATAAGGAAAGGAAATAAAGGAAGTTTGGAGGGGTAGGAAACCACCCATGAGATATTTGGAAATATCCAGGAGCACAACATCTCATACTCACTGACACCAAAAATGATATAACTTTTTTTACGTGCCACATATATTTTTTCTTCTTACATGTGATGAGGATATTAGAGCTTATAATCTTTGGGATATCAATAGGCAAGAACTTATTTAAACCACATATATGATTTTGAGGAACTATTCTTAAGAGAACCAAACAACAAAGCAGGGAAAATATTTTTGGAAATAATTAGCAATTTTAAAATTTATGGTTCTTAGAAAAAGTTGAACCCTACAAGAATAAAGAAAACATGAGGACAACAAAGAATAAACCAAAATTGCATCAGAGAGCCATTAAGGGCTTTAGATTTTTAGAACTAGAGCGTAGTAAAATATGAAGACCTAAAAGAAAATGCAAGGCACGAGTTAGAAAATTTGTGAAAGGGGGACAATCCAAGTGGAGTGTTGGACTCAAGAAGCAACCAATAGTTAATTTTGTCACAATGGTTGTTATTGTAGATACACTAAGTTTTATCTCAAAGGAAAACATTGTTGGAAACCTAAGAGATGCTTCCCCAATATTCATGGAAAGCATCCCTCGTAAACTTATTGTTGTAGATTGGCACACCTCACTTGGGAGAATTTGAACCAGGGCCTATTGACTCGAACATAGCTAAATGCCCAATAACATTGAGAGCAATCGGTTGAGCTAACCCCTTGGTCTAAAATATATTGATTTTCTTAGGTTAAAGAAAAGAACAAGCAAGCTAGAATAATGAAGGTCTTAGTAGAAGCCATCCACATGAATCAACCACAATAGCTAATAGAGATATATAATGTAAAGAAAACAAAAGGTTGTGAATGAGTTTACAAGATAAAGTTTAGATTTGATGCTTTTGTTGAAAAACAAAAAAGGGGTAAAGCTAACCCCTTGAGCTAAAATATATTTTCTTATCTTCAAGGAAGCAATAAACAAGCTAGAATGACAATTAATTTTGAAGGCCAAAGTGGAAGTCATCCACATAAATTAACCATAAGAGCTAGTAGAGATATCTAGAATAAGCAAAACAAAAGGTTGTGGATGCGTTTACAAAATAAAGTTTAGATTTGATGTTTTTATTGACAAATATAAAAACAAAGCTAATAAGAAAGAGTTATGCGGGGAAATAAGTAGTCGATTGCAACAAAACCTTTGTGCAAGTGAAAAGATGAACACTATTAAGCAAGTTTGGCATTGTCAACAAGATTTTGCATTGACGTTCACTAAATGAATGTAAATAGTGTTTTTGAATGATTTTGTTGAAGAAGAAGTATATATGGAACAACCTTGAGGTTTTTCTTTTATAAAAGGTAGATTGAAGGTTTTTCTTTTATAAAAGGCAGAGTGAAGAATGCATTGTATGTACGGGTTGTAGTAGGGGGCAAAAACATGATGCTTTTGCATTGAACAATAATTTTGATGTGAAAATATATGTACAATAAAAAAAAAATGAGATGATACTATGGATTTTATATGTTTTTTATTTGACACACACCCATGAGAAAGTGATTATAGACCACAAGAATAATCTTGATAGACCCTTGAGATGTTTGATTTAGGAATGCTGATTTTCTTGTTGAGATTTTAAAGTCAAAGGCCATAATGAAATTCATTGTTTATTATTAAATTCCCATGTTCTCATTGTGAGTTGGGAGGTTTACATCAGAAATTTATATCATTATTTACTTGTTTATATTGACAATAGTCATGACAACTTAGGGCACACTCTAAAGTACCTTTCTAAAATGCTACAACAAAGGTGCTCACAAGGAGATGAACAACGAAAGGCTATTCATTTACTTATATGTGCCATAAACACAAGGTATGCTCCATTAATACATATGTTAATTGAATGCAAATGTATTATTATTATTATTATTATCCAATTTCAAGGTCATGACCAAGCTAGACACCAAATTGGTGTATGATACCCCTTTTTTTGTGGGACAAGGGACCCACCTCCGCACAACGATTTGATTGCTAAGTCTACGAAGGCATACATACTCTACCCCCCTCTGGTTTTGAACTTGTGACCTCTTAGGAGGAAACACATTCTCTCTCTCTCTCTCTCTCTCTCTCTCTCTATATATATATATATATATATATATATATATATATATATATATATATATATATATATATATATATATATATATATATATTCTTTGTTTTAACCACATATTCAACAATTTTTATTTCAAACTCAACGTCCATCTTTCCTACCAATGCCTCCAAAAAAGGCTCTTATAATCCTTACTTTCATATTAGTTGCATAGAAAGAAATAGTGAAATTGCAAAACAATGGAAGAAATTAGTTACAAACCAACTAAAACCAAAGCAATGCAAATGATTGCATACTTGAAAAATACACAAAGGTATTAGTCATTTTTCACATCGAGAGAGGCGATGCCCCAATTATTACCTCACTTTACATGCTTGTAGTCGCTTGGGATGATGTATAAATGTTTTTTTTGCCTTCTAATGGATACTAGAGGTGCATAATACTAGGAGGAGGACTGTAGAACCAATGGAGACCACAATACCAACACCAATGTTCAATGGATCATTTGTAATGCAAGTCAAGCAAGAATTTGATGTCGTAATGCAAAGCCAAACGTGTCCATGGATAGTAGGCATGATTCAAGATGAATATGCGTAGGTGGGAAAGTGTTTTATCACGAGACAAGAGGAAAAATAAGAGTCGAAACAAACATATAATTGGGAAAAATAATCTAACATAAGTAAGAGTGAGCCTCATTTAATACATGCTTAACCAATATAATTTAATACATAATTAATATGCAAATTATAATGTTTACACCTAATTATATGAATAACTTTCTCATATTGTAACTACTTTTGTGATATAGATTATAAATCACAAGAAATCAACACAAAACCTTCAATGATATTTTTTTAAATTCAAATTTACACATCACACTATTACAACATATTAAATTATAAACCTTTTTTGAATTCAAACTTACCACACACTCACTCTTGCACTGTAGAACCCTCTTCTACCTTATATCTCTCTCTACAAGGTATTGAAAGTAACGATTTATCTTGCAAACTCCGTATCCAAAAAAAATGGAGGGAAAATAGAAAGCCCTTATATAGAGCTCAATGGCGTTTAATATTCTTTTTCTATCATCTTTGATAGAGGGTCTCTCTTCAAAAACGAGAGGTGCGTGTTTCACTAAGAAGAATAGTGAAAGAGTACTCTCCCATCAAAACATAGTGAGAAAAAGAAGGAAAAAAATAAGGGGTTGTTACGCATTCCGCTGCCCTTGTTTGGCTTTCGTTTTGTGAAAGCTTACTTCGCTATTATGGATGGAAAAGAAGGAACCTCCTCATCCTCCCCGTCTCCGCCTCCAAGTAAACGCAGTCGTGGATCCATCGACCGGCAGCATCCTCCCGCTAAGCCCACGGATTTCTCCTCAAAAACTCCTCCTGATGAATATGGTGACGATGATTCTAAAAACAGGCCTCTGCGCACAAGCGATAGATTGAGAGCTCGCCTCCGGAGGCGACATAACCTGCTGCCCCGCATACATCATATGTACTACAAACCCAAGCTGAAGAAGAAAGGAAAGAGCAAACGCCGGGCAGCGGCGTCCCGCATCGCTAAGATGCTGCGGCCCGGGCACAATTCGCGCTCCAATGTAAGTCATTTTTGCATTATTTTCTTATTCCATCTACACTGTATAGATTCAGACCTACTGCAGTCTTAAGGGCATATATTATGCCAGAGTGTCCCTGGCATTGCTCCTGTCTTTGTGTTTTTTTTTTTTTTCACTTACCATTCGCCGCGGGGGGTCGGGGGGCGCTGAGCACATTAAAAGTGAAACCCTATTGAATGGCGTAATACTCCTGTAAAATTCACTAACTAAGGTCTCTGTCGGCATATTGATTTGTTTTAGGGTTTACTCGACTCTCAGCCTGTTCTTAGCCTCCTTGTAAACAATAGGCCATTTCTAAGGGTTTTAATTTACCGTTCATCCACACACACCCCTTCAAGGCGGGGCATTCATATCTGCTAGAACCACGTGACCTGGTGGTGCTCTGGACCTTTGGAGATCGAAAGAGCTGATTACGGATTTGGTGATGTGTTGTGTGGCCCCAATATTTGTTGGTTGGAAGTCCAATGACACGGGGAATGAGGTGCTGCAATGAATTTCGCTGTGTAAATAACCGCGAGATTTGTGTATAATATATTATACACATTGTTACATATTTCAATAGAAGGAACCTGACTAGTTTCATCGAAAATGAATTGCCACCCTTAACATTGATTCTTAAAGTCCATGACTTCAAGTAGCTTCTCTTTGAATTTTAAACTTTCTTGTGCAATTTCTTATAAATCCTCTACGGTGTGCGTTTTCATGTTGCTTCGGCGGCGGTTGATTATAGAGATAGGCACTTATTAACTCTGCATTTTCTATGTTTATGGCTTGATATTGGGCCTTAATGGCCGTATTTGATCCCATTGGTTCCTCCGAGGCACCCTGTTTATGCCTTTTTAACTATCTATTCTTCTGCATATAAAGGTCTTTATCTTTAGTTTTTATTAGTAACCATGCCGTTTGCTAATCGTTGTTTCGTTCACAAGCAATGCATCATCCTTTATGAATTACCTTGCAAGTAACTGCACATATATTCTCCTCCCTTGTATCAAAGTATCTAATAGTAGTTTGGGTTTCTTTCTCCGGCCCAGACAGCTGCAGCTCCACCAACTCAAGTGGAGAACATGAATGAACAGGTTTGGAAAAACATCCAAGTAAAATTTGTTGCTCTCTGACAAAGACACTTTTGAATTGTTCATTACAGTTGAATATGTAGATTCATACCGTATTTTGTATGACAAACTTATAAATCCTTGCAGTCACATACAATCACTTTACGTCGTTCTACTAGGAAAAGGAAAGTTTCTGTCAATCTAGAAGATTATGAGACAGATAATACAGACACAGAGGATGCAGATTTGATGGTGAGTTCCCTTTTTACCTTGTTTCCTGTATTATTTATTGCTTTGTGGCCCATACTTAGGTCCACAAAGACTTACCTTAAATGGCAATATTACTCATTTAAAGTCAGGTGATTGGTGGATGCAGAGACGGACATATCGGACCTCTATTGTCAAAGCTGATAATAATCCTAGTCAAGATGAACAGTCCAGTCCGGTCACGGGAAAGAAAAATAGAGTTAAAACATCTTTGCCACGTCGAGAAGGACTACGGCCCCGCAGGTCAACAAGAGCAACCATGCAGCAGTCTTCTCAGGATTCTGATGATGAAGAGCAAGAATCATCAGAGGAGGATGATAGAGATGAGGGGGAAGGTGGGGATGAGGGAGAGGAAGATGGAGAAGATGAAGAAGGTGAGGAGGGTGAAGAACAAGAAGGGAGAAGGCGGTATGCTCTCCGAAACCGTACTGAAGTGCGACGGTTTTCTCCTGAGAAAGAAGAGAAACAGCGACCACGTTCTCCTCCTCGTAGAATTTTACATCAAGGAATGGGAACAAAGAGTGGGCGTGAAGTGAGACGAGGTGGCTCTCGAGTGCATAAACGTCATCGTGCACAAAGGGTAGATGATTCGGATGATTCCCTCCTTGTAGATGAGATGGATCAGGGTCCAGTTGGATCTTTGATGCGTGGTGGAAATAGAAGCTTTGGTCAACCATGGATTTGTGGTGGGCTGGACATGAGTAGCACAACTGCATGGGGTTTGAATGTGGCAGCTTCTGGGTGGGGCCATCAGGGTGATCCTATTGGTTCTGGAGTCACTGGGGCACAAACTGCAGGTCCTAGTTCCAAAGGAGGAGCTGACATTCAACCTCTGCAGGTTGATGAGACAGTGGGTTTTGACGACATTGGTGGTCTCTCTGACTACATTGATGCACTGAAAGAAATGGTCTTCTTCCCTCTTCTCTATCCTGATTTCTTTGCCAATTACCACATCACCCCTCCAAGGGGTGTTTTATTGTGTGGTCCACCTGGAACAGGGAAAACATTAATTGCGAGGGCTTTGGCATGTGCAGCAGCTAAGGCAGGACAGAAGGTTAACTTCTATATGCGAAAGGGGGCAGATGTACTCAGCAAGTGGGTTGGTGAAGCTGAACGACAATTGAAATTGCTCTTTGAAGAAGCTCAAAGAAATCAACCTTCAATTATTTTTTTTGATGAAATAGATGGCCTTGCTCCAGTACGGTCAAGCAAACAAGAACAGATTCATAATTCTATTGTATCCACACTTCTTGCTCTTATGGATGGTTTGGATTCTCGAGGTCAAGTAGTTCTCATTGGAGCTACTAACAGGATTGATGCCATTGATGGGGCTCTTCGTCGTCCTGGTCGGTTTGATCGTGAGTTTGTGTTTCCTTTACCTGACTGTAAGGCACGATCTGAAATTTTAGAGATACACACAAGAAAGTGGAAGGAACCTCCGTCAGAGGAATTAAGGAAGGAACTTGCAGCAGCTTGTGTGGGGTATTGTGGTGCTGATGTAAAAGCTTTGTGCACAGAGGCTGCTATCAGAGCCTTCCGTCAAAAATACCCCCAAGTATATAGTAGTGATGACCAGTTTGTTATAGACGTGGATTCTGTCAAAGTGGAGAGACATCATTTTTTGGAAGCGATGTCTGCCATTACACCTGCTGCACATAGAGGTGCAATAGTGCATTCCAGACCATTGTCACCTGTAATAGCTCCATGTTTACAAGGTCATCTGGACAAAATTAGAAAGTGTATTTCTGAAATATTCCCCATATTGGCGAAGGGGGATACAAAAGATTCCTTTGATAACAATTCTCGTAATCTTGCGAACTTATTTGGATTTCCCTACTGCTCTTTAATTCCTGTCGTATACAGACCAAGGCTTTTGCTGTGTGGGAAGGAAGGCGCTGGCTTGGTATGGATATAAAATACCTCAACTATGAATTTTCTCACTTGAGCTGTTTAGAATCTCAAGTAAACCTGTAAATTCAATGATCTAATGTTCTTTTTTGTCCTCCGTATGTCAGGATCACATTGGCCCTGCAGTGTTACATGAATTAGAGAGATTCCCTGTGCATTCACTTGGGCTTCCATCACTTATGTCTGATCCAAGTGCCAAGACCCCCGAAGAAGCATTAGTACATATTGTGGGAGAAGCAAGAAGGAATACACCTTCTATATTGTATTTGCCTCAACTTCAACTATGGTGGGAAACTGTGAGTTTATTTTTTCTGCATTAGCTTTCTTTATTTTCTGTATTAATATTTTTTGGTATACATTCTGTAAAAGCCTTATGTTCAGATTGTGAGAGTTTCCATAATATTCAAGTTTCCGATTTTGTCTGATTGCACTTATGAACTTCGCAGGCACATCTTCAGCTAAGAGCTGTTTTATCAACTCTTTTGGAAGAGTTACCCTCAGATCTTCCTGTATTACTTCTTGCAACTTCATCAGTGCCGTTTGGTGACCTAGATGAAGAAGTTGGTTCATTGTTTTCTTGCCGCTATGTGTACGTATTATAGATTTTGTTTTTTGGATAACATTTTTGTCCTCCCCTTGGATTTTTTGATATGGAATTTTTTTATCTGTTGAAAAAAATTTCTTTTGTAGAGTTTTACGAACCTTATCAATCTTTTCTCATTCATTTGTCTGCCTACTCATTATCTAAATTGGATCAGTCATTAGAATTGCTTGACAAAAAAACAGATACATGAACATCATTGGGCCCTGAGTGCATTAAAACTTTTCCCTTGGATTAAGTATATTATGTGAGGATTCGTGTAGTTACCCTCAGATCTTCCTGTATAACTTCTTGCAACTTCATTAGTGCCGTTTGGTGAACTAGATGAAGCAGTTGGTTCATAGTTTTCTCGCCGCTATGGGTATGTATTATAGATTTTGTTTTTTTGGTTAACGATTTTGTCCTCCCCTTGGATTTTTTGATATGGAATTTTATCTGTTGAAAAGAATTTCATTTGTGGAGTTTTATGAACCTTATCAATCTTTTCTCATTCATATGTCTGCCTACTGGTTATCTAAAATGGATTAGTCATTATAATTGTGTGACAAAAAGACAGATACATGAACATCATTGGGCCCTGAGTGCATTAAAACTTTTTCCTTGGATTAAGTATACTGTGTGAGGATTCATGTAGATCCTATTAAATTCTAGAATTATTTGACAAATTTCATGTTCTCTTATGAAAAACTTAAAATGTTATAAGCTCAGCACTTGAGAAACATATTACAGTGAATGATGTCAAAAATCAAGCGAGGGACAATTTCATAGAGTGCTACTAGGGTATTCAGTCTAGTTAATTTTGCAACTAATAGACATATACCTGTGTATAATCTGGGAGACCCCAAGTGCATTAAAGTTTTCTTCTTCTTCTTTTGAATAGGTATATTGTGTTAACATTGAAACCTTTAAAATCTAAGAAAATTTTAGAATTATTTGACAGATCTCATTTCCTTAATTTTTTTTGATAAAATTCTTCCTTTAAATATAAGTATGACATAGGCCTTTTTCAACAAATAAAACAGTGATTTGTATTGCAATTGTCACAAGCTAAATGTAATATTCCCAATTAGCCATGAACTAGTTGGAATATTAAATTTTGTTTTTGCTTCCTTGTTTGATGAATAAGAGGGTATGGAGACCCATAAATCTCCTTAATAGGAATAAAATCACTGCTAATGTGAAAGGAGGACATCTTAGCAGCTTAATTAAGCACCCTTGTGTGTGAAAAGGGGCTGGAGCACATAGACTAGGTCAACTTTGACCAAATCAATAACGCTGTCATGGAGGAGTGGCATTCATTATGGGACAACGCAGTTTTGGAGGGAGATTGCATGCATGGAAGTAGTGCCTTTAATGAGTGGGGCCAAGGGTGAGGAAGCTCACCACTTATATAAGGAAGATGATGACAACCATGGATCATTATGTTTTTATGTTTTGATATTTGGATTTATGGTCTGTTTAGACTTGTTGCTCTCTTCAGTTGTTTAGCTAAGATTGCAGTGCTGTTTAGCACAAGGTGTTCCCGAGCGGGAATCCCACCTCTATCCTTGAGTGACCTCTAAGGAAGAGTATTTGCACTACATTCCACATTCAGGCATCATGCCAAAGCTTTAGTCTTGTGGTACAACACAGTTTCTGTTGAGAGATGTGCTGAGTTGCAGGTTGCATCAGTGGAGAATACATTCGGGTGATTTCTGATTTGTTTTTCAGTGGATGAAGGTTTCCTTCCATTGGGAGGCTAGTGAGGAAGGCCCTTGAGCCTTATTGCAACATTTGGTATCGAGCCACTTTATCATTTGCCCTTATAGCGCAGTTTTTGTCTTGGACTGCGTTATTTTAGGGAGGAGTTGCAGGGGTGATTTCAGTACACCATTTGGGGAGGAGGTTTTCTAGTGAAGGGATCAACCTTTCATCTAGATGATTCATTGGAGGAGGCTACATTCTTTGTCATATCAAATCAACCACATCTTTCCAGTTTTAGTGTTGCAGTGAATCTTCAGCCCTAGGGCTTGGGTTCATATCTTGTATATTGGTGTAATTTTGAAAACCCACTTGGGTTCTTTGTTGGAGGTTGTATAGAGCCTAGACCTTCATCTGTTGTATTTTTTGACGCATATATCAGCCATTCATCTTTTGTATGTTCATTTGCTGTAGCAGTGCACCTATGACTGCGCTGTAGGAGTCTTCTGACATTTTGATATAGTAGCAACACCTCATTCTTGAAGGATTTCTTTATTGGAGGCTTGTTGTATCTTGTTATATACTTTGTGGCCCATTATATTATACATGTTTGCTGCTGTTATGATAAATAAGAAGGCTCCATATTGGTCTCTCACATTTATGCATTGATCTACACTGCTATTTCCATGTTTATGCACTATATTTCTGCTTTTCCCATTTGGGAATATTACACTAAAACATATTCTACTAAAGATGCCTTAGTGTCTACTATCTTATATAGTTCTTGAGCATATGATGTAACAAAATTATGACTTGGGCATATTGTGAAACTACCACAATTCAAAATAACTAATTGGCACAAAACCATATAACCAACAAAGTCTTGCCTTAGGATACAAAATGAAATGTCACACTTTTTTGTGATTATCATAAATGAAGTTCCTAATTAGATGGGGCCTGCATTTGGATAGGAATCATCTTTTTGTCCCTGGGAGTGGGCCCTTTGACCATCATTGGCCTACTCATAATATTGAATAGTAGGCTCCTAGCCATTGTTTCTTTGCATAGATACCTTACCTTCATGGACCCTCTTTGAATCATGAAATTGTTTGGATTAGGCGTACTGTGTGGAAGAATTGACATATGCCCTTTGCTCATAGTGCATGGGTGCTCTCCCCAGTATTCCAACAGTTAACATAGGTGCCTGTCAACATGTCCAACTTGACCTTTTGGACTTGTTGCTTTGAAATACACCCTTCAAACTTTGTAAAAAAAGGAAAACCTTGACAAAATTTGAAGTTAGCAATCAAGTTGAAGCTTAAGGACCAAAGATTTCTAGAAGATGAAATGAATCACTTGATGGTTGGCATTCTAAGGGAACACTATAAAAATAAATGCTTGCTTGATGAAAAAAACCAATGAGAGATGGAAAAAAATGCAACTTGTGTTGAAATGTAGCGAATGAAGGTTTTATGGCTTGTGCCTTAGCCAACAAAGACTTTGAATTGTCTTTCTCTAAGCATGAATGCAAATTCATGAGATAGACTTCAGTATGATGAGTTGATCTTTACTTCACTAGAATGGTCATCAATAGATTGCATGTGTAGTGTTGGAGCTTCAATTCGTTGGAGTCTTCTTTAGTTAGACTACATGATTAGGTGGCAAAGACAAGTTTGGTTAGGATGAGTTAAGACTGCGGAGTTAAATTCAAGTTAGTACGAGTTTTGTCTTCAATGACAAGTGAAGAAAGGACAAGTTAAGTCCTTAATTAACTCAGTTCACAACTAGAGGAAATCAAGGAGCAACTCAAGCTAGATAACTGAGTGCTAGTCAGAGTGTAACTGAGACTTGCTCTAGTTAATTGGCAAAAAGAACTCGTTGAACTAGCGTGAACAACTATTTGAACTTGATTGCTTTGGATGGATTGAAAGTTTATCAAGGCAAGAGAAGGATGAATGCACGAGATTGATGATTCTTTGTTGTTGGTAGTGTGCATTGGTTGAGGAGCTAAGATCAAGAATTTGAGGAGTAAGGCAAAATTGGTTTCAACAATATGCAATTGTGTATGCTGGTCGAGATCAATAGGCAGGACTAAGAACACCTTCTCAAGGTCCAGAGCAGTGATCAAGGCAGGGCCGAGAGCAATTGTGGAGCTAGGAAATTATATTCTCAGAGGCTATTTGCTGGCTGCAGTAGCAACATACTGAATTTGTAAAAGATCTATTTGCTCAAAGAACAATCAAGAAAGAGCCCACCACAACGAATGCAGGTTTTTCCATTTCGGTTTCCTAGGTAAAACACTGGCATGCGTTTTTATCGCAAGTATTTTTTTTGCTGCTTTTTGAATGCTAAGAAACTTTGTATCTTGGTGAAAATTAAACTTGGTTTCAACGTTTATTTGCCTTGATTTTGAATAGATTCATCTAAATAGTTGCAAAGTTTCAAGAAAATTAACAACTTGGAAAGAAGGAACAATAACATAAGGGTGAAGAACGAAGTTTGGTTGTAGATCAGAGGAAGGAGGGAATTCAAACTTGTTCATGGAGCACAAACATTGTCTTTGATTCATTCAACTTGGAAAGTATCACCACTGAGTAAGAATACAAAAAGTCTCTAATGAGTGCATAATTGACCCTTTCAACGTTGGCAATTGATTGTTGAAATTATAGAGACATCATTCTTTTATTTTGCAAAAGTATTTGTGTTGATGAAATGGACGAGCCCTAGGCCTACCCTTCATAGATCATATGGTATAAGAATAGTCGAATTTGTGACCTTGAAGAAGTTTCCTTTGTTAAATGAGCACTTTTATCGAACATTGGGACAGTGACCTTTGTTATAGCAAATTGGAACAAAAACAATGTTCTTTACGTGGAGTTGGGACAAAAAGTCATTCAACTAGATGATTGGCAAGAACAAATTCTCACTTATAGATGATGGGTTAGTTGTACTAGAAGTTGGCGATGAAGGAGGCATTGGCCAAGCTGCAAGTGGTTTTCCAAGAGACCAAAACTGTGTCGGCAGCTTATATAAGCCATCGCAATGATTGAGAGAAACACGGTAAGCTCACCCTTTGATGACCTTTCTTAATTTGTTTTGAAAGAACCCTTTAATGATTTGGAAAGCATATTAGAGGCCATGGGACTATGAACTTCATTGTAGTTGAACACAAGGTCAAGCATGAAGGCTTGGTTTTCATTGGACAAGAGGAAGTGAGTGAATGCACTTCATCTCTTAAAAAAATTTAGTTTAAAGTAAGACCAGTAAGGTAACCTTTGTCAAGGCAAGAGATGGAATAAAGGGCTATTTCAGTTGAATAAAAGATAACAAAAATGGAAGGGGCAGTAAATCATTACTCCAACATGTTTGTAGCAACAACTTGAATGAGGGCAATTGAAGGATGTTATTTTCATTAAAAAATTCCACCCACACCTGGTGACATATTAGGAGCATAAGTAGAAACACGTCTAACCAATGATCTAACCTATGGAAACTCCCATGGAAGGCATCAAGTCAACAAAAATAGATCAAACAATAGAGAAGAGATACGAGATTAATGTGGTAAAACTCTAAGGTGGGGAACATCGATGCAACCAAGGTCTCTTTCCCAATTATAGGAGCTAGAACACACTCAAGTATGTAGTTCATATTAGATTTATATATCTATCAATCATCACACAAGCACATATCAATTGAGCTTCCTTCATCTCTATTATATAGGTTAGAGGGATAGGAGATCATATCCCATGATGAATATGGGATGAACTCACTTTATAAATTAGTGAGTTCATAATGGATCATATGTCCAATATCCTAATAATGGCTCATTATGTATACACTATGCCTTTCCATAATGACAAGCAATAGAATGGTGTTAATTTTAGATAACGATATGTTCTATGCTTAGAGCAATTTACTTCAATCTTTTCTTATTAGCCCAATTTCAATTCCAGATTAGCAATCACATTAACATTGACAGTAAATGCTGATAGAACATAAACAAATAACCAGAAGACAAGCCAAGACAAGAGGACACAATATTTGGTGGATGCCAGGGAAAATCCCCAATATGGGGAAAAACCCTTTGACCAAATCTTCTTATTATTCTTCAAAAGTTCAGTAGGGAGAGAGTACAATATACAAATTTAGTTCAGTCAAACTATAGTCAACAAGATGCCCTAACCAGAAAGTCAACGCTGGTCAAATCAACGATTTGACTACTCCAAAATCAGCTCGGTCAACTTCAGTCAATGCAGCCTCCAAAGACAATCAAGGTCAGCCCAAAATAGTCTTGAAAATACGGTCAAACTTGGTCAACGCACTGGTCAAATCTGTGGTCACACAAAAGTCAAATTGCCTAGAATTCTTGGATTTCATGGCACCAGCTGCGCCCTTGCAAGATTGAAGTTCAACCCAAAAATCGAAGTCAAAATGTGAAGGTTGACTCTTGGTTAATGCTCTGCAGCAGCCCTAGAAAACAGTCCATGATTCCAAGCTTCTCACGAAAGGTTAAGAATTTGACCTTCCCCAGGGACTTAGTGAGAATATCTGCGACCTGCTCATAAGTCCCAATGTGATGGAGCCTTATAGCACTTCGCTGTACCATATTCTGGATAAAGTGGTACCTGATATCAATATGCTTGGAGCGGTCATGGAACACATGATTCTCTGAAAGTTGAATCCCACTTTGGTTGTCGCAATGGATCGCGGTGGTATCGAACAACCATTTTTTGCTTCCTGCTCATCCAAGAGATCGAAGTAGAACCTAGGGTGAAGCAACATCCAGATGTGCTTTTATGATCCACCACACTGCCTGCCCTCTCAGCATCAGTATATCCATGGAGCCTCATATTCTCGACAGTGTATCTCAGTCCATGGTTGATTGTGCCCCGGAGATATCTCAAGAGATTCTTGGCAGCAATCCAATGAATGTGATGAAGCTCGACCATATATTGACTCAACGTGTTCACTGCAAAACATATGTCTAGATGGGATTTCACTAAGAACATCAGGGCCCCCCATGCGTTGATGATACTTGGTAAGATTTCCCAAATCAGGCCTAGCAACACTTCACGCAACTTCTTAAAGTTATGTTCCATCGGAGTAGTCACGAACTTGCAGTCAACCATCCCAAATCTTTCTAGCAACTTCACAAATTTTTTTCCTTGAGAAAGGAAAATTTCACTTGGCTTTTGCCAGACCTCCAAGCATAGGAAGTAGTGCATCAGTCCTAGGTCCTTCATCTCGAATTCAAAAGGCAACTCCCTCTTACATTGATGAATAAGAGGGTTTGCACTTGGCAGGAAGAGATCGTCCACATAGAGAACCAGAATGAGAGGCTCATCATTATCAACCTTGATGTAAAGGTTTTGATCAACTTCACTTCGTGTAACAGATAGCTATCAATCCTCTCATACCAAGCTCTGGGGGCTTGCTTCAGCCCATAGAGGGCTTTCTTCAACCTGCATACATGTGTATCTCGATCTCGAACTTCGAACCCTAAAGGTTGTTCCACATAGACCTCTTGATTGAGCCATGTAAGAAGGCAGTCTTGACATCCATCTGATGCAAACTCCATCCTTGCGATGCAACAAGGGCAATAATTGAATGGATGGTGGTGTAGCAAGCAACAGGTGCAAATATTTCATCATAGTCTATACCTTCCTTCTGCGAGAAGCCTCGGGCAACAAATCTTGCCTTGAAATTTTTAGCACTTCCATCAGCTCCATGCTTGATCTTGTAGAGCCATTTTGAGGTGACAATAGACTTGTCCTTTGGTCTAGGGACCACATCCCAGACATCATTCTTCATGATCGACTCATATTCTTCGTTCATTGCATCCTTCCAAACTTGGTGCTTCATAGCTTCTTCAAACGTTCCAAGCTCAGGTTGGACAATGGTGCTCATGGCTACTAAGTAACATGTTCCTGTTCGGCTTTTTACTTTCACAGAATGTTCCCCTTGGTGCAATATGTCTCTCAGCATCTTCGAGAGTATCTCTAAGCCATGAGGGTTTTCTCTTTGAAGAAGTGGACTCTCTAGGAGGTGGATCAATAGGATCCATCAAACCTTCAACATCGGGCAACTATTCATCCTTCGATTCTTCCTGTTTTCCTACATCATCTTCTTTGTCTTCCATTGAGATGGGAAGATTTCTAACTTTCCCAAGGGCAACATCTTTATCGAAGGTGACATCATGACATATCTCCACTTCCCTTTGACCAGGCACATAGATTCTATATGCCTTTGAGGTTTCACTGTAGCCCACAAATGTTCCCTTCTTTCCAGAAGCATCTAACTTGCTCCTCTTTTCTTTCGGCACATGAAAATATATGGGACTTCCAAAAATTCTAAAATGAGAAACATCTTGTTTCTTACCAATGAAGATTTCTTCAGGAGTTTTAGAGTCCAATGCTTGATGTGGGCATCTATTTTAAACATACACAACAATGTTGGCAGCTTCTCCCCTTAGGAACTTTAGTAGACCTTGGTCATGAAGCATGGCACAAGTAGCTTCCATGATGGTTCTATTCCTTCTTTTGGCAACTCCATTTTGTTCGGGAGTATATGTAGTAGTGGTCTCCCTCTTAATGCCAGCGTCCCTGCAATAGTCATTGAACTCATTTGATTCATATTTGGTCTCGTTATCGGTCCTCAATATTTTGATCTTCTTTCTTGTTTGATTTTCAACCAAGGCCTTGAAGGTGTAGAACCATTTGAACACTTCGTCCTTTTTCTTCAAGAAGTATATCCATATCTTGCAAGAGAAGTCATCTATAAAAGTGACATAATATAAGAATCCTCCCAAGGATGTTACAGGCAACATACCAAATAGATCAGAATGAATCAATTGTAGAATGTCAGCAGTCTTGGTGTCACTTGAGGGGAATGGTCCCTTTGCATGTTTCCCTTCGGCACAAACCTGATGTACACCTTCATGATCATCTTTGAAATCAGGCATATCTATGACCACCTTCCTTGCTTCGGGAAAGGCCTTATAATGAAGGTGAACAAACCTCTGGTGCCATAATTCGGATTGAAGAGAAGTGTTGCATGTCATGGGTCCCAACGGACTTCCTCCAACTTGATAAAGTGTATCAACCCTAAACCAAGAGTGAATGCTTCTTTGAAATTCCTCTTTCAATTGCGTACCTTTCCATCAATGAAAGCCACCTTGAATCCTTTATCTTCCATCGCTGAGATTGACACCAAAATTTTCTTCAAGTCATGTACGTACAACACATCTTACAAATGAAGGACTTGACCTTCATTTAGATGAAGAGTCACAGTCCCTGTCCCTTTTACGAGATAGGTGGCATTGTCTCCAAGCATGATCTCCAAATTAGTTTCCTCAATCAAATGTGAGACTGATTCTTTATATCTTGTGAAGTGCCTTGAGGCACCACGATCAATCAACCAGTTATCCAGGGTATCGAGAGGAGATGCAGCAGAGAGGGCAGATATAAGAATAAATTCGTTTTTCTTGTTATCTACAACATTGGATGCATCATACCTTGAGTTCCTTGACCTTTTGAATGGTTGACCATTTTCATTTCCATTTCGAGTAGAGGAAGCCTTTCTCTTTCCTTTGTTGTTGAACTTGTTGTTCCTTTGATTTCCATTTCCCCTGAAGTTGTTGTTATTGTTGTAGTCATCATCTTGGGGTGAGTCCCTTTTATTGGGATACTCTCTAGCATAGTGGCCAAACCTGTTACAATTGTAACATCTACCCTTCCTTCCTTTGGGTCCCACTCTTCCTTGACCTTGACTTCTTGGACCAACATTATTCTTCTTCTTTGCATGAGCGGAGAAGGCAGTAGGTTCACTTCCATTTCCATTTGAGGTTTTGTCTCTCTCCATCATCCTTGTTTCTTCTTGAGTGCATCTTGTCAATAGTTCATTAAAATCAGGAATTATGTTATTGTTGAGAATAGTGGTATTTAATACATACCATGCCCGGGGAAGACCTCCAAGAGCAGTGAGAGTGAGCTCTCGGTCAACTATGACCTATCCAATAGATAAGAGATCATTTTTGATTTTGGTAATCCTCATAAAGTAGGATTGAATGGACTCTTCTTTGTTCATCTTGATGTCCTTAAGCTTGTTCTTCAAAAAGAGAATTTGATTTGCGTTGCTAGCCCTGAACATGCCAACCAACTTGTCATAATGTGCATGTTCAACTGAGCACATCTAAGCAACCAAGTGCTCGTGAATTGAGTCCCTGATGATCTTCTTCAGTTTGTTTTCCTCTTTCTTGTATTTTGTTTTAGTGGCAACCGGTGCATTTGATGGAGGATCAATAATCTTTCCTTGCACATAGTCCATAACAACTTGTTCCTCTAGAGTCAAGTCCAAGGAAATTTTTCGAGCATGATAATCAGACTTATCATTGAGCTTGTCATCAGATTTGAAGTATGAGGAAGCCATTGACCCTTGTCCTTGTTCAACAGATTTCAGTGATTGCTCTTCTCACTCTTGCTTGGGCTTTGTCTTGACCTGAGCTCTGATACCATGTTAATTTTAGATAACAATGGTATGTTCTATGCTTAGAGCAATTTACTTCAATCTTTTCTTATTAGCCCAATTTCAATTCTAGATTAGTAATCACATTAACATTGACAGTAAATGCTGATAGCACATGAACAAATAACCAAAAGACAAGCCAAGACAAGAGGACATAATATTTGGCGGATGCCAAGGAAAAACCCCAATGTGGGGAATACCCTTTGATCAAATCTTCTTATTATTCTTCAAAAGTTCAGCAGAGAGAGAGAGTACAATATACAAATTTACTTTAGTCAAACAACAATCAACAAGATGCCCTAACTAGAAAGTCAACGCTGGTCAAATGAACGGTTTACTTCTCCAAAATCAGTCTGGTCAACTTCAGTCAATGCGGCCTCCAAAGATAGTCAAAGTCAGCCCAAAACAGTCCTGAAAATACTGTCAAACTTGGTCAACTTTGTGGTCAAATTCTGCGGTCAACCCAAAAGTCAAACTGCGCAAAATTCTCAAATTTTGTGCCACCAGCTACGACCTTGCACGATCAAAGTTCAGTGCAAAAATCGAAGTCAAAATGTGAAGGTTGACCCTTGGTCAATGCTCTGCAGTAGCCCTAGAAAATAGTCTGAAAATCACAACAGGAAACTTTCCTTCCTTTCACACGTGCGAGGAGAGATAGACGCTGTTATAAGGCTGTACGAACCAATTAGAGGGAGAGAGAATGTGTGACGAGATGATGTCCAAATGAGGATTGACTCTCTCCTTTTTATATCCATCAATGAGGGGAGGAGACATCTTTTGGGGCTTGTGAGGTTACATTACAATTCTGGCCGACCTTGACAAATGTACATTAGTGAGAGAATAAATTCATGTTCCAGCTTCTGCTTATCCAAACAAGATGATCTTTAGATCAATCTTGCACCTCTCGGAAAGAGGAATCCAACAAATATATCATCTCCATCATATGAGCAGTGCAAAGTGGAGTTTGGCCCTAGTTGCCAAATTTAACAAATGTGTCCACTAGACAAACACATTCTTACATTTTCATTAATGTTGACTGGAGGGATAAAACACATTTGAAGGGAGATCACATTATAATTAACATCCCCCCCCGTGATATCAACTTCTTGCATCCCTAATAATTTGCAAAGATGAAGAAACTTCGCCTTTGTCATCGACATGATTAAGATATTGATAGTGTTGTGTTGTTTAGTGGGATAATACTTCAATTTAATGTTAAATTTTTGAACCCAACATCTGACAATATATTAACCTAGCAAACTATCTCAGATGTATTGAATAAAAACACAAATTGGTTTTCAATGTAAATAAAAGATATTCAGTGGAAGCACAACCAATCTCAATCACACATTACACAAAGTTACTAACAAATTCTACCCAATCAACAATTCTTCATTAATAATGATTATAACCCACTTGGGCTCCATTACTGGGAAAATGACCTAGACCAAGGAAAATAGATATAGCAAATATGGATGTGATCCAGTTGATGAAGCCGTAGTCTTGGTTGATCTGGATCTCCTTATAACACCTTAGCACCTTCTTTGAACTCGATACACTTTAGTGGAAGTACTCCTTCACCCAACCACTGAGATGCCTCTCTCAATTTCTTGTGCTCACTAGATGTTGTGTGTCTTCTCCTTTGGCCTAGCCCTTCTTTTATAAAGCTTGAGCTATGACCGAATCCCTAACCCTAATCTCCAAAGTGATTGATGATTGAGATTAAATCTCACCTCACTGGAGATTGATGGTTGAGATTCATCTAATTCACTAATGCAAAAACCTTTGCATTTCATTAGGTTAACTTACTTTATCTTATTAAAAGAAGCTTCTTTAATGACTAAAGTAATTTCCAAGGTGTATTAGGTGATTTTTGCGCACCCAAACACTTAACTCTATGTTGAAGTACTTGTTGGAGCTACAATCATTAATACTCCCTCTTAGTGAGGGAGGTACTTCTACTACTTGGAATTGGCTCTACCTTTGATCCTAGAACATTGTTTCACACCTTAACCATTACCATGGCTACTCCCACTTGGTTTGGAATATTCTTCAAAGGCTTGCTCTCTTTGAACTTGCTCCTTGAAACCTCTTGCTCTTGAACATCTTACAAAGTCATCTTATACCATGAGACCTTCTTGATAGACTTGGAAGGATTTGTTGATTGTTCCTCCCCACCTGAACTTGTAGGCTAACTCTCTCTACTTTGTTCAACCATCAGAGCTTCCCGCTTTTTGTTCTCTGCCATCGTTTTGCTGCGTACCATTTCTTGAATAGGTTGGCCCTGGAGCTTGTACAAGTATCCCTCTCTAAGTCCAATGACGTGGCCATCTTCAAATCTCGATCCCATGAGATGATTAGTGCCTGTCCATCTTGGAATGCTACTACAAAACCCTTATTCTCTATCATAGAGACCAAAATAAACATCTCTTGAGTTCTTGCACCCATAACATGCCCTTTACTTTCAACACACATTTTGGCTCAGGCTGGAATAACACTTTCCCAACTCCCTTCACAACAATGTTTGGTATTAATACCAACTCCACATGCATCTCTGAGTTCCACTCTGTTAAGTTGTCTTATAGCTCTCGTGCTCCTATCGTATGACGCGTGGCTCCACTATCTAATAGCCATGCACCAATCAATGACTGCTATGTCCACAAAATATTTGTACCAAGCAGATCCACCCAAAGGGATCACTTCTTGCCGGCTAACAACAGAGCTTGACCCTGAGAGTGTAGAGAATTAAACTCGTGGCCTCTTAATAGCATAGTTGCTTTAACAACGAGTACTTGACCAATTGAGGTAACCTTTGGAGCTGTAAGACTCACAACTTGCCAGCATTATTCAACGATTAATCAAGGTTAGTACCTATGTAAAAGACAAGGCGTAATGAAGCAGACTAAGGCAAAGGCAAATGAAACATGAATTTAAAGAAAAAGAAAGAAAAAAAGGGAAAGTAAAAGAGAGAAAAGACTAAGGAATGGGAAATAGAAGGTCAAGCATGTTGGCCTTACCATTGCCCCAACTCTCCCTATTTCCTTTTGTACTTTCTTTCTCAAAGGGCTATTATTTTTGGCCAGGAGGAGAGAATGCAAAGGAGAGCAGTTGTGTGAATTGTTGAATGGCCGTAGAGCCAAGAACTACATTGTGCCAAGGGTTGCTGAAAGAAGAGCACTGAGAAGATAAAGATAACTATATTAATGTCCAACAAATGACCACAAAAGTAGATCAATGGGATTGCCGAGTACGATGATGTTGATACATGCAAAAGTACCATCAAGTCTCTGTTATAACGAACAAAAACAATAAAGTGGAAACATAATACAAATATGCAAAAATGTGGAAAACCCTTGACTAGGTCGATGGCCCTTGGAATGTGGTTGTTATAATTTTTTCTTTTAATTTCTATTTTTTCTTTTGATTTCTAGCCAGTCATGGTGCACTAAGATTGTTGAGTAATTTTTCATGCCTTCTCACAACAATCCAACTCTCCTTGATCCTGTACACTCCTTAAACAGTCTGTGTGCATAACTTCTGGGTGGTATATGTTGTAGCCTAATTTGACTCAGCCAAAAGTTAAGAGAGGTTCTGAGTAATTCAAGGTTATTGAGGAGCAATTGTTAAAATTTCAAGAAGACCTGCAATATGCTCAAAAGGATAACCACAAACACAACGAGGATTCGTCATCACATGTGCACCAGAACCAAAATCAAGGAAGCAACAACATTGGAGGTGTAATCTAAGCCAGAGGAGCAGCAAAGAGAAAAGCGTGCAAGAGGGGTCAAGTTGGGCTCATTCACGTGTAGAACAGTTCAAGATCCGGACCGATGGGCACGTTCAGAACATTACATACAGGTCAAGGCCGAGTCAGGCGTATTCGCAAGCTCAGGAGGGTTACACCGTGGAGAAACTAATTAATTTCCTGAAGGTAGCAAAAAGGCAAAGGTAGCAAAAGAGCAAAGGCAAAGTCGTGAACGGTAAGCGGGTGAAGTTGTGAACAGTAAGCGGGGCAAGTCGTGAACGTGGGCAAAGTCGTGAACGGTTCAAGTGTTCTACGAACAACCAGAAAGAAACGAACAGGCACAACCAAAGAAGCAAAGTCAGCAAACCGGAGTAAAGATACAGCGAGGACCGTTGGATCTGGGCATAGATCATCGCAAACCCAACTGTATTTCGCGTATCGGCGAGTTTTACATTTATATGATAAGAAATCGCAAATTAAATTGTTTAAGTTGCGATGCAATAAGTCATAGAAACTGCGAAATGCGAGCGATGACGTGGGAAGATGACGCGACAATGACGTGGCAAGTTGACATGGTAGATGACGTGGCTCTGACCCCACAAATTGCAGGGAATTTAAGGTGACGTGGCGATGAGATGGCAGGGTGATGTGGCACGATGACGTGGACCTGGCCCGCATACCGCACATCGCAGATCGCATTGGATAAGTTTATTGTTAAACGTTAAAAGTTGCGGGTTGCGACGGGGAGCTCGCTGTGATTTGCAAAATCGCAAAATTGCAAGTATTGCGAAATTGCTATAATCTAAAACTTGTGAAGTGCGATAAAGAGGAGCAAACGCAATGGAGCTTCAAAGCTAAAGTCTAGAGAATTTAAAGTTCGACATGGGACCCATCTGCATACCGCACATCGTAATCGACGATTCTTACATTTACATGTGAAGACATCACAAGTTATTTGTTTTGCAATGCGATAAGAAGTTCGGTTTGTGATGCGATGCGATCGCATATTGCATATGTTAAAGGGAAACTTGTTAGCGCTAAGAACTAAATCTTGCGACATGCGACAAGAGCCCGGATGCGATGTAGCCCAGAATCAAATCACAAAGGATTTCAAATCCGGATGTAAAGCCTTTCTAGTGTTAAATCGCATTGGAGGAAGAAAGGATGCTTATAACGTAAAGCCGATGAAACACCTTGATAACAAAAGAAGGTCTGAACGCGGGGAGAGAGTCTTGGGTAAGTGACTCGACGTAGAGCAAAGGAGAAGAGAAGACTGAACACAACATGCACGTGCAGAAGAGGCAGAGTCGGGTAGCAGGTGACATGATGACAACGTTTGAACGCAAAAGCACGGGCAGAGTCAGGTGTAGATGCATTTATGCATACTATTAGGACATCATAGGCGAAACAGAAAGAGACACATCAACAACAAATCAGACTCAACAAAAGGATTATATTCCAAGTGTATTTTGTTTTCTTTGTTAAGATCGAAGCTACAATGATGTCCTTGATTGCAATGTAATAAGTAGTTTAACAGTTTAGGCAATTTAGGAGTTTCAAGAAGCTCGAGCAGTTACAAACTGTTGTTGTTTGTATGGAAGGAAGAGAGAAAGAGGGAAGGAGGGTTTCGAGTTTTGGACCTCTGGATTACTGTTAATTTGGTACTGAATTTCCGAGAAATTAATGAAAGGTTATCAAGTTTCCTGCACCTGTTGATGTTGATATGTCTTTCCAGTGTCGCTCTGTGTTCATTCCTCTTTGAATGAAGTGAAGTAATGTAGCATTTGGTCTCTTAATTACATCTGTGAGTAAGAGTTAAATCACCTTAATTTGCGCTCCTTCACTTCATCTCTTCTTTTTTCGCAAACTCCTGATGGAACTTCAAAGTAATAGATTCCGTGTTTACAACATATTATTTTGAGTTTCCTCTCTCTCCATGATTTTCTCTGAAACTTAAAAGTGGTAGATTCTGTGTATTCAACATATCATTTTGAGTTTCTCTTACGGTTCTTCTTTTCATTTCATTCAAGTATCAACAGTTTATGGCATTGTGAAGGCTTTCATTATATCAGATTATTGAGGGAATTAAGTAATTAGATTCCAAAGGTGTTGGACAGAGGCCATTTGATATCGTAATTGTGACATACATTTATAAAATGTCTTAAGCACTGATTCCTTACCACAACAAAGGGATTGTTTCTTGAGATACAACAATATACAACCTTGGATGGGCTGTGCCTTGTAATAGTTTGTCTTAACTGAGTGTTGGAGCTATACAATTCTAAATTGGTTCCTTTTGTATTAATGCATACGTTTTCAAATGCTACACTGTAGTGGTTGGCAAGAGAAGTGTGTGTTGTGGACATTCACTTGAGGATGTTTGCCTGAAGAATTGCTGAAGAGACATAATATTACCCTCAATGGCATCATCCATCTTTGTTCCAAAATAAAAGAACACCAGAACCAATTATCTGATCAATGCAGATGTGTGCTTGAAGCTTTGGAAATTTCGTTGCTTCCTATGGCAAAATATTGAACATAGTCTCTTGGTTTTGTGGGAAATAACTCACTTTTCACTGTGATGTTGGAAAGAACTCAATTTATATTCAAGTGCTTCAAGCATAGGTTTGGACAAGTGACAAATCATTCTATTGATTTAATTCATGAAGTAGTTGTCATCTCAATGGAATGCACGACTGGTCTATAAGCGGTTTTAGGGAAACCTACTGAAGAATAGAGCCATCAGTGTTCACTTAAAGATCCTCTTTTTCCCATTCAAACATAAGTAATTAAAAAAATGAATTACTATGGTTGATGTCCATAAATGTTTCATATCACATTTCCAAAATTTGACTGAAAGGATTGGAAGAGACCTTGGATGGGATCCACGTAGAATCGTCTTGTGATTGGTGAAAGTTACAAATGATTAGTGCTATTAGATAAAACTTTTTGGAACCAACCTGCACTTGTAGCCATTCTGAGAACAAACACCTAAATTGGAACAAAGAAACCAAATCAGAGTCATGTTAGCTGGTTGTTATTGGCATTATCAATTGGTTGTTTGTGCACAAGTAAAAAGCTGTTGGATTCACACCATTACTTCGAAGACTCATGAAGAGCCCCAATAGACTGAATTGAGAATACATAACAGAGGATGCAAAGAATAAATTGTTTATTCTGCAATAAGCTAATAAACCAAGCCTGCCATTTAGTTTAACCATCTACCTTGAATTTTTGGTTGTTGTGTATGCACGCTATACTGAGGACATAGATCTCTATATAAAACTTAAAACAGAGGTTAGATTTTAATTTCCATGGAGGATCTTTGTTGGTGAAGCGAGTGGGCTCTTTATACAAGTCCCTTGTTTACCAATGAGCTTACCCTTAGGAGTCTTTTCATAGATATTTTTTTTTTCAAAAGCTTCTATTGATGCAAGTGCTTTAAAAAGTATTGTTTGTTGGCCTGTTATCCAAAGCCAATAGAGTGCTCCTCCCTATTGAGCATCCTTGGCATGGCGAGCTTCACCAACTTGAAGGTGTTGAAGCTTGGTGGCGTTGGCTTGTATGATTTCATAAAAAGCATCGATTTATAGTCACTAACTAACATAGTTGTGCTAATACTTGATGTTCGTCACTTTCATAGGATCAAGGCAATATGCTTGTCCATAGCCCCGAAAAAGAAGCAGTGTAAGTAATGGCATCTTCATCCCAAAACAAGTATGTCATCTTTGTCCCTTGGCTTGGGTGCATTCCAAACCCTTATGATGTGATTCAGATAACACTAATGTTCAAAATCAGAAACATTAGGGATAATGCAGGGCTTTTGCAGATGTATATTGTCTAGAATCTAGATAACATGGCTTGATTGAGCCTTTTGATAACTCTTTGTCATGCTTCCAAAAGTTCGATTAGGTGAGCCACAACTCTATTGTATTTTCTTTCCATTTTATTGAGGTCATACAACCCATGCTTGACTTTGGGTTATTCTATCACCATAATTATCATAATGTGCAACACTCATCCTTTATGCTTATGGGCATCTACCACGTGGAAGTCCCCACAAACCATTGAATGGGTCTTAGCGTACTCTTAGGGAGTTCATCAACCATCCATCTCTGGAAAGCTTTTCTCTCATTTGCATTGTTGAAAGAACATGTAGATATGAGCCAACATGTAAATGTCCATATTGCAATGTTTCCTATTAATTAATTGCCCAAGAGGAGATGAAGTAGCCTATCCATCCTCATAGGCCATAGTCAATGACAAAGGGAAAAACCCATTATCTAATGTTTTTGGGGAAACATTAGGTAAATCGGGGAAATTGGGGCAAACTTGTGGAGGAAGCTAGAATCGGGGCTAAGTGAAGGAAAAATTGTAAACACTCATATTAAAATAAGGTGAGGAGACCCCATAAGGAATCTATTAACAAGAGAGGAGAAATCATTTCCTTGTCATTGTGGATTGGATATTTCTGTTTTGTGAGCTGAGGCTTTGAGGGTTTCAAGACCCCTTTTTTCTTTTGCTTGGTTTTGGTGGTGATGATCCCACCCTAGCCAGTCCCTGTAGAAATTTATAGTTTCCCACCCCGGTTTTCAGTTTTTCACCTTATTACTCCAAAATAGTTAAATGCCCTTTCCCATATCCATACATTTAACAAACTGGAAAATAATTTTGCTGAAAACACAAATTTTGGAAATTTTTCAGAATGCTGGAAAATGCAGAAATAAAAATCAGCAAGCATAAAAACAGTCATTCACACATTTTGACACAGATATTTTTGGTCAACATGACCCTGGAAAAACCCCCTACAACTCTTGGGGAAAACCAGTCTGGAAGCTTCTCTTTTATTTCTGAATAATGCTTTTTACGGTGACATTAATACACAAAAAATTACCTTAAACACAAAAATCACTTATCTTGACTTCATGCCACCCTCCACCTTGAAAAACGTGCCAAACAGCAAACAGACATTTTTCAGAGAAATTACAGCATTAAATGCTGTCTTAGCTGCCTCGAAAAGCGTGCCAGGAATGACCGTACGGACTGTACGGATGGGACAGTAGCCCCCTTTCTCGATTTTCGTGCCCAGAAAAATCTGCCTTGAAAACCGTGCTCCTTGATGCTGTTTCAGCTCTCGAAAATAGTGCTGCCCCTCTCTCGAAAACCGTGCAAATGCTGTACGGACTTTTTGCCTTGGTTAATGTGCCAATGAAACTTTGCTGTACGGATTTTTCAGCCTTGGGAAGTGTGCCCTCTTGCTGTACGGACTTGTTGTGCTGCCTTTGCTGCTCTCCCTCTGCTCAGAAATTACTCTTCAGCTCCCTCTCCTCCTCTCTCAATTTGCTCATGAAAGAATGAATGATCTTTTCCTCCTTTTCCTCCTTTAACCTAACCCTAAGTGACTTTTGCGGAATCCCTAAATCCAATGGCTGAGATAGATTGAGATCTAGGGCTGAGATTAAATGCTCATTTAAATCTCACTTTCTATTTTTTATTTCACCCCACTTTAATAAAGACCCACTTAGTCATTTATTTCCAAAGTCACTTTTCCTTTCTAATTTTACATTGACTTTATTAAAGTCACTTTAAAATTAGACTTTAGTAACTTTATCACTTAAAGTCACTTTTAAATTAGATTTGACTTTATAACTTTATAAAGTCACTTTAGTAACTTTATCACTTAAAGTCACTTTAAATTAGATTTGACTTTATAAAAATTATAAAGTCACTTTAGGAGAAAAATTAAATTCTTTTGGACACTTTTCCCTAGGCCAAAGATCAAAGCCTTAGGGAACCACCTGTCTTTCGGTAACCAAATTTCAACACTCCCTCTTACCGAGGAAGGTGTTCCTCACCACACCCATCTTGTCTCTGAAGTAGACATGCTTGCCCCGTGGTAAGGCTTTGGTAAGAATATCCGCAACCTGCTCATCAGTGGGAATATACTCAAGCTTCACAGCTCCCTTCTGAACATAGTCTCTGATGAAATGATATTTGATCCCGATATGCTTTGACCTGTCATGAAATACTGGATTCTTCGTGAGTTTAATGCAACTCTGATTATCACAGTAAATCACTGAAGGTCTCAACGGCTGACCAAATAAGCCAAACAACATCTTGCGAAGCCAGATGGCCTCACAACTAGCTAGACCGGCTGCCATATACTCTGCTTCCGCTGAACTCAATGCTACTGACTGCTGCTTCCGGCTGAACCATGACACCACTGCCGAACCCAACCCAAAACAGCACCCTGAAGTGCTCTTCCTATCATAAGCACAACCTGCCCAATCAGAATCAGTGTAACCTGCCAATCTCACTCCATCCCCCTGCCTGTAGTCCAGACCATAATCCACTGTCCCCTGCAAGTATCGCAAAATGTGTTTTGCAGCCACCCAGTGAACCTTCCTAGGCTCACACATAACCTGACTCATCGTGTTGACTGCAAAACAGATATCTGGTCTAGTGTTGACCAAATACATCAAGGAACCAATCAGCTGCCTGTACAATGTGGGATCCACCAACTCAGAATCCGAAGCATGAAGCTTCTTCCAGTTGGTGATCATCGGTGTCGACATGGGTCTACAATCCTCCATGTGGAATCTGCCAAGGATGTCCACAATATACTTCCCCTGTCCCAGGAAGAAATGCCCCTCCTCCTGCCACACCTCCAAACCTAAAAAGTAATGCATCAAGCCGATGTCCTTCATCTCAAACTTCGCCGCAAGATCTCTCTTGCAGTGCTCTATGAGTCTCTCTGCACCTGTAATGACTAAGTCATCCACATACAACACCAGAATGAGAGGCTCCTCACCTATCACAATATAGTAAAGGTTTGGATCTGCCTCACTCTTTGTGAAACCCATCTTCTGCAAGTAAGTATCTATCCTGGAGTACCAAGCTCTGGGAGCTTGCTTCAGGCCATAAAGGGCCTTCTTCAGTCTGCACACATGGGACTCCTTCCCATGAACCTCAAAGCCCTGTGGCTGCTCAATGTACACCTCCTCCTGTATGAAGCCATTGAGAAATGCGGTCTTCACATCCATCTAGTGGATCTTCCAACCCATCTCTGCTGCTATCGATATAATGGAGCGGATCGAAGTATATCGAGCCATGGGAGCGAAGGTCTCCTCATAATCAACTCCCTCTACCTGGGAGAACCCTCTAGCCACAAACCTCGCTTTGAATTTCTCAATGCTGCCATCTGCAGCATGCTCTACCCTGTAAAGCCATCTGGAAGTAACCACGGATTTGCCCTCAGCCTCGGCACCACCTACCAAACATCATTCTTCATGATAGAAGAATACTCCTCCTGCATGGCCTCTCTCCAGACCTGCTGGCTAGCTGCCTCCTCATAGCTAGAAGGCTCAGAGTCAAGGATGCTGGTAGCCATTGCCATATAGCTACAAAACTCTCATGGTCTCGTTTCTCGACCGGCCTCTGGGCTCAAAGAATGGGATAGCGAGCTGCCTCATAAACCAGCCTATTTCTCCCAAGAGACATTGACTTCCTCTCCTGCCGGAGAATAAACTCTCCCCCGCCACATCGAGCTCCGAACTCGATCGTCTGTCGCTGTCTCTCCGCCGCACCCGAACTTCAGATGCCGAGGTACCGTGTGAATCGTCCATCGTTGGACTCCTGTTGAATCGTCGTGGATCGTTTCGAAGGTGGTTATTTGGCTAGCACCAATTTCTCCACTCCCAAGGATCCACCTCCCACCGATCGACTCCGACATCGTCATAGATGTACCTCCGCATCCTCTTGATCCCTGCCACCGGATCCCCGTGATCGACTCAATTGTCGCCGAGGGTCCGTCGATCCAGATACTCTAACTTCCGTGGCCTCCTGAAAGCCCTGTCCTCCTCGAATTTCACATCCTGCCTGACAACAACTCTCCTCTGTGCAGGAATATAAATTTGAAAGGCTTTCGAGGTCTCACCGTAGCCCACAAAGATACCCTTCTCTGCGGTGGGCTCTAGTTTGGTCCTCTTCTCCTTGGGTATGTAGGAGTATGTGATGCACCCAAAGATACGAAGATGACCAATATCGGGCTTCTTCCCAGAAAAAGCCTCCTCCGGAGTCATGTGCCCCAAGGCACGATGCGGACTCCTGTTCTGCAAGTAAACAGCTGTGTTGCAGGCCTCTGCCCACAAAAACAATGGCAACCCCTGATCATGCAACATGGCTTTGGCAGCCCCTCCGATGGATCTGTTCTTCCTCTCAGCAACCCCGTTCTGCTGGGGGTTGTAAGGAACAGTGAGCTCCCTCCTAATGCCTGCCTCCGCACAATAGTCAACAAACTCTCCAAGAGTGTACTCTCCTCCATTGTCCGACCTCAGGGACTTGATCTTCCGACCTGTCTGTGTCTCCACATAGTACTCATACCCACTCAAGGAAACACGAGACATCCGACCGCTCACATCGGAATGAATCAAATCAAGTATCCCAGTCGCTCTGCTGTCACTGCTGGGAAAAGGGGATTTGGCAAACTTGCCCATCGCACATCCTCTGCAAGTATCAAAGTGATCAGTACTAAAATCTGGCACACCTGTAGTGATCTCCCACAAAGTCCTCAAGGCTCCATGATACATGTGCCCCATCCTGCGGTGCCAAATCTCACACAACTCAGAACTGCTAGCTCTGCTGTCGGTACTACTGCTCAATGCCAAAAGGGGTTGGAATGCAAACTTGTACACCTTTGCATGGCGTACACCTATCACTCTAGCTGAATCAGCTGGAGTGCCCCTGGGATACATCAACACCTGTCCTCCCCTGAACAGTACCTCATATCCTCTATCCTCCAAAAGCTGAGACGGATATGAGGTTCTTCCTCATCCCTCGCACATAAAGAACATCTGACACCTTCAAGGGAGGTTTGGACTCCCTCTGAAATGTCAGTGTTCCCACACCGACTGCTCTAACAACTCTGTCATCACCGAGTACTACCTTTACATCAGTGCCACTCTCTGAAAGCTCTGAGAAGTACTCACAGACTCCTGTCATGTGACGTGAAGCCCCACTGTCCACATACCAGATACCCGAAGATGCTCCGCTAATCGAGGGAAATGCATGCTCCCTCTGAACCTCTATGGCAGATAATCTCGCACTAGAGGACTCACACGCAATGAACCCAAACTCCCGGTCAAAACGATCTGCAAAGTCCTCAACCTCTGCTGAAGCTGCCATGCTCTGGTTCTTCCCCTTCTTCTTCTTCTTCTCCGGACACACAACTACATAGTGTCCCATCTTCTGACAATTCCAACACTTCACCTTGGAATAGTCCTTCTGTGTGTTACCCTATTTACCTTTACCTTTACCTTTGCCCCCACCATTACTTGTGGAAGCCTGTTTCTTCCCTTTGCCTTTCTTGCCTCCTGCCAACAGTGCTACATCCTCATCCTGCTCAACTGGCTTGGCTGCCCCAAGCTGACCTTTCCTGATCTCTGTCTGAATGCAATCATCCCAAAACCTCTCCCATGTGGGAAGGGTCTCACGTGCACAAACCCCATCAACAAAGTTCATCCATGAACGGGGGAGGCCATTCACTGCAATCCGCACCAACTCAGTGGGTGGAATGGCCTCTCCAATCGCTGCCAACTCATCTCTCACATTAGTAATCTTTGTGAGATATCCAGCTGCACTATCATTGCCCATCTTAATGGTCTTCAGCTTCTCCTTCAGGACCATTTTCCGATTCTCATTGTTACTCTGGTAAAGATTGGACAATGCTGTCCACATCTCATGAGCATTTCTCTTCCCTCTCACATGAGGAATGCAATGGTCTTTGATTCCGTCTAGAATCAATCTCTTACTCTTGTTGTTCTTTTTATTATATGCCGCCAACTGAGTAGCATCAGTAGGCACATTTACAGGGTTTTGTGTAGTATGCACCATAATGTCCCAGACTTCTGCCTCCTCAAAGATACTCTGCATTCTCTACTTCCAAATGTTGTAATTGGAATGCCCATCCAACCTATCCTCCACCCTCAATCCCAAAGACATCCTGCTGTCCTAAAACTGAAAAAATAGCACTGCTGTAGTAAAGATAAAACCGCTGTTTGTGAAAAATCAGCTTGCTGGAATTTTCTGAGTGAAAAATCAGCAGGCTGTAATTTTCCTCCTTGCTGTCCCAAACTGTTCTTCAGCACTTAAGCTCCAATACCATGTAGAAATTTATAGTTTCCCACCCCGGTTTTCAGTTTTTCACCTTATTACTCCAAAATAGTTAAATGCCCTTTCCCATATCCATACATTTAACAAACTGGAAAATAACTTTTGCTGAAAACACAAATTTTGGAAAAATTACAGAATGCTGGAAAATGCAGAAATAAATATCAGCAGTAACAAACAGCCATTCAATACATCATAACACAGTAATTTTTGGTCAAGGTGACCTTGGAAAAACCCCCTACAACTCTTGGGGAAAACCAGTCTGGAAGCTTCTCTTTTATTTCTGAAAAATGCTTTTACAGTGAGCAGTAATACACAGAAAATTACAGCAAACACAAAAATCACTTATCTCGACTTTCGTGCCACCCACCACCTTGAAAACCGTGCCAAACAGCTAGCAGAAATTTTTCAGAGAAATTACAGCATTAAATGCTGCCTTTACTGCCTCGAAAATCGTGCCAGGAATGACCGTACAGACTGTACGGATTCCGTACAGTCAGGACAGCAGCCTCTTTTCTCGATTTTCGTGCCCAGAAAATCTGTCTAGAAAACCATGCTCCTTGCTGCTGCTCCAGCACCTCGAAAACAGTGCTGTCCCTCTCTCGAAAACCGTGCAAACTGCTGTACAGACTTTCTGCCTTGGTTAATGTGCCAATGAAACTCTGTTGTACAGATTTTCAGCCTTGGGAAGTGTGCCCTCTTGCTGTACGGACTTGCTATGCTGCCTTTGCTGCTCTGCTCAGAAATCACTCTTCAGCTCCCTCTCCTCCTCTCTCAATCTGCTCATGAAAGAATGAATGACCTTTTCCTCCTTTTCCTCCTTTTCCTCCTTTAACCTAACCCTAAGTGACTTTTGGGGAATCCCTAAATCCAATGGCCGAGATAGATTGAGATCTAGGGCTGAGATTAAATGTTCATTTAAATCTCACTTTCTATTTTTTAATTCACCCCACTTTAATAAAGACCCACTTAGTCATTTATTTCCAAAGTCACTTTTTCCTTTTTAATTTTACATTGACTTTATTAAAGTCACTTTAAAATTAGACTTTAGCAACTTTATCACTTAAAGTCACTTTTAAATTAGATTTGACTTTATAACTTTATAAAGTCACTTTAGAAACTTTATCACTTAAAGTCACTTTAAAATTAGATTTGACTTTATAAAAATTATAAAGTCACTTTAGGAGAAAAATTAAATTCTTTTGGACACTTTTCCCTAGGCCAAAGATCAAAGCCTTAGGGAACCACCTGTCCTCCGGTACCAAATTTCAACAGTCCCCTCCTTTCTCTCATCTATTTGATGCAATTGTTTTGAGGAACTTTCATTTGTTTTTTGGCATTCTGGGAGAGATATTCGTTTGGTTTTTGGTTTGAAAGGCATTTTGTGGTTGTTAGAAGCTATTTAGTGGTAGCAGAGGTTTGGTCAGGAACAACTAGAGCCAACTTGCAATACAACCTTAATCTAAAGCTTGTGGTTGATTCTTGAAGGTAATTACCTGAGTAGCGGACTATTTGTGGAACAAATTTGGGAAACGACACCTTTTGAGGCCTTGATTAAGGGAGAGGCCTCCTTGCAAGTGTTTTTTTTGGTGGTAATTCAAAAGTGTTTAAGGCAGTGGTATTCCTGAGGGAGCAACGACCGACTTGGAGGATATTTTCGCGAAGAAGTGAAGTACTAGTCGACAGTGGAGCCCTACTTGTAGTAACTGTACATCTCTGTGACAACATAACCCACTAGGGCAACATAAACCTTCCTGAGGAAGCAACTAACCCAAATACCTATTCTCTATAGCAATGAGGCAATAAAAGGGTAGCGAAATAGTTAAGGAGTTATTATAGTACCTTTGAGGTTCTTACAGTGGTCCCAGGATGTCCTTGGTTGCACAAGCACCTCTTGGCCTTGAGTTGGTAGCAAAGAAGTTGTAGCAGGCAACAAGGTAGCATCAAACAAACCACATGATCATAATCGACTAACAGGTCGGAGCAGTGGTATATGGCAGTAGGGACTACTTTGTACAATAGTATTAGATAAAGAATTTAAGCTACATGGTACATTGGACTTGTAATTTGATTCATTTGTATTAACTATTGGTGGAATAAAATACTTGTGCTTTCACTACTATCATTGTTACGAATACTAAGCAACCATGTCTACTGGTGTAATAGCCCTAGGAGTCTCTTCTAAATTGAAAGTGATGTGAACTATTGATGTATTGTGCAACCTATTGCTTGAATATTATCTTTGTTGTAATACTTTGAAAATCAACATAATTTGTCTTGTGATCTTGTAACCAACCATAAGGGAAAAAATTCCCTAGGGAAATTACGCATATTCTACATGATCTAAACCAAAATTTTTGAGGGATTAAGGCTACCTCTCTTGCTCGATATCTACCTAAAGTCCCAATTATCTTCTTCTTTTAGGTAGATCTTCTTTTTGCTTTTGATAGAGTATTAATAGGAGTGTTTGCACTCTATAACCATGCAAATATGTGTTGACAAACCTGCATGAAACTTTTAGACAATCAACCCTATCACAGTCGAAAGTCTCTTCATTTAGAATGGTGTTTTCCAATCTTTGGGGGGTGTCCCTAGATGATGTATGCTATCATCGACCTAATATTCCTATGTAAAACTTCAATTTGATTACCATTAAACAAAGCTTCACTTTTGACTTGCCAATAAGCAACCAAAAGTGGAGTAGTTCTTGAGATTGAAATTTATCATTAGAGAACTTTTGAGGTCTAAAATGGGCCTCCTAAGAAAAATGTACAACCAAAATAAACTTTATAAGAACAAATAGGATTCAAGATGATGATGTCAACCATGGGGGATGATTCACCATTTTTGGGGTAAAAAAGTACGAAGATTTAAAAATTATACAACAATAAAACTACTTTTTCTACTTGTATTTTCAACTTATCTCCCCAAGGTTTTACTTAAATTTCGAGCGAGAGTATTTGTTGGATGCAAAATTTAATTCTTCATCCAAGGAGTACACATGTTGCATACTTCCTATGGACTCTTCTACATGGAAAATGAGAAATAAATGAAAAACCATGATTGCAGGGTCCATAGAAAGTATGCAACATGGGTACTCCTTGGATGAGGAATTAAATTTTGCATCCAATGAGTGTTCCCACTCGAAATTTGAGTAAGCTCACAGATAAGTTTAAAATACGAGTTGAAAAAGTAGTAGTTTTTTTTCCCTCTAAAATTTGATGATTTAATCTAATATTATTTTATTATTTCCACCAATATTATATAATTTCCTTAGGAGGCCCATTTTAGACCTCAAAATTCAAACAAGTGCACTTCAATGTACCATCACACTACAAAAAGATTCATTCAATAGCCTCCAATGCATTCAAAGAGTTGGTTACACATAATTGAATGAAATCACAAATTACCCAAGAATTTGGTTGCACCATAATGAGTTGATTCATAGGTCGCTGTGAGTTCCTTCGCTTGTGGTGGAGGTAGTGGTTTGAGAGACTAGAACATAGAAAGGTGAAATTTCTGCTATTATCAAAGCTTCTAAGAAAAATTGTCCAACCCTTGTACTGGTGCTCCAATATATGTATGGAAGAAACATTTCCTCTCTCAAACTAGTTGATCCAATGGCCCAAAGCAAGGAAAAGTTGGAAAAGACAAACTTTGTAAGTAAAGCTAACCTTTCTTCCTTTTCCACTTTCAATTATTTTGGAAAAACACAAAATTCACCTCCTTTGTTCCATTTTTTGATTAGAAACATCAACCCAAAATTCACTTTTTTTGCTCCACTTCTTGAGTAGAAACATCAACAAAATCTTCTTTCTTTGCCCCACTTCTTGAGTTGAAACATCAACAAAATTTGCTTTTTACATCTCCTCGTTGAATTGGAAAAATCTTGCTTTCCCCCAAGCTTTACTTATGAAGGCATTTAGTAGAAGATCTCATTCTCTCATTAAAACTATTTGACTCCTTTACCATGTGATTAACTAATTAAATAAAAAAATTAATTATTTAATTTTTGCACAATTTATGACTTTGAAGTCATTATCCTTGAAAATTTACCTAGAGATATAATTTAGATCCACGCCAAGTGTTGGCTCAAGATAGAAGCTAGAGATAAATATGTTACTTAACTACTACCACCCCTCGGTTGCTAAACAAGGAACCACGACCAACATCTGCACCTGCCAAATATGTGAACTTACTAATTACATACATGTCTAAAACACGAAAGTACAACTTTTGGCCAAATGACATAATGGGCCATAATAACAAAAAAGCATAAAGCAAAAAATAACACGAAAGTAAAGGAGTAAGTGCCATTTTGTATGAGTGAAAACAATCCCATTGGACCCGCCTTTTTGCCAGGGTCAATAAGTAGTCAAATTTGATGTGCGGGACCTTGATGGTTCGAATTTTGAAAAAAAATAACTACCCAAAATACCAGTTTCTTGAAAACTGGGGAAGTTGGATATATGAGGTCCTTTGATCAACATTTATGCCATAAAGTGTTTGGAGATAGGCCAATGTGAATGAGTTTGATTGGACCTTAACCCTTCGGTAGCAAGAAGTGCTACTGGGGTTAAACACACTCCCACTATGTATTTACACTAGATGTACTTTTTGATTCCTATTAACCTACTTATTGTGATAATTTGCTGCACACTAAAAATATTATCTTCTCTATTTATTTATTTGTATACAAGATTTTATGTAGACAATGCATTTTTTTGCTCCCCCATCTCAAGATCTATGAATTCCCTAGCTTATTTTGGTGCACTATCTGCAACAAAGTTTATCCTCCATTTGCATTCACGACTCCTGTAAATTTTTGTAGATGTTCTATGCTTGATGCAACTTTACTTTTATCCCAAATATCAAACAATAATCACATAAACAAGAAAGTAAAATGCTGATAGAACATACTAGTAGATCGATAGAAGACAAGCCAAAAATATATGTGTGTTGGTGCGTTACGACGGTCAACAGGATGCTTCAACCAGCAAAGTCTCAATACGGTAAGCCAACCAGAAGTGTCACACAACCCTCTCGGACAACAATATTAGTCAACCCAAAGTCAACGAAAGTCAATGCTCGCATAGTCAACAGTCAACGCAAAACAACAAAAGCAAAAAGTCAACGCAACCCAGTGAACGGTCAATGTATAGCCTTGATTTCTGTGCCAATAAATGCGGATTGCATAAATCAGAATTCTGTGATAGATTTGGGTCAGTTTGACCAAGCATTGACCAAAGTCAACACTGGTCAACTCTGTGCTGAAAAACCTTAGCTCTGAAAATAGAAATCTTCTTGTTGCGTTTCCCACGTGTGGATGAAGAAGAGACTCTAATAGATGATCGAACCAATCAAATGAGGAGAGAGAATGTGATGTGATGGATGAGTGAAACTGACCTCCAACGTTGACCTATTTATATCCATTAGTGAGGGTGTGTGACACAACTGTTGGGGCTTCAAGCCTACATTTCATTTCAGGCCGACCTGCACATATTTTGAATAATTTCAAAATAAATGTTCTGCTCATCGGATCAAGATGATCTTTAGATCGATCTTGCACCTCTCCGAAAGAGGAATCCAATAAAAATATTGGCATCTTCATCTGAGCATCACAACATGGAGTTTGGACCTGGTTGTCCAAAATTAACACTCCCTCTCAACTAGGGAGAACTCCATCCACCTGTGCCATCCAAACATCGCACGTCATCCCGCTGTAACTTGCTTTGCTGGCTTCTTTATTTCAGAACAAAAGTGGGTTAGTCACAAAGACATCATTCCCGGCTGACAGATTCAGCCCAAAGGTCTGAAACCTCTATAGGACACAAAAAGAGTCTCATACCAACCCGAAGTTGGTTTACCTGACCCGAAGTCAGTTGGAGGTCGGAAACCTCACTAGACTTGATCCTAGATCAAGTGGTTGGACCGTGCCATCCTAGACATAGGGAGTGCGGCAATATCCGATGCGTCCATCGGTCTTTGCTACTGGTCTCTAGCTTTTCCCACCTCACTGGCCAAATGAGAGGTACTTCCCATGAGTCTGGGACTCAATGGGTAGGATGCATACGGGGCATAGATCATGAGAGGTGAACCAACTCAACATCATAACGGTGGGGCAAAAGCACCACAAGGTTCGGCTAGCCTAGCCCCGTGTGTGCTTATAGCTCTGAGAGCGCCCCAGAGCTCCCAGAGCTCATCGTCCAACAAGACCCTCAGCATAGGGTTGTTCCATGATTCCAAGATTCTCACGCCAGGTTAGGAACTTGACCTTCCCAAGGGCTTTGTGAGAATATCCGTGACTTGCTCATAAGTTCCTATATGATCGAGCCTTACGCCACCTCGCTGTACCATATCTCGGATAAAGTGGTACCTAATGTCAATATGCTTGGATCAATCGTGGAACACGAGATTCTCGGACAACTAAATCCCACTTTGGTTATCACAGAGTATCACGGTGGTATTTAGCACATGCCCGAACAACTCACTGAAGAGCTTTCGCAACCAAACTGCTTCACAACAGGCCATACTCGCTGCAATGTATTCGGTTTTCGCTGTGCTCAAAGCCACCGACTTCTGCTTTTTGCTCATCCATGATATCGAAGTAGAACCAAGTGTGAAGCAACATCCAGATGTGCTCTTGCGATTCACCACACTGCCAGCCCAATCGACATCAGTATATCCATGGAGTGTCATGCTCCTGGCAGTGTCGACATCAGTATATCCATGGAGTGTCATGCTCCCGGCAGTGTCGACATCAGTATATCCATGGAGTGTCATGCTCCTGACAGTGTATCTCAGCCCATGGTCTATCGTGCCCCGAAGATATCTGAAAGTGATGAGGTTCAACCATATGTTGACTCAAAGTGTTCACTGCAAAACATATGTCCAGACTGGTGTTCACTAAGAACATCAGGGTCCCTACGAGTTGACGATACTCAGAAGGATTTGCTAGCACGGGCCCAACAGCGCTGCCACTCAACTTCTTAAAGTTGAGCTCCATTGCGTCGACACAGACTTACAGTTCACCATTCCAAATCTTTCTAGAAGCTTCACAATATATTTTCCTTGAGAAAGGAAAATCGCGCCAGGTCTCTGCCAGACCTCAAGGCCTAGGAAGTAATGCATCAGTCCTAGGTCCTTCATCTTGAACTCAGCAGCGAGCTCCCTCTTACACTATGAATGAGAGGGTCAACACTTGTCAGTAAGAGGTCATCCACGTACAACACCACAATGAGAGGCTTTTCTCTATCAACCTTGAAGTAAAGGTTCGGATCAACATTACTACGAGTGAAGCCCAGCTTCATCAGGTAGCTAACTATCCTCTCGTACCAAGCTCTGGGTGCTTGCTTCAACCCATAGAGGGCTTTCTTCAACCTACAGACATGGGTGTCTCGATCCTGGACTTCGAACCCAGAGGTTGCTCCACATACACCTCTTCCTTTATCGCACCATGCAGAAATGTGGTCTTCACATCCATCTGATGAAGATTCCATCCTTGCGTAGCAGCAAGGGATATGATAGATCGGATGGTGGTATATCGGGCCACAGGTGCAAATATGTCATCATAGTCTACGCCTTCCTTTTGGGAGAAGTCACGGGCAACGAATCTTTCCTTGAACTTTTCAACACTATCATCAGATCCATGCTTGATCTTATAGAGCCATTTCGAGGTGGCAACTGCTTTGTCCTCCAGTCTTGGAACCACATCCAAGACATCATTCTTCATAATGGACTCATATTCTTCGTGCATAACATCCTTCCAGACTTGATTCTTTATGGCTTCCTCAAAAGATCCAGGCTCAGATTGTACGATTGTACTCATGGTTGCTAGATACCCTTGGTATCTATTCGGCTTCTTGCTTTCACGGAATGTCCCCCTTGGGGCCATATGTCCCTTGGCATCCTCGAGAGTGTCCCTGAGCCATGATGGTCTCTTCCTCATTGAAGGAGGTGGATCAATAGGGTCCATCGGTCCTTCAACATCGGGCATCGTCTCATCCTTTGGTTCTTCTTGATTTCCAAATCTTTTTTCATGATCTTCCTCACATCTCGGAAGATTGATTACTTTCCTCAAGGAAGCATATTCGTCAAAGGTAACATCGTGGCATATCTCCACTTCCCTTTGACCAGGCACATAGACTCTATTATTCTTTGAAGTTTCGCTGTAGTCCACAAACATTCCTTTCTTCCCAGAAGCATCCAACTTGCTCCTCTTCTCCTTCAGTACATGAAAATAAATAGGAGATCCAAAAACTCCGAAATGTGAGACGTCAGGTTTCTTACTAGAGAAAACCTCTTCGGGAGTTTTGGAGTCCAGAGCGGAATGCAGGCATCGGTTTTGTACATAGTAGTGTTCGCAACTTCTCCTCGCAGAAACTTCAGAAGACCTTGGTCACATAACATGGCACGGGCAACTTCCACAATGGTTCTGTTCTTTCTTTCAACAATGCCATTCTGCTCAGGAGTATAGATAATTGTGGTCTCCCTCTTGATGTTAGCTTCTTTGCAAAAGTTCTTTAACTCGTTCGTCTCATATTCAGTGCCATTATCGGTCTGTCGGATAGTATCACATGTCATCGCTCCTAGTGGATTTCCTCCAACCTGGTAGAGCGTATCAATTCTAAACCCAATCGTGATAGCTTCCTTGAAACTCTTCTTCCAGATACGCACCTTCCCATCAATGAATGCCACACTGAAACCTTTGTCTTCCATGGCCGAAATAGACACAAGGTTCTTCTTCAAATCCAATACATATAATACATTTTGCAAGCAGAGGACTTAACCTTGAGACAAGAGGAGGGTCACAGTCCCTGTCCCTTTCATGGGATATGTGGCATTATCTCCAAGGATAATTTTTAGATTAACATCCTTCTCAACCATATCAAAAAGTGCTTCTTTGAACCCAACGATGTGCCTTGAGGCACCACTATCTATCAACCAGACATCCATAGTGTCGGGTGGAGATGCAGCAGAGAGGGCATATACAAGAATGAATTCATTTCTTTTATCATCAACAACATTTGAATCTTTGATTCCTCATACCTGGAATTTCTCGACCTTTTGTAAGGTTACCCATTTCCACTAGAGGGAGCCTTCCTCTTTCCTTTGAACCTATTGTTCCTTTGATTGCCATTCCTCCGGTTGTTGTTGTTGTTGTCATCATCGAGAGAATCCTTCTTGAAAGGGAATTCTCTAGCTTAGTGGCCGATCTTGTGACATGTGTAACATTTACCCTTCTTCCCTTGGGCCCCTGCTCTTCCTTTGTTCCTTGGACCACCAAATTTCTTCTTCTTAGCACGAGCAATGAGGGCAACATTTCCTTCATTTTCATATACCTTCATCCTTGTCTCTTCTTGTACGCATCTCGATAGTACTTCGTCAAAATCAGGTATCACATTTATATTGAGAATGGTAGTGTTGAATACATGCCATTCGGATGAGAGACCTCCAAGTGCGGTGAGAACCATCTCTTGATCAACTATTGTCTCCCCAATAGCCAGAAGATTATTCCTGATTTCGGTCAGCTTCAGTGAATACGATTGAACATATTCGTCCCTGCCTTTCTTCAGATTCTTCAGTTGATTCTTAATGAAGAGGACTTGATTTGAATTGTCGGCCTTGAACATGTTGACCAACTTATCATACATCTCCTTGGATGTGCTCGACTCAGAGATGTAGGCAACCAGACTCTTATGAATTGAGTCCCTGATCATCAACTTTGCTTTGATTTCCCCCTTCTTATACTTTGACTTGGTGGGAGTAGGTGCAGTGGATGGAGCCTCTTGGATTTTACCCTGTGCATAGTCCATGACATCTTGGTCTTCCAACATAAGATCCAATGTCATCTTCCAGGCATGGAAGTCTTCCTTCCCAGTCAATTTGTCATCAAATTTAAAGCCATTGTAGTTTGAGGTATGCATGCTCTTCTTCGGTGATTGCTACAAACTTGGGCTTTGTCTTCACCTTAGCTTTGATAGCATGTAAATTTTTGTAGATGTTCTATGCTTGATGCAACTTTACTTCTATCCCCAATATCAAACAACAATCACATAAACAAGAAAGTAAAACGCTGATAGAACATACCAGTAGATCGACAAGAGACAAGCCAAAAATATGTGTGTTGGTGCGTTACGACGGTCAACAGGATGATTTAACCATCAAAGTCTCAATACGGTCATCCAACCAGAAGTGTCATACAACCCTCTCAGACAACAATATCAGTCAACCCAAAGTCAACGCTGTCACAATGAATGCTCAATACAAAACAACAAAAAGTCAACGCAGCCCAGTCAACAATCAACATCCAACCTCGATTTCTGTGCCAATAAATGCGGACTGCAGAAATCAGAATTCTCGGACAGATTTGGGTCAGTTTAACCAAGCATTGACCAAAGTCAATGCTGGTCAACTCTACGTTGAAAAACCCTAGGTCAGAAAACAAAAATCTTCTTGCTGCGTTTCCCACATGTGGATGTAGAAGAGACTCCAATAGATGATCGAACCAATCAGATGAGGAGAGAGAATCTGATGTGATTGATGAGTGAAAATGACCTCCAACATTGACCTATTTATATCCATCAGTGAGGGTGTGTGACACAACTACTGGGGCTTCAAACCTACATTTCATTTCACGCCGTTTGCTCATATTTTGGATAAATTCAAAATAAATGTTCTGCTCATCGGATCAAGATGATCTTTAGATCGATCTTGCACCTCTCCAAAAGAGGAATCCAATAAAAATATTGGCATCTTCATCTGAGCATCACAACATGGAGTTTGGACCTAGTTGTCCAAAATTAACAACTCCTCAATGGTTTTTCAGATGATGATATGGCTTAGTAGTTTGTATATATCCATATTTATCTTCTCATGTTGATTTGCAGTGAGTCCATGTTGCATCTTTGCCTGCTCATGGTTGAATTTTGTAGCTATAGTTATTCTTCATAATTATTATTTTTAGCCCTTGATGTATTTGTAAAGCATGTTCTTCATGCTTGTGTCAAAAAGAAAAATGTATTGGGCATGTTTTTCATGTCGGTGTCAAAAAGAAAGAATTTAAAATTTAAAATTTGATTATTTTGTCTCCCAAAAGGTTAAGTCGGCCTTCACATGATTAAGTCGGTCCCACCTTCATAAGCACCCATTTGGCCTCCTAGAAAGATATAAATGAAGGCCTCATTCTCCTCCATGATGATGCAACAAGCAAGCAACTCGAATCTATATCAAGAATTCTATATCTGCTCCTCTAGACAAAGTAATACAAGGAAAGGACAAGTATAAAGAAGCTTCTCTCTCTTCAACTATCTGACCTCGCTCATGTGAGAGAAATATGTTTTCTAGGTAGACCAATATTCTTCTCTTTATGGAGGAGTTCGAGATTGTTTGTATGCTGGAGCAATATGAGATTCCCTTAGTGAAGGAATAGTCTGAGATTGTCTGTATGAAAGAGTAGTTCGAGTTTCCCTTAGTGAATGAGCAGTTCAAGATTTTCCTTATGAAGAAGCAAGTTGAATTATCTGGATGAAGTAGGTTGAGTTCTCTTGGCAAATGACTTGATAAAAGAACTATTAGACCAGGTTTGACCAAATCATGTTGATGGTTAGTTGACCTAGTATTTGACTTGGATGTATCTTTGTTGAACTTAATGATTTCTCTAAGAAGATGAGTTGTTGGGTTTTTTCCCCATGTGGTTTTTCCAGGGTAAAATGGTGTGCTTTTGTGTGGTTATCACTTTATGATCCTACTGGCTTCTTGTTTATTGTTGATATCCTCTATATAATTGCTTAATGATAAATATAATTGTAAGAAAATGATTGACCTAATAAGATCATAAGAAGCAATTATCAATTTAAGAGGATGCTTGTAAAAATCAACAATAGTGACTTCTGCATCTCACTCTATCAACACACATGTAAAGTGTACATCTTTGCATGCTTTTTAGCAAGTGGAATTTTCTTTAAGAATGATTTTGGGATTATTTTTGAGTTTTTTTTTTTTTCCAATAATTATTGCTATTATAATACTTTGTGTTACATTTGATTGGTGAAGATCCTCCAACATGTTTTTGTGTATTATTTGTTCCCTTTTTTTGGAGTCATTTTTTTGGCCAATAAGCAACTCATGCTTCAACATTTTTGTGAGGTCACTTTCAGCTTCAACATGCTCTTTACCATTTATTGTGTCATTTTTGGATTGTTCTTTGAAAAGATTGTGGGATTTGAGTCACTGCTTGTGCATATGCTTTTTCACACTTTGATTTGTGTTTACTAGGGTTTGTTGAAGTGGGTGGTAGCTTCAAAAGGTCTTCTGCATAGGTGTGGTGGGTTTAGGGATTTGGACTTAATGAAGATTATAAGGGAACTTAGCGAGGAGGTGAAGACACAAGTGTGTGATTGAGTCATCATTCAGAGAGGTATTTTCTCTATGTGCGAGTGGCTCTATGGACTAAGAGTGCAACGAAGGAGAAGTGTGAGTGGATTGGGGTGAACCTAGGAGGGCAGGAAAAGAGGAGATTGCAAGGTCCAGTGGTTGAAAGGAGATTGATTTTATCTGGAAAACGGTGAGTTGCTAGAGCGCTGAGTTCCCGATAGTGCGCATCAACGACACACAAGGAGGGCGCAGGTCAAGTTGCTCGCTGAGTATTTGAGCCGAGTTCTCTAGGACGATTTTATCTAGAGACTAATTTCCTAGAGGTCGAGTTCCTTGGGCCGAATTTACTCTGTGGGCGCCGAGTTACAAGTTCTGGGATTTTGTATTTTTCCTTATATCTCTGTGTCGAAAAACTCATATTTTCCATATAATTAAATGACAGAGAATTCTTGTGGGTGATTTTATTTTGCAATGTGTGATTGATCTATTTGGTTTATTTTTGCTGCATATATTTAATTCTAGAAGTTAAAAATGTTGGAAATGTTGTCATTGATGGCAAAGGAGCACAAAAGAGCAGCACCTGAATCAGCAACATGGCAAAGTAGAAGACAGGGAATAAAGGTAGTAGAGAACTGCATAGGCTGCATAGAACTGTAGAGGAGACCTGCATAGAGGCTGCATAAAGCATAGGAGAGATCTGCAAATAGTTTTTGCAAAAGGGCCATTTGATCGAGTATCTGGCCAACCTAGAGTATGACTGTGTATTTGCCGAATTAATTTCTGTATGAATTTGTCTTAAACTTCTGTGAACTTGGCATGCACAAGACTCTGTAACTTAGTTGAGTCTATGTGTATATTAAATGATGAGAGCGCTTGAGAAAGAGATGATGGGATCCTGTGTTGAAACCCAACCTTAATGTGTTGATGCATTCAAGGAGTATGACCAGCGTGCAATAGGATTCTCTGTAGAAGGGATTGAGGTTGTAGTTTGGTCCATGACTAAACTTAGTAATATTCCTATACGCCCCTGGAGGGTTATTGGTGATACTGTGGTCGCGAATCGTGTGCCTATTAAAGCTCTGTGTTAAAACTTGAAGCCATGAGTGCAAGTTTCGGTGAATCGACCTCAGAGTGATTGGTCTCTCAAATTCCTCTATTATTGATTAATCTGTGTGTGGTGGACTTTGAGCTCAAGAAGAATTAGATGCGTACGCGTGAGAAACTCTGTTTCGAGGATGAATGATAGAAGGTGGTAGAGCCAGTGGGAGCCAACGAAGGCGCTAGATTATGATAGTGAAATGCCATGAGAACATATGCAGAAGAGTGAAACTTTGGACGCAGTTGTGAAGGAATTAGTAAACAATTGAATTGCGTTGAAGATGGAACCTGGAGTAAGGGGAGTAACCAGAACCACGAAGGAATGAACAGTAACGACGGTTTGGAGTTCAACCAGGTGGTTTTCGCGCAAGTTCAAGACGGTAAGCTGTATTTCCAATTCGAACGCGATCAATGCCATAGGCAGACACATGGCCTTAAGCGGTTTGGAGATACCGCCCTCATCGCGTGCCATCGCGCGTTAGCCATTGATGATGGAATGAACGCGATATGGCCATGCGCTGTCCGATCTGGAGGCGAGTCCATCGAACGGTGGTCGCACGTCAATTAGCACGGAAGATAACTCAAGGTACAGGCGATTACAATTCGCTATTGTATGTGTGGGACCCGTGAATCACCCGCGATATGAATTGCCATGTTAATGTTATAAACCATGGTTGGGTGCTATAGGCACTGATGTAAATGTTTAAAGGCGTCGGAATTTTTTTTGTATAAAGTGCTAAGGTCTAAATTATGAACGTGGTCTGAATTTTTGTATTAAAGAAAGGCTCCAATTGTAAGGTCTGAATTATGAACGTGGTATGAATCTTTGTATTAAAGAAAGGCTCCAATTGTATGTAGAGCGCTTTATAAAGGAGAGCCAGGATTATAATATAAGGTATATATATATGGTCTGTGTGCGTTGGTTTATTGGTGAGCTAAACTTATAAAACAGGCATATATATATAGCAGATACACAACTACAGTGAGCTTGGAGAATATGTACAGAGGTAAAAAGAGACTGCAGAATTGAAGAGGTATGTAGCGAAGGGATTTAAAATTGCAGTGAACAGGTATACATGCACATGTGCTCAAAGTTGCCGTAAACAGAGGTATGCAGGACAGTTGCATGACAACAACAGAAAGGACAAAATCAGCAAGCGAAGGGCTGAGTGAAGTTTATATATTGAAACTGAAAATGTAAATGTTTAATTGTTTGATATTGTTTGTGATGCAAAGGCAAGTATCCGAAGGAAAAGAAAAATCCCACTGTAACATTGAAATTTGTACATATTGTTATAATTTTTTTAAAGAGTTGGACAAAGGAATGAGAAGGCAAAAGCCAAAGAGTCATGGCTGTTCACTCCAAATTCCTTGTGGAATACAAACAATCATGTGATGAACTCTATATATAATATCAACTTGATATGCATAGAGTGGCAAGAGAGAGTGAGTATAGAGAATGCAGAGTATGGAAAATTGAGGCAGAGAAGATAAGGAAAAGAGGAGCAGAAAGAGATGCTACATAATAGAGCTGATATCTGAGGTAAATCAACAAACATTTCTTTTGATAAATTGAGGAAGTTGGAGCTTCCCTATCAGTTGAAGCTCGATAGTTGTCAGTTGTAGCTGATTGAGGTTGGAGCCTCTTGTAGGTTGGTGCCTGCAGAAAAATAGTGGTGAGAGGGAGTTGGAGCTTGCCTTTGCATCACAACAATAATAAGATGTGGTTTTCTCCCTTTATGGGTTTCCACTTACATCTGCTGTCTCTATTTGTGTTACCGGTGTGCTGAGATGATTTACTAAATCTGCTTAATGTTTGCTGCTCTCATAATAAGTTTGATTGCCACATTAATTTAATTTAAAACTCATATATGTGTTAAACTGATTCCCCCCCCCCCCTCTCAGTGTAACTTAGAATTCAACAAAAAATACCAGTGGTTTCATCTTTCGGTGATTCAGTTATTATTTGGCTAAATAAATAAATTGTCGAGGATATTTAAATTTCCATGAAAAAATAAATCTGGTTGGTATTAGAAATTTAACATAGTATCAAAGTAGTCTCGAAGTCTCTGAGAGAGAGATATGAGATCACGAGAGTTTGCAACAATGAGTTTCCTTTTTGTGGTAGTAGAATTATTTTTTAAAATTTTGCAGTTGGGTTTTGTGGCTGGTTCGATTTGTGGAGATGAGATCATTGAGCAGTTTGCAATATGAGATAGGTTTGATGGGCTATCAAAAGTTCACAAGGAAGGATCATAGTAATGAGACACAATCAATGCTTAAGACTTTCCATCATTGATGTGTAGTTCTGCTTGCTCGAGACAGAAATAAATGCTTGTTCAAGTGGAGATGATTATGAAGATGAATGGTCTCTGTGATCTAGTAAGTAGAGGTGTGTAGGTTCCTTCATATTCGAATCTTGCAGCGTAGCATAAGCTCACATACATGAAAGCATGTTGCATATTTTTGGATGGTGTGAGGGATCATATAATTTCTCACATATCAGGGAAGGACACCGGAAGACAAGAGTGGGTAGCTCTAACTATTCTTTATCAGAGTACATATGAGAACTTAAAAATGGTGTTGTAGGTGAAGTTAAACAACATTAAAATGAATAGATTTGACACTGTGACTTCCCATCTCACAAGGGTTCAATAGGCTCATGATGAGCTTGCAATTGTTGGGAAATTGTGCTTGATTTGGAGTTGGTTAAAGTTGCTCTGAAGGGGTGCGTAAAGTACATGTACACTTTTGTGGATGGGATTCTTGCAAGTCAACACTTCTTGATTGGAGCCAATCATGGGATGCCTTCATCCATAAGGAGATATGGGAAAACTCATTGACTTGAGGACAAGCAAAGGGTGGTGAGGAGAAACATGAGTGTGCTCTTGTTGCGCAAGCGAAAAAGGGCAAATCAAAGGCCAAGCAGAACCAGTGTGGAGGATCTTCACAGAACAAGAAGGAAAAGGACATGAGCAAAGTCAAGTGCTTTGCTTGTCAAAAGTTCAGGCATCTTGCCAGTCATTGTCCAAACAAAAAGAAGGGCAGGGGAAAAACTCCTAAGTTGCACTGAAACAGATACGAGGAGGGTTACAGATACGTGGTTTGAAACAAATACAACAAATTCTCAAAAAAATTGGATACAATATGACAAGGAAACGACACACACACACACACACACACACACACATATATTAGACAAAATAAAAATTTCATATAACCATTCATCTTTTAGAATCTAGATTCTATATTTAAAAATACATAATCTTCATCATGAATTCAACATTAAAAAATCATCATCATCAAACATTTTCATCATCATTAATGATTATTATAACATTCAACATATCATCAAGTTTCTGTTTCAAATTTCAATTATCAACATCATCACCAAAATTAATAATGCACACTACATAGTACAAATTTCAAAATGAACTATGACTGGTAGTTTAATATCATATGACATATTATGGTATTCAATGTTCATTGTTCAAAAGTTTAAAACATCATCATAAATTACATTTACATATTATCAAATATGTCTCCATCCATGTAATTAAGATCCACATCAACATTTAAAACCTCTCTAGGAGTGGGAGCGTTGCTGCCATGTCCACTTGAAGATGCAATTTTTGGTGCCTCCTCATTAAACAAAGTCATATGAGACATCGCATTTAACGTCATATCCAAGTCAAACAACTTTGGTTTTGTCATCCCATAGTTTGGTGGGCCTAAATTTGTATTCGTCACTCTTGTGTGACAAAAGGCAAGGTTGGAATGAACACATGCACTAGTTCCTCATCCTTCTTGGAGCCCAATCTGTTTTGCTTCTCCGAATGGATGAAGCCATATGTACTCTAGTTCCTCTTTGTTGAAGAGGGACTAACATCCTGTGACAAGATTTTGATGGCCAATTTTTGGATATGTGGAAGTTCTCCACCATAGTAGTTCCAGACTTAATATGGCCATGCCCCACATAGAGTCAAGATCTTCACCCAAACACTTTGATCCCACAAAATGAGCAAACTTTAAAAGAATCAGAATCCTAGTATCAAGATCTACAAATAATTTTCTTAAATCCTTGTGAGACTTTTGGGTCTTTGTTTGGTGCAGTTATTTTTGGATTACTTAGCAACTTTGGAGAATAATATTTCGGATTTAGTGCATAGGCCAAAAGGTGCAATGGGGCGGTCATCTTGTTCTTCCTTTTGGTCAATTTATCTTTTACTTCTTTTTAAAAGACTTCATCTGGGTCCTTCTCTATGGCATTTATAACCACCCTTATCTTCTCTATCATGGAGTCAATGCTCTCATACACCTCTCCCAGACTAGTCATATCTGTGTCAAATATGCCTAGGAAATCCACAATTGGCTTAGTAAATGCCAAGATGTACTCCACCCTATCCCACCATTCACTATCAACAACCAACCTTTTCATTGCTTGTGCCCTTTCAGTTTGGGATTGCCTCCATTGATTCTAAGGAGAACTATTGGAATCACGATTGCTGTTACACCAAAAATTGCAGGTTTTAGTAAATGGATGCATCGCCAGAGTTAACAGATCCATGAGAGGCGGTTAAGCACATGTCACGAAACACACGAGGAGTGCTAGTTTATCTAATGTCCAACTATTCCCCCCTGCCAACGCGAGCTGGGTGATTCGAACTTGAGACCTTTGGCGCTGATACTACTTGTTGGAATCACAATTTTTGTTACACCAAAACTTGCAGCTGTTAGTAAACAGACGCATCACCAGAGTTAATAGATCCATGAGAGGCGGTTAAGCACATGTCACGAAATAGATGGGGAGCATTGGTTTATCCAATGTCCAACAAGAATTGCATACCATTGATTGTAATGCTTCTTTCACTTGCGGAAGCTTTGTTAAGACTATGATGTGAGAAGCAAATTGAGTCTCGACAACCAACAAGTGCCAATGTTTCAATAAATTAAAAATCATAATTGATTGAATACCTATTATGATTCACAAATCATGACTTATTTAAGAATCCAATTTTCTTATTTGAATTTAAATTTTAGATTCATAGAAATTATAATTTATGAAATAAAATTTAAAGTTTAGGTACCTTAAGGAGCTCCAACTTTGCAAATTCTTTGTAGATGCCTTGGGACATGTGGTGGCTTGTGATGAAAGCTTGAATTTCTTTTGCCTCTTCAAAAATAAGTCAAATCTACTAAATTTGCTTCCCATATTGCTCAACACAAGGCTCAATGAATGCATAGCACAAGGGGTCCAAAATGTTGAAATGTGGTTGTCATTGATGTCAACCCAAGCAACACTAGAAGATGCCCCACCTTTGTTGACCAAAATGACATGGCAAGTCAAGTCTTTTTGTGACAAGACCATCTCTGCTGCATTCTCCTAGTCATGCAGATTTCGATGATATGTGGTTCACAACAAGAGCCCCTCTTCGTTTGAGAGATATGCTTGTTTGAAGATGAAGCACACACCTTGTGGTCAAAAGCCCCAAGCAATGGATGATGTGGTAGCTTGTCATTGGCCAAAGGTCTTCTCTAAAAATCAAATTAAGCAATGCTATGAGGGTTTCAAAGTTTATTTTGAAATTAAAGGTACATGAGGGGTTTTGACTCCAAATAAAATTTAAATTTAAATCCCAAAAGGAAGACGCCTCAATTTTTGGCTCCAATTTTAAAAATTCAAATTTTGAAATTAGACCCTTCCCTCTTAAAGTTTATCATGTCGGCTACTCTAATTTGCATCCTCCAAATTCTATATAATGGCACCGTGGCTCCATCACTTGGATATGCATTACATCATTTGAAGCGATTTTGTTCTGAATTTTTTTCAGCCCTGTGTGCAGAGGCAAATTAGACAAGAGGCCAAACTTGAAGAAGTTTTGAAGGGTTCACGGACTGTGGGTTATGGTTCATGTTCTTGGGATAGGGTTTTGTTGGTGTTTAAACCTATTATTGCAGGTAACACTGAAGCATTCATGCCATGAATCTTGTTATTCTTGAAGCAACTTCGATATGTTGGTGCCTTTCGTCCTCCAAGAAAATGTACCCTATGACCTGATTATGCTCGCAATCGTCAATTTTGAGCATAAAGGAGGATATGTTGGCTACTACGACAATTTTGGGTAATTGAATCATCAAGACCATGGTTTCTTGAAGTGAATTGTGACCTATACTTTTGTGCAATTTGGACCATCTTTTGAATGCATCTCCTCTGCGGCCTTGTTGTTTAAAAGACTAAATTTTTGCGACAAACATCAATGTGCAATGAAGTAAGCAATCCGATCTATATCTAGACAGAGACTATGTGAACTTGTCATTTCTGCTGCCTTACTACCAAATATAGGCACTCAACTGGGGCTAAAACCCCTCTATAGGGAAAAACCCAGTCAAACTCTTCGACTAGCAAATTCAAGTTTTGATATACCAAGACCCTAGACTAAAAGACCTTCCTCCTCCACCAAGTCAGCCTTCCAATATGATTCAACAAACTTCCGTAGTCTCTTCTTGTCTAGCAGCTTCAACTCAACAACAATCCAGAATTTCGACCCCCAGCGACTTCAAAATTTTGACCTAGCTACAATCCAGAACTTCGAGCCCAACAACTTCAGAATTTTGACCCAGCTACAAGACTGCAACATCGATTCTTCTAATAACCCAACAACTATACATGTGTGAGATAAGGAGAGAGAAAACATGACTTCTCTTGCTTGATAAAGTTATTCTCCTTCACTAGATTTTCTTCTTTCTTCCTTGAATTTCGTACCCTTTTCCAGCTTCCAGCTACAATAGACTGAACTTCTCGAGTGAGAGATCGAAATGCTTCAAATGAGGTCCAATTGCTACTCATTTATAGTGGTCTCCGCTCTCCTAATTAGGCCGACTTGTCTAGTTTGAGGTCGACTTGGTGGAGGAGGCCTATAAGACCTATTTTACATCAAAAAAAATTCTTTCTTGACAAATGAAAGCCCAAGAAGGGCCTGTTACATTATGACATGGACAAAGACACTTGACATAGACCCTAGAAGCCTACAATGGAGGCTTTGACCTATAAACCATAGACCCAAGCATGAAACCCATGCTTTAATAAGTCAATTTATTTAATAAAATTCCTTTTTCTTTCTTTTGACAAATACATTACATCATGACTCAAATACAATTACGAAGACCGAATCTAGTTACGTTCTTCAACACTCCCTCTTAACTAGGGAGGTATTCATAATTACATATAATATAAATAATCGAAAACAATATCATCATGTCCTAGAATATTAATCACTATTAGGGTTTTGTTATATACCCTAGTTTTCATCAACTATCAAGATAGCATACTTGCATATACATATCTAGGGTTTTATTATCATGCATTAACATCTTATATCAATATCCATACCTACTAGGTAAACCCAAACATCAATACATCTTGGTTAGATATAAAAAATAATCAAACTAGGGTTTCGATCATACAGACGAATATATACCTAGGGTTTCTTTCCTAGGATCTTATTATAACTATTGAAAGGCTTTTGTTCATAAACCCTACTTTACCAAACCTTAAATATCTAGGGTTTCAATATATAACCTAGATATTAACAGAAAGCCCTAAAGGAATAGGGTTTTTACTACAACATTATCAAAACACAAAACTTCTAAAAAATAGGATTTCTAGACTTTATCAACAAACCCTAAGAACACTAGGGTTTCATAATCAATATTGACATACCCTTAGCAACAAGAGGCTAGGGTTTTACAATGAACCCTAAGGGTTAGGGTTTCACAAGAATGATCAAATAACAAGATATAGTATAATGAGGGTAGTTTCAATCTAATGATTAATCACCCTAACAATAATCTCTACGATTCAAAACCTAGACATAATGATGTTAGTAATATAAAAAAAATTCAAAAGAGGAATGACGTACCTTTTACATGAAGAGAGCTTTATAACAAAACTTATAGTCTAAGACATACCTTGAGTTGTTCTTTCACAAACCTTGTAGGACTTCAGTTCTTGAAGGGCTTCATTCGCAACAAAATTTCTTTCATGATTCAAGTCTTTCCTTTGAAGTCTCCTTCATATCCTTTATGTATTCTGCAATTTTTCCTATCAAGGAAATCATAAAGAGAAGGTTATTAGTATACAATACAAACAAACCTTGATATGATGAGGAAACTGAACATAAAAGGGAAACAAAGAACAAAATACTTATCTTTTTGGTAACATGGTGAATGCTTCCTCTTAATCTAGTCTTTTGAGGGATACCTACATTTTAGACAATCCAAAAATGTTATAGCAAGATATTTTAGACCTACAAACTCTAGAAATCAAAACATAAAAGAAAACATTGCAAAACCAAGGATAGAAGGATATGCGAGGGATAGTATTCCCTAAGAGTATTTGGCAAATGGATCTTTGATATCAGATTCTTCAGTCTTGTTTCTCTTAGGTGGAGCTTCATCAACAACATCCACATGTTCTCTTTCTCTCTTTTATTCCTTTGATCTTTAGGACAATTACTTTTGTAATGACCCATCTTGTGACAATTGTAGCATTCAATCTTGGATAGGCCAACTTTCTTGCTTGGTCCTTTAAACTTTTTGAATGTTCCCTTCTTCTTGTGATGAGTAGAATAGGCATTAGAGGTGTTGACTTCTTCATCATCCTTCTTGTTGTTACTAATGATATGCAGGCTTCTTCTTGACTGCATGCATTCCACATTTGTTCGAAGGTTGGAGTATCCTTCCAACTGCTAATTCCTGATGCAAAAGCACTCCAAGATTTTGGTAGACGAAGGAGAGCGACAATTATGAATTCTTTTTCTGGTACAACCACATCTATTGCTTAGAGTTCATCTTTTATTCTAGATATCTTTACAAAGTATGATGATATAGTATTGTCTCTTGTCATCCTTATTGTCCTTAGTTTATTCTTGAGGCTTGCTTTTTGACCAATGTTCTTGATGGTGAATAACTTGGAAAGAGCTTCATGCGTTTCTTGAGTAGAGTCTATGTTGGATATGTGTGGAATTAAGTTGTCCTTTACTCCATCTACTATCAGATTCATGGCTAAGCACTCGATTTCCCTGAACTTCTCCTTCTCTGCTTCATCTGTAGGCTTCTTGACTTCTCCTAGAACAAGGTCCAAAACTTTGTGCTTAGTGATGATAAGATCTATCCTCTTTTTCCATGCCCTGTGGTTGGAGGCTCCTTCTAGCTTGTTTTCTCCTCTCATTGTAGTTGTCAACGGTCATAGTTCTTATAGATAGTAGGATTCTCTCCTTATATAATCCTTTTCTTTAATGACCTTCCTTTGATCCCCTTTTCTCTGATCGATCCACAAGCAACCTTTTTCCTTTCTTCTTCACCTTAGCTTTGATACCGTGTTAGAAAATCGGAAAGGCAGGAATTTTTTCTTATATCGATAATTACTTGTGATATTCCTGTGTTCTTATTAAATTTTTTTATGTTATTTTTTTATCTTCTTTTCATCAAGCAATCATCAAATCAAAACATGAAGATAAGGGACAACAAATATAAGCACTCAACCAAGGCTAAAACCCCTCTATAGGGGAAAACCCAATCAAACTCTTCCACTAGAAAATTCAAGTTGAGATAGACCAAGACCCTAGACCAAAAGACCTTCCTCCACAAAGTTAGCGTTCCAGTATGATTCAACAAACTTCTGTAGTCTCTTCTTGTCCAACAGCTTCAGTTCAACAACAATCCATAATTTTGACCCCCAACAACTTCAGAATTTTGACCTAGCTACAATCTAGAACTTCGACCCCAACAACTTCAAAATTTCGGCCCAGCTACAAGACTGCAACTTCAATCCTTCCAATAACCCAACAACTTGTGAGATAAGGAGAGAGAAAACACAACTTCTCTTGCTTGATAAAGTTCTTCTTCACCTTTGCTAGATTTTCTTCTTTCTTCCCTTTAATTTTGCACCCTTTTCCAACTTCTAGCTACAGTAGATCGAACTTCTTGAGTGAGAGATCGAATTGCTTCAAATGAGGTCAAGTTGTTGCTCTTTTATAGTGGTGGTTTCTGCCCTCCTAATTAGGCAGACTTGTCCAGTTTGAGGCCGACTTGTCCAGTTTGAGGCCGATTGGTGGAGGCCTAGAAGACCTATTTACATAAAATTAATTTGCTTTCTTGACAGATGAAGCCCAAGAAGGGTCTTTTACATTATGACATGGACACAAACACTTGAAATAAACCCTAGAAGCCTTGTTAAATTTAGATAACCATGGTATGTTCTATGCTTAAAGCAGTTTACTTCAACCTTTATTATAGGCCCAATACAGATTAGCAATTACATAATCATTGAAAGTAAATGTTGATAGAACATAAAGACAAGCCTTCTTGTCCAACAAAAATAGAGAGAAATGTTTGTTACAACAGTCAACAAGATGCCCTAGCCAACAAAGACTTTGGCTGGCCAACCAGCTCTTCCAACCTCTCGGAGGTTCAGTCAAACACATAAAAGATTAGCCTTCCTTCAATGTCACACACACCTAATGAGACAAATCCCAAAACAATCAATGCAAGTCAACAAAAGGATTTCCGACATCCAGATTTTGGCATCCATATTTCCGGCATCCATTTTCGGCATCTAGATTTCTGGCATCATCCATATTTTCGGCATCCAGATTTTTGACATCCATATTTCCGCCATCTATTTCCGCCATCCATATTTCCAGCATCCATTTTCGGCATCCAGATTTGCGACATCCATATTTCCGGCAACTAGATTCACATGTGGGAGAGTGAGAAGCCTCTTCTAGGCTGTACGAACCAATCCGATCATGAGGAATCTGTGTGATGAGATGATGAGAAAATGAGCATCTATTCTCTCCAATTTATATCCATCAATGAGGCTGTGTGACACATATGTTGGGCTTGTGAGCCTACATTACAATTTAGTCCGACCTTGACAAATTGCACATGTGTGGAAATTAAAATATAAGTTCTACTCATCCAAACAAGATGATCTTTATATCAATCTTGCACCTCTTCGAAAGAGGAGTCCAACAAAAATATCATCATCATCATATGAGCAATGCAACATGGAGTTTGGACCTAGTTACCCAAAATTAACAAGCCTATAGCGGAGGCTTTGACCTATAAACCATTGACCCAAGAATGAAACCCATGGTTTAATAAGTTAATTTCTTTAATAAAATTCCTTTTTCTTTCTTTTGACAAATACACTCATCACGACTCACATACAATAGTGAAGACCAACACTACTTACATTCTTCAACAAATGCTCCAAGCCTTGTTGGTTGTACGAATTGAGAATTTGCCTAACTTGCTTTAGCATCTGCCTTGTCTTGTTCCTTTTGATATTTTGCAATTTTTCTTTGCTTAAACCTTTTCCCTCTATCAAAAGGAGGGATTAAAACCCTGAGCTCTACTCACTAGACCCACAAAACCTGCAAAGGATTTCCAGGAATCCCAACCCAAGAAATTAGCCCCCTTGGGTTTGGCACACTGCTCTGCTGGGTAATCTAGTTCTCTGACTGAAATGATGGAAGGTACTACTAAAAATCTGCCCCAAATTCTTGGTAGGAGGTGGCTAACCTCCCCTCCAAAACTCCAGACCAAAATTTTCTCTCTCTCTCAATCTCCCAACACTTCTCCTCAGCTAGACTACGTATTCCCTACGCTACTTGCGTGGTCTTTGTCTTGGAGGGACTGCGTATGCCTGAATGTGATCATGTGAATCTCCTCTTAAAATTAGGTGGAACTCCTCTCTTGAGCGAGCACTCAATGTTATCAGAGGTAGAGGTTGTGATCTTCACTCGGAAATCTCTGTGCTAAACAACACTCGCAGACTCGGCTAAACAACTCAAGCATGCTACAGTCTATTAGATAGAAAATCAGTGATTGAATGAATGAGGAATGAGTTGCTCTCATCCTCTTTTATCTAAGTTGAGCCTCCAACGTTCCCTTGGGCCCACGTGGACTACGTTGCCCCTCTGCCAACCCATCCCTGCGCTGCCACTCTGCTGCCTCTCCCAGGCTGCCACTAAGACGCTGTCTCATTGAAGTGGCTGGCCTAGTGGGCCCCACTTCAGCCTCAATATTGCCTAAGTGACTTTAGGAAAGTGAATTAGCTGCATGGTTTATTTGTGGGCCCACCTTACCCACTTTCTTTTCTGCTAAACATTAGAAAAAGGCAAAATTAACAAAATTAATATTCTAATTAGCTGACTGCTAATTTGGAATGTTACACAATGAAGTTTGAGCAAATACAAGATATAAAATGTAGATTTGAAATGCTCAAATGCTCACTGGGAAAAGTAATTTTCTGTTGAATATGAGTGAAAAATGTTGAACTTTGTGAAGGAAATTGAGAGAATACCAAAATGCAATACCTACGAATGAGTCTAAGTCAAGATCTAGAAATGTAAAGTTAAGACTCAAACATAACCTAGAAATGAAAATCTCTAAGTTATATTCAATGCTAAAAATGCACAAAATATAAAACATAAATTTGAAATTTATTTACAAAATACAAAAAAGAAGAAGAAATTGAAAGGAGATCTAAAAGTGATATTTTTAAAGTTTTTAGACTCAAAACAATTCTATAATTGCATTCTCTGCCATTCTCTTTAGATTATAAAGGCACTGGCCACTAGCTAGCTCGTTAGTCAAAGAGACTTTGGTTGCTGTGTACAATATAGATTGCGAAGGTTGTTTGTAGATGATTTTAGTTTAATTAGTGAAACACAAATTATAATATGTAGTTGCTAAACATGCACAAAACACAGATCAAGGAGATTGGGGAGAATACTCACTAACTCAGTGATGACCCCTTGCATAATATCGAGTCCAAGCTCTCCTCCAAGTTGAGGCTTATATGACCTCCTCCAACTCCAAGTAGCGACGACCTCCTCTAACTCCAAGTAGGGAAATGAATTATGACGACCACCTCCAACAATGAAATGGCATGAAAATAGGGTTTATAGGGTTATATAGGTTAAGAGTGGGCTGGGCCCCTCAACTTAGTAACTTTTACCCAAGCAAAAAGGTCTAAAACAATAATCCCATTTTGGAAATCCTTTAACGGATCACAATTTTTCGTGATATGTTTTCGGATTTTTGGAAACAAATCCATAAAAATTTAAAAATGTTCGAAATGTTTTGGAATTGGGATCCACTGTTTCCAAAAAAATGAAATGGATAAGAAACGTATTAGTGATGTTTCAACGACAAATTGTATGAGTTTTCTTTTCCGAAACGCTAAGACGTTTTTGGGGGGTTGGTATGAACGATTCTGGTAACTTAGGAAAAACTACTACAACCACTATTGCGTAGATGGAGGGGATGCCTGCGAAGTTTCACCTTAGTATCTTGTCTTTTTGGAATCTTCATGTGAGGTGTCTGGTTTGTGGACAATGGAGCATCTTGTCATATGATAGGATCTCGAGACTTATTCACCAACATGACCAAAGGGCCCAAAGATGTACATGTGGAGCTTGGTGACAAGGCCAAGTATGCAGTCTGAAGCACTGGGGGTATCGAGTTCCAGATGGACTCAGGTGACATCATGGAGGTGAACGAGGTGTTATATGTATTGGGTTTGGAGAAAAATCTCATTTCTGTTTCAACAATAGAAGATAGAGGACTGGAGGTCAACTTTATGGGAGGTGAAGTGGCTGTTGGGTCGAAAGGGATCAATTTTAGCAAGAAACGAGTGATTGGTAGAAGGGAGAGGGATCTTTTCCTAGCTGAGGGGGCAACCTGTGAAGGCTCTCATCCATGAGAGTGACAACTAGAGCGAGATTTAGCATAGGAGGATGGGGCACCTACACTATAGAGCTCTTCCTATGGTGCTAAGGATGGTTATTGGGTTTCCAGAGATTTGGGTGGAGTAGGATGGTGTGTGTAAAGGGTGTTTGCTTGGCAAGCAAACCAAAGTGGTGTATCCTCACAATGAGAACAAGTCAAAGGGTGTGTTGGACTTGGCACACTTAGCTATTTGTGGTCCAATGTTTGTGGCATCGATCACAAGGTCTCTATACTTTGTGACGTTCATAGATGATGATTCCAGAGAAACTTAAATCTACTTCATGAAGACCAAGGATGAGGTCTTTGATTGGTTTCAAGAGTTCAAGGCTCTCGTGGAGAACTAGACTGGGAAGAATATTAAGGTGCTGAGATTGAATAATGGGGGTGAGTAGACCTCCAATGATTTCCAAGATTCTTGCAGGGAGATAGGAATTAAAAAGGAACTCATAGTACCTCACAACCCTCAATAGATGGGATTGTGGAGAGGAAGAAGAGGACCATAATGGAGGCAACAAGGGCAATGGCAATGATCTATGATTAGGAATTGCCTATGCTTTTGTGGGCAGAGGCTTGTAATACAATTGTGTATGTGCAAAACAGGATCCCTCACATGGTATTGTAGATGTGACTTCTGAGGAGTTGTTTATAGGTGTGAAATCGGATGTGAGTTATTTGTGCATATTGTGTGAATATCTATGCCTATGATCACTAACTTGAAGAAGTTGAGTTCTTTTGAAGGTGAATTAGTGGATCCCACACCATACAGGCACTTGATAGATTCTTTGATGTATCTGGTCAACACTAAGCTAGATATATGTTTTGTTGTGAACACACTCAGCTAGTTCATGGTGGAGATGGGACAAGTTAATTGGGTGGTAGCGAAGCATGTGTTGAGATATGTGCGTGGCACAATGAACTTTGGATTGAGGCATGTTAGAGTTGGAGGAGTGGAGCTGCAGGGGTACACAAATTCTGATTGGGTAGGAAGTGTATTAGCAAAAAGTCCACAATTGGATGTTGTTTTAGCTTGAGATCATGGTTTAGTAGGAACCAATAGTCAGTGGCGCTTAGTTTAGTAGAGGCAGAGTACATGGCCGCGAATATGGTGAGTTGTGACGCAGTGTGGCTTCGCAAGATGCTTGCAGGGTTATTTGATCTGCAGATGGGGCTAATGGTGATCCACTTTGATGATCAAAGGCACATTAATATATTTGAGAATCCTATGTTTCATGACTAGTGCAAACATATCGAGATCAGATACCACTTCATCAGATGCAAGAGGGTCTAGAGGGGTGTTGTGAGATTGTAGTAAATTTCTACAAATGAGCAGGTGGCAGATGTTTTCACTAAGCCTCTAGTGAAAGGGAAGTTTGTGAGGTACCGAGATAAGCTAGGGGTAGTGGATAATCCCTTCCTTGCTAAGAGGGAGTGTTGAAGTGAGTGGTAGCTTCAGAAGGTCTTTTGCATAAGATTGGTGTCTTAGCATGTGGAAGACATTATTTCTCTCTTCAAGGTGCTTGCTTGGTGGAGTAAGTGATTTATGTCTTTTTTCCTTTCTCTAACCTAGGAAAAGTACAATAATTAAAGTAAATTAATTATAGTGGACTATTGAGTCATTTTCTAAGGATAAATTATTTAATCGTTCAAGTGACTTGGAAATAATCTCAATCGTTGATATCCAAGGTGGTTTTAGAACAGAGATTTGGGTTAGGGATTTGGACTAAATGAAGATTATAAAGGGAACCTAGCGAGGAGGTGAAGGCACAAGTGTGTAGTTGAGTCATCATTCAGAGAGAGGTTTTTTCTAAGTGCGAGTGGCTCTATGGACCAAGAGCGCAAAGAAGAAGTGTGAGTAGATTGGGGCGAATCTAGGAGGGCCAAGTAAGAGGAGAATGCAGGGCGAGTTGTTGGAAGGAGATTGGTTTCATTTGGAGGTGGTCGAGTTGCTAGAGGGCTGAATTTTCCCCATTGTGCAGTAGTGACACACTGACATGCAAGGAGGGTGCAGGTTGAGTATTTGGGCGGAGTTATCCAAGCCAATTTTATCTGAAGGCTAATTTCCTAGAGGCTGAGTTCCTTACGTCGAATTCACTCTGTGAGTGCTGAGTTATAGGTCCATGACTTTGTATTTTTCCTTGTATCTTTGTGGGTCGAAAAACCCAAATTTTCCACATAATTAAATGACATTGAATTGTTGTGGGTTATTTTATTTTACAATCTGTGATTGATCTCCATGGTTTATTTCCATTGCATATATTTAAAAAAAATAAAAATCAAAATACGAGTGATTTTATTTTTTGGTGATTCAACAATTATTTGGGTAAATAAATAAATTGATGGGGATAAATTAAATTTCCATGAGAAAATAAATTTGGTTGGTATTAGAAATTTGACAATGTTTGCTTCTAATTTTGAAAATGTTCATGCTAAGCTGTTTTTTTTGGAGGTGATCATTTTGATGGAAGAGTTTTTGTTTCTTGCGCTATTTTTCTTTTTAGTTTACCAAAATGGGCCCTTTTTGTGTTAAAAGGAGGCTGCCGCCTAACCGTCTAACTGATTAATACAAAGATTATTGTTCAAAACTGGTTTAAGAAATTTAACAAAATTCAAGACTTAAACAAATTTCCCTCCCATATGGATTGTTCTAGTAGTTCTAGTTATGTGGCTGATTACATGGCTAGTACATAACATTAGTGTAATATTACTAATACGAAAATACCTAAGTTGTACTGAAACGGATACGAGAACAGATACAGATACGAGGTTTGAAACGGATACGACATATTTTCAAAAAATCAGGATACGATACAACAAGGAAATGCCATATATATATATATATATATATATTACCATTCATCTTTTAGAATCTAGCATAAACTTTGTCATCATCATTAATGATTATTATATCATTCAACATATTATCATCATCATTAGTAATCATAAATGCTACAACCTTTGTGCTTTCGGGTCCAACTCCTTCAAAGAATGTGTCATGCATGGCAGATGATATCTATCTCCCTTGCATGGCAATTAAAAGGCCCATGGGATCATTGGGATACTCCGTCAAGACCTATTTGAACATTTCTATTTTCTCAACATCAGCTTGGTCTCTTGACTATATGCAGGCAAAAGATTGGCTAGAGAAGATTTGTTATATTGGAGGGATTTATGAAATTGAGAGCAAAATCAATGATAATTAACAAAACCTTTACCAAACTGAAAATTAATAGCTCAAATAAATCTCTTTACAGAGACATGAATCAAACCCTTTTGTTTGCATTTTTGAACATCTATCTTTTTCTTAGTAAGAATCCTTGATAAATATATGGAGTGTCGTTGTTTGTAAAGATTAGAAGAGACATTATGAGATTGTGTTTATAGCGAGTTTATTTGCAAATCTGATCTCTTCATTTTTATTATTTATTTATGGCTATACAAATTTTCACGTTTTTTAACATTTTAAGGGTGGATTCAGATCATGATTTTTGTGCACCCGTTTTCGGATTTTTGGAAACGGATCCAAAAATTTTAAATCCCTTGGAAATGTATCCAATTCCAAATCTAAAGTTTCCGATTTTTGAAACGGCACAACGTTTTAGACAAAAATTGTATGTGTTTCCGTATTGGAAACGAGGATCCGCATTTTCGGCAAATTCTTCAGGAGTTTCTGGTAACTTAGGAAAATACAATAAATAACATAATGCATTGAACTAGCTATAACTATAAAATTCAGAAAAACACACCCACGGCCACAAATATTAGACACAAGAAGTATGAGCAAAATTTGGAGCCATTGTTTTAATAGTGATAGTTGGACACCTAATCCTCCTACGGTCAGTGTGGAAGGCGAACAGTCAAAGAGGAGTCCAAGAGACCACTTGAAATGTGAAACCAAGGGTCACTCCAATGTATTATAAATATGTATCATTGTGAATAATAAACACAACTCACACTTCTTTCCTTGGTTGTCTATTCTTGCCTATTCCATTGCTGAGTTTAACATGGTATCAAAGCTAATTTGAGCCATTATTCTGCCATTTCTCATGCCGCCATTGGAACAATCGATTCCTTCGACAATCCCTTCGACCCTCTCACACTCCGGTTCTGCACAGTTGGCCTCACCCTCCACTCGACATTGTGAATGTCGCTCCATGTAATACCACTGCTTAGTCAATACAACTGATGGCGACAATATTGTTTTATGTCTGAAAAAAAGGTCAATGTTCTCTTGTATCTGTTAAGAATGAAGATTTGCTGTGATTTTACTGAAGACGTGAGCATTTTGTTGAAATAACTGCCTAGTTAAACCTCCAGTTTCTTCATAAGTAATACCATCATCATTTTTCGCAAGCAGCATTTGTTGGTTATACATGGCCATTGTGCACTGTGCCACTAAAGGAACAATTGGCTTCACATAAGCATCCACAATCTTCTCCTTTTTGCCTTTAATTTTTTGGGTGGCATTTTGGTCCCTTGGTTCCGTTTGCCACTCCTTTTTTTTGGCCAGGCAATCTTCAAGTTTCGTATGTTTTTGAATAGACCACTCCACAGCCAGCCCTGGCTTGTGCTTGGGCACATGCAGTCCCACGAAATTATCAACCCTGTTACCTGCCACAGCCACGAAACACGATTTATTACTTTTATTACTGTCACCTCGCAGCACGGTCATACCACCTCTAGGTTATAAGATAACTGCGCCACTCCACTGCATCGCACCAATACCATAGTCGACCAGTTCTTAATGCCTCTCGGTGCCCGTCCATTACAACATTCCCAGTTACCATTTGTCAGCATAGGTTAACGGTGGCGGATTACTGCCCAGTCCCTTGGTACCATGGGTTCGGTCCTTCACACCATTCCACGCTTCCATCGATTGTATTGTGGCCTTGTGTCATACCATCATATTGCCTCGCACCCATGTTTACTCCTAGTATATACATCATAACGCTCCACTCTGACAGTCAATTTGCTCCCCTGGTCGTATCCCCTCACGATGCGGTGACTACTCCACGACTCCGCTTTACCACAAAGTTCTTCCTCCCACCGGTCAGTGTTCCCCCTCCTAACCACCATACGTGGCCCTCCAAACCAGTGGTATCTCTGGTTATACTCCGGTGGCCTCTATACTGTTGCTTGTGCTCAGCCTCCATAACACACCTCAACTCTCACACAACACTCTTTCCCACAATACTCGCAGCCTCCTCGCAGCCTCTAAATGCTGCCTTACACAACGCCTCCTGATGCTCTGAGACAATGGCCTCATTTCCTACTCTTTTTCTGCCTGGATCCTCGGCGTAGTCAACTCCTCCACTGTATGCTCCCCTCCAACACCGTAGTCTCCTCAGTTCTTTAACGATACCTCCACACTATCCAAAAAATGGTAGCGACAACAATGGGGTGAATTGCTTGGTCAAGATAACAAACCCGTTTTAGAAATAAATAGAACTGCATGATTGCGTTTTGCAGCATTGACACCACCGGTTCCTCTTCCATCGGCACTCCCACGACTCCGACTCTAGTTGATTGTGCCCCTCACTTTCGCTGGTCGAATCTCTTGAGACAGAAGCAATGACTTAATTGTTGCATGGATTTTGATGGACGGTGTTTAGAAAAGAGTTCAGTGAACCTTACATGAATCTGGAAACCGTATTGGGCTGGATGAGAGAAGGGTGAATTTTCCTCGCTGCACCGTGAGGGAAATTTTATTGGTATGTTGACTTGTTTTCAAGATCGAAGTAATGTTGACACTGCTTGCCTGTGCTCCTTTTGATAACTGTGTGTGTTGAAGTTTTTGAGAGTCGTATTTCATATGTGCTTTGGCCCTTTCTTAAATATATGCATTATGGTGGATAAGTTGAAGTTTTTATGGCCTATAATGGGAATACATATGACATATAAAATATATACGAGTGATATATTGTTAATCCAAGTTGTCATTGATGTCAACATGTTGATGAAGGAGAAGCCAGACTATACCCTATGATTGATAAACCTAACAATGAAGATGACCTCTTGCTTTCTGCACATAAATATTCAAGGACAGTTATAAAGAAAAACAATTTTTCTGTATCTTGGAGGCAGAATTTTTCTATGAGACCTTCTCCATCCTCTAGAGTATAATTCTAGCTTTCTAATGAGCCCTCACTTGCTTCCTAACTCCAAATAGTTTATGAGAACTCGAATTTTTAAGATAGAAAATCATATCTGCTACACAAGCCGACCTATGCCCACTTATGATAGTCGGCCCCTCTTCCAAAAGCTGTGTCTGTTCATTTGTATGACAAATTCATATAAAAAGAAATTTTGGTCTTCTAGTTTGCACACAGCAGCTCGGTGAAAAAGAAAAGATCTCAGAGCATAAGATAGAGTTCACAACTCATGAACTAAAGAAGCCGAGAAAACATTATTTGGGTTAATTTGGTGTTGGGTTATCTCTACTACTCAAACAAAAAGGAATACATACACCTGATCTCTGTGTTTCAGTCCAGATCAAGGCTCGGTTCACCTTCAACACTTCAGAACTGCGGTTAATAAAGCTCGGTTCACCTTCAACACTTCTGAACTGTGGTTAACAAAGCTCGGTTCACCTTCAACACTTCTGAACTGTGGTTAACAAAGCTCGGTTCACCTTCAGCATTTCAAAAACTGTGGTTAGTAAAGCTTGGATCACCTTCATCATTTCAAAAAACTGTGGTTAGTAAAGCTTGGATCACCTTCAGCATTTCAAAAACTGTGGTTAGTGAAGCTAGGATCACCTAGCTTCACTAACCTCTGGTATTTATATGGCTTCTTGTTTTTCTGTTTTTCTGTTAGAAGTTGATCATGATGCATTGCTGAAGTCATCATGAGGTAACTTGGAGAAATTGTTTGGGTACGATGAAGAGCAGTGGTGACACCTTCTAAGAAGAAAATATTGTCATTGATGACGTAACGTGGAGACTACAAAGAATAAGTGAAGATTGTCAGGGCTCATTGAAGAAGACTTTGGGAGCTGTGAAGAATAACCAAACATATTTTGATGAAGTGAAGTTGAGGGTTGGAGCCTTAGAGGATAGGAGTCCTCAAGAGACCAAGTTGGAGCCTATACCAGATATAGGGTTGGAGCCCTTGAGGTTGGTGCCTCAGAATTGACAAGGTTGGAGCCTTGGAAGTCCAAGTCGGTGCTTGGCAAATACAGGTTGGAGCCTAGGAGATTGAAGATTGGTGTCTTCATCTAGGGTTGGAGCCCTACATATATTGTACTTGATTTATTGTAAAGAAGAAATTAATAAAAGCATTTATTCTTATTGTTCATTTTGTGTTCTAAATATAGGTGATCTAACTGGTAAAATTAACAATTGAAAAGAAATACTAATTCACCCCCCTCTCAGTATTTCCAACAATTGGTATCAGAGCCAGTACCTTCACTCAAAGCCTAACAACTTGAAGGTTGATCATTAGAACACAAATGGCAAAGCCAAGAAAGAAAGTCTCCAATCCTCCTAAAGACACGTCTTCCTCAACCATTGAAATTGAAGTAAATCAATTTGCGAAGGCTCCATTGTTCAATGGAAACTTTGATATATGGGTGGCAAGAATGAGGAATTTCTTGAAGACTCAAGGAATTGAAGTTTGGAAATCAGTGATTACTGATAGCATGCTGGAAGGAGAATCCAAGGAGTATAATACAAGAGCAATGAAAGCAATCTTGAATGGGCTACCTGATTCTATGAAGGCCAATTTGGAAAAATGTTCGTCAGCAAAAGGCGTATGGGACAAACTTCATGATCTTCACTCAAAAGGAGCATTGACCATGACCTCTAGTCAAGAAGATGATGGAAAGCAAGAAGGAAATCCAAAGCCCATCAATGAAGCTGAAGATAAGAGAGATGACAACAAGGCTAAAGAAGACCTAGAAGATGAAGAGAACAAAGAAGACTTTGAAGAAGATATCCTGAATAAACTTATGGTTTCCATGGAAGAGATTAACGGTTTGAAAAAGGAAAATGAGGAACTTAAGAAGAAAGCACAAGATGGTAACCAAGACAAGATAAGGAAGGAAGTTGACTTTGTCAAGCTTCAAGTACAAGAAAGAGATGAGGAGCTCGCCAAACTTAGAGAGGAATTTTATCAAAACAAAAGAAAGCATCATGAAGAAGTCATATCTATGACAAATCAATTGGATAAGGCAAAGAGAAGGGAAGAAACTTTGTCAAGCCACCTTGAACAAAGAGTTTGAACAATCTAGAAGCAGAGATTGGTCAAGGAAGAGGTCTCTTCTCTTAGATCTCAACTAGAAGAATCAAGCAAACAAGCGCAAGGAGCCGAGAAGGTGGTGGAAACTTTGGCATTCATAGAAGGACAGATTAATGAAGCAGAAAAGGAGAGAAACACCATGATATGCCAACTAGAAGAAAAGGATGAAGAAATCTTGAAATTAAAATCAGACATAAATCTTCTCAAGGCCGAAACATGTGAAGCTACAAGAATAAAAGAAGAAATGGAGAGCAGACTAGCAAAGGAGAATGAAGAAGTCTTCATAATGAAATCAAATGTCATCTCCCTTAAAATCGAAGCACATGAAGCAACAAGAATGATGGAAGAAATGAAGAAGCAACTAGTTATGAAAGATGAAGATTGTGAAAAGTTGAAAGGAGAAATTGTCTTTCTTAAATAGGAAGTTGACTTGCTGAATAAGAACTTGAAAAGCTTTCAAACCCTAGATGACATCCTAAGTCATCAAAGGTCTCCCCTTGATAAATCAGGTCTTGGCTATGCAGGTGAATCCTCAAGCAAGAATGATAATGCTTCAAACAACAAATATGTGAGGAACCTAGAAAGAAATGTTGATGCTCCCAATTCCAGCAAAGGCAAGGAGAAGAATCAAGACAACAACGGAAGAAGTTCTACTCCAAGGAGACTTGTAGATGGTGTCAAGAATACAAAAGGCAATGAATATCATCAAGGAATCCCAATGGAAAAAGACTTTAGAAGTACATCAAGGAAAACTCGATCTCCGAGGTACCAAAGTATATTTCTTTGTTATTGCTATTCTTGTACAAACTTTGGGCACATGGCAAAAGATTGTAGGGCATATCACAAAGACAAATATAATGGTACCCTTAAATCTCTTAGAAGCAATTTTGCAAGAAGAAGTCATGATTTCTTATTCATAAACAAGATAGAGTGTTTCAATTGCCATAATATTGGACATATGGCACATGATTGTTACTTGACTTGGGTCCCTACACAAGCTAGAACCATGCAAGAGAAGAAAGTTACACAAGTATGGAGAAGGAAACAAGTTGAATCTGGAAGTCTCTTGAACACTCTAGCTTACGACCCATGTTGTTGATTTGATGAAGACATCCTTGATATCCAAATGGTTGATGATGAGACTCTGCTAAAAAATAAGACCATGCATACTGTTAGGGGGAGCCTATGATTCTTAAGAATTTTTGGAGAAGTTATCCATGATCGGGCCTTATGAAATTCTTGATGAGTCACAAATTGACAATCATTGTTTTGATAGATCATCTCTCTGGAGCAACTCCATTGAAGAACATAATCCCTTACTCATTTGATGGACCATTGTTGAAGATGTCTCCCACTTGATCACAAGGCAAGCAATCTTTCTTAAAAAGCTAAAGGAGTTTATGCAGGCAAGGGGAGTTGGTTCATTGCATGAAGAAATGCTATCTATCATGGACAACATTGCCAAAAAGGAAGAGTACCATGATAGGGGGAGCAACATACTTAGGAAGAATTATTATTGATGAAGAGAATCAGCTTGATAGGGGGAGTACTTGGTGACCTTGTTGCCATTGATGTCAAAGGGGGAGAGAATGATGGAAGGGAAAGAATATTGCCATCAATGACAAAGGGGGAGATTGTTAATCAAGGTTGTCATTGATGCCAATATGGCTTTGACTAAGATGTCAATATTCTTGAGATGCTTCGTTCTAGATGATGATGTCTTGCCTTAAGAAGTTGCCAAGTGTCTGATTGGTGATCTTGTCCCTAAGGACAAGCCCATGATGTGAAGAACTATACTTTATGAAGCCATACTTGTGATGGTGTTATACTCTTATGTGACCACACTTAATGATGGTGTTTGATGAAGATTGGAAGACTAAGTGATGACATGATTAATGATTGAAAGAGACCTTCCTAATATACTTCCTATAACATATCACTATGCCACTATGTAATACACTCATTGTTGATGTCCTACCATGATCCTATGATAAAGGTGTTAAACAATGAAGAAGCCAAAAACCATGAAAAAGCCTAACAAAGAAGCCTATTCTGCGCTGCCTCTATTTCTGCACTCATAAATAATCAGTCACATTAAAAAATAGTTTTTGCTAGCTTAGAGGCAAAATTCGTTAATAACACCTACACCATCTTGAAAAGAATAATTTTTCCTTTCCAACGAGCTATTACTCAGCCCGAAACTCCAAGCGGTTTGAAAGATAATGAATTTTTAAGTTAAGAAAATCATATCTAATTATAGAGCCGACCTACACTTTGGCATTCATGTCGGCCTACCTCCAAAGTGACATGTCTCTTCATGGGGACCAACAACTATATATATAAAGTTGCGGTAAATCATTTCACAGTGAAATTTTTTTGGATATCTATCTCTGAAATTTCAGAGTGCCGAGAAGTAACAGGAGGCCGAGGAGAATAAGGAGAATTATTGTTTGGGCAAATTACTGTGATTATCTCTTAAGCTCGGGTTTTAAGCCTGTGGAAGAAGGAAGCAGACCTCAAACTAGAACAGTGGAAGCCAGCTAAGGTTTGTGGTATACCTATTGTGGAGAAGGATTCGGATCAGTGATTAGTCACATGTTGAAACCTCAGATCTTTGACTCAATTGAAACACATAACGTTTGACCTGTGGAGAAAATAAGAGCTCGGACCAGTAAGACTAGTGACAAGTGTGTGAACATTAATACCTCTGACCTAAAGGATAGTCACCATGGAAGCTCAGGCTCGGACTTGTGAAGTTGTTCAACTGTGATGAGATTCAAACCTGTGGTAATAAAACACAGTACCTTGGACTTGAAGTTGGACAACTACATGTGGAAGACCGAAGAATCATATATATATATACCTCAGACCTACATTCTTGTGGAGAAAGAAGCTTGGACCTCTTTCAGAACTTAGACCTCCAAACTTGTGACCTGTCTAACTCAGATTGCAGACTTGTTTCACACTTGGAAGCCCAGTTTATTAAACACTGAACTATCATCTCGAATTTGTGGTTAATCTTCTGTGGAGGGCTCAGGACAGTCACAAATCTAGGACTCGAACCTGTTAGACACTGCACCTCGAATCTGTGATAGGTACAATCACCTCATCTTGGACCTGTAGCTTATTACAGAGGCTCGGATAAGGATTGCGGACCTATCTGTGAAGTTCAGACCTGAGAAAGGACAACCACCTGTGGGAGGATAGACCTCACCTTGGACTACAGCAAACCTGGGTAGTAGTGTTGGACCTCAAGAACAAGCCTGTGGAGCTCGGAATAGTGATACACGTGGCTCGGACTTGTGGAAAGCATGGAAAGATGAAAGGACTCTGCCTCCAGTGACCTTGGTTGAAAGATTGGAAGTACATATTTGACATTGGTTTACAAGACTATGTTTTGGAAACATCTCTTGATAACCTTTTATGGATTTGAAGCTGCCTTGGGGATACTCTTGAAGGCAACCTTGGAGTGGCCTCATTTAAAAGCCTTTTGTATTGACTTAAGGATTTGTGTAGCAAACCTTGGAGCATCATTGAAGTCATACCTTGGTTGAAAACATTGTGGAGCACTTGAAGAATTGTTTGGCGTAGACCTTGAGAAACTTATTGAAGATACCTTGAGGCATTATTGAAGACATTTGGAAGACTTGTAGAAGTTGATCATGATGCATTGCTGAAGTCATCATGAGGTAACTTGGAGAAATTGTTTGGGTACGATGAAGAGCAGTGGTGACGCCTTCTAAGAAGAAAAGGTTGTCATTGATGACGTAATGTGGAGACTACAATGAAGACTAAGTGAAGATTGTCAGGGCTCATTGAAGAAGACTTTGGGAGCCGTGAAGAATAACCAAACATATTTTGATGAAGTGAAGTTGAGGGTTGGAGCCCTAGAGGGTAGGAGTCCTCAAGAGACCAGGTTGGAGCCTGTACCAGATATACGGTTGGAGCCCTTGAGGTTGGTGCCTCAGACTTGACAAGGTTGGAGCCTTGGAAGTCCAAGTCGGTGCTTGGAAAATACAAGTTGGAGCCTGGGAGATTGAAGATTGGTGTCTTCATCTAGGGTTGGAGCCCTACATATATTGTACTTGATTTATTGTAAAGAAGAAATTAATAAAATCATTTATTCTTATTGTTCATTTTGTGTTCTAAATATAGGTGATCTAATTGGTAAAATTAAAAATTGAAAAGAAATACTGATTCACCCCCCTCTCAGTATTTCCAACAAATTGGCCTAACTCTATGACAAATCAACTTCTCTTGTCACTCTCCCTAGGGCTTACAGATTTGCCCATCTTGTCAACAATCAGACCGTTTCATAATATTGCATAAAGGGCTTCTACAGTCAACCCTCTAAAAATCTTCCCAATTCCATTAAAAAGACTGCTTCTTAGGGCTTCCAGATCTGCCCAACTACAGTTAATGGTTGACTGATCTAGGGCTTCAAATCTTCAGATCTCAGTTCGACAATTTGTCTCCTAAATTGCACAGATCTAGGAACCAATCATACAGATGTTCCAAACACTGAATTGTCCCTTCTTCATGCTAGTCCATACCTTATATGATACCTTTCTGTTACGCAGATCTAGCATAGTCATAAGTGCACATCAATCATTGATTTTCATCACCTATGAACATACCTCATTTTGATTTCTCCTCTTCAAGTGACCCGTACACATCTGCCCTAATCACAGTGCACGACTCCTAAACATGTGGTCTTAAATCTGCACTGTATTGTTCGCATTCTACTTCAGGAGACTGCACTATGTGTTACCACACTTACTTGCAGAGATTGCGGCTTAGTTTGTAATCTCCACCAAACATAGAACATAAGCAGCTGAAGTAACCTTCCAAGTGCAACGGCTCACCAACAACAGCATATGCTGCCATTCCTTGCATTCACAACACTTCTACGCAGGCTGAAGCAGCCTTTAATTGACTCGACCCTCTAGGGAGCCGCCTCAACCCTCCTTCACAGTAAATCGGTCCTCAAAAAATATGCCTTTTAGACAAGGGGTCTTCAACAACTCTCTAAATTGTACATAAGCTTCCATACTAGACTATTCAATTTAGCCTTTCTATACTCAAAATAAATCGAAACCAAAATACAAATACATACCTTTGAACGACTACATATTTTAGCCCTTGATTACACTTCATCTTGTGCACAGATCTTGGTCCTGGTTAGGGTTTTCTGTTAGATCATGACAACCCTGAATAAAATCTGTGCAAAATCTTTGTTCCAGGTCTTTCATTCCTTCGTTCTAGCTTTAATCAATTGTGGCCTAGCTTGAACGTCTGTTTAGGCTTTACGACATACCCAAACAGATACTCGGCGTAGAGAGAAGGGCTTCGTCAAGTCCTCACGTCTTCCAACTGGCATCCTATACTGCTTCTATAGCAGCCTTCTTTCTGCAACTCGTTATAGAGATTTCTCACACATAAATAGCACAGAAACCTTATTCAAACATATCTTATTTGCTCGCTGTTTGGTCTGCTCCTTTGCTGTTGATTTCGGCCTTGTTAGGGCAAGTTACCATTATTCCGGCCTTAAACTTTTTGCTTAGAAATCCTTCTAATGTATGAGGGTTTCATAACCTGTAGGGTTGCTCATATATGCTGAAGCTTTTGGCTATTCGTAGCCCTCTTTTCTGCCTAACAACCTCAATTAGGGCTACGGATGAGGCAAGGTGAGATGGCTTCCTTGTGGGTTGTTGTTCTGGACAAGTGGCAGCCCTTAACACCTTCACGCTGGCCTGTTTTGGTGAGGCTAGACCTGCGGCCTACCTCAGTTTGCTGCGGCTCTCTAGCAACCCTCCAAAACAACCTCCTCATACTTCTGTTTGACCCTCTAGCAAGGCTGCAAACATCTAGAGCGGTCTCATCCTCCCAGCTCTTCTCCTCGGCCTCCCTTAATTTTCTGCGGCAAGCTTTAGTGAGGCTTCAGAGGCCTGTGATAGACCACCCATAAAACAACCCTTAAACACCTCCGAATGTGATCTCGTGCCTCGACCTTCTATCCCTGCAACTAGGCCTTCATAACAGTCCTCAAAGATGCCCTACACAGCCCTTTCATCCTCGCTGTTATAGCCTTCCTTGCTGCGGTCTAGACAGAGGTATCCCTTTCCTTCCTCACCGAGCTCTTCTCTTGTGATGTGTTGCACTTGTTGGATCAATAGATCGGAGATTGCTTTTCAACACAAATTGGGCTTTGTCTTCACCTCTGCTCTGATATCATGTTAATTTGAGAACATGTTCTATGCCATTTCAGATTAGGGCACAAAATACTGAAGCGGATAGAACATACCAATAGATCGATGGAAGACAAGCCAAAACAGAGATAATGAATGGTTGTGTTACGACGATCAGCAGGATGCTTCTACCAACAAAGTCTCCAATAGGTCATTTAGCCAAGTGTGTCACACGCAATCCCAAGACAACCCAGACAAAGAATACTCCACAAATACGCAGCACCAAGAACGCAGCTCCATCGCCATCAAGAGAGAAGAAAATCCTCCACACATTATATGTATAATGAACTCCAAGTCTCTCTAATATATAGGCATCTTTGGGGGTGTGTGACACGTCCTTTAAGACATTTAAGTCTATATTATATTCCAAGCCGACCTAGCACATAAGTGGAATAAATTCAAAGTACATGTTTTGCTCATCCGATCGAGATGATCTTTAGATCAATCTTACACCTGTCTGAAAGAGTAATCCAATAAAAATATTGGGATCGTCATATGTGCAGCACAACCCAGAGTTTGGATCTAGTTGCCCAAATTTAACACACTTCCTCTAGTAGAAGACTTCAGCGTCTTGCCAGTTTGGTAGAGTTCCAGGAAATGCATCAAGCATTCTAGAGTTGGTGGTCATCCTTAAACCATTGCAGGTTGTAGACCTCCCTCCAACACTTCCTCTAGCAGAAGACCTCAGATTCTTGCTAGATTTGGAAGAGTTTCAGGAACTGCACTAAGCGTTCTAGTGTTGGTGGTCATCCTTAAACCACCTCCTTAAGTCAACATCTCAGAGTGCACATTCAACACATTACAACTCTTTTCTTGGACTCATACATACCCCTTCGGATTGTGGGGGGGGGGGGAATGTTGGACACCTAATCCTCCTAAGGTTAGTGTGGAAGGCGAACAATCAAAGAGCAGTCCAAGAGACCACTTGGAATGTGAAACCGAGGGTCACTCCAATGGATTATATATATGTATCGTTTTGAATAATAAACACAACTCACGCTTATCTTTCCTAGGTTGTCTATTCTTGCCTATTCCATTGCTGAGTTTAACAATGATAAATTTGAGTACAATAGTGAGTATAGAGGAACCTGGGCTTGCTATTGCAAGTTGGTGGCAAAACCCAATTGTCAAAAATAGCTCAAGTGTCGACAAATCACTCCCCTAAGAAATGTGCCCTGTTGCTGGATTTTTCTACTGCTACTGGATGGAAAGAGCTGTTGCTTCAGCCCTCTAGTGTGCTCAAAATTTTTGAGAAATTAGTTGGTGGATTTTCTCGACAAGCCCAACAAAACCCATAGAGGGTTTGGCTCCAAATCAACTCTCACGAAAACCCACAAAATTGTGTGAATTACTAGTTGACTAGTAAAACACTTTGCTGAAGGAAAGTGGGTTTTTGGTTTGAATACTGCCAGATTAATTTGAAATCACAACCATGGAATTTCTCCAAATACCCACAAAAACCCATAAATATTTTGGGCAAATTCTAGCTAACTCGGGAAGCCCTAAAATAGTGCGAAATTCACTGCTAGTTTGCTTTTGCGCCTAGCTAGGGGAATACTGCTGAAAACAACTCCGCTTGGAAATATCTTGTGCTAAACAACACTGGTTGACTTCGTTAAACAACTTAAAAAACCTTGTGTTCAAAATTAAATTGTCAAAAGATCCCAAATGGAGGCTTCCTTGGCTTATTTATAGAAGTTGGTCCTCTCTCCCTTGGTGGACCCCATTTTCCAATAACTCACACCCCCTTTCTTCTCTCTCTCTCTCTCCACAAGTGTGAATTATCTCTAGTGGTCGAATTGCCTCCTTTTTTTTGGATGGTCCCCACATTCCACCAAGGTTGTAATTTCTCCTATTCTCCTAAGTCCTCATGTCTCCCATATTAAAATTGTCTCTAATGCCCGAATTGCAAAATTGTGCTATGCTTAGCACCACCCCAACGATCTCTGTTGACCTCCTCAAATGAAAAATTAAAATTGGGGATATTACAGTCCTCTTTGCCAAAAATTGTTTGTCCTCAAGCAATGCTCGAACAATCAATCTCCCTTTTTGCTGGCCCAAATTGTCATTGCAAGCAATAGTGGGGTCCCATTTGTGCCACCAAGCCACCCCTGATCCATGCACTATCCTGTCATAAAGGAGTTCCCCAATACTAGGGACTCAAGTCATCCAACTCCATGTGAAGTACCCCTCACTCCACACACAGACCCAAGGTGTATGGGTGCGAGAATCCTCCCACCTACTAGCGGTAAGCGGAGCACCTTGACGCTGCCAAGCCCCTATCAACTCCTCTGAAAGTTCTGTCGGAAAATCGGTCCAGGGTACCTCTAGAGGGAACTCCTAAGGAAACAACCCAAGTCTCTTAAAATAGAACCCTCGTCCCAACGAGTTAATCACAACCATCACCTGCTGATCGTATAGTCACCCAAGTGAGGCACTATCTTGTCTCAACTGGTCTTGGGAAGTGAAGTGCCTACTATTGAACGAAGTCCTAATGGCAGATCTGGGTGACCCCCCCTTGTGAGAACCCACTGTCCCCGATTTGTAACCTAACTGCTCAACCCTACAGCTCTTGGGTCCCATACTAATCTCGAAGTGAGTCCAACATGTGGATGTTGTGTCGGTTTAGTCATAACTGCGACCCCCTCGTGCTCCTGCAGAGTCATTCGCATGATCCTCCCAAAACAAGGTAGTCCACTAACCCAATGGGTCACGAGATCCCACAACAAGATTGGAAGCCCATCGCTCCCAATTCTTGTTACCTGCCACTGAGTAGTGCCAATGGCCGCGAGGGACTACACATGCCAATCATCCTGCCATACTAGCGCAGTGCCCCAAGTCCTTAGTGAATCTCTAGGGGTAAACCACTGTTCGTGCAACTAATACCCAATGGAAGACCTATATGATCTTCCCATGTAGAAACCAAAGCATCCTTGAATGTGGTTGAACTACCAAATCTTGAGATGTCGAGATCCCGTGCTAATCGCAAGAGGAAATTGCCATGTTGACGCCGTGACTCTCTAATCATAACAGACTGCCCATCATGCTCATATTGGGGCCTCCTCTCTTGTAAATCTCAACCACTATACAAGTAATGATCGAAGCTATGCCCAACATGCGAGGACAACTCAATTATTCCTGAGCCTCCAACCCATGGCTAGCCTCAAACCTGAGAAACAACATGGAACACTCGCCTCGACACATGGAAAAAGTCTCAATGACCCCCCATGTGTTAACCCATGAATAAGCTAGATCACTCTCGATCAGGATCCTGCATCTCGAAGTAGAGTGATCCACTCATCAACTGAACTCTTCAAACGCATAGCCAAATTTGCGGCGACATAGTTTTGACAACTGCTGGGATCCTTTTGATTCTTTTCTCTGATCCTTGCTGGTATAGGCTTCGTATATCAAGGAGAAATATGGTGTATACCCCATGACCCTACTCCAACCTGGTCACACGACGAGCTCTACCGTCCCACCTCCAGATGGTGTACCCAAAACTGCCAAGAGCCTACGTGCCCTCCGACAAGAAAGGTCCATCATCCCATGCGCCGCATGCTCTAGCAATGCTTCAAAATGCCCTGCCGTAAGTGTGTCATTCGGATCCCTCATAATCATCTCCTCAAGTGGGGACTCGGGGGCAAAGCATATGTTACCCTCTGTAGTAGACCATGTCATCCCTGCGCCAACACCTCCCAACTCGCGCATCATCTGTCTAACTCAACAGGAAAATTCCTCTCCTGTCCATGATACTCCGGGTCACATCTGATCGCCTCAGGTGAGCTTGTTGTGCCTTGTTGCTCGTAAAGAGGGCATCGAGGATTAACAACCAGCTCCTCTGTGGCTAAGCGAGTCCCTATGGGCATACTAAAGAGGCACTCATTGCTTCATATCTCTAACCACCATAGGTTGGGATAGTCTGAGGCCGAGTCAATGTGCAATAACCCACATCCAATTGGTATCATTGTCTTTATCAACTCACCTCCGTAACCTCATACGAATGAACCTCCCTGAGAGAACTAAGGGGAAAATATCCCTATGTGCCAGTTGTGATGTCACTATAGCGTGGTTCCCTAGTGACCCTTGTACCATAAATGTTTGAGGGAAATCAACATCTCCACCCATGGCCTTGTTGTTATGGTGGACTAATTGCTTATGCTGACAAAAGTAATCTCCCTAGATTCAATGACTGACTTTAGTAACAAATAGACAAACTAATATATCTTTCCTAAGTTCATTCCTATTGAATCACAAGTAAGAATGGTCACAAGTAAGAATGGTAAAAGATGAGATCCATACCTTTCAAATGAAATGCCTGATGAAGATCCTTGCTATGCTTTGATGCAACGCCTCAATGCGTAGAATCTAGACCTTCAAACATAGTAACAACAAAAGATCAAGGCATATGATAGATAAATGACTCAATACAACTCATACTAGTGATCAAGAAAACTTGTACCTAATATCATTATCAATGGAAAAATGGAAGCAAATACACAATACATCAATGGAAAAATGGAAGCAAATACACAATACATAGAGGGGAAGAAAAACTTTTTTGTATTACTCTGAAAAATAAAGGAGTAACACAACCTTAGCCTTGATGAAGTATTGCTCCTTCCAATGGTCTACAATCTTCTCCTTAGATGACAAGCCTTCTAGCCCTATTTCAACAACATAAGTTTACCTTTAGTCTTTTTTAACCCTCTGGTCTATGTTTGATTTATAGGCCAAGAGGAGGAGGTTTAAGATCCTCTTCCTAAGGGATGGGATCCTCAAAACATGGGATTAGGGTTCCACAAAGAAAGGGAATTAGCTCCATGAATAGAGGGATCGGGCCTAAGTAAGGATGAACTCGAAGCTTTCAGTTGGGAAATGTTCGCCCAACAAAGCTTCTAGATTTTACTTTTTATTATTACTTTCGTTGAGTCATATGTGCAGTTTATAGTGGAAGACAGAGCGCACTTTTGCGCTAGGTGTAATGGCCAAATTTGAGTATGGGCATAATCTTCTTAGGGAACCGTGCAAGTACTCAAAAATATATTTTTGGACCTTGTAATCCAGAATTCTCATTTTCTTTGGGATTATTTAGCTTCTAGCCTTGCAGGTGAATGCTTTGGATCACTTTGGTGGATAGCAAAAGATTTAGATTGACAGTTATTTGCCATGGTGACAAAATGATGTGTAACGCTTGCCTCGTGGCTTGTCGATGCCACTTGCACCAACTAACTCCTACCTGAGTACTACGAACACCCTACAATCCCACGTGCGACCAACCTGCGAGGACAACTCACTGAGTCTATTTGTACCCCTGTCATTTTGACCTATCACTAGTGCTAATTGGATCCCTGATGGAGATCTAAAGGCAAATGTGTGCTCAGTCATCGGATCCACCATCGAGCTACTACCATCCTCGAACAAATCTCTAATGTGTTGGTGGGTGATGCCACCTGGATCCCAATAATAGTCTGGCTTTGGAGCTCCTCTAGCAACCCAAAGTCCCTGTTGAACTGTGGCCATGGATATCTCTAAACACCTAGCTTGCTCCATCGGGTATCAACTCAATATCTCTTTCCATCCATCCCCGTGAGAGAGATCGAATGCAAGAACATCTATACATGTAACAACTCCATCATGCGAGTGTTGCGCCCAGTGCAACTCATGTCGCCTCATCTCAGTGCCTTGGTCAACACATAAGGCCTGCCTAGATAACTCTACCTCTCCCTCTCCAATGGGCAGAGGTGATCTAACTTTGCTGCATGTCCCATCTATATATGCCTAAAGAGGGCCATTGTCTGAAAGCCCTATAGCTTGGCTAGCTGCTGACGCTGTTATCAGAATCTTTGTTAATTGTTTTAAGGCGCTACAGTTTCAGTGTCAGCGCCAATTTGTAAAAAATAGTATAAAAGCGCTGACAAATAGAATAACAACACCTATTGTAGATTTGTAAAATAAAATGCGCTGACAACTAGAGTATCAATGCTAGTTTAAATTTGTAAATTAAAACACCGATGATTGGAGTATCAATGGTTGTTTGAATTTTAAAGTTTTGGAGGTCAATATCAAAAGGCACTGACAGATTCTATGTCAGCAAAGGAGTGGGCATTTGATCAAGTGAGCGTTGGCTAAACAAATGGTGACATGCGTCATGATTTCACATTGGATTATTTCCGCTGCCGGAGGATAGTCATCATGGGTTAAGAGTCGTGCATGGTTTATCCATTATATTATGTTATTCACCAAGGTTACTATCTCAGACATAATGACACAAACACAACAGTCAAAGGGAAAAGGTGTCAAAGCATGTTTGTTTTCACTTACTCTGTTTTTTAAACTGTTTTTTCCTGTAAAAGACAGTAAATTTGGGCACGGTTTTTGAACAAATGGGAACGAATTTTTGAAAAAGAATTTTTCTAAATCTGAAAGAGGTTTTTGTCGACAACAGAGCCATGAACAAAAATCTGTCAGTTTTTACACAAGTGTCACAATTTGAGAGATACAAAGGAATATTTGGTGTCTATTTTTCAGGAATTTGCCAGAATTTTTTTATTGTATATTTAGAAAAATGCCTAATCTACTTTCAGTTGGAGAGCCACCTCATCAGATCAACAGGTTGGAGAGCCACATCTACATTCAGTTGGAGAGCCACCTCATCAAATCAACAGGTGGCAATTCAGTTTGAACAAATCATGTCACAAAATCAGTTGACTCATTTTTAAAGAGCGAAACCAACAAGTAAAATATCATCTTTAGAATATGTAGCAGCCCAAGTAGACCAATTTTCATGCGCTCAGCTCCAGTTTTCTCTCAAAGAAGTTCCAGTTGCACTTTCTAAGGAAACTTTATCAACTCATGCTGAAGATACGAGAAGCAAAATTTAATTTAGATATTAGATGGAAGAGGTCAAGATTAGAGATTTAACTCATCTTTTTATATTTTGTAAACTGTTTTTACCAATTTTTTTGGATTTACAGTTAAGTGTCTCTTTTATATAGCTTATGAAAAAGAAGAAGTGATTCAAATTTTGGCAGAGAAAAGCCTTGTGAGTTGTGTACTTTTTTCTAGAATTTAATGAAAAATCTTTGAAGCAGAGGCATTGAGATTTATCCAGAGATTCATGTGTCAAATATTTTAGTTTGTTTTCTGGTTTTGTTTATCTTACAATATTTCATTGATGTGCTCTTCTATATTGAAATGGAAGATCATTGATATAGAGTTCATGATATATGCTCTGTATTCGTGATATCTTGTTACTCATACTTTTAGTCTGATAGGTTTATGTAGAATTCATCAATTTGATGCTCTGTTTTAAGCTTTGAATGTTTCCTGTTCATCCTACATATTTGCAAATTATAAGTCTACCAATAGTTGGCTACCTTGCCTCTGTATTATTTTGAAGATCCTAGTAGTAATTTCACTATGACTCCATCGCCTAATGGTGTTTGTTTTTCCCCATACTTCAACCAACACCAGTAACTTTTACATTAATCTGGCCATAGAGCGTTTAACAACCCCGCTGCCATTGTGACCTAGGGTAGTTGAGTTTAAGGAGAGATCCCCCTCCAGATTGAGGGGCCAACTTCAATCCCAAAGCAGTTAGTGGTTACCTTAGAGTTTCCCCCACAACCATTGTTTTCTCTAAGTGATAATAGATGCATCGGCCTGCTCCTCATCAATGGCGGACTCCAATGGTGGTTGCTCATCCTCCCCCACATGGGCTCCTCATGAACCTCCCATTGCTCCTTCATAGACAACCCATCATCCAAAACATCCTCACTGGTTAGCTGTAGGTGGTTGTCGTCTAACAACTTTGTCATGGATCTGGATGCCTTTGTGCCTACTGGCATGTCGTCAATGGATGGCCCCATGGGTGTGTGCTCAACTCTCCCTGCCACTTTCTCAATTGGAGCTATCGAAGGGATCTCCAACAATGGTGACTCCTGCGTCACACTGGGTATATCCACGTGCTTGTTACAATCCTACATACCATCAATCTCATGCTCAACCTCCTCTTTAGGCTCCTGATATCTACAACCATGCCTCCACTAGCAGAAGCGCCTCTTGGTCTCACCCTTTAACTGCCCCTGTCTTGTCCACTCCTTTTGAGGAGTTCTGGTGCCTTGATTCTGTCGACTTTCTCTACACGGTGTAAATGGCTTCACCCCCGTGGCATACACACCCTTAGTGTACTGGTCCATCATCTCCTTCAACTGGGCCAACATCTCATCGTTTTTGCGGATCCCGTCCCTGATCTCCTGAATACTCACTCTCTCTTGAGCCATTTGTTTGCCAGTAATTCCACTAGTTATTATGCATGTATGCCTATCACCTCTATGATCTTACTACCTCTACCAGAACTAGCCAAGACCATGCTTTGATACCACTGTAATATTCCTAATAGGAAAATGCGGTAAATAACAGAATGCAATGAACTAGCTATAGCTATAAAATTCTCAAAAGCACACCCATATATATTAGACACAAGAAATATGAGCAAAATTCTGAGCCATTGTATTAATAGTGATGAATCTGAGTACAATAGTGACTATAGAGGAACCTGGGCTTGCTATTTCAAGCTGGTGGCAAAACCCAGGTGTCAAAAATGGCTCAAATGCTGACAAATCACTTTTCTGCTGCTGCTATATGGAAAGAACTGTTGTTTCAGCTCTCTAGAGTGCTCATAAATTTTTGAGAAATTAGCTGGTGGCTTTTCTCAAGAAGCCCAACAAAACCCAGAAATGGTTTGGCTCCAAATAAACTCTCCCGTAAACCCACAAAATTGTGTGAATTGCCTGCTGACTAGTAAAGTGCACTGCTGAAGGAAAGTGGTTTTCTGGTCTGAATACTGCCTGGATCACTCTGAAATCGCGACCACGGACTCCTCTCCAAATACCCACAAAAACCCAGAATTATTTCAGGCAAATTCTAGCTGACCCGGAAAGCCCTAAAATAGTGCAAAATTCACTGCTAGTTTGCTCTTGTGCCCAGCTAGGGGAATATTGCTAAAAATGGCTCAAAAATTTTAAAATTCTGCACAAATAGCAGAGAATTTCCTGCAAAAATCTCCTCTGAAAAATAGCCCACTTCCAAGCTGAATCTCTAGCAATATCTACAGTTCCAAATCTCTGCTCAGACTTTGCACAATGACCCCTGCGCAGGCCCAGAAATAAAAGAGTTCAGCTCTCCAAAATGCAGCAATCTCTCACCTACCAATCACCAAGGAAAAACTTGTCCTCAATGGTAATCTCCACAGTTACACCGGTCTATACTCCACTGCTGCTGTACTTTCTTAACGCACGAATTTTCTTCTGTGTCCTTGGAGATCTCGCACCAGCTGAGAGAAATCTGTAGTTTTCTCCTCCTTGATCCAAAATATCAGCTCCCCAATTTCTCTCCTAGTATGACTCTCGAAGTTCACCGAAGGAAGAGTTGGAATTTCCGCTTGGAAATCCCTTGTGCTAAACAATACTGGTTGACTTGGCCAAACAACTCAAGAAAACTTATGTTCAAAGTTAAATTGTCAAAAGATCCCAAATGGAGGCTTCTTTTGCTTATTTATAGAAGTTGGCCCTCTCTCCCTTGGTGGACCCCATTTCCCACTAACTCGCACCCCCTTTCTTCTCTCTCTCTCCACAAGTGCGAATTATCTCTAGAGGTCGAATGGCCTCTTTTTATTTTGTGGTCCCCACATTCCACCGAGGCTGTAAGTTCTATTCTCCTAAGTCCTCATGGCGCCCATACTAAAATTGTCTCTAATGTCCGAATTGCAAAATTGTGCTATGTGGGTCTAATACTATAATTAGATCAAACAAGCTGGTAAAACAAGCACATTGGCTAACTTGCACAAAACAAAGGCTTGTAGAACCTTGTCATAACCTGAACATACGTATTACTAATAAGAAAGAGGCTTGTCTTCCCATAAGTAACATGAGCTTACATCATAGCTCTTACCAACCCGTTGTTACCTAAGCAGATGTGTTATGGGCTTAGTACTAATACCCTTATTCTATTGAAACTAAGCTCCTAGTAATAAAACAGCTCACCACCCTAAGGATCTCTGCTGACCTCAAATGAAAAATCAAAATTGGGGATATTACAATTAGATATCGCTCTACCAAAATAAAACATCTTGCAATACATTAGAAAATTTCAGAAATTGGCAGGCCCAGTCTTGCTGGGGGTAGTCTTCTTGCTGCTAACATTTCATGAGAAGTGGAATGGGGCTTGGTTGAGTGCCTGTTCCATCTCGCAGGACTGTATCTTCTTCCATAGTTGCCAACTGGTCTATCCCAGGTGAGCCAATAGAAAGCTCAAGGGAAATTGCTATCCTATTTTTCTCATAACCAGGTCTTTGTTCTACTTACCATTTCAGAGTTCTTCCTTGAAACTGCCTAATTATCTCCTCTGCTTCATCTGGTCTCTCATGATTGCTTTCCACAGTATATCCATCTGCATTTGCCTAATCTTCAGCTTCTCTATTGTTTTTATTTATTTATTTATTGTGTGTATTAATCTGAATGCAGATCTTATATACTATTTCAATAAAAATTTATACGCATATTTTTAAACAAAGAAAATGAAATACTTTCCAGATGTTTATAAACAGCAATACATTGAGCTCACTAAGTTAAATTGCAGCAGAAATAAAAACGATTTACATACAAAAATTGACACAGTGATTTACTGCGGAAACCCCGATGCCGAAAACCAACAAACAAGTGATTCTTTTATTTCAGTCTGCAGAGAAAATAATTTTGGAAATTATTACCGGAATTTATGAACCTGTACTTGGCCCAAAATCTTAGAAATTTACCTACATAAGTCTGCCTTAAAATCTGTGCCAAAACAGCTTTGCACAGTGTGGTTTTTTAGACTTGCACAGCATGTCGGTACAAATGCACGAACTGAACTGAATCCATATGGTACGATACAGCAAGCTGTTGCTATTTTGCTGCCTGAAAACTGCTTCTCTGCTTCCTGGAACTTCATCCCTAAAATTTGTGTATGTTATGCCTTGAAATGCGTGCCCTAGCTTGCCCTCCTTGCTTCCCTTGTAATTTTTTCCTGCTGCAATCTATTTCCCTCTGCCTCTTCAGGTCAAACCCTCACTTGTTCATCCAATGTGTGTTTCTTTGTCTCCTTAGATTTGTTTATAGAACATCCAATGACTAAAATTCTATTTCCAAAGTGATTGACGGTCAAGCTAAGTTACCGGAAACTCCTGAAGAATTTGCCGGAAACGCGGATCCCCGTTTCTGATACGGAAACGGATACGATTCTTGTTGGAAACACTGTAAAACATTTTTGTGTCGTTTCAAAAAATCGGAAACTTCAGATTTGGAATTGGATACGTTTCCAAGGGATTTAAATTTTTTTGGATCCGTTTCTGGAAAATCGTAATCAGAAAAAAAAGTGTGAAAATTTGTATAGCCATAAATAAATAATAAAAATGAAGAAATCAGACTTGCAAATAAACTCATTATAAACACAGTCTCATAACGTCTCTTCTAAATCTTTATAAACAAGGGCACTCCATATATTTATCAAGGATTCTTACTAAGAAAAAGAAAGATGTTAAAAAATGCAAACAAAAGGATTTGATGAATGTCTTCGTAAAAAGATCTATTTGAGCGGTTAATTTTCAATTCGGTTAAGGTTTTGTTAATTGTCATTGATTTTGCTCTTGATTTCATAAATCCCGCCAATATAACAAATCTTCTTTAGCCAATTTTTTACCTGCATATAGTCAAGAGAACAAGCTGACATTGAGAAGATTGAAATGTTCAAATAGGTCTTGACGGAATATCCCAATGATCCCATGGGACTTTTAATTGCCATGCAAGGGAGATAGATATCATCAGCCATGCATGACACGATCTTTGAAGGAGTTGGACTCGAAAGCAAAAAGGCTGTAGCATTTCTGATTACATTACTAGTGATGCTGATAATAAGTTGAATGATATAATAGTCACTAATGATGATGACAATGTCTATACTGAATTGATGATGATAATTTGTTTATGTCGAATTCGTGACGATGATTATGTATTTTTGGATATAGAATCTAGATTCTAAAAGATGAATGGTAATATATATATATATATATATATATATATATATATATATATATATATGCCGTTTCCTTGCCGTATGGTATCCTTATTTCTTGAAAATTTGTCGTATCCATTTCAAACCCAGTATCCGTATCCGTTTCAGCGCAACTTAGTTATAAAGTAAAAGTTACTTTAACTTTATAAAATAAAGTTAGCATCTAGAGAGTACCTTTTCAAGCACTTCCACATGCTAGACACAAAGCCAATGTAGAAGTACCTGTCTGAGTTACAGCTTTCAACATCTATCTCTATCTTGGTTCTTATAATTTACTTATGAATCACCTGTGTAATCCGCGAAGCTTTCTGCTCCCAATCTTTTCGCCAGCCTTACCACTTCCACACATTTAACAAGAATTCTTGAGCTTCATCATTGCGCCATTCACATCTACAAATGCGTCTGTATAGCTCCAAATTTTTTCCATACGCACATCTTCCAGGATGGTCGTTGCTGTTGCCCTTCTTAACAAAGTTTGAATCTGCCCAAGCTTCTGCCCCCCTGCTCACCAATACAACTTGCCATCCACTTTCATTCTTGTAAAACCACACAGACTATCCTTTCCCGAACGTTGTGTCCATTGGGCTAAAGTGGCATGACAAGCAAGAGGTGGTGAGCTCCAAATTGTTCTAGAGTTAATATCACATCCGCTGTGATATCCTATCTTGAGGGAGTAGATGTGCATTGTGTATATCACCCAGCAGAAATAGATATGAGAATGCATGGAGGGACAGATCCATTAAATTGCGATTTTCCCTTTCGTATATGGCCCAATGAGATGGAATGCATTACACTTTGCCTATGGTTTATAATAGAGTTCACGGGAGACAGCAAAATAAGATGGCCCCATTTTTTGTTCTCTTTGCTCCAGTGTGCAGTGTACATGGTTCATTTGCCATTTTATCGGCCATGGAAGCGTGCTCTTCCACGACATGAAAAAATGCAATGGATTTGAAGCTCTCAACCTTTTGTTGAGCTTGAAATTTTGACCTCCGCAATTGAGGCTCTTGTGGCAATGAGTGGTTAATCATTTGTCAAATTATTGGCAAGAAATCCCCTATTACTGAGATTTGTCTTATACCCATTTGCATTAGAATCATCATCCGTTGCACTGAAACCAATGCCTTGATTCATTGTTGGTGGTCTTCCCTAAATCCCACTTATAGGTTGTTTCCTGGTTTTCCTCGAGGCCAAGAATGATCCCCTACCATGCTTGCCATGCCTGTTTGCTGCACCATTTTTAAAGAGTATTTTGTAAAGACTTTTTGGAGGCTACAATTTATGCAGATTGATTCTTCATTGAAAGCTTGTCTGCACGTCATCATGGTCAGGTTAATGTTGTTAGCATTGTTAATCTTTGCATTCCCTCCCCATTTAAACATCAAGTGCGGATTATTGTAATGTTTATATTTACAAAGTTTTCTACAATGTTTATATTGGCCCACAATTGTTGTTAGCATTAGTGTTAGGGTCAAGGTAATATAGCACTAGCACCTAAAAAATATTGTTCTCACTAAAGTTGTAATACTGAAATGTGTATGAATTCATGGATTAATTGGGTACGAGGGTACCCACCAAACACTCGTATTGATTTTTCTTTGGTATGGAATGCCATCGTATCACATCTTCAGAACTACCTTTCTTAGAAAGATCAAACACACACACACAAGCATATATCTGTCTTAACCCTGGATCTATGAAGTTATACGAAGTTTGTATGTGCCTTGAGTTTTTTCATCCATCTTGGCATTTAATCGGTATGGGGTTAGATCTATGCTAGTTGTGATTTGATTTATGCCCAATATTTGTTGTGAAGTATTGGGCTAATGGAACCAGCATCATGTTTGGCGAATGTGTATTTGAATAAGCAAATTGTGTACAATCTTTATTCTTACCATTATGAGCAATTTATCATGGGGTCTGACTTGCAACTGTAGCACTGGGTTTTTTGTATAATTGTTTTGGCCTTGGTTGTTGGGATTAGGGAAAGGGGAAATGGGGTTTGAGATTGATGCATTGAAAATTTCATGAAACAGGGAAACTGCATGCTTTTTTATGTGGGCAGAATTTTTGTTTACAGTGTGCAGATAGATGTAGGAGTATAAATCTTGCCAATTTCATATTTCAAATGCTTTTTTCTTATTGTTTTATTAAATCATTCTTTTTAGCTTCTAAGCAATGGACCCCACACATGCCCAATTTAAAGTGTTTTATTTTATTTTATTTTTTAATTCTGCATTATGGAAACATAATTTCCAAACTTAAATTAACTAGGGAACAACTGGGAATCATTTACAAGATGCTTTTGTACGTGAAACATATAGTCTACATTTTCCTGAAGTTTTTCTGGAGTATTTGTATCAAAGGTGTTTCCCATATGGAAACAAGCCTCCTTTACGGTTTGCCTGCATAGGATTCCATTTTCATATTGGAAATCTGCTATTCCTTGGGGTTTTTTCACGTCTTATTATTATTATTATTATGAGTATGTGATGGTTAATGATTGCACATGGAGTTGATTAAATTTGAATAATAAACTTTTCCATTTCATGCAGCTACCAAGTAGAAAAGCCAACTTCTGATGATAGGCTGAAGTTCATCTCAAAGATTGTTGATGCTTTTCTGACCATCTCTGATCAAGAAACTACCCAAAGGCCACAAAAAAATGTCCCTCTTCCTGCACTATTAAAGGTGCCGAAGTCAGAAAGGGGTCCCAGTGAGAGTGAGCTACGGGCTAAGGCAGAGGCAGAGGAACATGCCATTCGTCGACTCCGAATGTGTCTTCGAGATGTTTGTAACAGGTTATGTAATTACTGATGATTGTTAATTTACTTGTTGAGGAAGCAATTGCCAAGTGGGAAAATTACTTTGGAGTGCATATCACTTACCCTCTGCAATGGGCTTTCTACATGCAGACTACTGTATGAAAAACGGTTCAGTATATTCCACTATCCTGTTATGGATGAAGATGCTCCTGATTATCATTCCATAGTTCAAAATCCCATGGACGTGGCTACTTTGCTGCAGCGTGTGGATAGTGGCCGTTACTTGACATGCTCCGCATTCCTGCAAGATGTGCAACTTATTCCTGCCAATGCAAAAGTGAGCATAATTCTATATGCTTAGGTTTCGAGTTTTTCTTTTTGGAAAGAATGAGTCATGGCTTTTGTCTAGTTTATCTAACCTACAGCCAGTGGTCTGTAACAGGCGTATAATGGAGATGATTACAATGGAGCTAGGATTGTCAGCAGAGCATATGCGCTAAGAGATGCGGTATGGTTTTATGTATTTACTATTAACGGTGGTGCTCTATAAAAAGAAATTTTATAAGTTGAAACTTGTGCATTTTAAATGTTATTGGTTATTAAACTTGGCAAATTATGTTTAACTGAGATGCTCTATAAAATAAGTTTTATTACTTGGAACTTGTGCTTTTATGTGTTTCTGTACACAGGAGATTTTTATTTATTTTCTGGACGTAAATTTGTTTACTTTATGTTCTGTGCATAAGCAGGTTCATGGCATGCTTTCTCAAATGGATCCAGCTTTGGTGGCCTTCTGTGATTCAATTGCTTCTCAGGGTGGGCCAACTCGCTTGCCAGAGGATTCAGCAACAACATTTCATTTAAATCCTGTCGTCCAACAGGTTCATGTTACAAGAGCAAGTGCTCGCTTACGCAATGTTCAGCCTGCAATGAATGTTTCACAAAGTTATGAAGTCTTGAAACGTTCAAAGCGGAACAATGATACTGACCAAGGTAATCTTGTTCATGCTTGCTTGTGTCTATCCTATTATCAGGTTTTTCAAATTGACTCTGAAACTGGAGGAATATATTCTTTTGCAGGTGAAGCTGTCGGAGGAGGCTCTGGTCACTTGGTTGAGGAAAAATCAGACCCTATGGATACTGATACAGTTGGGCAGAATGCTTCTTCAACAATGAAAACCTTTCAAAATGGTGTGGGAAATGAGACAGTTCAGGAAGTCCAACATCAAAATGCTGAGGTGCATAATGAAAATGACAAGGGGGATAAAGTTCCATTGGGTTCCACTGGTGTTGCAGAAAGCGTGGTGCCAGAAGTTGTCGAGGCCGGTGAAATCCGAGCCTCTGCAAAATCAGCACCAATAAGCAAGCAATTGGTGGGGCAGATTGAAGGAATAAAACATAAATTTGTAAAATGCACTGATGATTATGGAATTCCAGAACTCGAAAGACTTTACTCTCGAGTTTGTCAAGGAGTGATTTCATTGAAAGATATGCCTGACAAACTGAGCATTGTTAGATTTTTGAAGGATTTTTTAGCAGATGAATGTAATTTCTAAAGTTTATGGATCTGAACACATCCATATGAGTGTTGCCAATGCAAGAGAAAAGTGTGAAAAGGTGTAGAAAAGATCAATCAAATGTAGCCAGGGAAGCAGATATTATATATCAATCATGCCCAGACTGAGAGGCAAAATATTTTTAAAGTTCAATCACAATGCCTCCTAGAGTAGGTCAGCAGCATTCTTTCATTATTTGTCTGTATTTCTTTGACAGAAATAATTGAATGTTCCTTGACATTCTCAATATCTGAGCTATACATTATAATCCGTCTCAAGCACCACCAGTTATGGGCAATTAAGTTCTTGGTATTAAATTCGAAGATCTTACTCCCGGCGACAGATTTTAAGAATGACCAGTGTACAATGCAATTCAGAGTCACAACAAAAGTCTGATTTACTTTTCAAAGTTCGGGTGTTCAGTGTTCAGTTGAGCTGCTTTTGATGCATGGAGAATCAAATCTGGATTCCCTTATGCTGTGCAGGTTTCTAAACTGGTTTGCGAGGGTTTTGATTAAAAGATGAACATTTCTGAGTTGGAATCGAAGACACAGGAAAATGGGGGCTTTAATGCATGGTGTTTCTTTGTGATAAGATCATAATCCACATGATGGCAGGCAATTTGTCAAAAGCTTAGGCTATCATCTTTTTTTCATTGTATGTTGACAACATGATTATGAACAATAATTTGGTTGCCAATACTACATTTGAAAGTTTTTGTTATGTTCATGGAAAATTATTATCACTGGCCAAAAAATGGTCGTGTAATATCTTTATTATTTGATGCAGATACTTTGCATGCAATTTCATCAGAGAAGCTTTTGCTACGGGTGAATAGCATATCTTCTGATTGTCATGCCCGTTTTTGAACAATACTCTTGTTTCGACCAATAAACAACTTATTGCAATGTCTTGCATAGAAAGTTTTTTTTTTGTTAGTTATTTATTTATTTTTAAATTAATTCGTTTCAACTGACAAGTAATTTTTGATTATCAAATTTGTCCATTCAGGATCTATGCAATTTTTGACAATGATAAGAACAAGGTGCTTATACATTCTCAGAAACGGAGATTAGTATAGATTTATGTCAAATAGTTTATCTGACACAGTTTTTATAATACATGTCACAATATATACACGTGTCTTTGTTTATCAGTGAACAGTTATCTTTGTCGGCCTATGGTAGTCATGTATTGTTAGGTTCTTTAGTTCTGGTTGGTCTGTGAAACTCGGTGCACTATCTTTATAGCATGCTATATGGGGCATCTTTATCGGAGTCAACTCGTTTGGAGTGTTTGGAGGATCCACAGGTATCTCTCTCCTCTCCGCATCATGGTTGCAGGGATTCTGCATGCTGAAACTGGGGGTCGAAGAAAGTTGTTTCCAGAGGAAGAGCGTTTGGAGGATCCAGAGGTCAAATCCCATTACGAGCATATCGCGCTGTACTCTGCTGCATTCTGCAAGGACCAAGGTGGTGCCGTTTATGCTTTTACTGCGAGGATAGTCGACTGTTCTGACGAGAGCAGGTTACAGGTATTGCAGGTTACAAGGCTGGTTACGAGAGCAGGTTACAGGTATTGCAGAACGAGAGCAGGTTACGAGAGCATGTTACTGAAGCGAGATCAGGTTACGAGAGAGCAGGTCTTAGGTTTGAATCTGCGAACAGCATGATTGATTCCGAAAAGCTTCAGAAGTGCCGGAGAACAGGAGGCATTTCACCTGAAAATTATTTTCAGTGGTTACAAGAGGCTACGGATTTTGGATTTTCAGTGAAATTAAAATTATTTCATGTCTGTTGAAGCTACGGTTTCACCAATGGAAAGCAAATTAATAGCAAATGTTGAAAATGGCAAGGAAATATTGGGTTCTGTGGAAACCAATTATTTAGGTCAAGCCAAAATTGTTTCAGCACACAAAACAAGGAAGTGGATTTGGGTAAAAATGCGAAGCAATATCAGGGCATTTTAAGGCAAAGGCTTGCTTGCTTCAAATGGAAACAAGGACAAAGACAAAGAAAAAGAGAACAATGCCAGAGAAGAAAATAAATAAGAGCAATACAATTAAAAAAGAGTCAACAATTTACAGTCCCACATCCATACCTCTCACTTGGTCATTAGATCTCTATGTCGAAGAACTGATGAGGGCTCGAACAAGACTAGAGATTTTGGAAGCCAAAGAACAGGAAAGGGACCACAAAATTTCAGAGATCACATTTGCAAATTGGTGTTTAATGGAAGGTAATAGAGTTTTAAAAGAACAGGTAAAAATGTTACAAGAGGCTCTAGAGATAGGAAAACAAGAATGGAAAAGCATGAAGGCAACATGGCAAACCATCGCAGGATCAAGGGCAACAAACAAGGATGTGATAATCTTTAAAGCAACTCAGGTAGATACACAAGTATCTCAACAAACAGATCTTTCAAAAGAGAAGACAAAAAAGAACAATATGGATGGTGGTCCAAAAGAAATCAAATATAGAGTTCAAGATGCTAACGGTTATATAAAGACAGGGGAAGAAGAAAATGCAAGTGCTCGTAGAGCACAAGAAAGAGAATACAAAGAAAAAAAAGACAGTGAAACAAACTTTATTATCAGGGGAATAAGAGATTATGGTAGGAATGAAAGTGCTCTCAATTTGACAAAGGACTTTTTGAAAGATAAACTACATTGGAAAAAGAAAATTTGCCAAGCAAGGAGGGTGGGGAAGATATGTGAAGAGGCTTCGTCTCATAAAAGTCACCATAGCAACCGTGCAAGACAGAAACCATCTTTTGAGCAAAAAGAAATTCTTGAAAAGCTCACACTTGTTCCTAGATGAAGATTTAACCAACAAACAAGAAGAGGAGAGAAGGGAAGAAGTGAAGAAAATTAGGGCAGCAAGAAATGAAAGGAAAAGGGCATGGTTGTACAATGGTAAAGCAATTATTGCAGTGTTTGGGACAAAAGATAAAACAGGGCAGCAAGCTGACCATAAAGAAAAAACAGAGAATTCAATAATAGAGAGGAAAACAACAAGAGCAACATTGATGGAAAGGGGCAAAGACTCAAAGTTGAGTCTTATGTGTCAAACTGCGTAGCAGTCAAATCCTACCCAGGTCTACTTAAGTTTAGGTTGTTGGAATTGTAGAGGTTACCCTTGGAGGAGGAGGGGACTTGGGTTAGGGCCTATTGCGGAAGGTAGAGACATAATTAGTCTAACGGAAACTCATGAACACAATGGTTGCAAAACCCCTGTGTTTGACGATTATTTGAAGTTAGCGGTTTGGAACAAGGTAGCAGAAAATGACAACGGGTATGGGGGAATACTAGTTTTAGTGAAAGAAAAGGAAGGCCGTCACATTCAGTTGATGAAAGAAGATGAAAATAAAAAATGTTTATGGTTCAAAATATCAGAGAATGAGAATCACACAAGAATTGCAGCTGCTATTTTGCCCCTCAAGTCTCAAAAACTTACAAAAATAAGGGGCTAGACAGTAAGGATCTGTATGCAACTTTAAAGCAAGATATTGCTACGTACTATCAGCAGGGAGAAGTGCTTTTAGTGGGCAACATTAATGCTAGAACAACAAATCACCAAGCTAGTCTTCTTTGTTGCGAAGAGGATCATAATCCTATTTGGCCCACTGAAGAGGAGAATCCCCAATGGATGAGATGTTCAGAAGATGACAAAGCTAGCAATCATTTTGGAGAGGAATTGCTTACATTGTGTGAGACTTTCAACTTAATTATTTGCAATGGTATGGACAGATGGAAAAGGTTTGGGAACTTCACTTACAACACATACAATGGGGAAGTGTCATTGATTATGTGATTTATTCACAAAGTTTGATAGAAAAGATAGGTGAAGTTAAGATTGTAAAGCATAATTGGGGCTTAAAATCAGACTATAACCCAATTTATATGAACGTATCATGGGTAGAAGCAAGCCAACATAAGAGAAAAACCCAATGCTCTTGGCAATCACTACCAAGGGGCAAATTTTTTTTAACACAAGGAAATTGTACTATCTTCAAGACAATGTTGGAGAGATTAATTCTGAAAGAGAACTGGTTTCCAAAGCTTCAGCATTCATGAGTTGACAAATATAATTCAAAAGGCACTTCAGATGTGCAAAAGAGCAAAAAATAGGAAATCAGAATCAAATTGTTTTCCTGTAAATACTTGGTTTGACGAGGAATGCAAAATGACAAGGAGAGCTTTGAAAAAGACAGGCAAGGAGAAGATGAATGTAAAGTTATATAAGTAGATACTAAAAAGGAAAAAAGATGAATTCATGTAAACAAGGCGAGAAGAGTTAAATATATTTAGGCAAGAATAACCCAAAACTTTTCTAGCAGGAACTTCAACCAAGGAAGAAGCAAATCGAAAATAATAGTACAAGTAATCAATGGTTTGAATATGCAAGAAAACTCTATGAGAAAGAATCAGAGGTTGAGCCTCCCTCAGGCTCAACACAACTACAAAGCTCTTCACATTATAGGAACATCGATTGGAATTAAAAAGTTGAAAATAGGAAAGGGAAAAGACTTGGTTGAACTTGAAGCAGAGTATCGAAAATGGAGAAGGAACACTCTTGCACCTCACATCATGGAAATATTCAACAACATCATTCAACAAGGATTCCCAAGAGACTGGACAACTGGCATAACAATACACCTTTTTAAAAGTGGAGGCATTAATAATCCGTCCAATTATAGAACCATTATGATCAATCCTTTGTTTGCAAAGCTTTTTGGCAGTGTGGTAGAAAATATAATCAGTAAGTGGGCAGAAGTAAAAAAAAAGAGGGCAAAAGGACAAGTGGGTTTTAGGCCGAAGCATTCTACAACGGATCACGACATCACGTTGATACACATTATTGAGACACGTTGATAAAGTTGATAAGCATTTTTTGTTACGCTGTGAGAAATGCTTAACTAACAACTATTGAATATTGAATGGAGTCTAGGTTTCCATTGATCAATTTGTCGTTTATTCGCTGCCATGCATCCATGCAATCACTACTTCCTTTGATTCACGACTTGCTTGGTGTTTGATGAAAACCCCTTGAAAATAATTGGCCTTGTTAAAGGTTTTAGTTTCCCCAACAACTTACACCATTCTATATTTTCTCTCTTTTTTAACATACATGTATATTTTGACTTGTCTTCGTGTATTAGATCTAGGGAACAGGGATGGTGCAAGGGCACCATGTGACAATGTAGAGTTTTCTCTTAGAATCATAGTTATGGATTCGTGATGATGCAAGTATAGAGTTTTCAGGGCAGTGTAACTAAATTGTTTGCACAGAGCATCTTTGAAAGTGCTATGATAGTTTCACTTCGTGCACAAGTTTTCTCTAATTGGAGGATAGTAGAAACTCTAATTGAATTTTAGCTTTTGGATGGTTAAAAGATACTCTCTTTTTAGATTTGAACTCCACCTCATCTGTTACACCATTTTTTGGTCATCTAACCTATTGTTATTAGATGAACCCAAGTACACCATGTAAGACCAATTTTACCCTAAGTAAAATTGCTTTCACCATGTGAAATAACTTATTTGTTTATATTTCCTGGTCATATTTAATCCAAAACAAGGAAATTAATTAAATAAATCCTTATTTATTTAATTATTTCCTAAGAATAAGTTATTTAAATCATTATTTAAATAATATTCTTAGTTAAATTTGACTAAATCATCCATAAATAATTAAATAAACCATTATTTATTTAATCATATTCCCATCATTTCCCTAAAATGATAAATAAATCATTTATTTATTTATTATTTATAAATAAATGAATTGACCCAAGTCAAAAATCCTTTTCCCTCCAACCAGGGTTGGAATTTCGATTCCTCTTTACCTGTCATATAATTTTTTTTTTATGTTTTAGGTCATTATGATTCCCTTCAAGAAACGTTATGTTTAAAATTCTGCCCTTCAAGAGTGATGTTTTGATAATAAATTAACAGTTTGATACCAATAAAGGTTTTATTAAAAAATTACCCTTCAATAACACAATCATGTTAAAAAAGTTCACATATTTATCATGAGAAAAAAAATGACAATAATGCACAAATGACTTATTGAATTATGAATCTTGATTTGAAATTGTATGGAGATCTTACAATAAAATCTCCATAGCTCTGAAATCAAATTTCCTTGACCAAGAGATTCCATAGAATTTATATATATATATAATATGGCTAAAGAGATCTTATGGGAGATATAAGATGACCAAAAAAAAGTAAAACTATAATATGGGCTAGGGCCTCTGTGTCCTCTCAATGATAATCACATGGAACCAATGTGGGGGTCCGCGATGGAAACAATAATAGTGTATTAAAAGTGTTTTAATATTTCATAAGTGGCGGTAGATTTTGTTCTTCATGAGCTACATCTTTTAGAGCTTTTAAGTGATATGTTGGGACACACGAGATCTCTAGATGCCATAGTTGAAGCAACACTTTCACTGTTCCATATGACACTATGACATGATAACTTTCATAAGTGAGTGGTGAGTCACTAAGAGTGTGATAGGCCCCTACCCAAACAATCCAATAAGGGCGGGTAGTCAATACGATAAGGGAGAGCAAGTTGAAACAAGCAAGATTGTGGTCCAAATTCATTATAAAATGGAAGAAGTTTTGTGCTTTCAACTAAGTAGGTTTGATGATGCGCTAGTACACTCATGGATTGATTGTTTGTTTCATTCAAGTGAGATTTTTAATGAACACACTTATGGATTGATTGTTTGTTTCATTAAAATGGGATTTTTAATTATATTTGCGTAAGAGAGATGCATATTCATTGGATTTCAAGGAAACTATTTGAGTTTGGATTACAATCCAACTGACCTTAATCAAATGAACAAATTATGAGTTATTCATCTACATTTATGTTCCCAGCTACCTATAAAATAAAAGTTATCACACTATATATGTCAATAGTGAAAAAATCAAATAACCACCTTAACAAATTTTAAATGGGCATAAAAAAATGCAAAAATAGAATTACTTTATCCATTTTCATTAAAATACAAAATTTACATTGTAATATAAATAGGTCAAAGAAAATTACAAAACTAAGATCACAATGGAAATATAAAAGCATTTTAGGGTTTCAAATACTTTTAAATGTTTTGTTTAACATCACATTTCTACTGAAAAGCTTTGGAAAAGGCTTTAGTGAAACTAGTCGATTCAACTAAGTTATTGAAACAATGTTAATACTAATATGTTCTTGGGTTTTAACTAACAAGTCAATTAAGTACTTTTGCAAAAGTAATGTAAATGACATGCCGAATACTATATAAATATTATTAATGTGTTTTCACTAGATCCAACCTTCTAATTGCATGATTATGGTCACTGTAAGTTGGTAGTATTTAGGGTGTATTAAGTTTGGGACTGAAACTACCATCCTATTAGCAAATTGAATAATATGTTTGAAGAATAGATTTTTATGGAAATTGAAAATAATGTTGTTTCAAACTAATTCATTTATATGGAATTTATTCATCATAAGCACTCAACTTCAACTTCAACTTCAGATTCAAATAATAGACTATTACATCATCTATTCTCTATTACATCCATTATTCATTAAAGCCAGCTCCCACTCAAAATATCGGGACAGTCATATACTCAATTTCTTATTCAAAGCCTATACTTATATTTTATTTGAAGATTATGAAATTGCCCAAGCTTATGCCCTTCCATATAGAGAGTCGGAATGTTTCGACTGAAGGGATGATTTGGATTTGTTTTAATTCTTTGCCCTGTAACAAATTTGAAGAATATGAGCACAAATGCCCATTTCTTTGCGCGTTATAACGAGGAGTTTAAATGGTTTTGAAGATAAAATTAAAGTGGAAACCATAATAAGGCAAAGATTCTAACATTAGAATATTCAGATTACGAAATCGAATATTTATTCGTTGTAAAAACCGTTCTCCTCTTACTATAAGGGAAATTGCGACTAATTGAAATGTTTAATAATGTTTTGTAAAAAAGATAACACGTAAAAAATAAGTTCGAGCCCATTCAAAGCACGTCATCCAAGATGGTCATTTAAATTTTTTAACCGTATTTTACGTTCAGAATGGCTTCTGACGGGCAAAATGCCCGTCAAATTCCAACTCTGCCTCCAACAGATATAATAAAATATCCCTAAAGGGTGGTTCTAGAATTCGATTAATAATATTTTATTCATGCACCGAGTTCTAGACCGCCCTAATATTTTGTTATAAATAGAAGGGTTTTCCCCATTCATTAGTCACCTCCATTGCATTAGATCACTCTGGATCTATACTAGGTCACATTCTCTATTTTTGCCTTGTGAGCTCTCATTGAGTTCTATGTTTGTCTGGGTTTTCTACAACAACAAGAGAGGAATTTTAGATTTGAAACATTGAGGACTTTCAAGAACCCATCCCATTGAGGAGAACCGAAAAACACCTTTCTTGTTTTCCTCTCAGGTGCCTTCTTTTTAATATAATATAAAAATTCTTTCAAATACATTGTTCTTGTCTTGTCTATTGGATGCATGGAGACACATTTTACTTTATCTGCTTAATGTCTTTTATGCTTAGATATGGATTTGTGCAGTATTATTTGGATCACCTAATTGCAGATTTAAAGATATTTGACAGCGATAATCGATGTTAGGGCTATTTGTTATGCGTAGCTAAAGTGGTCTTTTACGACAAAAGATTCATACTAACAACTGGCGACTCCACACGGGTTTTATTTTGCGATCGCTGTCGTTTTATATATTCCTGCATATCCAACTGTTTCAGACCCTAGGGTTTCTTTTCAGTTTTCAGTTTTTCCTATTTTTATGGTGCTTTTCACCTCTAAAACCCTCAAACATTCAAATTTTTAACTTCCGTGTGTTTCTGGCCTTATTGCGTAGGTGACAGACATCAGTCGCCGCTGAGACGACAATTTTTTCTGAAATCTGCCGCTGAGAGATCCGAATATGCAGGTCGCACTTATCGGCCCAAAAACTGCGACCTGGCCTTGAGGTCACACTTTTTTGCCCCAAATCTGCGACCTGGACTGAAAACAGGTCAGAACCTGTGACCTGCACTTTTTCCTGCAATTCTCCAGCTATTTTTCTGGGTTTGTCTGAAGCTTCTGTCAGGGTTTTCCAGCTTCCGTCTTTGTCCGTTTAGACTTGTTTCTGATCTGTTTCACTCAACTAAGTGGGAATATTGCCCCTTAGGGCTTTAGGACCCTCCACTTTTAGTGGGCGAGTTTTAGCTGTTTCAAAAGTTCCAGAGTTTCAGCCTTATTTCTTTCAGATCTGGTACCTCATTTTTAGATCCCTTTAGATCAACACCTATCTCTTTCAAATCACCTCATATAGTTTTGTTTGGGTTCACTTCTAGGGTCGCCTCCTTGTCCCTTCTATTTTTAGCTGATCTTCTCCTTTTAGCAGCAACCCATCCTCTGCCTCTTTGCTGTTCTCTCCACTTCTTTTCATCGGATTTCTCCTTTAGATCCCCGTCCCTCTCAACCTTAGATCTATTGGCCTCTTTTTTGCGTGCTTTGCTTAGTTTTTTCCCTCTTATAGACTAGTTTTGAGAGACCCGCCTTCTTGGGTTAGATTGATGCATTATGAGCTGTTCATTTTCTGTTCTTTCAGTGTTATTTACTGTAGAATTATTTTCAGGTACGCAGCACACTTGTTCTTTTTCTCTCAAAACGTCTGGGTTTAAACAATTAAAATTAATGCACGCCACACACTGACCCTAAGTGAAGAAGAGCCTGGTTAACACCGCCTGGCAAAGACTTTAAAATCAATTGTCACTGCACCTCTCCGCCCTTGACCTCACTTGATTTTGTCCCTCCCTGCCCTTGTCGGTTTTTCTTCTTCCCGTCATCATTGCACCCCCAAGGCACTTCTCCCGGAGACTTCTTGGCTTTCACCCTCAGTTTCCGGTTGGTCGACTTCCTCCTTCCCATCGTCATCGAGTAAGTCCTCCCCCGAGTCCGCACTCCGACTCTTCCTTTGATTGTTCGGGTTCTCCCCCTACTCCTGGTTCTCCTCTTGTTACCTTCACCATGTTTAGTTCAGGACTTAGCGCTAATCCCAGTTCTATCGCTGGGACCATTTCCAGTGGAACCACTATGGGACCTACCTCGACTGCCCCATTGCTCCCTTATATGGCCGGCCTCAGTTTCCTCGACTTCAATCAGCTGATCAATGATCCTATTCGCCACGATGTCAGTTGGCTTGCTATGCCAACCAAGCTCCCCTCCGACATTCCCAAGTTCGAAGGCCTTGCTAGCGAAGATCCCTCCAACCATATTCGATCTTTCCATATGTGGTGTTCCTCCAACTCCATCACCGATGACTCCATCCGTCTTCGATTGTTCCAACGCACGCTTACCGGCGAAGCTTCTAAATGGTATGTTGATTAAAGCCACCTCTTCCCATACCACCTTTGCGACCATTGCCCAAGCCTTTTTATCTTATTTCCAGTTCCCTCTCCGATACGACACTGGTACTGAACTCTTAACTTCTTTTCATCAATCCTCTTCGACCCGCTTTTTCGCTCATGTCCAGGAATGGCGACAAAGACGGAGCTTGTGTCGCGCTCCCCCCTTTGAAGATCGGGTTTACATGGACTGGTTCCTTCGCTCTCTCTTACCTCCCATTGACAAAGATGTCGCATCCCATTTTCTCCAAACCGAAGAAGTCGCCCTCCAAATAGCCTTGAAATATGACCTTATCTATGCTCAATCTGGTTATGTTTATACCGTCCTTCCTGACCTCCCCAAGCTCGGTGGTCCTAATGCCTCGGGGGCATCTCACTTTGCCAATGGTATCATTGGAGCCTTGTCACATACCTCTGCTCAACCTCTTCTGGGCTATGGCCTAGCCCCTCCGGCACTTTCCCCCCTCCAGGTAGCATGTATCCAGGATACGGCATGCCTCCTCTTTTTGCCCAGACTCCTGCTTACCTCAATGTTGCCCATCCTACCTCTTATCCGTACCCACAACCTGGTGTCCCAGCTCCTCCAGCATTTGGATCTCCCACTCCTTTGCCTTCTCCACCCCCGCACCACACTTGGCAAGTATTTGCGCAGTAGGGGGCAACTAATCTTCTTCCTTCTCAAAGAAAGAGGAAAGACAATCAATTCGCTTCTGGTAATCGTGGATCCAATCCTTCCAGTATTGACTCTACCACTGCCAACCAGCCACAGGGCTCTCAGCCCACGCCGGATAGGCCGCTTCACACCAATAAGCCCTGTTCGTGTTGCGGTGTTTATGGTCATTACACTCACGATTGTCCCTTATTACCACAAATGCGGCAGATGTGGGAGTCTCAGGCCACCGTGCAGGGACAACTCTCCTCCCCTATTGTCCCTCCCAATCCAGCGACTTCTCGACCCGCTGTGTTTACCGATCCTTTCCCTCAACAGGGATTCGTGGCCACTCAACCACCTCATGCCTCGGTAACCACTCCACATTCCCCTTCTGGTTCCTCCGATTACCAGATTCTCATGATGGCCTTTGACCAACCTCTCACTGTCGACCTCAACCTTCAAACTCGGTCCCGTCAATATTCCACACCTCCCGTTTCGTCTGCCTCCGAGTCCGCATCTTCTGGTCCTACAGAGCCTCTATTAACACCCAATGGTCCCTTACACATCCCTCCGCCCAAAGTTGAGGTTCATACCAAGACTCCTAAGAGCCCATTACGCCGAAATGCTGCCTCTGGTTGGGCTGCCCATTCATACAACATAGTAGATGACCTGGCACAATCTCCTGCTGCCATTTCAACACTGGAACTCCTCTAGTCGCGTCCTTCTCAAAAGAAGGCTCTACTATCTGCCGTGGGTGCTGTAGATCCTGCTGATGACCAATTAATTGTTTTCGACGCCCGTCAGTCAGACCATCCCCCCCTTCCTGCGTTTGTTGCTTTCCAAATCCCAGTCAAAATCCGAAATGCCAATATCGCTCGGTGTATCATTGATGGGGGGGCATCTACCTGTGTGATGTCTGCTTCGGTTTGGAAACAACTCGGATCTCCTGAGATGGCCCCTTCCACAATCACCCTCCGTGCGTGGGATGCCCATGCCTCCCAGCCCATTGGCCTCTTCCGTAACTGTCCTATCACCCTTGCAGGGAAGACTATTTGTGTCGACGTTGAAGTTATCGATGCCCCTCTTGACTACAACATTTTTTTGGGGCGTAGTTACACTTATGCCATGTCTGCCGTCCCCTCCGCAGTCCACCGCAAGATGTTTTTCCCTCCTAATGGCAAAATTGTCACCATTGACCAGTGGACGCATCATGAACCAAAAGCTCAGACCTCCCTTGAGTCCACCACTTCTACGGTCACCAATAAGCAAACTGTTGATTCTTTGACCAGTGTTTCTCCTGGTGTCTACAAAGACTCCTCATTGCTTGGAACTTTCCCAGGTCCTCCCCCTCCTCCTGTCTCTGATCCCAGCTTGGCGAACGTTTGCATGATGCAATCATCTTGGGCTGACCCAACACAACCCACTTTGGCTAGTAAGCAACCACACCCTCACCCAACCCCACTAGCTCCTAGCTCTTTGCCCCCGCTAGCCAACCTTCTTCCTTCAGAATCTCCTCCCCCGACTATTCCTTACGTGCCTCTCTACACCCCTGGGTCGATTTCGCCCGAGAACAACCCCCTCGGCCCCATTCCTCTTGGCCATTTCCCTGCTGGTCAGATTCCTTTCCTTGCTCCCCCTCCTGGAGCTCATTCCATACCTATCTTGGCTACCCTATCCCTCCCCAACTTGACCTTGGGTATACCCGTCTGGTACCTAGACCCCCCAGCCACTACCTTGCCCGGTCAACCCAAACCTTATCTTGCTTTGACCCTAGTTCAACCGATACCCATGGCTTCTCCCGCTGCACCAGTACCTCAGTCCCCTCATCAGGAACCACCTCCTGTTGCGACCATGTTGGGTAACCATAGCAAAGCTCGCAGGGGGGCATCAAAGGACAAGGTTTCCCCGACAACCTCTGCTCCTCCTTGACCTCCAAAACATCCCATCCAGTGTGCCTTATGCGATGTTGTCGGCCACGCTACCCATACCTGTCCTGAATTACCACATCTCAAAACCATGGTCAATGAAACATTTCTGGAATCCGATATTCCTGAGGTCTATGTCACCATACTTGATTCCCTTCCGAAACTTAAACACTTGCGCACCAATCACCCTTGTTCTCTGTGCGATTTCCATGGACATTATACCCATCTTTGCCCCCGCCTTGATGAATATCGTGCTTCTTTAGCCGCATACCGCCAATTCGAAGCCGCACTTGCCCGTAATCCTTCTTCACTCACACCAGACCACCTGTCTACCCCGATTACCATTTCTCATCCTGATACTGAAATGACCGAACCTTCAGCCACTATTTCCTACCTTTCCTCATCACTGCGTTTCCAGGCAACCGACCCCTTAGTGCCTTCCCCCGATGTTTCGCCTACCCACTCATCTGCTTACTCCTCTGTCACCCCTCATGTCGACACGCATGTGAGCCTTTCCCCTCAAAATCAGGTGTCTCATATTTTTACCTCCTTAGATCCTCATATTCGACCCACTCTTCCCATCTTTCAGTTCGATGAAGACATCATGGAAGCCATGACCGAACCTGATTTTCCATGGGACGATATGCACCATCGTGCATACTTCCTCCCACACCAATCCCATGACCAATATGTGCTCGAATCAAAAGACTTCATTCCCGATAAAGTTGATTGGTTCACAAATCCCATCCCTGCACTTGACGCTTTCGAAGAAGGCAATATGGCTAATATCTCTCCTACCATCAAAATAGACATTTCTGCCAAACCTGGTATCGAAGAACATATCACCATGGGTGCCCAATGCACTTCGGAAGAAATTGAAGCCTACACCAAACTCTTCAAAGAACTCCGTGATATTTTCGCCTGGTCCTACTCAGAAATGCCCGGATTCGATCTTGCCATTGTCGAACACCACATCGACACATGGCCTGATGCCATTCCGGTCCGTCAAAAGTTGAGACCCATCCATCCCTCTAGACGTGAAGCCATCAAAGCTGAAATCGATAAGCTCCGACAGGCTGGTTTCATTTACCCCATCGAATACACCACTTGGGTGTCCAACCCAGTTCCCGTCCTCAAAAAACAAGGCACCATTCGTGTTTGCACTGACTTTCGCGATCTGAACAAAGCTTGTCCCAAAGACAACTTCCCCACACCATTTATTGACCAAATCATTGATGAGTGTGCGGGGCATGAGATTCTATCCTTTATGGATGGTTTCTCCGGATACAACCAAATCGTTATCCGTCGTGCTGATCAACTTAAAACCGCGTTCATTAGTCTGTGGGGCACTTTCGCATACCGAGTCATGCCATTTGGCCTTAAAAACGTCGGCGCCACTTTTCAACGAGCCATGTCTTACTGTTTCCATGACTTAGCTCATATTATCCTTGCCTATTTAGACGACCTTACTGCGCGTTCTAAACATCAGGCGCAACATCTTCATGATCTGTGTACCATTTTTCTCCGATGTCGCAAGTATAACATTCGCCTTAACCCATTGAAATGTGTCTTCTGTGTTCTCGCCGGTTGTCTCCTCGGCTTCATAGTGTCTAAAGACGGGATAACTCTCGACCCTTTGAAGGTTCAAACCATTCTTGAACTTCCTATGCCTTGTACCTTACGCCAGCTACAAAGTCTCCAAGGTAAAGTTAATTTTCTTCGCAGATTCGTTCTTGACTACGCCACTACTGCACATGGATTCCTTAGACTTCTTCGATCTCACACCCCTTTTGTGTGGGATACCTATGCTCAAGAGTCTTTTGATGCCCTCAAGCATGCTTTCACATCCGCTCCCTTGATTCGTCCTCCTGACTTTGACCGAGATTTCATCCTATACATCTCTGCTTCCACCTATTCGGCTGCTGGTGTCCTTATCCAGGAAGATGATAATGGTATCGAACATGTGATCTATCATGTCAGTAAAAACCTTGCCGGTCCACCTGTGTCCTACTCGCATCAAGAAAAATTAGCACTAGCTGTCATGTTCTTGGTCCAAAAACTGCGTCATTATATCCTAATGCGTTCCACCAAGGTTGTGACTGATTCCAACCCCATGGCTTTCCTATTGAGTGTAGCAGCGGAAGTTGTAGATTTGGTTACTATAGCAGCAAGATTTGTAGATTTGTAGACTTAATAGCAGAAGCAGCGTTAATTATAAAAATACACAAGATGTATTTATAATAATAAATATTTTATTGATATGATATAAGACATTTGAATGATTACAATGAGGTCCCGCTTTTATACCTATGCAGGTATCTTTTCACGAAAGGGCATGTCTTTTAGACATGCCTTTTCATTAACCTAATGACTATTTTTCATAGTCCCTATTTAACTATTAATGACTAGTTTAATTAAATTTGTTATGAATTAGATTCATAACATTGCCTCCTTCTTGAAAAGCTTTGTCCTCAAAGCTTAACTTTTGAAACATTTCTTTCACTTTAATCGCCTTCCAAGTTTCTTCATGTAGTTATCTTGAACATATAATTCGTACTCATAATTCCTCCTTTTTTTTGTAATATATATATCTACATATTTAATTTTTTTAATAATTAAAATATATAAATTAACTTATTAAATTATATAGTTTTGTAACTATATAAATAATGAAATTAATTAATTTATATATATTAATTAATTAATTTAATTAAATTTTATAATTGTAACTATATGTATGATATATATATATATATACGTTGTTTCCAACGGTTAGCACCGTTTGACTGTGAGTCAACAAAATAGACATACACACGGCTCCATAGTCATCTACGTGGCTCCAGTCGGGACACAAGCAGACCGGTGGCAAAAATGCTTCATGGTCGAGCTGCTTTAATGCTTCAGCTTCTGCAAAAGTAATCTTGGACTCCAAGGGCTGCTGGCAGCGTTCTTTCTTCTGATGAAGGCATCCCCCACACCAGCTAAAGAAATTGCGTTGGTGCTTCTTAAGCTCCCTGAATACAACACTTCTACACCAAAGAATCAAATTCATTCTATGACCAGAAAAAATTTCCTTTGCTCCATGACGATGGCGACTAGCATGCAGCACGGCGTGACCGGAAATATGAGAATACTCAAAAATTTCCTCTGCATGGGCATCAAGATTGACATGTGTGTCATAGCGTACACCACGAAAAAAAAGACCACCACCAGTAAATTTTTTCCCAAGGCAAACATTTAATGTGACCTCTGAATCATCCACATGAAAACCAAGATCACGATCTCGATCCTTGCTATATTCGACAACAAAACCGTGATGTGTATCAAGAGTTGAGCCACCAACATCTGGAAATAAAACTGAAGCCAAAGGTTTGTAATGAATATTTCTGTCCTTGTTTCGTCCAGTAGGGCTTCGGCTCCTTTCTCTGGTGCTCGTATTAATCCGCCCTCGGTTGATTCTTTCTGCATTCGGACCAACCTTCACGCACTTGACCCCGATATGTCTTCCCTCAAAATTTATGCCTTCAAGTCGTTCAATGGCCAGGTCAGCTTCGTCTTCATATTTGTAACGAACAAATGCAAACCCTCGGAACTTCCCAGTTGCCCTGTTTCTTGGAATATGGATATCCACAACTCGCCCATATGGATTGAACAAGGGGTATAGGTCTTCTACAACATTCATCACCAGCGTTACGAGAATTTCGATGTTCAAGTCGTAAAACATTCGACGATTTCGCTTTTGTTTATTGTTGCTCTCGCCTGGTGAATTTGAAATCACTAATTCTCCTTTGGAATTGGAAATGCCACGCCAGCTGCTGTTCGAAATACCATTTAAAAACACTGCCATCTCCCCGTTGTCAATCGATGTATCCAGTCGAGGGTCAAATATTATGCTTCGGCGTCTTTCATATCTCGTTCGGTGCATATAATTGCGTCTTTCACGACTGCGAATGTGACTCCTATCACCACTGCAATCTTCCAAAGTCATCCTCACTGAAAGCATCTGCGAGGATGTCGCAGCAGTTGCAGCACCAGAACCCGTATTGCCAAATCCAAATGAAGGTTGAGATGAGCTAGACCCGGAAAATGAAGAAGCCGAGGTTCCAAAAGTTAAGCCTGGTGTCGAAGTCGATGATGACGTGGGAGTTCCAAATGGAAAACCTGGGGTGAAAACTGAAGATGGCCCAGAAGTGCCAAAAGACAGACTTGAGGTTGAAGACGATGAGGCTGCCACTGCAATGTTGAAGGCAAGGGGTGCGGCTGAAGATGCTTGTGGCATAAAATAAATCAACTTACAATTTTGGTAAGTGATAAAATTCGAATCTGAGATTTGATCCCAGGGCTTCACATATCTCTCCCTTAAGTTATCCATGGCTAACAAACGTTGCAGAATTACGTTTAAGAAACATGTCTCACTAACATTTTTAATTCCTCTCCAAATGAACGATCCCTGCACTATGCCTCGACCTACATTTGAATCTCTAACCTGACTCTCTTCGTCGATATCTACTTTCTGTTTCCTACTGGTTTCTTCATCCCTCTCATTTACACTTTCAGTCTGACCTCCATGACCAGTTTCTGCAGATTCGACCTTTTCTATACTCAACAAAGCTGAAGGAACTGCATTACCTAGGATATCATCATTTTTCATTACTTCATGTTCTTCAATTTGCAAGGGTTTTCCCAGGAAATTTTTGATGTCATTAATTTTAGTCTTCTCATTTCCACTGATGCTTTTATGACTATTGTCTTCACTATAGGATTTAATGATAAAGAATTTGGCATCTTTATATTTAGTGACAAATTCAGGACTATTATATTGTTCTCTGTTTACAGTGACATTATAAGTTTCATTGTTTCCGTAAGCCACAAAATAACCAGGCCTTGGAGGAGGCATCAACACATCATTCTCATTAACACAATTTGTGCTGGAACCCTCACAACCATGGAAAGCAGATTGTTCAGCACCCACTGAAGTTGACGACTCTGCCTGAGACATGGGAGTTGCTTCAATACCACTGCATTTGTGCTTTGATACCACTGTATTTCCGTTTTCCATCTCCAGAACTTAAATGGCTGATTTCAGAATCATAAATGTATTCTTCAATAGTCTTCCGACTAGCAGAATCAACTTTATTTGGATCCTCCTCAAGACCAGCTTCATCTTCATCCTTTTGTGTTACTGCAGAAATTTTTTTAAAACTGTTTGAGACTTCTGCACATGAATTTGTGAATTCTGCACATGAATTCTCTAATTGTTGAAGCTTTTCTTGAATTTTTCTAATCTGCTCAATTATTTTGGGATCTTCTCGTAATGGCACATTATATGGTAAACAATGTTCCCGGGCTCGTACACTACGCTCATAGGCTTGTAACACGATATTATGTGCCATAGCTTCAACTTGTCCTTAATATGGCTCTGATACCACTGTAGCAGCGGAAGTTGTAGATTTGGTTACTGTAGCAGCAAGATTTGTATGCTTGTTGATTTTGATAGCAGAAATAGCTTTAATTATAAAAATACACAAGATGTATTTATAATAATAAATATTTTATTGATATGATATAAGACATTTGAATGATTACAATGAGGTCCCACTTTTATACCTATGCAGGTACCTTTTCACGAAAGGGCATGTCTTTTAGACATGCCTTTTCATTAACCTAATGACTATTTTTCATAGTCCCTATTTAACTATTAATGACTAGTTTAATTAAATTTGTTATGAATTAGATTCATAACATTGAGTCGACGCATCCTCCATGGGAAGTACGCTCGTTGGGTTGTTATCCTCCATGAATTCGACCTTGAATTTGTCACCCCAAAAAGTAAGAAAGGTTTAGTCCTCGCTGAACTCATTTCTGATTTGCTTACCAGGACGCAAGATACTCCCATTAATGATGCTCTTCCCGATGAACATTTATTTGCCATCACCACCGACGATCCTTGGTACGGTGACATTCTTACTTACTTGCGAACCCAAAAGTTCGCCCTTCATCTTGATCGTGATGCTCGACGACGTATCCGACACCAAGCCTCTCGCTACCTTCTAATTGGCGATGACCTTTATCGTCATGGAGTAGATACTGTCCTTCGTCGTTGCCTCACACACGCTGAAGCCGAACAAGTCCTCAATGCCTGTCATAGCGGCGCTTGTGGTGGCCACCTCTCCGGCCTCGCCACCGCCCAAAAAATCATGCGCGCTGGGTATTTTTGGCCTTCCCTCTTCAGTGATTGCATTAAAGCAGTCGAACACTGTTCCAATTGCCAACATTTTGCCCCCAAGGCGTGACCTCTTCCCGCTCCCCTCCATCCTGTCATCACAGCTGGTCCTTTTTGTAAATGGGCCATTGACTTTATGGAATGTCGACCTCCATCGGCTGGTAACCACAAATATATCATCGTGGCGGTTGACTATTTCACTAAATGGGCCGAATCTATGCCAACATTCAACAATACGTCAACCACCGCAGCTCTCTTTTTCTTTAACCACGTCATTACTCGATTTGGAGTTCCAAAACAATTAGTCTCTGACCATGGCCGACATTTTGAAGATGAGATTTGGCATGAGCTATCCTCTCTATTGGGTTTTGAGCACCAATATTCATCTTCCTATTACCCCCAAGGTAATGGCCAAGCTGAAGTAGTCAACAAAATTCTTAAGATCATGCTTCAACGAACGGTGAATAAGCACAAAACCAATTGGCATCTCATGCTCTTCCCTGCTTTGTGGGCTTATCGTACTTCTGTTAAAACCACCACTGGTTTCACTCCTTTCCACCTTGTCTTTGGTGAGGAGGCAGTCTTACCAATCGAGTGTGAAATCCCTTCCCTCCATTTGGTCGTCGAACTTCTCCCTGATACCCAACCTCTAGAACAACGACTTATCATGCTCGAGCGCGCCTCTGAAGATCGTCGTGTTGTATTGCAAACTCTTGAAGCGACCAAAAAGCGCACCAAATCTTAGTATGACCAAAAAGTCTATCCTCGTACCTTTCATGAAGGTGATCTTGTTCTAGTATATGATCAGGCCCACGATACCTTCGGTCATGGGAAGTTCGACTCATTATGGCTAGGTCCTTACATTATCAGTAAAGACCTTGGTAAGGGGGCATATCTTTTAGAGGACTTTGAAGGCCACATCCTTCCTAGTCCTCGCAATGCACTATATCTTAAGAGATATTACCCTTAGCATTTCCCATTTGAAATGCATGTTTTATTTTCTTTTAGATAGCCAACATTTGTTGTTATCACATTTTTCTCCTTCACCAGGACACCTATTGTCCACGAAGCATTACTTCACCTCTCCTCAAAATCGGATTTTCTCACTTACAACACATTTCATTGGGGGCACCACTTTGCCTCTATACTCATTCCTGTTCGTGTCGATTTCTGTCATGAGATACCATTTTGTACTCATGTTTTTTATGGTCCCCTTTGGATCATCCCACATTTCATTATCATCATTACTGTCCGTCTGTTTGTCGCTCTACTATTTTCTCTCGCGCCTTAGTTGGGCATTCCTTATTACCTCACCTATGGCAGACCTCTTTCTGTTGACGTCAACTCATTTACTCCAGAAGCCAGGTCTCGGGGGCTGTGTACCTTGGTTCGAGCTCTTTTCAGCATGATCGTGATCTATACACTTGATAGTCTAGTGATGCAGCAACAACTATTGGTGATTCCCGGGTGTGTGTGAGATGTCTCAACCCTCATGAGGGGGTGGCCCTGCAGGTAGCCCCCCACATGCCCGGATGACTTATTCACTTCAACCCTTGATGCAGCTCCTCCCATTTGATGATATTGGCCTCAGCCGCTTGCAGCGCCTCTTCGATTTGCATGTATTAGTCAGATTTTGTGAGCCCTTCCTCGTGTGTAGGGGGCATTTGGGCGCATTTGAATCTCATGTACTAAAATCTTATTGTATGAGTCCTGACGGTCATTCTAGGAATAACATGTATGTGAGATCCATTAGTCTATTTTTCTGGCTCTTATTTACGCCAGCATATTCTTCATGGTTCGGTTCTTTGTTTACTGGACTTCCTATTCTTTGTACTTTGTCTCAGCGGGCATAGGTATGCCTCCCCCGCCGCCTTTAGCAGAGGTACCATTTCATAAACTAGAGACTTGTTGCACCTGTAAGTCTCGTCTCCTCAGGGTCTAGTCCTTTAGCACATTAGACTACCTTACATTTCTCTCTCTCACTTCCCTCTTGATGTCTAGTGATTGAGTTCTTACAACGTACTTCGGTCATACGATTTGCTCCTAACACTCGTACGTTGGGGGGCAATCTGTTACACCCTTTTTGGTCATCTAATCTATTATTATTAGATGAATCCAAGTACACCATGTAAGACCAATTTTACCCTAAGTAAAATTGCTTTCACCATGTGAAATAACTTATTTGTTTATATTTCCCGGTCATATTTAACCCAAAACAAGGAAATTAATTAAATAAATCCTTATTTATTTAATTATTTCCTAAGAATAAGTTATTTAAATCATTATTTAAATAATATTCTTAGTTAAATTTGACTAAATCATCCATAAATAATTAAATAAACCATTATTTATTTAATGATATTCTTATCATTTATTTAATTATATTCTTATCATTTCCCTAAAATGATAAATAAATAATTTATTTATTTATTATTTATAAATAAAGGAATTGACCCAAGTCAAAAATCCTTTTCCCTCTAACAAATATAATAAAATATCCCTAAAGGGTGGTTCTAGAATTCGATTACTAATATTTTATTCATGCACCGAGTTCTAGACCGCCCTAATATTTTGTTATAAATAGAAGGGTTTTCCCCATTCATTAGTCACCTCCATTGCATTAGATCACTCTGGATCTATACTAGGTCACATTCTCTATTTTTGCCTTGTGAGCTCCCATTGAGTTCTATGTTTGTCTGGGTTTTCTACAACAACAAGAGAGAGGAATTTTAGATCTGAAACGCTGAGGAATTTCAAGAACCCATCCCATTGAGGAGAACCGGAAAACACCTTTCTTGTTTTCCTCTCAGGTGCCCCATTTTTAATATAATATAAAAATTCTTTCAAATACATTGTTCTTGTCTTGTCTATTGGATGCATGGAGCCACATTTTACTTTATCTGCTTAATGTCTTTAATGCTTAGATCTAGATTTGTGTAGTATTATTTGGATCACATAATTGCAAATTTAAAGATATTTGGCAGCCATAATCGATGTTAGGGCTATTTGTTATGCGTAGCTAAAGTGGTCTTTTACGAAGAAAGATTCATACTAACATCATTGACATTTTGAATTACATTTCTCCTCTTCTATTGACATTATAAAAAATTTGCGGTAGGATAATTTATACAAATAATTTGCTGATTTTCAACCATAAGCTAACAAAGTTAACTTAATAGGGATTTTAATTTTTTTTTTTTTTTTTGGTAATTAAATTTATTTATTGTTATTCCTTTATTGATCTCTATTATTTGGTGTCACTTAACATGAATAATACAACATTTATGTTGAAATTTTATTTCCTTTTAATTTGTCATTTTCTAAATTTATTGCGTTGAGAGGCGCTCCGAGGCCAATATGGAAGAGATGTTGTAAGGTTGTGTTATGTGATAACATTTTGACTTGATCAAATTACATAAAAATAAGAATACAAAATAAAATTAACAATTATTGATTAATTAAAACATTTGGACTTTGTCAAATAACATAAAAATAAATTAAAATACAAAAAATAAATTAATAATTATAATTATTAATTATTAATAATTAAACCAACCTAGATTCATATTAACTCCATATCTCAAGTACCGACAGAGATCAAATATCTAAAGGTGCAAACCTTTCTTCAAGTTTTGCACTCAAAGAAGAAGTTTGCACCTTTAGAGATTTGATCTCTTTCAGTGCTTGATAGTTCCAGAATTAAGATAGATCTAGGTTGGTCTTAGTCAGTTATTTTGACCACAATATATAAACTCAAAGGAAAACTCACTTTCTTCATGCTCTTTGTTATATCATACCCAAATTTGCCCTTAAATGTTTGTCAAGAGAGACAATGGGTATTGTTGCCAAGAGGGATTCATAGTATTTGCTACAAGTTTATGTTGAAGTGCATGAAACCTTAAAGAAAAAAGAATGTGAATTTGGCACCATCTCTCAAAATTTTTCTCACAACTGTATTTGGAGTCTGAAAGCACTATCCTAAGTTGAATGTTGGTTTCTTCCCTTATTTTCATTGGAAGGCTACCCAACCAAATCATTACGTTTTCGATGTTTCTAGTAACATTACTAATGAGAGGTTATGGATGTAGTTTAAGTTGGAAACACCGAGATGGGTGAATCAATGTTTCATTACTTTTGACAAAATTTTCTTAGTTAATCTTGAAACTGAATTTACATAACATAATCAATCATCCACAATGTATGAACACAAAGATTAAAGTGCAAATCAAAATTCGAAGAAGAAATACTTGAAAACAATCTTTAATTTATTACAATCTCTTGTGAGGATACCAATTCTTTGTAAACACCAACTTACAAAAATTCCAGGCTCCAACTTATGAAGAATATGATGACATCATTCCTCAGTGAACACCAACTTACAGTAATTGCAGGCTCCCGCTTGAACTTAGCTTTCAATACATTGAAACATGGACTTCAAAACATGCCTGAACTAGATCTTCATAGAGTAGAAATCAACCCTAAAACTCACTCTTCAATAACAAAAATCATCCCCTGAAACTCAACCTTCAAGGAAAAAGCACTCAACCCTAAAAAACAGACCTCAAACATACAAAAAATCCTTCCAAGAACAATGCCAAAAACCCTTCAAAAGATGTGCCAAAACCCTTCCACAAAACGCTGCTTCAACTCTACTTCACTTCACTTATTATTTCATGAGAAATGAAATTTAGACTAGATCCTTCGCACTCCTAAATATTGAACCGAATTCATGATTTAAGTAATTAGAAATGCTCCTCACCGCTATTTATAAAAGTTTTGGACGCTGGTTAGGGACGACTGCTGCAACTAGCAAAATGCATACTGAATATTAAAAAAAACATTTCTCCTCCACCATGAGGAGTTAGAAGGCATGCCATATGTTGAATTATGGTTGTCATTGCTGTCAACCCCAACAATGCTAGAAGAAGCCTTACCTTTGATGACAAAGATGACAAGGACAATCATGATTGTTTGGCTCAAGATTGTTTTCATTATATGGTCATTGTCATGCCGATTCTAACAATAGTTGGTCACTCCATAACTCCTCACAATTGAGGAGACATGGCTCATCAAATATTAAAGCCCCCTTCTTGTGGCTAAAGTCCCCTAATGAGATGATGTGGCAACCCATCAATGGCTAAATGTTCGTTCAACTCATGGGCCTCAAAGGATTTTCATGGGAGACTTAAATTAATTATTATTTAAGTATTAGTTTTGTGTAATCTTGGTCGGACTACACCTTCATAATTTCCAATACATCACCCCGATTGGGCAGGGAATTGAACCAATGACTTCACATCAAGGAGCGCCTTAACAAAGCACCCAAACACTGTCTATCTAAGATCCTGTGGACACTGTTTAAGTATTATTTGATTGGAGGGTTAGTAATATTAAAATTGGCCCCAAAAGTTTGTTAAGTTTTGGCTCCATGAATGAAATTGTAAAATTAAAATTTGAAATTGCTTTCCCTCCAAGTCGAATTCCCTCTTTAGGTCGATTCCATTGAAGCCTTCTGTTATTACTTAAAAAAAACCCTAGCTGTAGAGGGAAAAAACTAAGGTAATCTATAGCCACTTTGGATTGAAAGCTGACACTTAAATCTGGAGAGAGATCTCTTTTTTAAACTCTACCACTCACTGTCAATAAACAACATGCAATTTAGCTCATTGGCCAAATTCAGTAGGGAACATACAAAACTTTGTTTGGAAGGAAAATAGACAGGGACCATTGGGCAATGGAGCCTTTTGACATAAAAATGCTAGTTACAGGTTGTATGCACAAATTTAGCAGAGGCTGAATAGGTTAAAGCTTCTTAGACAAGTCATCATTTAGTTATGAAGGAAGGTAGTAGGAATATATATCAAAACATGGCAACTTGGGGATTTTCGTGCATGCTATTTAAGTTGAAAACATATAAAAAATTTGGAACATATAAATCTGAGACTAATCTGAGACTAAAAACAGAGTTCAAATTTAACCACTTAATTCCAAACGCATAAGACTTAAGAATCAGATTGTGAACCAGAAGAAAACAAACACACCAGGAAAATTGACAAGAAACTTATCGCACACGAATCTTTGTAAATTTGGACAAATAATACTGATCACAACAACTATTTATGTCAAAATATACACACTATGCAAAGATATTGTAAAAAATTCCAATCCTTGTTCTGTCTTTTAGAATTGATTTATAGCCAAAACATTTACAACAAACTTCAGAAAATAAAGGAAGTTTATCTGCAATCTAATTCTGGAAAATAAGTCCTATTTTTGATGGTAATTAAATATAATTATTTTAAAAATAAATCCGAGTTCGATGATTCTTCATGATATATGATTAAACAGTGAGATCTAAATTTATTTGACACTGAAAAAACCACTGATGATAAACCATTGAAACTGAGTGCTGATTTTCTATCACAAAATATGGAGACTGCCCTGTTTTTTACGCCTTAAAAATATACTGAAAATCATAATTTATTTAAACTTTGGAGTTAATTTCATAAAGGCTAAATCTGCTCAACATTTATCCTTTAGGTATATCTTTAATCGCCGTTTTAAACCACTCCACGTTTTGGGCGTTGACAAAACAACTAGAAATATATATCAGAGAAAAACTAGGACAGTCGCTGAAAAAACAATTGTTAGCATTTGATGCAAAACAAAGAAGGCTATCATTGACAAAACATTTGTCAACACTCGATGCAAAATTTTCAAGCAAAAAATTTGACAAAATAAATGGCGCCTATTTCACTTAATCACTTTTTCACTGTTCTACTACTCTCAGTAGCAGGCCCACCTCATCACTTAGAACAAGCTTCTTTTCTTTAGTTCTTCTGAGTTTGACCTTGGGGCCTTGCTTTTCCTTCTATTTTTGTTTTGGAGCCTTAGAATTAGAAGTATTTTCTTTGTTTATTATTAAATTTTTCATTGTTGAATCATCTATCTGAATTATATCCTTATTTAGGGCACGATTTTGTCTCAATTTGAATTTCAGACCACGTTTGTTCACATGCCTAGAATGAGGCTTTAGAAGCCCATACAGTTCAGGTAATGTGGGTTCCTGCTCTGCCTCTTCTCTGACTTTGTGGTCATCCCTTGTTTCTCTAGGTGTCTCCTCTGCAACCTCTGATGTTTGACCTACAAGGTTTTGCTCAGATGCGTTTGACTTTTCAGCTAGATAAAGATTTTGAGGAGAAGGTGGGACGTCTGTTATGATTGCTCTCCTAGTGTTTCTTGTATTTACCCTTTCTAATTTTGGCACAGGAACATGGGTTTTTGAAGGTGAAACCCCCCCTGCTTCTGGTTTTAATGGTGGAAGAGGAGGGCCCTCCTGCAAGTTTATTATCTTTGAGCAAGATCTTGCGTTTTTTCTTTTTGAGGGCTGGAGAATTAGGGTTTCCTAATGTACTGAAACCTACAAAGGACAAGAAATGGTCCCAGGTTCTGTTCAACTTCTTCAAATGTTCTGCCAGTAGCAATTTAATTAAACCTACATGATACACATCAGATATAGGCTTCCTTTGGACTTTGGTTGACATCTTCAAACTATTTAACAACAAAAAGGGCACATTGATGCGAATTTGAATAGAGAGGTGTGCGAAAAACAAGAATTGAAACATACCGAGTCTATGATAACACCCCTCATAGGTAAAATAACTCTAGATGACGACCACAATTTCGTGCCATTATTTCTTTAACCATGTTCTCTATACATTTGACTGCCATGGCTCATTCTTATGTTCATTCTTAAGGAAAACAAGAATATGGATGCCAACGAGAGTTGTATTCTTGAAACAACTCTCTCCTTCAATTGGTATACCAGTGGCCTTTGAAATGCTCTGCTCTGTGATTGAGAATGAAATATTAGTAATTCAGACATTTTCACCATTAAAATTTTCGATAAACGACTGCGCCACACCATTGTGATACCCATCGCAATGGAAACAAAATTGTTCCTAGCCAGTTTGCAGAAACTGCTCCAAGAGTTCTGCGTTAGCCTCGAGAATCTTAGGGCTTTCCGATTCCCCTCTCATCATATGACCGCTTTTCCCCATTTTCCTCAACAACTGCCCATAAAAAATGCAACCTGATACTAAAAATGTGACACTGATCTTCAAAACTAACTGTATGAAGTGAAATCAACCAACAAAATGAAAACTAACCCGCAGATTATTTCATGACAAACTATTGGTTACATCACTATGATTACTATGTCAATCATCTGTAAGGAACTAATGATAAGTAAAAAATGTTTTTACTGTGATATGATTACTATCGGATACCAATCAGATATCGCTAACGTTAGTTTTTTCAGTTCTAGATGTCCACATCTAAATGGAAATTCAACACTTTAGTTTTGTCAACGCTCCCTTGTGAGAAAGCCCTCACTTTTTCTGACATTTGATTTGTCAGCACATGCGTTACAATTTTTTTGAAATAACGTTGACAAATTAAACGTCAGTGTTGCCAAACTTTTCATAAAAACTTAGAAATGCTTAACGCTATACTAACGTTTGTGATAACAACCAACTTCACAAGGATGCTATCAACTTGTAGGAAGTAAGAACCTCATATACTAGATCCATGCTTTATTAAAATGTAAATCAAAATGGATCTTCAACTTTGTTTTAAGGACACTATCTGAGTTCAATTAATGGAAACAATGTTCTTTTCCAAGTTTATTACACATAAAAAGAGACAATTACTCTTAAAAAAAAAGGAAATAGACTTCCAAGAGCCTATTTATTCTAATAATCATTCATCAAAACCTTAGGGCCTTCTCGGGCTTCAAGTCCTTTTGAATGCTTATCCAAACCTGCAAGCTTTCCAAATTAAACTGATATATAAAATTAAGTGATTGAGATGTTACTTTCAAGAGATATGATGTTTGAGAAAGTGTCCATTTACTGGACCTCCACGCAGTATTTATTCATTTAATTCTTGTAGAATAAACACATTCTTGCCACAATATGCTGCAATTTAATATGGACCCTTTCATATGTGGTCAAACTTCCCATTTTTGCCTTTGTCTTCAATCCACACACCCCATTTAAAAATTGTATCTTGGATCTGAAAATTATCTTCTTTTGTAGTTTTATCAAATACTTTTTTCATAGTTTTCCTGAAACAAATCTGTCTGATTGTACACTTATTGCCTCAATTCTGCAGCTTCAATAAGCTGATTTATCCTTCTGTGGAAATCATTTGGCTCAACATCATGCTCCTTCAAAAGTATTATTACTAGTATACTTAATGAAATTGGGAAAAATTCTTTTGTACCATACACTATTTTAAATGATGATATGTTGATGGAACTTTTGGTACTAATTATGTTTGCCCATGAAGCAAACTTTAGCTTAGTATGCCGGGATTTTTTATTGTCCTCCAACTTCTTAATAATTATGATTAGGCTTTCGTTAGATGACTTTGACAAGCCATTTCCCTGGGGATAGTAAGTTTTGGAATGTATCAACTTGACACTGTACTCTTCATTAAATTTGATCATCTTCTACGACTTGAAGGCTTGAGCATTATCTATTATAATCCATCTCGGGTAGCCAAATCTAGAAAGAATATCTTCTAGAAATTGAATTACAACACCATATGTAGCTTTTCTTATTGGAATTGACTCAATCCATTTCATTAAGTAATATGTGGCAGTCGAAATCCACCTATACTGGATTGAAGAAGCTGGGTGAATTTCCACAATGAAGTCTAATCCCCATCGCTGAAAGAGGGTTTCTACTGAGATAGGTTTGAGAGGTAAAGGCAACAACTTAGCTTTCCCTTAAAAAATATGGCACTTGAAACAAGCCACTACTTCCTTATGAACATCTGAAAACAAAGTTGGCCAATAAAAACCTGCCTTGAGGATCATGTTCGTTGTAGCTTTCCAATAATGTTGTCCTACACAAACATCCTAATGGAATTCCTTTACAACCTTCTTTGCTTCATAGTCTATCAAACCGTTTAGGAGTCTTCTAGATGGATTTTAATAGTACAAATATCCATCAAGACAACAATATTTAATTACTTTCATTTTCAATGATCTTGCTTTGGTTTTGGATGTCCCTAGTGGAGCTTCCAAATTTTTCAGAATGTAGGTTAGATCACTCTACCATGGGAAACTTATTAGTTCATCAGATACCTTTAAAGTCATCTCGTCATCTAGATCATTCAAACAAATGGATAAGAAATCCATAGCAAATAAATCAATACTTTTTTCTGTCATGAGATTTGCTAAGACTTGGCATTTAATCAAGTTTGTTCGCTTGATCTCCAAATCATATTACAACAACTTAGCAATCCATTTACCTTTTCTTCTATCACTACCAGGTAGACTTAAGATATCTTTAACTAAACTTTTAGGGACAAAGGCTTTAACATGAGAGTGCAAAATATATACTCTAAAGTCCTTTAAATTATTAACAAGTGAAAAAACTTGTTTTTCCATGATATTATACTTTAATTCAAAATACCTTAATGATTTGCTGAAGAATGAAATAGGCTGTTCTTTCTTGTCACTATTTTTCTGCAATAATAATCCAGAGATGGTATGTTACGATGCAAAGGATAAAACCAAAAATTCCTTTGAGAAATTCAAAATTGTAAGAACAGGTGTTTGTGCTAATGCTTGCTTGATTCCATCAAATGATTCTCTAGCTGGAACTATCCATTTAACCTCGATGCCATTTTCCAACATATCGATAATTTCCTTTACAATTTCGACAAAAAATGGAATAGATCTTCTTAGAAAATTATCCTGCCAAGGAAAGACTATATTTCCTTAGTTATGGGCAGTTCTAACTTTTGATTGCTGCAACCCTGTCTAGATCACTTCTGATTCCCACTTTGGAAAGCATGTGACCCAATAATCTACCCTCTTGTAGAGAAAAATGTGACTTATTTGGGTTAAGAGAAATGCCGAGCTTTATGCACTTTAGAAATATTTGTTTGAGATGTTTCATGTAATTTGAATAAGATGGAAAGAAAACAATTATGTCATCTAAATAAACCACTACAAACTCATCTCTTTCTTCTGAAAATTCCATGTCCATTGCCCTTTGAGATGCTGCCCCAACATTCATCATCTCAAAAGGTATTTTGGAGTACATGAAGGTGCCCCATGGTGTAGTGATTGTTGTTTTATCTTGATCTATTGGATTCACCAATATATGATTATATATAGAAAAACCATCAAGCATGGAAATCATTTATGTTCCAACTACTTTATGCAATATATATTTCATCTTGGGTAGTGGATAGTTTTCCTTTAGAGAAACCTTGTTTAAATTTACGAAATCTACACAAACTCTAATCTCTCTGCTCTTTTTCCTAACCAGAACCAAATTGGAAATCCGATTAGAAAATCGTACTGGAAAAATGATCTTTGAAGTGAGTAACCTTTTAACCTCCTTTTCTATTAATGTTAGCAACTTTAGATTAATCCTTCTTAGTTTCTATTTGAAAGGCTTCTCCTTGTCCCTAAGTGGAATAGTGTGCCGAATAATGTTCTATTTATAAACCTTTAGATATTCATACTTCTATGCAAACATATCTAAAAATTCCTTCAACAATTCTGCATACTGCTACTTCTACTCTGTATTTAAATAATTATACACCTTCACAAACTTAGGATCAACTTCTGTTCCTAAGTTATAATCCTCCATCTCATTATCTTTTGGCCGAATCCTAGCTTATTAGGGGAATTTTGAAGTCTAAAATGGGCCTCCTAAGAAAAATGTACAACCAAAATGAACTTCATAAGAACTAGTGGGATTCAAGATGATGATGCCAACCATGGGGGATGATTCACCATTTTTGGAGTAAAAAAGTAAAAAGATTAAAAAATAATAAAATAATAAAACTACTTTTTTCAACTCGTATTTTCAACTTATCTCCCTAGGTTTTTACTCAAATTTAGAGCGGGAGTAGTCGTTGGATGAAAAAATTAATTCTTGAAGAAAAATTTACTGGAGAACATAAATAATTATCAAGAGGAATAATTAAAATAACCAGCAACAAATCATAAACATAAACGCAGATGTTTAACTGGGAAAAACCCCAAACTCCAGGGAAAACCTATCCTAATGAAATTTCATTAGCCTTGGCCAAAACCCTGATCAATCTAGCCAAGCGAGCCTTCACCGCTCACATCGAGGCCTACATTACAGTGAATTCCTTCGAGCCTTTTATAGGCTCCATTACATGCAATACCATGAGCTGAAAACCATGGGTGCACAATACCATGTGCCCCAAAACCATTATTGTTTAACTTGGTCAAACTTGACTATAATCGCAAGTCAATTTACCTAACATTCCACCCTTAAACTTGACTTGGGGTTTCCTGACTAAATCCAGCCAAAAATACTAAATGAGACAACCCCGCTCACTCTAGCTCCCCCCCCCCCTCAAATTTTTACCCAGGGTAATTGTTAACTTGACATCCCCCCTATCACCTAGGTCTAACCCAGACTTTACCAGTGATTACCCAGGGGTACACATGCCATACTAGGTCTTACAACAGTATTCCCATTTACATGCAAAAATTAACTCCATTATAATATATATATATATATATATATATATATATATATATATATATATATATATTTTGTTTCATTGTTGCTATTCTTTGTATGACCATTCTCTACATTCATGATGTGCTCTCCAAAGAGGACATCATAGTTGTACATGAATCTGCCCAATTCTATCCTCAACCATTTACCACCACACTATGATAATTATTTGATTGACTCATTCTGTCAAATACTTTGCATGTAACCAGTCCCCATAGTTTCTTAATCTACGGATTTATAAACCAAGACCTCTCTAAACCAGCAATATAATTCCATAGGATGCATTTCCTCCTACGCAAATTGCTCCATGAGGCCAACGTGATCACAAGAGCACCAGCATGATTACAGGAGCAACGATCTTCCTACCCGTGGTGCTCCACATAAAACTTTGTGCAACGTTCTCATCAGCCATTATAGTGGCTATGCTTTTTCAACAACTTCTCACTCTCCTTTTCAAAGCTCTTCTCCACCGATCTCACATGTTGGATGCTCAACCTCTTCTTGAGCACTGAAAGTAGAGACACCACCTCTGCCGCAACTTTTATCCTTCATCGGGCTCTTCTCATCTGAATCAAATTCTCATTGACACGATAGACAAGCAATCCTAGTCCATAATGAAGTCTCGTTGCACCATCACCGAGCAACATCTGGGGAAACTGCATCGACCAGCCAGGTTTCAACCATTCCTAGCTTGTTCTCGCTCTAGCTAAGAACGCCGAATCCTCGTTGCCGCTTGCATGCGAAAGTGGCCAAGCTCTCTCTAACATCGAACCCGTTGGCAATCTTTAGCACGTGAGATGGAGGTTGTCGTGGCTGTCTTGGTGCCTTCCTCGAGACCTACGAACTAGCTTGCCCTTGCCCTAATCGTCATGGGACTTGCCGAATCTCACAAGTCTGATTGCTGTATTTCCCAAGCCTCATATTCTTTGTGTGAGCTTGATTTCTTGGCATTCATGCCATAGCCCCTTTGTTTGAGACCACACCGCTGTCATGGCCAGGTGACGAGGTCGAACTAGTGGACTGTCGTGGCCATCGTCACTAGATCCATCGATCCTCCTTCCACCACCATAAAAAATAACTCTTCATCTATCATGGCCGGCAGAGTGACAACATGCATCACTTTCGGATGCTTATGCACCAAATATAGTTGCTCCTTTTCTTGTTTATCAAACAGGCCCACCATCTCCTCCTCTATATTCTCACGCAGTCGCAACTATAAAAGGGTCTGCTTCCACTGTCGATGCCTCTATCCACAGTCGAGTGCTCACCATTTTTTTTCTTGTGCAATCTGCATCGATCTAGGGTTTTCAGCATCTTCTCCATTTATTTGGGCACATTTTCACTGCTACGCAGATCAGACTTATGCATAACCCTCGATCCATCGATGCAACCTTCGAATCTGGCTTCATCTCTTAGCAAAGAAACACTTTCAAATGTAGATCCACAAATTTAACCCCAAAGCCATTACCAACCTGCTCTCGTTAGAGAATCCAGGTTAACCTTGACCAAAAAGGCGTCCCTCTGAAGCCAAAACCTAGACCATGGCTCTGATGCCAAGTGAAGAAACATTTACTATATAACATAAATAATTATCGAGAGGAATAATTAAACATAACCAGAAACAAATCATAAACATAAACACAAATGTTTAATCGGGAAAAACTCCAAACTCCGGGGAAAACATATCCTAATGAAATTTCATTAGCCTTGGCCAAACCATCACTGTTTAACTTGGTCAAACTTGACTATAATTGCAAGTCAATTTACCTAACAATTCCTCATCCAAAGAGTTCCCATGTTGCATACTTTTGATGGACCCTGCTACACGACAAATGATAAATACATGAAAAACGTGATTGCAATCACATTTTTCATGTATTTCTCGTTCTTCATGTAGCAATGTCCATCGAAATTATGCAACATGGATACTGATGAGCTCTATCATTAGACATATTTGGAGGGGTTAATGGTCACCTTTTTGCCTTCTTAAATCTTTTTTTCTTGCATTATTATTGTTATTTGGTTTTATGATGCTAGTATAGGTGGCGATTAAGGCTAACATACTCTGAGTGCCTAATATGAGGTTGAGTGCAGAAAATCATGAGTAATTGGCATTATTTATGAAGATTTTATCATAAATAATTGAAAGAGACATCAAAGAGAATTTATAGGAGGGTTTTCCACCCTCCTTAACTCTCAAAGGCAACCAAAGGATCCTCATGAGATCCCCTCCAACAATTCGAATTCCAAAGGCAGCCAAGTGCACTCGATATATGGTTTACTTGGAGTCAAAGTGGACTCAATCACTATTTTATAGGGAGATATTGGTAACTACCCCGTAGAATAAATAGAGCAGAGCTAGAGCTAGGAACGATTCAATTCTACTGGGAACTTTGCTGCAAGCTATTGAGATTTTGATTATTGTACTCAGTGATTAAACTTTCAGAAATGTAGGAGATTATTCTTTCATGAAATGAGCAGAATGATTTCATTTTACTGATTTAGGTTCTAGAGAGCTAGGCTGTGGGTTAGGGCCCAATCCATGTGCCTCGGCCTCTCTGTTGTACTTGTTCTTTGCTTGATGTCATTTAGTTAGATTTGCTTCCGATAGTTTCATTGCTGTTTAGTTTTTTCTCTCAGTGTGCTACTGTAGGTTTCATTTGCTTATGAGCTCGAGGAGGGTGAACCTTCCCACAGACCTAAAAATTGATTTCTGTTCACTGTTTCTGAGATTAGAGTAGAGTTTCATTACCATTTTCAGCCTTCCTTTTGTACTGTATTTTCACGCATTTGTCCGTTTCTTTGTGCATAAGTTAGCAGGGTTGATTGTAGGATTAGTGTTAAATCCCTAGAGTAGCTTTGTGGTGCCTTCCCGATTCATTTTCCATCTTTGTCTTCACAACATGAGCACTGTTGTTATGCCCTATATTCCCTCCTTTTCCTCTTCTTTGCAGCCACCACCCTTCTCAGTCCCAAAAATGCTTACAAATGCATTCGAATTCGACCTCCGCCCTTGCTCCTCGAAACTCCCACTACCGTACTTTGCTCTATCAAAAATCACAAATCCTCCTGGTCTTCGTTAATAATTTCCACTTCCGAGCTTTGATCGCGATAGTTCATATAACCCTTCCGCCTTACCTTTTCCGATTATCACAAAAATATTCAAAAACCTTTGGAAACCAACCTTTTCCCTTTTGCCTTTAAAGGTCTTATCGCAAATCGCAAATCACAAATCACTTGTTCCACTTGGTCTTCGTTAACACTTACCACTTCCAATCGCCGATTGCGACATTAATGTAGCACTCTTCCACGTAATCCCTATCGCAAATCACATTTTGCAGTTTCTATCCCCATCACATATCTAATTTCTCTCCCGCCTCGTTAACAATTACCGCTCCCAACCGCCTATTGCGACATTACAATAGCACTCCGCCACATCATCCCTTTCGCAAATCACATTTCACAGTTTCTATCCCCAGCGCATATCGTATATTGAATTTCCCTCCCGCTCCCGAAAAACACTTCCGCTACTCCTCCAGATTTGCAGTCTTGCGATTGCGATATTGCATCTCGCATATCGCACTTCCGTCACCCGTCACGTCTCACACTTCGCACTTTCCTCCCGACTACACTTCCACTTCTCCACCAGCATTGTGATATCGCGATATCGCATATCGCATATCACATTTCCACCCCCCTCTTACAACTCCACCATCTCACTTTTAAAAGCCTCCCTCTCCAAAGAATTTTTGCGATATTAAAAATTTTAATAAAGTTTTAAACCCATTTTCACTCCCCTAATCCTTGTTTCATGTGGTTAAGCCCTCCATTAGCACCTTTACCCCTTTCTTCTCCAAAATGCAAGCAACACCTCTTCAAATTAGAATTATGTCATGAATAACTGCATAGATAGGAGGATGATAGATAGAGTAGAGTGTGTTTAACCGATTGGCCAAGTTAAGTGAAATTTAAATTAGTTTCCCTTCTGCCATTTCCTTTCTGCAAATTAAATTATTTTCATTTATGTCATTTCCTTTCTTCAAATTAAATTAGTTTCATTTCCATCATTTCCTTTTTGCAATTTAAGTTAGTTTCCTTTCTTTCATTTCCTTTTAGTAATTTAATTTCCAGTTCTTATCATAGTTTAAGAAATAAAACCATTTCGTAAAGCAAAAGAGGATGACATGAGAAAAATGCATCTGCTGTGTATATAGCACTGTCACCTCCAAGTTTGTACGAACCTTGGGTTGATAAAGTAAAGTAGGGATCCCCTGGGAGTTGCAGAACTCTTGGTGCAATACCGGGGCTCATCGGGTACTTCTTGGATGAGGAATCAAATTATGCATCCAACGAGAATTTCCCTCGAAATTTGAGTAAATCCATAGGGAGATTAAAATACTAGTTGAAAAAATAGTTTTTTCTTTTTTTGCCTCTATAATTTGATGATGTAATGTAATCTTATTTTATTATTTCCACTATTATTTTATAATTTCCTTAGGAAGCCCATTCTAGACCTCAAAACTCCCGTAATACGATTTTGCAACTACATCATTGTTATCAAACAGTCTTTTTAGAGGAACCAAACCTCTAGGAATAAAATTATTGCATAGATGAATAATTTATTGTCCAGCTATACAATTCATCTAAACATCTGATTCTGATTTCAAGCCAGCTTCTTCATCTCCATTCTGATCAACTGGGGTATTTATAAATTCATCAACCGTCTCTAAGAATCTTTGGATCTACTGATTATCTTCAAAAATCTGCCAATGCTTGATGTTTTCTGGGATAGATTGTATGTGCTTTACATTAATTTCATAATTTCGATTTCGATGAATGAAAATTTTAAAATCAATAGAGACAACAGTTAAGGAGTCTTCTATTGAATTTTCTTCTCTATAAACAATAGATATTTTATGTTCTAAAAATAAATTTTCAAACATATCCCATACCTCATTTCGATAAGCCCTCATCCTTGAATGTTTGGTTTGATATATGCCCAAGAATTCCTTCACAACCAACTTTGAATCTTTGAAGACATGAATCCTCCTTGCTTTATGATCTTTTAACAAATTTATCCCAATGATCAAAGTTTCATACTCTGCAATTTTATTGGTTTATGCAAAGTACAACTTGAAATAATGCAGATGGCTAATAAGATTTAGAGGAATAATGTATATACTTGCCCCTAAATCGTCTTTGCAAGTGGAACCATCAAAGTGCATGTTCCATATTCCTTGATATTCATCTGGAAACACCTTTTCCTCCTAAACCTCATTTTCAATTTGTTTCTCATCTTCTACACATAAATCATTATAGAAAATCTAAGAGCCAAGTTCGGTGTCAACCTCATAAAGAGGATGATTTTATGACTCTGTTTTACTGGTGACCACATGCTTCATTTGGAATTCCATGTAAAGTTTTATTAGTTATCCAAACACTGGAATGGAAGCATAAGACATATCCAACTATAGGGTGCCTCCCAACCTGGCTGCCCAAGACCTTAAAGGCAACATGACAAACCTGGGTGGGATATTTGGTACTACTACATCCATAACGATACTTTTTTATGGAACTTGAGTTAAATTCAGCACAAGATATTTAATTAAATCCAATCAATTTAAATTTCTTGAATAAAATGAAAAAAAATCCTTGTACGACCTAGAAATATCGTCCCAAATTGCTTATGACTGACTTAAACATCAATATGTGTTACGCTCTAGAGTCGAGCATGGAATTATGGAGGATCATATCATGGATATTTATACTAACATAGAAAGGAGGGACATCATCATTCATACTGGTCACATGGGGATCAAATACGAACTTAGGAGCATCATCAATTATATTGAGAGAATCTTGTGAATTAATATTTATTTGATCAGTCTTTGAAACCTTTACCATTGTAAAAATTCGTTTCCTATACTTCTCATTCTCAACAATTCAGAAAATGGAATAGGAAAATTTAATTGAACTATTTTACTCTCCAAGTTGAATGATGCCTTCACCTTCTCCACTTCTTTCATATATTTCTTAGCTTCCTCCACCCTTTTTGGAACATCCTTTTCTGGTTCACTAGCTCTCTTAAGTATATCATTTTTTGGTTCAACTTGTTGTTATCTTGCTATAGGTTTCAGTGGTGGGGATTTAATTGGAACATTTTGGCCCCTAATATTGTACTGTCTCTGAAAATATGCCACTGCATTTTTGTATCCACATTGATAAATTTCTGAATCAAACATCATTTGAGTATTGAATTTTTCTTATGAAGATTCGTTAGACTTATCATGCTCTTATTTAGTTGCAAAAACTTGAGTTTATTCATCATAAAAACAATTCAATTGATGATCTGCTTCTTTAGTTTTCTCTTCATCAAAAATATCTCAAGAAAAGGAGGTCTTACAACCTACTAGTCTTCAAGACCTTTCTGCTCTTTTTGACAGTTTTGAGGGCCTCGAGGTCTCATGAAATTAAGGTTTCGGACTTGAGGTTGAGGTTCAGTGCCAGGAGGAGTTAATTTATCCACTAATTTCTCCATTGTATTTAACATAACATAAAATGTAGCATCTGATGAAGAAGAAGGCACGTTTTTAAATTCCACTTTACTTTCAGTCCTCAATTTTTTTTTTTGGCCAGTAAATTGGTCTCCACTCCTATGCAATTATTTTGCATGTATTAAAGTGTAGCATGATTTATTTCTCTCAATTTATAATCTAGATCAACATTAAAGCCATCATGATAATGAAGCATGGCTAAACTAGAGAGGGGTTTAATATCAACTAGGTTTGAATTATAAACCCTAATAAATATAACATAAAATTACTGCACTGTTTCCCATGGGCTTATCTTCAAATGTTTGTATTCAACCAAGTTCTATAAAGGGTTATTATTCACCTCACATCTAGCAAGGAAAATTTGTTCGAACTGCTAAAAATTTGCAATGCCTCATGCAAATAATCCCCTATACCATTTCTTAACCTCTCCTAAAAGGTTTTGTGCAAAAAGTATTAATTTGACATCATCTTTATCCACCTACTCCAAATATATGAATTTATTAAATTTATCCATGTATTACTGGGCTGTAAAGGGTCCCATCCCATCAAACTGAATTAAACACTGACCATAATTCAAAGGAAGATCGGGTAGTGGAGCTTGGAGATTGAGAGGGGCCTATCTAGTATACATGGTTATGTGAGATGAGGTTGAAGAATGAACAACAATAGGAATTTGGAATGGAAATGACAACAAAAATGAGGCTATTGTTGTAATAATCATATGAAACAGGAATATGAGATCCAACAAAGGCCAAAGGTCCAGTTGAGGGAGAAAATGGTGGAATAGAAAATGGGAAAATTGGAGACTTAGATGCGACTATCTAAAGCTCATAAACTAACTTTTCCAAATTTTAAAATTGAATTTAATCTCTTGGTCTTATGGTAATAAATTCAATCATTGATTGGAAAAGAATGTATAAAATTTTGTTTCGTCAAATATAGTATCTGAGAGATTAGTTTTAGATTTAGATCTAAAAAAAGTTTGCTCAAACCTAACATCAAATTGTATATCATTTATGGATTCAAATTTTTTAGGTAAGGAGCACGACCTTGCTAAACAGAAAGTACCTAATTCTTCTGGATATATTCTTTTTTCTGAACAACTTTTCTGGGCTTGATAAGATATTTGGTGGATTGGGATATGGGTTTCTCTGAGTGTAGACTACCCTATGAGCCAAAACTTCCCCAGTGGGATTGCCTTAAACCTCAACAATGGAGTCATCAGAGAAATTTTTTGCAGTGAAAAAATGATATTCAAACCCCTGTTTTCTCTTAGATATTTGTTTTAGATAATCAAATTGTTCAGGGAGGATGTATTTTTCATTCCCTGGCAATGACGCTAAAATGTTATCACTTTGAAAAAACCCCGGCTGTAGAGAGAAAAAACTAAGGTGACGTCTAACCACTTTGTATTGAAAGTTTACCTTTCAATCTAGAGAGGTATCTCTCATTTAAACTCTACCACTCATTGTCACTAAGAAACAAGTAATTTAGCTTGTCCAGATTGAATAGGTAGCATAAGAAAATATATTTGGAAGGAAAATAGATAGGGACCATTGGGAAATGGAGTCTTTTGACATAAAAATGCTAGTTACAGGTTGTATGAAAGAATTTAGCAAAGGTATAATAGCTTAAAGCTTCTTAGAAAAATCATCATTTAGTTATGAAAGAAGGTAATAGGAATACATATCAAATCATAGCAACTTGGTGATTTTTGTGCATGATATTTAAGTTTAAAACATATAAACAATATGGAACATATAAATCTAAGCGGGCAAATAGAGTTCAAATTTAACCACTTAATTCAAAATGCATAAGACTTATGAATCATATTGTGAATTAGAAGAAAATAAATACACCAAGAAAAATGATAGGAAACTTATCACACATTAATATTTGCAAATTTGGACAAATAATACTGATCAAAATAAATTATATTTATGTCAAAGTATACACATTATACAAGGTTTCTGCAAAAAATTCAACCCATGTTCTGTGTTTCAGAATTTCTTGATAGCCAAAATATTTACAAAAAACTTCAGAAAATAAATGAATTTTATCTGCAATCTAATTATGTAAAAGAAATCCTATTTTCGATGCTAATTAAATATAGATTTAAAAGAAATAAAGTTGGGTTCGATGTTTCTTCATGATATATGATTAAATAGTGAGATATAAAATGAACTGACGTTGAAAAAACTACTGATGAAAAGGCATTGAAGCTGAGTGTTGATTCTCTGTCACAAAATCTGGAGATTGCCCTGTTTTTACACCTTAAAAATATTTTTAAAATCACAATTTATTTAAAATTTAGAGTTAGTTTCATAAAGGATAAATATGCTTAAAATTTATCCTTCAGGTACTTTTCAAAAGATATCTTTAACCATCGCTTTAAACCACTCCAAGTTTTGGGCGCTAACAAAAAAAATGGCATTGTATACAAGAGTATAACTAGAACAGTTGTTGAAAAAAAAAATTTCAGCGTTTGGTGCAAAACATAGAAGACTATAGATGACAAAACGATTGTCAGTGCTTGGTGCAAAATTTTCAGGCAAAAATGCTGACAAAATACATGTCGCCAATTTCGCTCAATCACTTTTCAACTGTTATGCAACTCTCAGTGGTGGGTCCACCTCATCACTTAGAACTAGATTATTTTATTTAGTTCTTCTGAGTTTGGCCTTGGGGCCGTGCTTTTCATTATATTTTCATTTTGGAGCCTTATAACTGGAACTCTTTTCTGTGTTTATTACCAAATCTTTCATTGGTGAATCATATATACAAATTACCTCCTTATCTAGGGAAATATTTTTTCTCAATTTGAAGTTTAGACGAAATTTGTTCACATGCCTAGTATGAGGCTTTCAAAGCCCATAAAATTTAGATAATGTGGGTTCCTTCTCTTCCTCTTCTCTGAATATGTGGTCTTCCCCTATTTCTCTAGGTGTCTCCTTTGCAACCTCTGATGTTTGACTTACAATGTTTTTCTCAGATGAATTTGACTTTTCAACTGACTCAGGATTTTGAGGATAAGGTGGCCCCTTTGTTCTGATTGCTTTCCTATTATTTCTTGTATATAATGTTGGGTCAATTTAATAGGCAAACTAACACAAGTATTTAATTATCAATCCGGGTTTGTAAACTTGGAAGCATGTCCAAAATATATGGATCTCAGATGTAGTAAATCTTTAGAAGAAAAAATGTTTAAATTGAAGGAAAAGCATATTACAAATTTAGTCTAAGTTCTAAGATTTAAGGAAATGCATATTACAAATATAAAATCTAACTAAGTAATTTCTGATTCAATATGTAATAAGTGAGGGAAGATGCTCCTAACTTAGGAGATCATGTTTGACCTTCCCCACAATACTAATTTCATGAAAAGAAACTAATTAACTGATGGACAATGGCTTATAATGCATAAAAATATAGGAGAAGAGGCTCCTACCTGAGGAGGTCCATGTTGTCCTTCTTCACAATTCCATTCATCATTGTTACCATTGCATTTAAAACTAGAAATTCAGAAAATAACTTCAAATAAGGAAAATAAAATGAATTTTAGTTATTGTTCTTTTATCAGATAGAAGGAGAGTTTAACTTAAACACTTGTTTGTCCCTTCATATGAAAATTAGAATTAAACCATTTTTCATTAACAAGAATACGTAAATAACTCAACAAGGAAAATAAGATGAATTCTAGTTATTGTTCTTGGATTAGATATAAGGAGAGTTTAACTTAAACACTTGTTTGTCCCTTCATATGCAAATTAGAAGTAAACCAAGATTCACGAGCAAACATAATAAATCTTCATTCATCTAATTAATTGAACAAATCTGAAGAAAAACTAGTTCATGAAAATTAAGCTAATTTAACCAAAAAGTGTACTTAGCTTGGCGTGGGGGCCCTCCACCCTTGCCTTGCACACTTGAAGAAATTATCAGCTACTGAAAACTCAGTCAATCATCCACAACATTGAACAACAAAAATAAGGTGGAACTAGTTCTTCAAATTAACTCACAAAATTCAGAAGTCTCAATATGAAATTATACAAATTCTCCTTGTTTGAATGGTTCATAAGTTTGGTATACATAGATAAATTGATGTAGGGATTATGGGTTAAATCATATCCCGCATGTAAAACAGTGAATACTTCCTCCATTTCATAAACACTTAAGAAAAAGATTTAAAATTCTACCCACTTCAACATAAAATATATATAATTGAAAGAGAGCTTATACAAATAAAATGTAGATATATAATAACAGAAGAAATCCTCGACCAGATATTACAATGGAGAGCTTCTCTCAGCACTTAGCCCTTTACAAAATCTCTCAAATCAATTCACACTCTCTCTTAATTCTTCACTTCTCACCTCCTCCTTCTCTGTTTACACCCTCATACAATCCTCTTATTTATACAAAAATATGGATTTAATCCATTCCAAAAATCTCTCCATACAAATCTCAACTAAATCTAAATTAGATTCATTCTAGGTGTGGACTCAACAAAGTCCTGTACATAGAATTCCTACTCCCTAAATTTGCTACCTAATTCTATTTCACTCATATCCTTTTAATTATTAAATAATATTTACAAAAAATCCTCACATTTATAATTTTCTCTCTTAAATAATTAAAATGAATAAAATAATTAAAAAGCTTCACCCCCTATTTCACACAAATAAATAATAAAAATTGAGCTTGATGCTTCTGCATCAAACTCCCAAGGTTGAAATTAACCATGATCACCTGATCATGTGTTTCGGATCTTTGTCTTCCTGGATCCCGTATCTTGTGTTGCAATTCTCCATTTGTTGCTGCTTTTGTTTGTTGTGTTTCTCCAGGCCTCCACACTTTATGTTGCATTGCCCCCCTGGATATGCTTTCACAGTCTGCTGTTGTCTTCCTCTTGTTGCTTCTTCTTTGTTTTACTGCTGCTAGCTTCTTCCAGGATACTTTCATCATTATCCTCCTTATCAGTTCAATTTCTATGTTCAATAGATCTTCTCCAGCATATGCAATAAAAACTGTACTCACAAAACAATTATAAAAAACATAAGGCCTCAGTGCCTCTTTCTCCTCTGACAATATTTCAGTATGCTGCTCTGAAATTTCTTCTTCCATCAGCACATAAATATGCCGATTTAAATCCTCCATATCATCCATTTCAAGAATGTCTCCCTATTCTGGTTCACAATAATGAACTTCTTCGAATTACTGAATCATTCCTACCTTCTTACTCTCTGTTTCCTGATTATTATTCAAGACAATTTCTTTGCCTTTCTCTTTTAGCAACTCACCCTGAGTATAGATCCTCTGCTTTTCCAACTCTCTTCTCTGAAGATCTAACTTTCTATATAACTCAACAATCTCAACTGGGGTAGAACTTGGAAATTTTACACAACTTTCCATACCTTCATTTGCTGTTGACCAATCATTAGATGGCCCTTCTTCCTCTGCTTCAATATTCTGCTGAATATTTCCATGAGACCCCTCTGTCTTCATTTCTTTCTGAGATATTGCTATCTCATCATCATTCTGAATAGATTTCATATTCAACTCTTCTTCTTTAACAAACTTCAAAGTTTTTTCAACACCCTGTGATGTACCTGCAATCACACACAAATAATTAGTCTTAAAAGCATAAGACCTTGTGGTCTCACTTGATGCTTCAGTCATCATATCTCCTTGCTGCTCTGAATCGTTCATTTGATTCAGTTCTTCTGTAGATTTCTCTTCTGTCACATCACTACTTTCAAAAATTAATGGACCATATGCTGGCTCACATATCAAATCTTCCTTTAAACTGAGTAACTCTTCCTTCAACTAAACATTCACTCTATGCTCCCACTTCACTTGCAGTCTATGCCACGTGACTTTCCTCTTCATACTCCATCCACATCTCTGGTCTACTTTACTTCTCCGTAACATTTCCATCAACAACTCAAGACGAAAATTTATCTCAGCGCTCTCTCTGTCAATTTTCTCTTGACTCATTCTCATGCCATTTGACTTGGAATCTTCCTTCTCATTTCCTCTGCTGTGGTATTCTTCAGAACCTCTGCAATGATCTTCAGTAATCATCTTTGTCTCTATCTTCATGAGTTCCTTACTCACTCATCATGAGCTGTACTAAAGCCTCTGCAACAGCACGTCCTCCCTGCTGCCACTTACCTCACCAATCCTCTCTCTGGACTTGGTCTCTTGGCAAGCATCGGTTCTCTATTCTCTGGAACCTCTTGAGAATCCTCTCTACTCCCTCTAGGTTTCAAATCACTTGCACTTTTTAAGAACACAACTGTCCTTTCTATCCAATCTATGTTGGAATTTTTCAAGGTTCTGCTCCACACTTTGCTTTCATTCATAAACTATTGCTAGTCTCTTTCATCAATACTTTTAAAATTGTGATCTTCGTTTGCTGAGATCTGCAACCCGAATTCTGCAATATTACCTTCAAAACCAGAGTTAAAATAAAACATATCAACTCACCTTCAAGATCTCTGTGTGATCTTGTTCCATCTCTCACCTGTATTTTCATGCACCATACAAATGCATATTATAAATGGTACATCATTCACACTCCTTCACACAAATGCCACTCATGCAAATGTCAAAACCCACATATTATGCATAAAAACCGTCTCACATAAAAATGCATGTTCCTCTCTATATCACCCAGGATTAGCGCATTCTCCCTTTCCAGTCATTTAAGCGAAACTTAAATTTCTTTAAAACTACTATGGTGATAAAACCTTATACCTCCGTATTTGCAGCATGTTGACATAAATCATCTCTGCAAAATACTTATTTATAAGTTCAATTAAGAAAACCCCAAATTGTCAACACATAACATGCCCAGTCATACCTTTGTCCTTCATAATTCAGCTGCGCCACTCCGGTTCATATTTTTTCTGCTCTTCATAAAAAACCACAATCCCACACTTCCAATTCAGTACCACAAAAAGGAGGGAAATTATTGCATGCTTCCCTAAAATATGAAATATTAGAACTTGAATACCCTCATAACATGAATTGTATTTTCTCTACGTAAACTTAAACTGACACAAAATTGTATGAGTCCTCAGGACCATTTCGGCGCTTAACACAACAATAGTGTTAAAAAAACAAAAATTACATTCAAAACCATGTCATATTCCCAAATTACGTTCCTCTTTGACACATTGAATTTTGACCATGTCTAGATTGGTTTCTTACAATGTTATCGGCCCTCAAGGAGCATGATTCTATACACAAGAGTTTTACCTCCCAACATTAGTGGTTGATATGCAAAACTCGTTCACAGAGAGTTAATGCAACGTTCAACGTGAGGTCACTCAACAATTACAATGCCGTTTTCACTTGAGGCAGCTGGTCTCTCTATCTCGGCAACCATCAACATATATATCACATTAACGCAGGAAAATAAACCATAGAAATTGCTGTTTAGATGGAACCTGTGGGTTATTAAAATGCGATGGAAAATGGGTCATTCACTTACCATTTCAATGAGTATTTACTGTCAACCTCTCTTCATCATAGTGTTACCTAATGCTGTATGTAACGTTATAGCTCTTAACCATTTCTTTAACGCTGTGTGTGGAAACATGACTTTACACCATCGACTTCAATGCTGTGAATGGAAATACCACATATGTCTACTGCCAAATGTGCTTCATGGTCCTTCAAAAATTGGTGTTCTATGCCATATGCGGCATTCTCATCCTTTAAAAATTTGGGTTTGATGCTATGTGCGGCATTTCCAGCCTCCTAACAGTCAAACTCAAATTTGTTATCAACTCTGCTACTTCGATTTATCACACTGTAGTTTGCGTTGACTCATCTCACAACTCCTTTAGGCTTTGATAGCCTCTCCACGTCGTTCACAAACCTCTACTGCCCACTGTAATGGCACAACTCTCTCTCTTCGCGTTAGCTAGTGTCGACTTCTAGCTCGAGTGATAGCCACTCACAAATTCTGCGACTCGTTGTCACACCACCGCCTCCTCCTTGCGTTGGCTGGTGTTAACATTTGAGGATCGAACCTTACGGATCTCCTATTCTGCGATGTGAGATGTTTAATTGATCCGTGGCACCATCGAACCACGTGGATCCTTCTTACTATGGAGTCACGACTCCTCAAGTATGCGAACTCCCTTTAATTGCTGGGTGTGATCCTTTCAAACTCGATCACACTGGCTTGTCTCATGTAAGATGAAAATTCCCCCCTGTATATAAACTCTGCCTGCATTCAGAGTTGCACACATAGTATATATACACACTTTAAAATTTAAAACAGACATCTTAACAAGCTATGATACCAAATGATGCAGGGATTCTGGGTTAAATAAGATCTCACATATAAAACAGTGAATACTTCCTCCATTTCATAAACACTTAAGAAAACACTTTAAAATTGTACTCACTTCAACATCAAATATATATAATCGAAAGAGAGATTATACAAATAAAATGCAGATATATAATAACAGAAGAAATCCTTGGCCAAATATTACAATGTAGAGCTTCTCTCAGCTCTTGGCCCTTTACAAAAGCTCTCAAATCAATTCACACTCTCTCTTAATTCCTCACTTCTTACCTCCTCCTTCTCTGTTTACACCCTCATACAATCCTCTTATTTATACAAAATATGGATTTAATCTATTCCAAAAATCTCTCCACACAAATCTCAACTAAATCTAAATTAGATTCATTCTAGGCGTGGACTCAGCGAAGTCCCGTACATAGAATTCCTACTCCCTAAATTTGCTACTTAATTCTATTTCACTCACATCCTTTTAATTATTAAAGAATATTTACAAAAAATCCTCACATTTATAATTTTCTCTCTTAAATAATTAAAATGAATAAAATAATTAAAAAGCCTCACCCCCTATTTCACACAAATAAATAATAAAAATTGAGCTTGATGCTCCTGCATCATAAATGATAAACAAACTATTCTACAATGTCTCCAATACACTTATATTATCCTAATACCATCCATCTATGTCTAAGTCATCCATTTAGTTACACAAAATTTGGAAAAATCCCCAAAACTACTAATTCTGCCATATTTTCTAGGGATTCCTGAAAACATGTCATGTTTGACCATCGTTGACCAGGTCTGTTTTAGCTCAGTTTGACCGAACCAATAGATGATTTTCCATCCGTGGTTCCCAATCTTTCCAAATTCATGCTCAAATCTTGCCCAGGTGTCCTGCATATATGACTTTCATGAAGCAATTACGAGAATTTTCAGTTCTGTCCAAAAATACTCTTAAAACCCAATTTTTACAAAAATATCTAAAAATTGAAAAACATAATTTATTTACCTGAATATGCATAATAATGTTAAAATAAGGAATATGTGGATGATATAATGTGGAAGATTATGGGAATTATGTGGATTTTAAATAAGCAAAATTGACCTAAATTGAGGGCCAACATCTCCCCCTTGTTGATCTTCAAGCATGTCCTCATGCTTGCTTTCTCCTCTTTCACCTTCTGAGTGCTGATGTGCCTACTATCGCTGATTCTGTAGTTTCCTGTTGTGCATCCTGAAGAAGACAATCGATCCCCTCATACTTTCCTTCCATGTAGATGGTGGCCTTTACCTTCTGTCGTTCATACTTGTATTTCCAAGTTTTAATTTCATTGAGCCATCTAAAAGCCTGTTTGGAAATGAGAGTGTTCTTTGTTTTAAGCTTGCCAATATTTTTGGTCAATTACTCATTTTATATGATTAGATTTTTATTATTTTATTTGTACATTTTTTTTCTTTCTTCAAGATATTTTCTAAAATCTTGTTGACTTCTAACTCCCTTGTCAACTCTTCTATTTTCTTGAATGTTCTTCTTGTTGCAACCCTTTTTCTTCTCCCACAGTTTCTTTGGAAAATGAATGTGATTAAGTGGCTCCTATCCATGCATGCTCAAAGTAGGAATCCTTCTCTAAAGGATTTTCTTGTACATCTCTTTACATTCTTTCCAATATTTCATTGAATTGTTTGGATGATGTTGGAGGTTCAACTATTTCTACTTCTGGATCTTTTTCACTTGGTTCTTCATGTATTTTACTCCTAGGCTTCCTAAGAACATATAAGAAGGATATTTATTTCTCAACCATGAAACTATCTTGTTTCTTCTTGGATCGAGTTCTAGGATACACTGGAGTATTCATAATTCTCTTAGTGACATGCATTTGCTCAAAATTTTCCTCTGTAGTTTGTCCCTCAAGATGATGCTGAGCAAAAAATTATCTCCAAATCAACCCCTTGCTCCTCACTTGATGTTCTACAATTATTTTTATGAGGGCTTGATGATATATGTGTGCTTCTTTTTCTCCAGTTTTATTTTTGACACCCTCTATCATTTTGACAAAACTCTTTGAGAAAAAATAAGGTAGATTTACCTTAGACTCCCCTTTCATGTGTTGTAGTAGCCTAATATGGTAGAGATAAAATATAATGAACTAATTATCACATGTGAAATATATTTGAATGATCAGTATTAGTTCAGACCAAGGCTCACTCAACCAGTCTCTTGGGACTCCCTTTACTCTTTCAAAAGACATTTTCCTCTATTTTTCTAAAAATGATGTCCAACCCTTCTCTTTGAAATGTAGGCCTTTATGGTATTCATCTCCTGTAATGGAAGGTCTAGATCTTGTGAAAGGAATTCTGGGTTTAATGGAATTGAGAGGTCACCCACAATTTTTTGTCCTTGTTCATAATGGCTTATGAATTCTTGTGTAATTTTCTCATTATGCCCATTGCATATACAAAGGAAACCTATAAACCCTGCTTGATACAATTTTTCTGTATTTTCTTTGCCTCAGTTCTGTTGGCTCTATTTTGTTTGGGATGTGCTATGTACACCAATTTATGTACCCTTTGACAGTTAGCATATTCATTATAAACAAAAATACATGTATTTTTATTAATGTGTAATCATTCATAGAAAATCACCATGGAAATTAGGCTTACCTGTTCTTTTGAAGCTCCTTAAAAGATGAAATTATTGCCTTGCTTGAGCTTTCTTCAATCCTCATTTTCTGCTTTAAAAATGAGTCCACTCCTTCCTCAAAACTGATAAAAAAAATTTGCTCTCTGTGTAAAAAGATCATAAAAAAAACCTTAACACTGCTTTCACTGCTTCATAACTCATACTTCATTCTCTCTTTTGTCAAAACGTTTCTCAAAAATCCCTTCTCTGTTTTAAAAATTCTCACTGTGCATATGAAGAATAGGACAAACTTGCTCACTGTGTGTATGAGAATGAAAAATTCACTCACTTTGTGTATGATAATGAAAAAAATTCAGCTCACTATGTGTATTAGAATGAAAAAAATATCTCACTGTGTGTATGAGAATGAAAAAAAAATAGCTCACCGTGTGTTATGAAAATCACACTGTGTAAAAAATAGGAACTCTGTATTTTTTACATGTGTTAATTTAATAACTATGCATGGAGGAATTCGTGTTTTGAACTTGATTACCTGATCTGGAAACAATATTGTAGATATCTTTGAGTTAATACTCTTGTTCCTGTGTTTAAACAATGTCAGTTCAATTAGACCTCTTCTTCAACATCCCCAAGGATTAATTTATACACGGGTGGTAGAGTGGGTTTAATGGTGGCAAGATTTCGAATTCAGAACTGAAGTTTCACTCCTTATAAAATGACACATCTTAGACATTATTTCGACCTAAACTACCCATGAAATCCGCTCAACTATTGATAGAAATCTGGAAGTGATCTCTTACCTTTTCTTCTTGCGAAATTTCTGGAGTTTGTTGGTAAGCTCATTCAACTTGGCAAACAATAGATCTTCGCCTTCAATTCTCTCGTTAAAATCGATGCATACCCTCCTTATTTATCCACAAGCCTCTTTGATCTTCTCGCCTATTTCTTGTGCAAATTATTCTCTGTTTTACGCAACCCTCTCCTCAGTATTTACGTTTTTATCTCTTGTTTCCTTCTTTCACGAGTTGATATATGCGTGCATGTGTCTGCACAACGTTATCCTCCTTTTCCTGAGCTTAAGTCTAGCTGTGATGGTGGAAGAAAAGATTAACACAGAGCTTGGTTTACATTATAATGGTGAAGGCTTACCACAGAGCTTGGATAGTTTGTTTTGAATGCGTTTTGACTGTTTTACCATGCCAACTCACATTCTGACTTGCGTAGTCATGGCTGCGTTCTTATGGCTCATGTACAATCCTCCTTCCATGATGTATACGCTTGTCTTATCACTGTAACACCACATCACCCACGTTCTGCGTAGTTCATTATCTTATCATGGCCTCATTCATTTCGTTGCATGTCCACCTTTGTTTGTATGCATAATGATTCATGTGTGTTTTCAACCTTCCTGCATGTTTGCATATTGCATTTCATTTCGAATATTATGTTGCATTTTCATACTTTAGGCTTTGTCATTTTATATGCTTATCTCTTAATTTGTTTTAAAATGACCATAGGATAGGTCATTTTAAAATCAAAATTTTCTCATTCTGACACTAAATTTGTGTGGTTTTGTAGGTCAACCAAAATTATTTAAGGGAAAAAATATTGAGTCCTCAATATTTGATCAAAATGCTTATAAGATATGTTGGAGGATATGTAGGGGTATATGGAATGAATGTATGAAATTGAAGTTTTTAATGTATAATATATGGTAGGGTAATGGATATAATAGGATAATGAGGGTAGGATAATGAGTGTAGGTATGGTAGGATAATGGATATAATAGGATAATGAGTATAGGTATGGTAAATGTAGGGTGTTAGATAAAAAAATGTAATAGGATGCATATACAAGTTAAATTAGTTTAAACAATTCTAGATTTTTTTTCAAAATCTAAGGTTCTAAGAACATTTTTTTACTTAGTGTACTTTCCCTTTCGCAACATAGCTTGATGTCAATACTGATTGGTGATGAAATTTCTTGGTTCATCCATATTTGACTCATGATGATGGTTCTTCAAAGATGAATTCAAATCGAATGTAGACAATTGTAACTGCTTACTTGAACCTCTTGATATAGATTATGTTATTTCATGTTCTCTTTGCATCTGATATCGCTTCAGGTCCCTTCTAATGAATGTTGATGTTGTTCAGGTCCCTTCTGCAATTTTTAAATGATTTTTCAGGTCCCTTCTGCAATGATATTTTGAATGATGTTTTAGGTCCCATCTGCAATGATATTTTGAATGATGTCTCAGGTCCCTTATGTAATATTATTCAAGTCCCTTCTGCAATATAGCTGCTCAAACTATTTGCATAGTTTCATTATGAACTTATCCCTTGCTTATGTTAAGACTTGTCCTCAAGTATTGGAATTCTTGGAGGAGTATTTTTGCAAAATCAAACTGAAGTAAAAGTAAAACAAAATAGAGAATTCATATTGGCCAAACAAGTTGGTTTTCCGATGTGAATTCGAGCTTGTATTGTGCCAGTTTCTTGTATTTTCACAACAAAACTCCTTTATTATATATATATATTCTGGAAATAAGGGAGGCATATCATCATGCCGTTCCATTATTTACATGTTATTTTCTGTTGCGATTCTTTTCAAAAATTCCTCTTTATTTATAGGCTTATTATAGACCTTAAGCCTATGTCCATTAACTAAAAATGAAATTGCTGCTTCATCAATTCTTTTTATTTTAATTGCTCCATTGTCAAAAATTTTTTCTATCTCATATGGCCCAAGCTAATGAGTTGTTAACTTTGCTTTGAAATCTTTGAACTTGGAGTCAGAAAGTAATGCCCAGTCTCCTTTATGAAATTTTTTATTTTTAATGAATCTGTCATGCCACTTGATTCTCTGCTGTTGCACCAGTGTTGTATGTTCTATTGCTTGTTGTCGTATTTGATCTAGTTCATTTAGTTGCATGACTCTATGTTGCTATGCTTCAGATAGTTCCAATCCCAATTTTGCTGCAAGTTTATATGTATGAATTTGAAATTCAATGGGTAACAAAACTTCCTTACCATATACGAACTGATATGGACTGAATCCAGTTGTATTCTTCCATGTAATTTTGTATGCCCACAGTGCATCTCTTAAATTTTCTGACCAATCCTTTATGTTCATTTGCACTGTTTTCGTCATGATATTTTATAGGACTTTATTTATCGAATCTATTTGCCCATTTTCTTGGGGATGGTATGGAGTAGATTTTCTGTGTTTGATTTTATACTTTTCCGTAAGATCCCGGACAAGTTTGGAGGTGAAACGTGCTCCTTGATCTGTAACAATTTTTCTTGGAACTCCAAATCTGACAAATATTTCCTCAAAGAAGAATGAGACTACTGTGTCTTCTGTTTCTCTTGCCACTGCCTTCGTTTCAACCCACTTTGTAACATAATATGTACACACTAGAATGTACTTCTTTCCGTTTGAAGGTGTGTTAATTGGTCCCAAAAAGTCTAGAGTCCATTTCTGAAGTGGATCTATGAGTACTTGTGGCTTTAATGGAATTTTATCTGATACCATAGGTCTTCCAGTTCTTTGGTAGTTGTCACATATTTTAACATAGGATTTCGAATCCTTTAAGTTTTTTGGCCAGTAGTAGCCATGTTTGAGCACCTTGTATGTTGTCCGCTTGTCTAAAAAATGGCCACCACATGGGTCGTCATGACATTCTTTCAGTATATCTATAATTTCATCTTCTCTAACACATTTTCTTATTAATAGATCATAAATATTATAAAAGAAGTCACCATTGACCCAACTATATCTAACACTTTCTCTGATTATTTTTCTTTTCTGTTTATTGGTAAAATGGGATGGTAATATTATAGATGATAAATAGTTGGCTACATATGCAAACCATGGGGTTTTAACTGTTATATCAAAAAAATGTTCATCGGGAAAATTGTTTGAAACAAGATTTGGATCACCAAGTAAATGAAGCCTTGATAGAAAATATGCTACTTGATTGTATTTACCAGGTCGATCTTGAACAATGATGTTAAATTATTGCATTAATAACAACCATATATTAATTCTTCCATTTGTAATTGCTTTGTTAATTAAGTATCTAATGGCTGAATGATCTGTATGAATGAATACTTGATAACTTGTTATATAATTCCTAAACTTATTAGCTGCATGCACAACAACTAACATTTCTTTTTATGTGACTATATAGTTTAATTCTGCTGGTGTTAAATTTTTTCTTATGAAGTATATGGCATAATTGAACTGATTTTATTTCTGTCCAAGTGATGCTCCTATAACTGTATCATATGCATCAGTGGATATATGAAATGGAAATGACCAATTTGGTCCTCGAAGAATGGGTGCAACTGATAATTTTTGTTGTGTAACCAGCTCCAAAAATAGAAGAAAAGAGATATCAACGCCTTATAAATGAGCCACTTCGAGGGGGCAACCTCCAATACATTACATAAATGAACAATTCTTGGATGATACAATTTACAAAACCTCCTTTCTATATATAGGAGTCCATGGGGCCATAATGTAATCTTAGTGGGCCACAATGTAATCCTAGCCGACCTAACAATAATAATTTAAGGGCACAATAATAACAAAATGGGGGTTACAAGGGTACAATAATAACAATAAGGGGGTTACACTAACAACAATGAGGGACTATACTAGTAATATAGGGACCTAACATGCCCCTCTCCTTCAAAAAAGTGTTGTCCTCAACACTTGAGTAGCTCTGGGTGCTTCTGTATAAAATTCTCATCCTCCCATGTAGAATCTTCGGTGGGTAAGTTCTTCCACTTGATGAGATACTCTGAAATTGATCGATTCCGTAGTTGTCGAGTTCTTGTTTCCGTGACCACTTCAGGTTCCAATATGATTTTTCCTTCCTCATCAAGTTCTGGAAATATTGTTTGAACTGGAAGATTTTCACCTACAACCTTCTTTAAGCATGAAACATGGAAAATTGGATGCACTCGTGAAGAAGCAGGAAGCTCCAATTTGTATGCCATAGTACCAATCTTTAGCAACACCTTGTAAGGACCATAGTACTTTGGCGATAATTTATTATCCTTCTTAGCTTGCTTGAGGGACATTTGTTTGTATGGTTGTAGCCGTAAAATACCCAATCTCCTACATCAAAACTTCTCTCGCTGCGATGTTGATCTGCCTGTTGTTTCATTCGATTTTGTGCCAAATTCAGGTTATCCTTTAAGAGTTGGAGAACTTCTTGCTGATGCTCGATGTGATCTTCCACTGCTTGAACCTTCGAATTTTCCTTAAAGATGATGTGATGGATGGTGGATGATATCCATAAAGTGCCATAAATGGGGTCATTTTTGCTGCAGTATGGAAGGAAGTGTTATACCACCATTCAGCGAGAGGTAACCACTTGACTCATTGTGTTTGTTTATCAGATACAAAACAACGAAGATATCCTTCCAAAAATTTATTTACTATCTCAGTTTGACCATCAGATTGAGGATGATACGATGAGCTATGAGCTAATTGAGTACCCAAACAAGAAAATAACTCCGTCCAAAAATTTCCAGTAAAAATGGGATCTCTGTCGCTCACGATAACCCTTGGGCTTCCATGTAGCTTTTGAATTCTGTCCATAAATGTAGTAGCAACTGTACTTGCTTTAAATGGATGAGATAATGCACAAAAGTGTGCATACTTGGTAAGTCTATCAACTACCACCATGATGACATTATTTCCTTTGGACTTAGGTAAACCTATGATAAAATCCATTGAAATCTCCTCCCAACGTTGACTTGGAATGGATAAAGGTTGTAGAAGTCCCGGGGTCTTAATTGTTTCCACTTTATTCTGCTGGAAAACCAAACATTCTGCCACAAACTTTTGAATATCAGATTTAAGGCCATCCCAAAAAAATTCTTTCTTCACCCTGTGGTAAGTTTTTAAAAATCCTGAGTGTCCTCCTAAAGGAGAAGTGTGCAATTCCGGAAGAATATTTTGTTTTAGTTGGGAATTCTTACAAAGATATAAGCGATCTTTGTACCATAAGGAATCATTTTTCCAACTAAATGTATCGGATGTACTAGGATCTTGCTGCAACTTTTGAATGAGTGTCCATACATCTTTGTCCTTCTTCCATTCATCTCTTGCTTCAGTTATCCAATCTGGTTGGATAATAGAAATGGCACAAAGCGATGCTTCCACCTCTTCATTCTTTCTTGAGAGTGCATCTGCAACAACATTCAGCTTTCCTTTTTTGTAGATTATTTCAAAGTCGTAACCCAACATCTTTGTAACCCATTTTTGCTGTTCTTCTGACGATAGTCTTTGTTCCAAAAAGTGTTTAAGACTATCATGATCAGTTTCTACCTTGAAGTGTCTTCCCATTAGGTAAGTTCGCCATTTCTTTAGTGCATGCGGTATTGCTAACATTTCCTTCTCATAAATAGGTTTCTGTAAATACTTTCCTTTGATTGGACGACTTTCAAAAGCAATGGGTCTTCCTTCCTGCATTAAAACTGCACCAATTCCATTTCCTGAGGCATCACATTCCACAATAAATATTTTTGTGAAGTCTGGTGTAGCTAAGACCGGTGCTAGGCACATTGCCTCTTTAAGACGTTCAAAGGCCTTAGTTGCTTCAGGAGTCCATGAAAATGCATCTTTCTTAAATAATGTTGTTAGAGGTGCTGCTATTCTCCCATAATTCTTAACAAACTTGCGATAATACCCTGTTAACCTGAGAAATCCTTGCAACTTCTTTATGGTTGTGGGGACTTTCCATTCCTTAATGGCTTTAATTTTGTTAGGGTCTTCTTTAACACCCTCGTGAGATACAATATGACCCAGATATTCCACCTCTTGTACTCCAAAGAAACATTTGGATTTTTTTGCATATAATTGTTTCTCCTGCAATAGTTTGAGCACCCTGTCAACATGTTCAACATGATGCTTCCAAGACCTGTTGTAGATTAGTATATCATCAAAAAATACTAGCACAAATTTTCTAAGGAAGGGTTTGAAAATGGAATTCATCAGCCCTTGAAATGTAGAAGGTGCATTGGTAAGGCCAAAAGGCATGACCAAAAATTCATAATGACCCTCATGAGTTCGAAATGTTGTTTTTGGAATATCTTCAGTCTTCATTCTAATTTGATGATATCCTGAATGAAGATCCAACTTGGTAAAATAAATTGCTCCATGTAATTCATCAATAATTCATCAATCACAGGAATGGGAAATTTGTCTTTAATGGTGAGCTTATTGAGCTCCCTATAATCCGGACACATTCGCCATGATCCATCCTTCTTGTGTACCAATACTACAGGAGCAGAGAAAGAACTTTGACTAGGTTGAATTATACCGCCTCTAACATTTCTGCAATCATACGTTCAATTTCGCTCTTTTGGAAGTAAGGATATCTATAAGGCCTGATGTTTGGAGGAACACTTCCTGGAATCAAATGAATAGCATGATCATGATCACGAATAGGTGGGAGTCCTTTGGGAGTTTCAAACACCTTGGAATGATTGTCCAAGACTTGTTGGAGATCTGCAGAAATAGATGATTTTGATGGCGGAACTTCTAGTGAGCATAATTGTGCAATTACGCCTCGTTTTTCTTTCTTTAGAAGCTTTGTCATGCCATTAGAGCTTATTATCCTTCTCGGTTTCCCTTCAATACCCCGTAATTCGACTTCCTTTCCTTCTGAAAAAAATTTCAAGAAAAGTTCTTGAAAATTAAAAACTACCGTCCCCAAAGATTGTAACCATTGTACTCCTAGTACAACATCAGCACCTCCCATAGGAATGGAAAGCATTGGACTAGTCAATACATATTCCCCCATGGTTAGCTTGATATTATGGCATTTTCGAGAGAAATTTATAGTTCCTCCATTTGCAACCATCACTTGACATTCTGGTGCTGGGTATAGGAAACAATTTAATTCCTTGGCTACCTTACAATGAATAAAATTATGGGCGCTACCTGAATCAATCAACACTATTACCTTTTTCTTCTTGATTTGTCCTTTTATCTTGAGAGTTTGAGGAGTGGTAATTCCTGCCAGTACATTACACGATATGGTCGGATTCATTTCTTCCTCTTCTGGGGCTGGTTCCTAGTGTATATCCTCTTCTTGTTCATTTTCTTCTTCCTCTTCACAATCTATGTAAAATAATTTCTTCTCAGCACACTTATGACCTTTAGTGTATTTTCTATCACAACTGTAGTAAAGCCCTTTTGCTCTTTTTTCTTCCAATTGTTGTGGTGTCAACCTTGTAGGTTGTGGAAATCTAGGCGTAGCAACACTTCCTTCTTTATAGAATTGAGTGGTAGGCTTCCTTGTCGCCATAATTTTACATTCAACTTTTCTTGCCAACCTGAATGCCTTCTCCAATGAATCGGGTTCCAAAACGCGAACTTCATGTTGGATGTTATCCTTTAAAGTGCCTATGAAGAGATCAATCCTGTGTTCCTCTGGAATATCAGTTACCCTTATATTCAATTTTTGGAAGTCTTCAATGTGCTGCCCCACTAAACCCTTTTGTTTGAGATTTATCAATTGGCTAAAGAAGGTGTTGCTCTTTGTATCCTCATAATGTGCTATCATTTCCTCGGTAAAAATTGACCAAGTGACAATTTTTTTACGGGAGCAAAGCCATCGATACCATACAAATGTATTTTGTTCTAAATGTAAAGTTGCAATGCGTACCTTTTGTGTGTTTTGCACGTTATGGAGATCAAAATATTGCTCAATCTGTAGTATCCATGTTACAGGATCCTTTCCATCAAACTTCCTCATATCCATCTTTGGAATATGGTGGTTCTTCCCGCCAACATTAGAGTTTATGAAATCACAATTAAAATTTATTTTTTTCTCATCATGAGTTTCTTCTACTATATTTTCACCATTAGGAAACCTTTCTTGTATCAACTTTGTCAAACCTTCCATGTCTTCTTTTAGAAAATTCTTCATGTTTTCCATTTTCTCATCGATCTTAGCTTCCATGTCATCCATCTTAGATTCCATGCCAGCCTCCATGCCATCCATCTTAGCTTCCACACCATCCATCTTAGCTTCCATGCCTTTCTTCAAAACTTCCATTTCATTTTTTGTTTCTCTTTGCGAGAGTGAAATTTGTTGCACTTGCTCTTGTAATTTTGATAGATCATCTTGCAATTCTTCGTCTTCATGAGTCATAGTAGATCTTTCCAAAGGATTAATGGGTGTTGAATTATTTTTTGGGGCCATTTTATAATCCAATACTGATATCTATTCTACAATATTCCCTTGCAATCAATTCAATTTGATTCTTCAAACAAGACTTATGCAATTCGGAAAAAAAATACACGCCTTTTACTTGCTTTTGAGGAGCTCGATATTGAAATTGTATTATCTCTGTGATTGCGGCTCTTCTATATCTGAAATTCAGCACTGAAGTAGCCCTATGAATTCTATTTTGAATGCCACAGGTCCGACCTGATTTGGATTCTCCAAGACAAAGTTGTGTCCAATCTCCCACAATAACCAAATTATGGACTGGTTCAGTAGAGCGAACTTGTACGACTTACCACGTGTCACTGTTTTGTCCTTTGTCTCTGAAATTGATAGCCAAGAAACTACAGTCTGTGTACTTGTGACCAATTTTTACGGAACTCAAATCCGATGCCCATAGAGAGATTTATTGAAATTTTCCCACAATCACCTATTTGAGATGAAATTCAGGAGCCTGAAAAAGCACTACCTTCCACAGATCATATCTCCAAAAATATTGCGAACCAAGATCTGAAATGTTTTGAAAAATTTCCTTAGGATTTCATCTTTGCAGCATACGAATTTCAGATTTTGAACCTTCGTAGAAAAAAATTTATAGGGCAAATGCCACGATGACCTGTTTAGGAGCCTGAAAAAAGACCTAAATTCCACAGATCATATCTTCGAAAATATTGCGAACCAAACTATGAAATTTTTTGAAAATCTTCCTCAGGATTTCGGCTTCGCACCCTAAAAATTTCAGCTTCTGAAACTTCGTAGAAAAAAATTTATAGCAAAAATTCCACGATGACCTGTTTGGAGCAACGAAACCCTAGAATCCCAAGCTCTGATACCAAATGTTGTGTAACCAGCTCCAAAAATAGAAGAAAAGAGATATAAACGCCTTAGAAATGAGCCACTTCGAGGGGGCAACCTCCAATACATTACATAAATGAACAATTCTTGGATGATACAATTTACAAAACCTCCTTTCTATATATAGGAGTCCATGGGGCCATAATGTAATCCTAGTGGGCCACAATGTAAACCTAGCCGACCTAACAATAATAATTTAAGGGCACAATAATAACAAAATGGGGGTTACAAGGGTACAATAATAACAATAAGGGGGTTACACTAACAACAATAAGGGACTATACTAGTAATATAGGGACCTAACAATTTTCCTTTCAATATTTCAAATGCATTTTGACAGTTTGTTGTCCATTGGAACTCAACATATTTTGCAAGTAACTTGAATAGAGGTAGAGCTATTTTACTAAAATTTTCAATGAATCTCTTGTAATAGCCTGCATATCCCAAGAAAATTCTTACTTCTTTTTTGTGTTGTTGGAGGCATCAAGTTCACAATGACTTGTATTTTTGCTAGATCCACCTTGATTCCTGAAGAATAAATATGGTGTCCCAACACTATCCCTTCAGTTAACATCATAAAGAATTTTTCATTACTGAGGGATAGGTTTGTCTCTATGCATATTTTTAAATTTTTTTCAATATTATTCAAACAATCATCAAATGTTCCTCCATATACAGTGAAATTATCCATGTAGACCTCTACACATTCATGAATTAGATAAGCAAAGATTGCAAGGACTGCTCTTTGAAAAGTAGTAGGTGCATTAAATAAACCAAAGGGAAAAACATTATATGCATATGTTCCCCATGGACAAGTAAATGTGGTTTTATAGTGGTCTTCCAATGATATCTTAATCTGATTGTATCCATTAAATACATCAAGAAAAGAAAATAATTTCTTTCCAGCTAATGAATCTAGTACTTGGTCAATAAATGGTAATGGGAAATGATCTTTTAATGTGGCTTTATTCAATTCCCCATAGTTTACACATTTTCTCCACTTTCCATTTTTATTTGGAACCACAGCTAAGGGAGAAACACATTGACTATCAGAAATAGGATCGATGAATCCAACTTGTAACAATTTCTGCAATTCCTCTTTCACTATTTCTTTCACCATAGCTTTCATTCTTCTTTGTGGTTGTCTCACTGGTTTGATATTATCATCATTATAGATGTGGTGAATACATGCCTTTGGATGAATTCCCTGCATTTCTATATGTTAGGGTCCTATAATAATAGGATTCATAATTTTGAATTGACTATGTAAAATTTGCAATATTGTACATACCTCTGCTTTTTGCAAATTTTTTCCCATATTAAAAAGGTAAAGAGGGTATGTCCTAAAATAAAAATCAAAGGAAAAAAAGAAAAAAAAACAAAAAAGAATATCAAGTATGAACCCCACAAAAATAGATAAAAATAATATCATGAAAGTGTTGCACATTCAAATGCCACTACTTTTAGTTTACTTTATGAAAATAAAATTGTGTGCAGCTTGTCCAAAATGCCACAATTCATGATAATCATATAGTTTAATCTTGATTGTTCATGATTTAAATTTCATGTTATGATAGTTAGTGAATAAAGATCTGTGCAAACAATTTAATCTTGGCAGATCAATAGTTAGGTAGAGAATAAATGAGCTCATCAGTTTAATCTGAGCCATTGAAAGTTATAAGGTTAGAAGTAGATTAGTTTGATTATTAAAAGAAAATAAAAGGGTCAACAAGCTCAAATGCACCCAATAAAGGAAATAAAAATGTTAGGATAAAATAAGGGTGGGTAGATTACTTCACAAAGCATTGGAAATCATCAACTGGTTCATCTCTCAATCATCATGTCTTACTAACATTCCCCCTGATTAAAATCCATTTTTTCCCATTGGAAATCATTCCCGCTTATTCTAACCCTTTTCCCTTCCTAAAAACCACTTTCCCTCACTAAAAAACCATTTCCCTTTGAAAATTACCTTCCCATTACTAACTCCCCATTTCAGTTAAAACATGCAAAAACCCACTTTGTATAGTTTTAAAATGTATCGGGCCCCACTGAATAAACCCTTTGTTGATATTATTTTAACCTATTTTCTAAATTTAGTACTAACATCCCACACATATTACTTCCCACTAACATTTTAACTTATTTCATTTACCCTTTTCGATTATTATATAAATCCCCTCCACTTTATTATATTCCCAACCCCTTTATATTATTTTACCCTATAGTTTAATTAATCCCCGTTATATATATTCCCAAAGCGTATATTAGTTGAAACCTCCACATGAAGTTTTCTCTGGTCCCACCTATCATAACCCACAATACTCGTGCATTTATCAACCGTCAGATCTCCGATGTGAGATCCAACGACCTACACGCCATTTCGCATATCTCAATAATCATATGATTAATGCCACGGGAGGTTGCGAAATGGCTGGTTTTACCCATTGCCCTCCTGCCACGCGACACTCCCACATCTCATCGCACTCCACATCATAAAAACACCAAACCACTTTTAACCTGTGCGATGAAACAATACGATAAACTGTGAAACTACTTCCCCGCCATTGTGACAAACCGCTTTTCCAACTGTGCTGTGCGCAACCGTTTATCCACTGCGATAAATTGCCATTTCATCTGTGTTATAAGCCTTTACTATTTGATCTTCATTCTCACACCATTATGAAACCTCGACGGTTACATTAAAGTGCCCACCACTATTATTTGTGAAAGAAAAAAATAAAATACCATTACCAGCAGAATTGAGTCATCCACAATTTTGACTCGTTTCATAGACTTCCCTATTTCCTGCAACCATTATCCCTTCTCTGCAAAATTGCGTTTCATTAAAAATTGTTTATTTTTGCAGGTTATTAGCAGAACAAAAGCTTGAGGAAATAATTTTAATACTAATTAAAAACCCGTTTCTTCCAGACTCTCGAGATTTGAATTTGAAGGTTTCTTTTGACTCAACAGAAGATACATCCGACAACATTTATGTACAGAAATAAAATCAAGTTTAAAACAAAAATAGAGTATGAAGAGATAATTCACACAGAGACATTCATGGTTTAAAAGAGATAAAAATATTTATGTCAACAACAACAGGACATATTTTACATAAGGTTTCAAATGTCTTTTAGTAAAATCTATTTTTTCTAAAAACACATAAACATGAGAGAGTGAGTAAGATTTACTGTAAATGGTAAGAGAGTAAATAGAGCAGGAAGATAAAATAAAAGACAGAGGAAGAAGAAAGCGTGAGAGATAAACCAACATGAGAAACAAACATATAACATCAATCAAGTAAAATAGGGACAACTTTCAATCAGTTGAAAGGTGTCACTACCTTTTAGCATCCAAATATTTTATTTCCTAGAATAAACCCTAATTAGTTAAATAAGATATTTTGTATTAGTTTTTGTATAAATACTTCATAATTAGAAGTATTGGTGTGATTCCTGAACATTTCTATAGTTGTAATTGATCCAAATATTTGAGGGTTTATTGTACCATTTTCAAGTCAGCAGACATGACTGAGTAAATAAAGGCATTGCATTACATGATTCATGTGTTGAGCCACTTCAGTGAAGTATCTTTCAATTGTTCAAATTGTTATTTTCTTAAAGTGTTCCATAAACTTGTATGTTTTCCAATTTAAATGTTATAACAGGAATATTATTGCAGAAATTGTTTAAGTACACTCTGTTCTGAAATATTATTCATTTTGACTTTTTCTTTTGATATCCAGATTAGGGTATTCTTCATTTCTCCTTAGTTTCAATTGAACTCTTTCATCTCCCTCATTATCCGGTTTAAGGAATCCTTAATTGCTCCTTGATCTCGATTGAAAACCACTTCACCATTCAGCCTAAAAGATCCGAATTTTCTCAGCTACCTTGCCTTGTGAACACTTCCTTTAAAACTTGATTCTGTAATGTTTGCTTAATACATTGAATCCATAGCCCAATGGAAAACATACATACATCTATCCATCTAAATCAGTAATTCCACCAAACCAAATCAAAAAATCAAACACAACCAATCTTACATAACTAGCCTAAAATCAATTAAAAACAAAAAAGTTAAATCATAAAGAGATAGCCCTCTCTGAGCATTAGGAAGGCTAGATATTGATCTCAAAAGTAAGTTTGTGGTTACCTCAATGATATCTTTCTTTAGCCTTGAGAAATTACTAAGCGATAACACTATATAATCCCAGGAAAAAGATTTTTAATATTTCTGTAATAATGCTATTACCTGTTGTTCCTGTGATGATTGTAAATTATTACCAATATTCAAACTCCTTCCAGGATTGATTTCAATGATTTTACTTTGTGAATTGGTAATTGAGTTAAAATGAAAAATAATTTCAAATGAATTTTTCAATGATTGAATAGTACCATTTTCCTGGAAACATTGATTTAAAAGATGATTTGCAGCTTCATATTGTGTTATTCTAAGATGCTCCGAAATATTAGGTTCTGAGATGAAAAGGTCTAATAGATCCTCATTTTCTTCCTCTTCTCTAAAATTAAAAACTTGATTAATACTGAGAATAGATTGAGTCTCTTGTTTTTGTTGTTCATCAAGTCATGAAAATAAACTAGGATATTGTGCTGGAGGATAGAGTGTAACATGTTTCCTTTCATCCCCATGTGCTATGATCATACTTCCTGATCTACATCCAATGAAGGCATCTGCTGTGGCTAACCATGGTTTGCCTAGAATTAAAGGATGGCCTCCTAAATTTGATTTTGGCTGCAAGATTAGAAAGTCTACAGGATATTCCCATGAATCCAAAGAAAAAATGATATCTTCTAATATTCCTTCCAGTACAACTTTAGATCTATCCGCTAGCTCCAAAATTGTAGTAATAGGTCGAATGTTGGGAAATTTCAAGTATTTCATAGTTTCTGTGGTGATAACATTTATAGCTGCTCCAAAATCTATTAAATTATTTGGAACTGAAAAATTATTGATTGAAATGGTAACCATAGGGATCCCAGGGTCAATATATTTTTCAATTGTTGTTTTTGCAAACACGAGACTAGATAATTTGGAAATGACTTGGATTGTGGGTGGATCTCTTTTCTTTCTGCCAGTTTTCTTAATACATAACTCCTTTATTGTTTTTGCATAAATTGGAATATCTTTTATAGCTTGCAACAAAGGAATTTTGACATAATCATCCTTAAATTCATCCAAAATATCAAATTCAGGAAGAGACATTGGAATTTTCTGTTTTACCAACCTCTCTGGATAAGGTGGTATTTGAGTCATAATAGATTTTCATTTCTGAATTTTATTTCTTGGATGAGAATTTTCAATTTGTTCTCCTTGTTCAATTTTTTCTTGTATGATTGGTGGAGAATATTTGTGTAATACTTTCCCATACCTTAATTGGACATCTTGTACAGGAATAATAGATTATGTAGGAAGATATTCTGCTTCTTCCACATTGTATGTTGGTTTCTCCAATTTGTTACTCGGATTTGCTACTCGCTGAGCTGGTAATTGAGTTGATCTAGATGGAGGTTGGTTAGAAGGCAACTAAAGCTGTTGAGGTTGAGTTAGTAATGGTGCGGGATTTTGTTGTGGAAATGGCATTGGTTGAGGATGTTGGTGGAATGGTTGGTATGACTGTTCATATGGCTGTTGGTATTGTTGAGGATACATTTGTTCAGGCGGCTGATTTTCATAACTATATCCTCTCCAACCTCATGCAGGTTGGTTTTGGTATTGTTGTGGAGGCAAAGCCTGCCATGGCATCAGAGTATTCCATGAATTCTGAGGAGGATACTGATAATTCTGGGGGTTTTGTTGAGGGAATTGTTGAGCAATCCTTGGTTGCAAAGGTCTTCTTGGTGCCATATATTAAAGAGAATATGTCCCTTGTACTTCTTCCATTTGAAATTATTTAAGATTTGGACAATTTTTAGGTGCATGATTCTCTGTACAAAGTCCACACACTTGCATACTATCCAAAGGACATTCTCTAAGTGGATGTTTCTTCCTACACTTAGGACAAAATATTGATAAGATTTGATCTTGTTATTCTTTCTTCTTCTTTTCTTTTAAAACATCAACTTGTGTTCCTAAAGTGCTCAAAAGATCAATTTTAAATTTTTCTAGCAAACTTCCTATTTATGCCCTTGTTACTCCTCCTGTTGAAGATTTGGAAGCTCTTGATGTAACATCTCTTTTTCCACTTTTTTTCTCTTCCCCTAGAATATTTTTAACATAGTTCAGAAATCTCATCAAATGGAAAGTTTGAGATATCTCCTTTGCCCGTCACATTGAGAATATCTAAGTATTCATCTCTGATACCTTCAAGAAAAAATGTGTAGATGGTATTAGGATTCAGAGAATGTTGTTTGGATTTTTGTAGATTGTAGAGGAATATGTTGATTTTATAGCATCGAGAAGTGTTCCAAGTCTTATATATGGTGGAGAAGTTTGGACAACAGCTATCCAGAGAACCCATAAATTGTTTGTGGAAATTCCACTTGGATATGTATTTATTAAAATAATTAATTATTTTAATGCAGACCCTAAGTACAAACTTAGGGAAATTAAATAATTAAAAGGTATTAATAAAGCAGAGTGTGAACCTTCTCGAAAACAAATATCAAGTCATATTTAATTTGAGCCATCGATTAACGATATAATCTTGGCCGTTGACTCATCAACGAGAAGACTATAAGAAGGAGCTTGAGGGTCATTTGGAAATCAAGTCGGGGACATTCTAAGTACCCAAAGGAAATCGATTCTGAAGCAAGATAATTCAATTTCAGTGGGTGAGTATGTAGAGGCGAGTTTGCAAAAGTAGGAGGAGGAGGGATGATTAAGTTAACGGAGAAGCAGAAGTTTGGAGGATGAAGGGAAGGGTGAGCTGATCGGAATCAAGAACCCCTCCATGCAGAGTTATGCAGTCTAGGGAGAGAATACACATAGCCACACGCTGGACGACTTAGAGGGTCCAGGAGGTCACCCTATGGGTCTGAAATACTTCTGAAGGTTCCAGAAAATTCAGCCAGGTGTATGCTAATATTACTTTTCTCATCAGGACTCTTGTAAATGAAATTTTCATTACTGAAGATAAATAAAAAACCCTCATCTGCTGCACCGGTTTTCCCACACTTGGTTTTTCCAGGGACAATTGTCCAAAAATAATTGTGTTCTTATGGTTGTTTCTATTGTGCTACTTGTTTAATTTTTGTTCTTATGAATTTGGTTAGAGTGAAGTACTGCAAATGTGTTTATTTCAGAATTTACTGAAGCATATGTTGTTGGAAATATTGTCATTGATGGCAAAGGATCAGAAAGGAGTTACACCAGAATTATCATTGATGGAAAAGGAGCAGAGAGGAAAAGGAGAAGAAATAGAAGTATAACCTAAAGCAAAGAGAAGCAGAAAAGAGGCAAAGGAGCAACATGGAGAAGCTTTAGCGTGATTATTTAAGGAAAAGAAGCAACAAAAGAACAAAGGAAGTCAAGGCAGTTAAGGCAACGAAAGGAAATGAAATGCACCAAAGGCATCAGAGATACAAAAAAGACATAGAAGTAGCAAAAGCAGAGAGGCAGGGAATGTAGAGAGGCAACAAATGCAACATAGATACAACAAAGACAGAGAAGTAGCAAAAGTAGAGAGGCATCGAATGTAGAGAGGTAGCGAATGCAGCTAAGAAGGCAGTAGAGGCAGCAAGGAAGCAAAGGCAGCAAAGAAGTAGAAATAACAGAGATGCAACGATTACCAAAGGTAGCAGAGATACAACAAATACAAAGAAGAAACAAAAGTAGAGAGGCAACGAATGCAACAAAGATACAAAAAAGACAAAGAAGCAGTAAAAGCAGAGAGGCGAAAAATGTAAAGAGGATGCGAATGCAGTAGAGGCAACGAATGCAACTAAGAAGGCATCAAAGGCAGCAAAGAAGCAAAAAAAGTAGAGATGCAACGATTACAACAGAGGCAAAAAACACAAAAGAGAAGCATTAGAGATAGCAGAGGCAACGAATGGAACAAAGACAACAAAGAGGTGCAGACAGATGAAGGCATTCATATTTTCTAGACACAACTAGGACCAAAGATCTTACACAAAGATGATTAAGCCAAGAGAGAGAGGCAAGAGCAGAGAGAAAGAGAGGGCTTTACTTAGTAGATTGTTGGAAAATTATATATATTAGAGAAATGAAACACATAAAATATGCAGAAAACACAAGCACACAAAACACATAAAACCAGAGAGAGACAGATATATGTGGTTCACCCAGTTTGGGCTACATCCACCCCGAACAACCAGTCCTTCCTTTCTATTATCCAGCAAAATGAAGATACTATTAGGGAAATTTTGAGGTCTAAAATGGGCCTTCTAAGGAAAATGTACAATCAAAATTCACTTTATGAGAACCAATCACATTTTAGGGGATGCCATCATCCCTAATGGTTGAGGTGGCATTGCTTGAGTTAAAGGTACTTACTTGTCACATGCTCAATGGTAGATAAAAACTCATGGTTAACCATGGTAGTGGTCTAAGTACTTTTAAAGTCATAAAGTAAAGTACTCATGATAAATGACATTTCACAATTTTTGAATAAAATAATATTATTTTCATTTCATATTTCTTGAAAGAAATAATGCATATCCATATACATTTATTATATTATATTATTTTTATATAGTATATATTTTTTTTCTCATTTAGACTAATCCTAATCTTTCCATTTTTTCTCCTCCCATCCCACCCATGGGTTTCGAACCGGTGACCTTGCAGAACGGAGTGCCTTAAGAGTGCACCCCATCACCGACTGCTCTACACCACATGGGCTATTTTTATATATAGTATATTAAATACATGTTATTATACAATTTAAATAATATAAATTTTAATTAATAACATATAATATAATTAAGAATTTATAAATTTATATTTATATTTTATTTTTAGTTATTTAAGTACAAAGTACAAATGCATTAGTTGTTTAATGATAATGACTTTTTCTTGAAAATATCATTCTTATTTATAGTCACATAAATACAATTTTTTATTAATTTTATTTTGGTACAAATTTTGAATTAAATCTAACTATGGTTACATGGATTGTGGTGCAAAAATTGAATTTCAAATTCATAAATATTATTTTATTGGTTTAGCTATTATTTTATTATTTCCTTAGGAGGCCCATTTTAGACTTCAAAATTCCCCTAATGCACAACCTATAGCGGATCCACTGTAATGTCCTCTGTTCTCTCTCACAGTCTCCCTATTTGTTTCTTGCTCTGAGAATACACATCCAATATAGAGCTGCAATACAATACCCTCATACGAAGCGATGGGTTTCCTTCTAGGGCAAAAAACCCTAAACTAAACATAACTTCTATCGTCAGATCTTTCGCCTAACGAATGGCCCAGATTGACTAGAATTACTATACTTTTACAAGGCAATTTTACATCTGTTTTTAGCTTTGGGGGCATTGCCCCCGAAACCCCCCGCCAGGGGGGGCTCCATAAAGTCGTGGCTGCCCCCCTTGGACCCCTCAGGCAGCGTTTAATTACGGGCGGCGTTGTCACCCCCGTTAAGGTACAGGGGTACAACGCTATGATACAAAATAAACAAGATAATTAGGCTCCACACCCAACAATATCCCACTTGGAGAATGATTGTAGCAACTCCACCGCTGCTTCATTTGCTGGAAAATGGCTCCTCTTTGGACCTAGTTGTTTCTCATCTTCATCGTCATCCTTTAAGACGAATTGAAACTGAGCACGTTCTCATTTTCTCCCTGGTTACAACTTTTGTTAGCATATCTGCAGGATTATGGCTAGTGTGTATCTTTTCTAGGTTCAACTGTCCATCTTCCAATATTGACCGTATGAAATGGTACTTGAGATGTATCTGTTTAGTCTTGGAATGAGATGCTGAGTTCTTTACAAGATGAATGGCACTTTGGCTATCACTGTATAACGTGCCCATATCATGCTTCTTACCCAATTCATCCATAAACCTTTGTAACCAAATCATTTCCTTACTAGCCTCTGTAGCAGCAACATACTCTGCTTCTATTGTTGAAAGTGCAACAATACTTTGGATTTTTAAAACCCAACTGACAGCTGTTCCACCTACAGTAAATACATATCCTGTAGCACTCCCCCTGTTATCTCTGTCACCTGCCATATCTGCATCAACATATCCCTGTAGAGCAATGTTTGAACCACTAAAGCATAATGCTTGATTTGTGGTACCTCTCAAATATCTGAGAATCCATTTTACTGCCATCCAATGTTCTTTTCCTGGATTTTTCATGTACCTACTTACAACTCCCACTGCATGTGCAATATCAGGCCTTGTGCATACCATTGCATACATTAAGCTTCCAACTGCTGATGCATATGGAACTTTAGACATATAATCCATGTCTTCTTGGGTCTTTGGGCACATCTCCTTACTAAGTTTAAAATGGCTAGCAAAAGGTGTACTAACTGGTTTTGCATTCTGCATATTAAATCTTTTCAACACCTTTTCTATGTACTCATTCTGAGACAGTGTTAATTTGCGATTTTTCCTCTCTCTAGTTATCCTCATACCAAGGATTTGTTTTGCAGCTCCCAAATCCTTCATTGCAAATGAATTTGCCAATTTTCTTTTGAGCACATTTATTTCCTGCATGTTAGACCCTACAACAAGCATGTCATCTACATACAATAACAATATAATATAGCCGCCATCATTTTGCCTTTTCAGATAAACACAATGATCAGAGTGACATCTAGTATAACCTTGTTCAGACATAAACTTGTCAAATTTTAGATACCACTGCCTTGGAGCCTGTTTTAAGCCATACAAGCTCTTCTTTAACCTGCACACTAATTTTTCTTTCCCTTTGACCTCATATCCTTCTGGTTGCTCCATATAGATATCTTCCTCCAAATCTCCATGGAGAAATGTTGTCTTTACATCTAACTGTTCAAGATGTAAATATTCCGCTGCTACAAGACTTAAAATAGTTCTAATTGAAGTCATCTTAACAACAGGAGAAAATATTTCATCAAAATCAATACCTTTCTTCTGTGCAAACCCCTTCACCACAAGTCTAGCTTTGTACCTCTGTTTTCCTCCATCTTCTTCCTTCAGCTTGTAAACCCATTTATTCTGCAATGTAGTTTTACCTGCAGGCAACCTGACTAAGTCCCAAGTCTAGTTATGCATTAAGGAGTCCATCTCTTCTTCCATGGCTAGCTCCCACTTCTTCCTGCTTTCAACCTGCATTTCTTCTTCATAACATTCAGGTTCACCAGAATCAGTCAACAATAAATAATATAATGAAGGAGAGTATCATTCAGGGGGTCTACTTATCCCGGTAGATCTTCTAACACCACTTTCAAGTGTTTGAGGTGCCTGTTGCTGCTGTGGTGGTTGTTGTTGTTGTGGCTCTTGATTATTATTATTTTCAGGCACCTTTACCTTTTCTGTGATCTCATCAAGAACTGTGTATTCTTTGTTTTCTTTTTCCTGTTTCTTTTCCTGCAACTGATTCTTATACAATACCTTTTCATTAAATATTACATCTATGCTCCTAATGATTTTGTGATTTTCATAATCATATAAGCGATAACCAAAATCATTAACACCATATCTAATAAAGGTACATTTCTTTGATTTTGCCTCAAGCTTTGTTCTATTTTCTTTATTAATATGGACAAAGGCCTCACAACCAAAAGGCTTTAAAAAATAGTAGTTTACCTTTTTACCTGTCCATGCTTCCTCTGGAATACCACCATTCAAGGAACTTGAAGGCCCTCTGTTTATTAGATAAACAACAGTATCTACAGCATCTTCCCAAAATTGTAAATGCAATCCTGCATGCAATCTCATGCACCTTGCGCGCTCCATGATTGTTCTGTTCATCCTTTCTGACACACCATTTTCTTGTGGTGTTCTTGGAACTGTCTTCTCTCTACGAATTCCATGCTCTAAACAGTACCTATCAAACTCTTTGCTGCAATATTCACCTCCATTGTCTGATCTGAGACACTTCAAATTCTTTCCTGTCTCAATCTCAACCAAAGCTTTCCATTTCTTGAAAGTATCAAATACATCAGATTTATTCTGAATACAATAAATCCAAGTTTTTCTAGTTGCATCATCAATAAAAGTAACATAATAATGAGAGCCACCAAGAGATGATACATGAGCAGGTCCCCATACATCTGTATGCACAAGCTCTAATTTTTCGCTCTTCTTTTCTTTCCCAACTCTGTGGAATCTGACTCTCTTCTATTTTCCACAAATGCAATTCTCACAGAAATCCAGTTCAACATTCTTCAAACCCGACAAAAAATTTCTTGAGTGAAGAATCTTCATCCCCTTCTCACTTATGAGTTCGAGCCTATGATGCCATAATGCTACATCTACTCCTTTGGAAGTTAAAGCATTAAAAAATTTAGAAATACCATTGCATAAATACAATATAGCAACCTTTTCGCCTTTTTCTATTACCAACACTCCTTTGGTGACCTTCCAAGTTTTATCTGTGAAAGTTGTCACACAACCTTCACTGCCTAACTTCCCTGTTGAAATCAAAATTTTCTTCAAATCTGGAACATGCCTTACCTCCTTTAATAGCCATTGGTTTCCATTCCGTTGTTTTACAAGAACCTTACCCATTCCAACAATTTTACAGGGTTTATCATCACCCAAACGGGCTTGTCCAAAATCTCCTTGAACAGAATCATGAAAATATTTCTTATCAGGTGTGGCATGGAATGAGGCCCCTAAATCTACAACCCAAGAATCAGTAACATTTTCGAAAGAAAGAATCAAAGAATCTTGTAACACATCACCTGTCACATTTGCTTCATGATTGTTTTCTTGCTGTGTGCCTCCTTCTTTGCCCTTCCGAGATCTATAGTATTTCTTCAGGTGTCCTTTCTTTCCGCATTTCTAGCACACTATCCCGGATTTGGACTTGGATCTGCCTTTCCTTGATTTACTGCGATATCCCAAGCTCTTTCCTCTTTCCATTCTTCTTCCCATAGAATCTGCACTCAAAGCATTACACGATGTCTCACCGGAGCTTTTCTGTCACATTTCCTCACTAAGGATAGCACCGACAACATCATCAAAATTTAAAGTACTAGATCCAGAGACAGATTTACTAATGGCCATAACTAAACCATTCCAACTTTCTGGCAATGAGCACAAAAATAAAAGAGACTTAACTTCATCATCAAAGTTTACCCCTACAAAACTTAACTGATTCATAACTATATTAAAATCATTTAAATGGTCTGCAACAATTCCACCTTCCGACATCTTCATATTAAATAAACGTTTCATAAGAAATACGTTGTTTGAGGCCGAGGGTTTTTCATATAATTTCGCCAATGCCTTAATCAAACCCTCTATTTTTGTTTCCTTCGAAATATTTAAGGTTACCAAAGCCGCGAGGCACAAACGTACTGTTCCGAGTGCCTTTCTATCAAGAATCTCCCATTCTACATCTGTCATAGCCATCGGTTTTTTTTTTTTTTTTCCGCTCAATGGTAGGTGCAGATCTTTTTGATATAGATAATCTTCCATCTGCATCTTCCACAACGGGAAGTTTTGGCCGTTAAATTTCTCGACCCTAAACTTACCATCTTCCGCCATTTCTCCCACTCAAACCAGGAACCCTTCTTTCCTGCAAGTTTATCAACCAAATATACCTTCGGCTCTGATACTAGTTGTTAGAAAATTATATATATTAGAGCAACGAAACACATAAAATATGTGGAAAACACAAGCACACAAAACACATAAAACTAGAGAGAGACAGATATACGTGGTTCACCCAGTTTGGGCTATGTCCACCCCGAACAGCCAACCCTTCCTTTCTATTATCCAGCAAAATGAAGAGACACAATCTACATCAGATCTATAGTAATATCCTTTGTTATCTCTCACAGTCTCCCTATTTGTTTCTCACTTTGAGAACACACATTCAATACACATCTGCAATACAATACCCTCATACAAAGCAAAGAGTTGCCTTCTAGGGAAAAAAACCATAAACTAAACATAACTTCTACCGTCAGATCATCCGCCTAATGAACGACCCAAATTGACTAGAAATTACTATACTTTTACAAGGAAATTTTACATCTGTTTTTAGCTTCGGGGGCGCTGCCCCCGAAACCCCCCACCAGGGGGGGCTCCATAAAGTCGCAATTGCCCCCTCGGACCCCTAGGAAACGTTTAATTACAGGCGACATTGCCGCCCCCATTAAGGTACAAGGGTCCAACTCTGTGATACAAAATAAATAAGATAATCAGGCTCCACACCCAACATAGATGTCGAGTGTGATAACTCAGGATGACATTCATTAATAAATACAAGCACAGGAGGAACAATGTGCAGAAACTAGAGTTACAGAGCGGGACGGTTTAAACAAACGAAAAATCGACTAAGGCAAAGAATTATTTGAAAAATTCCAAGGGAGGCGAACAGATGGTCAAGATTAGTTCGCAAAAGTGAAGGCGAGAGATGGACGACAGAGATCGAATCGCATCAGGAGTGATTTCACAAATCGCAATATTTAAGAGTTTATCATTAAGGCGTCACATGGTAAGTTAAAGTATTTGCGATACGAAATGGAGAAGACATGTGTTGGGATGACACAACATTGCAGATTGCAAGAAATAAAGTATAACCACAAAATAAATCTTATAAAGTGCGAAGTTTGATCAGATGAGGACCGTTAGATTTGGGGGCAGATCAATGACGGACGACGATTCGTGAGACTGCACATTGCAACACTTAAGGGATAGCAGGAAGGCGACCACAAGATAAGTTAAAGTTTTTGCAATGTGAAATGGAGGGACACATTTTGACCTTGCACAATATCACATCCCGCAAGAAATAGGGTTTAACTTCGAAGACCTCACAAGGTATGTTGTTTTGGTTGCGATGCGGTAAGGGTCAAGCGACACGATGTGATGAAGGGAGTCCACGTGGCAGCACCGCGCTCAAGCGCAAATCGCAGATCGCATGTTTTAAGGTTTATCGCTAATGGTAGAGTGGGAAACTTGCGGGCAAGAATTTGCAATGAGATATGATTGGTCAAGCATTGTGGGACCCAATATCCCTTGTTACGTGTATGTTATATGCGCCATATTATAAATTTTACGCTGTTGATTGCTAATCGTATCTATATATATATATATATATATATATATATATATATATATATATATATATATATATATATATATATATATATATATATATATATATATATATATATATATATATGCGCTGTTGATCGATAAACATATGTATGTTGATTAAAGCTAGGATTTATAATCCACCACATGTATCAAGGGAGTTGTATGTGGGCCATATCCCACAAGTCACAAAGAAATGAATTGAATGCAAATCAAAGGACCAGGAGCTCGAGCAGAACAATGTTACAACAATAAAGTTAACGAAGGGGATGAACGCAGAAGAAGAGTCGGGCTAAAAGGGGCAGTTATGCAACAAAGGTGGAATATAACGACAGAAGTAGAAAAGACACAAAGACAACAAGTAGAAGAGGACAAACACACAACAAAGTAGAGAAACTGATGGGATGAATAAATGATTGATTGTAACTGAAAATGTATTATTTATTTTTATATTTTTTGTGATGCAAAGGAAAGTCTCTGTAGGCAAAGAAAAAATCCAATTTGATACTGTAATGATTGTGTATATTGTTGTAACATTCAGAATATGCTGAGTGAGGAAATGAGTGGGTGGAAGGCAAGAGTCGTGCCTGTTCACTTCATACTCCCTGTAGAATGCAAACAACCATGAATTTATCTGTATAACATAGGTAATATCCATGTGCAGAACGTTACGAAAACAGAGAGAGAGAGAGAGAGAGAGAGAGAGAGAGAGAGAGAGAGAGAGAGTGAAACAGAATTGAAGAGAGTTGAAGATTGTTAGAAAGCTGCAGAATGGAAGAGAGCAAAAGAATATAAGAAAAATACAGACGGTTGGAGAGTGAAGGAATAAGAGAGGACTAATATATATGCTGTGCATATCAGGAGATGATATGAAGTATATATGAAGGCTGAAAAGGAAACAATGAAGAAGGTGTAAAACATAGTTGATATCAAGGTAAATCAACATATGATTTTATTTTACTTTGAGGAAGTTGGTGCTGCCATATCAAGTTGTAGCTTGATAGATGTCCAGTTGTAGCTGGTTGAGGTAGGAGCCTCCTGTGGGTTGTACCCTTCAGAAAAATACATGGGAGTTGGTTCTTCCATTTCAAGTTCTATCTTGATAAATGTCCAGTTGGAGCTGGTTGAGGTAGGATCCTCCTGTGGGTTGTAGCCTGCAGAAAAATACATGGGAGTTGGTGCTTCCGTTTCAAGTTTTAGCTTGATATATGTCTAGTTGGAGCTGGTTGAGGTAGGAGCCTCCTGTGGGTTGTAGCCTGTAGAAAATAGATGGGAGTTGGAGCTTCCTTACAAGCTGTAGCTTGCATAATTTGAGGTAGTAGCCTCCTGTAGGTTGGAGCCTACGCAAAATCAGTGGTGAGAGGGAGTTGGAGCTTTCCTTTGCATCACAACAATAATAAGATGTGGTTTTCTCCCTTATGGGTTTCCAATTATATTTGTTGTCTATGTGCTTGATGATTACGTGTTGATGTGATGTTTTAATCTGCTTAATTACTCACTCTACACACATTAAGTTTGTTGATTCATTATGTATTAAGCTACTTATGAACTGAAGGTGTAATTGAGTAGAATGAAAATTGTTTTAAATTTCCATGAATGTACTAAACTGATTCACCCCCCCCCCTTCTCAGTTTAGCTAAGATTTCATCAATTGGTATCAGAGCCATTTACTTTTGTACCAGTTTAGCAATTGGAAGGAGATCTTAGGTCTCCAATATGGCTAGCCTAGAAGGATGCTAAACAAATAAAGCCCCATTTTTTACTAGCACAAACTATGCTTTCTAGAAAATAAGAATGGGGATATACATAATGTCTCTAGGAACAGAATTTTGGGTTGTTATGGAAGAAGGAAATGCTCCAAAGGATATTGAAATAGAAAAATATGCCAAAAAAAATTTCATAGCCAATGCAAATGCCATGAATGCACTTTTAAGCGCTCTGTGTGAGTCTGAATTTATCAAGGTAATGCACAGTGTGACTGCCAAAGAAATCTGGGATACATTAGAAAGTATCCATGAGGGAGATAAAAAGGTGAATATGGCCAAGTTGCAAACGTATAGAGCTCAATTTGAAAATATAAAAATGAATGAAGATGAAGATATAGTCAGTTTCTTCTTAAAGGTTGCGGAAATTGTGAATAACATGAAAGCTCTAGGAGAACCCATTAAGGAATGTGTAATTGTTCAAAATATACTGAGATCTTTACCATCCAAGTTTAACCCTAAGGTTTCAACCATATAAGAAACAAAAAATTGGAAAACCTTGACCACAAACCAATTGCTTGGAAACTTAATAGCTTATGAGATGAGACTTCCACAAGGGAAGTCAAATGTGAGGGAGGAAACCTTTAAGGTAGACAAGTTCATGAAAGAGAAGGAAGATACATGTTCATGCCAAGATGAAGAAGAGGCCAAATTCGTTAGAAGATTGGATAAAGGCACAGGTAAATAAAAAGGTAAACTTCCATTTAAATGCTTTAACTATGTAAGACAGGGAAGAGATTCAATAGAAAACCATTTTATACTCAGCAATATAGCAGTGCATTTGTAAGCTCAGATGAATCCTCAAATGAAGAAGGAACCTATGAATTTGTGTTGATGGCCAAGGAAGAGCCTAAAGGATTCCTTTTGGAAGATGAGGAAGAAGGTGAGGTAGATCTTGAGGGGGAGCTAAGGAGTGCCCTGGAGGAAATAGACAGACTTAGACTTAAGTGTAGAAAATAAAAAGACATTCTCCTGAAATATGTAAAGGAAGAACCTAATTCGGAAAACATCATTCATTTGAAAGTAGAACTTGAAGAAGCTAGGAAGGTGGAAGACATTTTTCTTAAGAAAATTAAAGATAAACCTCAGGAGCAAGAGAAATTGGAAGAAGAAGTATTAGGCCTGAGAAAGAAACTAGAAAATGCCCAAAGGGAGTTATCTATGAACACTCCACGAATGAAAAGCTCTGAACAGTTGGACAAAATACTAAATGCTCAAAGATGTCCTCTCATAAAGACTAGGATAGGTTATGAAGGAGAAACCAGTAAGTCCAAGGTAGAAGATAAAAAAGAATATCATTTTTGTAAAATCTGTAACGGAAGCACCTCAAAATATTCCTACTGAAGTGGAAGCCAACAAGAACATGATTTGTAAAGAAACAAATAGAAACAAGCAACAACATGAAAGGACACAGAATGAGAGGAAGAAATAGTCAACTTCTAAAGGCTCATATGCTCCTAAGGATGAAATGAACAAATTCGGAAGATGTCAAAGGGGGTTCCTTCCTCCTGCGATAAGTATCACTTGTTTTGACTGCCACAAACTTGAACATACTGCGACATACTGTAAGACAAAGAAAATCCATTCCAACCAACTAAAGATGCAGCCAATGAAAAGACTACCTCAAGCAAACAAATGGAGAAGACAATCGATCACCAGGTACACAAATCATTTCCATGGCTACTGTTATGCACACAATGATTTTGGACATAAAATTGTTGAATTTAAATTATTTTCAAAAGGGAGCACAAAATATTATACATAAGCTCAAATGTACCTTGGTAAAATAAGATTTTATGTATGCCACAAGCTTGGTCACAAAGAAAAATACTGTAAGCTTGCATATACATTAAAGAACTCTAGACAGATGATGGAATATAATCAAATCAGAAAAAACTGTGAATCAAAAAGAATTGCAGACATTATGAAGAACCACAATAAAGTATGGAAGGAAAAGAGAAAGGGGGAGCCTGTTACTTCAATAACATAATGAATCCATCATAGTCTCAGGGGGAGCTACTCTAGGAAGTAACACAAATATCCAGCCAAAAATAAATAAGAAGCAACATCCCAGGGGAGAGAAGTTCATAATTAGTCCCCATAAAATTAGTCTAAGAAGAGCTCCATGGAATAAGAACAGCTAAAAGTTCAGAAAGGGAAAGGAAAATTCCTCTAACAGAGAACTATAGAGGAAGAAGAATACCTGAAGCATTCAATAGCCAATAGGTTGATGGAAGGAGAGAAGGCAACAAGCATCCATGGTGGTATAGGGAACACTATCCATGAACATGTAAGCCAAGAAGAAAACAACACACTAAGTGATGAATGATTAAAATCACAAAAATTATGCTTTGAGCTATAGAACTGTAAATATCCATAGAGGATGATCACACTATGCATCACACTACAAGAGTTAGCAACGAAACAAATTTAAGAAGAATGAGTAAGAGAAATATTTATCATCATTATATCATTCCATATTTCATATATAGAAGGTCCCCTTGGGGTAAAGCTGTTAAATGAGTGATAAAACTATGAATGGTCTACCCTTGTAGATTCCAAGTAAAGAAATTGAAGATGCTTTCCTGAAGATCATTATGTTAGAACATTTCAATTTTATATAGAGCAATAATGATTCTGAAGCAGTCCTATAAAGGAATATGCAATGACATTATTTTAAACCAGAATGACAGAATAAGAAAAAGGTTAATGATGCCAAGATTAGATTCAGTATATTGATGATTGCTGTTAAGAACAGTGGAGATCTTAATAGTAGAAACTATGAAGGTTGTCTTAACTATGGGTGCATGTGCGAGCTGAAGTGAAATTAATGTATATATTATCAAATTAGTATCAATTGGTATTTGGATCAAGCAACCCACCTATCAGCAGAATACCAAGTGTTATCAGTGAAGCAATGGTATGGTACAGGTCCTAAGGACCAGAGTATTATGGCAGAAGTACATCAAGGTAGTTTACCCAGCGTTATTTGCATTATTAAGGCATAAAAAATTCAATGAAAGTGCAAAAGGATCATTGTCTTGTTTACACTTTACACTTGAAGTAGTATATTGAGCATTGAAGCAGTATCTATTTCTAGATATAAATGCATGCCTTCCTCAAGTCAATACAGATATATCTTCAAGTCCTCTTTCTTAAGATCATTCATAAAACTGTGTGAAGTCTATTTGCTGAGATTTCAATTAAACAACTTGAAGATGTTTTGCTGAAGATCATTATGATATAACAATTAAAGTACCTGAAGTATGAAGGAATTGTTGTGTTAATATTATATTTGAAGCTCAAGAGTGTATTATTGATTCATCTAAAACATACTTCAATAAAAAGGATTTGCTGGTATTTCACCATTAAAGAGAGGTTGATCATTTACATACATACCCCCTTATGTCATAAATAAAATTTCATAGTTGATAAGTGAGACTGACCAATACATTTAATGTATCTACAGATTTGTATCTTAGATGAAGATCATAATATGGACTGAAGTATATTTGGTGCAGATTTTATATGTCAGATGGAGCATTCTCAATATTTAGTATTGTTCCAATTATGCATCTATGATCATATAAGTATGATTATATAATTTTGTTCTATGAAGTGTCCTTATCATCACTTTCAGCTTTAAACAAGTGCAAGGAGTCCGTGCTTTGGGATGGTATCAACTTACTGTGGATATACAAGTTCAATGATTCTCAAAAGTGTTCTCCCAACAACTCTTGTACACTAGTCTAGAGTAGCAAGGTATAAAGTCAAAATAAGAAGGCCTAAACACAACTCAGAGAGAGGAAATTCAAAGATAGAATCTACACTGGGAGATGTGCAACCCTTTTCCATTGATGTCAAAGGGGGAGGAAAAGTAAGCAGAAGAAGAAAGGCTCTTCTGAAAATCAAGCAGAGGAAGAAACACACTTCTCAGAATGAAAGGGGGAGGAAGTCTTGGAGGAAGTATTGGAGTATTGGTGGATGTGTTGCCATCAATTCCAAAGGGGGAGACTGTTGAAAATATTGTCATTGATGGCAAAGGATTAGAAAGGATTTACACCAGAATTATCATTGATGGCAAAGGAGTAGCAATAGAAGTATGTCCTAAAGCAGAGAGAAGTAACAAAGAGGCAAAGGAGTAGCATGGAGAAGCTTTAGCATGATTATTTAAGGCAAAGAAGAAGCAAAAGAACAAAGTCAGTCAAGGCAGTTAAGGTGGCGAAAGGAAACGAAAGGCACCAAAGGCAGCAGAGATACAACAAAGATAGAGAATAAAAAAAAGCAGAGAGGCAATGCATGTAGAGAGGCAACGAATGCAGTAGAGATACAACAAAGACAGAGAAGTAGCAAAAGAAGACATACATCGAATGTAGAGAGGCAACGAATGTAATAGAGGCAGCGAATTTAGCTAAGAAGGAAACAAAGGTATCAAGGAAGCAAAGGCAACAAAGAAGCATAAATAGTCGAGATGCAGTGATTATCAAAGGCAACAGAGATATAGAAAAGACAGAGAAGCAACAAAAGTAGAGAGGTAGCGAATGTAGAGAGGCAGCGAATGCAACAGAGATACAAAAAAGATAGAGAAGCAACAAAAGCAGAGAGGTAGTGAATGTAGATAGGTGGCAAATGTAGAAGAGGCAATGAATGCAGTTAAGAAGGCACAAAAGGTAGCAAGGCAACAAATGCAACAAAGAAGAAGAAATATAAGAGATGAAATGATTACTGCAGAAGCAGCAAAAACAACAGAGAAGTAGCCGAGACAGGAGAGACAACGAATGGAGCAAAGAAAACAAAGAGGCAGAGACAAATGAAGGCATTGAGATTTTCCAAACATAGTGAGGAACATAGATCTTACAAAAAGATGATTACGCCAAGAGAGAGAGGCGAGAGCCAAGATAAAGAGAGGGCTTAATCAGTTGATGTCGAGTGTGATAACTCGGGATGACATTCATTAACAAAGACAAGAATAGGAGGAACATCGTGCAGAAATCGGAGTTACAGAGCGGGACAATGTAAAAAAATGAAAAATCGACTAAGGCAGAGAATTATTTGAAGAATTCCAAGGGAGGAAAATGGATGGTCAGGATTAGATCACAAAAGTGAAGGCGAGAGATGGACAACGGAGATCGAATCACATCAGGAGTGATTTCACAAATTGAAAAATTTAAGAGTTTATCATTAAGGTATCACATGGTAAGTTAAAGTATTTGCGATGCGAAATGGAGAATACACGTGTTGGCACGACACAACATCATAGATCGCAAGAAATAGAGTATAACCACAAAGTAAATCTAATAAAGTGCGAAGTGCGACCATATGAGGATCGTTAGATCTGGGGGCAGATCAATGGCGGTAAGCGAATCGCAAGACCGCACATTGCAACGCTTAAGGGATAGCAGGAAAGTGATTGCAAGTTAAGTTAAAGTTTTTGCGATGCAAAATGGAGGGACACGTGTCGACCTTGCGAAACATTGCATCCTGCAAGAAATAGGGTTTAACTTTGAAGACCACACAAGGTCTGTTGTTTTGGTTGTGATGTGATAAGAATCAAGAGACGCGATGCGATGAAGGGAGTCCATGTGGCAGCGCCACGCTTGAGCATAGATCGCAGATCACATGGTTTAAGGTTTATCGCTAATGGTAGAGTGGGAAACCTATGGGAAAGCATTGGCGATGAGATATGATTGGTCAAGCACTGTGGGAGCCAATAGCTCTTGTTCTGTGTATGTTATATGCGCCATATTATAAAGTTTACGCTGTTGATTTCTAATCGTATATATATATATATATATATATATATGTGTGTGTGTGTGTGTGTGTGTGTGTGTGTGTTGTTGATCGATAAACCTACGGGCAAGCATTTGTGATGAGATATGATTGGTCAAGAAATTTGGGAGCCAATAACCCTTGTTCCGTGTATGTTATATGCGCCATATTATAAAGTTGACGCTGTTGATTTCTAATCGTATGTATATATATATATATATATGCATTGTTGATCGATAAACATATGTATGTTGATTAAAGCTTATATTTGTAATCCGCCACGTGTATAAAGGGAATTGTATATGGGCCATATCCCACAGGTCACAAAGAAATGATCTTAACACAAATCAAAGGACCAGGAGCTCGGACATAACAATGTTATGGTAGTAAAGCTAACGAAGGGGCTGAAAGCGGAAGAAGAGTCAGGCTAAAAGGGGCTGTTATGCAGCAAAGGTGGAATATAACGATAGAAGCAGAAAAGACACAAATACAACAAGAAGAAGGGGACAAACGCACATCAAAGCGAAGAAACTGATGGGATCAGTAAATAATTGATTGTAACTGAAAATGTATTATTTATTTTTATATTTTTTGTGATACAAAGGCAAGTCTTCGTAGGCAAAGCAAAATGCCAATTTGATACTGTAATGATTGTATATATTGTTGTAACATTCAAAATATGTTGAGTGTGGAAATGAGTGGGTGAAATGCAAGAGTCGTGCCTGTTCACTTCATATTCCCTGTAGAATGAAAATAGTCATGAAGTTATCTGTATAAAACATGTAATATCCATGTGCATAACATTATAAAAACAAAGAGAGAGAGAGAGAGAGAGAGAGAGAGAGAGAGAGTGCAACAGAATTGAAGAGAGTTGAATATTGTTAGAAAGCTGCAGAATGGAAGAGAGCAAAAGAATATAATAAAGTTGCAGATGGTTGGAGAGTGAAAGAATAAGAGAGGAATCATAGAGATGTTGTGCATATCAGGAGCTAATATGAAGCAGATATGAAGGCTGAAAAGGCAGCAGTGAAGGAGTAAAATAGAGCTGATATCCAAGTAAATCAGCATATAATTTTATTGTAGTGTGAGGGAGTTGGTGCTTCCATATCAAGTTGTAGCTTGATAGATGTCCAGTTGTAGCTGGTTGAGGTAGGAGCCTCCTGTGGGTTATAGCATGTAGAAAAATACATGGGAGTTGGTGCTTTCGTTTCAAGTTTTAGCTTGATAGATGTCTAGTTGGAGCTGGTTGAGGTAGGATTCTCTTGTGGGTTATAGCTTGCAAAAAAATACATGGGAGTTGGTGCTTCCGTTTCAAGTTGTAGCTTGATAGATGTCTAGTTGGAGCTAATTGAGGTAGGAGCCTCCTGTGGGTTGTAGCCTGCATAAAATGCATGGGAGTTGTTGCTTCCATTTCAAGTTGTAGCTTGATATATGTCCATTTGGAGCTGGTTGAGGTAGGATCCTCCTATGGGTCGTAGCCTGCAGAAAATAGATGGGAGTTGGAGCTTCCTTGCAAGTTGTAGCTTGCAGAATTTGAGGTAGTATCCTCCTGTAGGTTGGAGCCTACAGAAAATCAGTGGTGAGAGGGAGTTGGAGCTTGCCTTTACATCACAACAATAATAAGATGTTTTTTTATCCCTTATGGGTTTCCAATTATATCTGATGTCTATGTGCTTGATGATTACGTGTTGATGTGATGTTTTAATCTGCTTAATTACTTGTTCTACACACATTAAGTTTGTTGATTAATTATGTATTAAGCTACTTATGAACTGAAGGTGTAATTGAGTTGAATGAAGATAGTTTTAAATGTCCATGAATGTACTAAATTGATTCACCCCCACCCCGTTTTAGTTTAGCTTAGAGTTCATCATATGTAAATAACTTATCTCATAAGTAGGAGAAATAAATCGATCATTGTTGTAATAATTTTTAGATATGAAAATTTTACCTGGTATTAAAGAAAAATTCCAAGGATATAAAGGGAGGATCTGCCATGGACCAAAGATATGACATCTGGAAGGGTTCACGCAGCTAGAGGGACTCACATAGTCCTCCAGAGCATGCAGAAATGCAGAGGGAACACAACATGAAATTGTTGGCATCCAGACTAGAGGAGGATCTTGCTTGTGTGTCGAGAAAAATTCCTCCAAGTGTTTGGTATATTGATAGTGGAGCATATTCTCACATGATGGGGGTTCGAGAATTTTTTTCGAGCTACCAAGAGGAACCAATGAATTTCCAGATAACTATGGGAAACAAGGCCAAATGTACCCCCATTGGAAGAGGCACCATAACATTTCAGACAAAAGATGGAAACAAGATTCGGGCCACGAATGTTCTGCATGTACAAGGGTTGGGGATGAATTTAATCTCCGTGTCTCAGCTTCAGAACAAGGGCTATGTTTTGTGTAGGTAGATCCCCTATGCAGACAAAGGCGATCCCTCTAGCCCTAGGGTGGGTCTAGCAGCAAGAGGACATGCTAATGCGTTGGTTCCTAGTTAACAAATGGAACGAGTTTGGATAGATTGTCCTACTTTGATGCGATGGATCCAGAAGAAACTCTAAAAATAATTAAATGTAGAAGTATGAAATTTGAAAGTATTAATATGCCAAAAATGGTAAAAAATAATTACTTTTCACTTTTACCTCTTGTGAGCAATTGTTACCCTTTTTTTCACTGCGATTTTGCGGCGACGATAACGGGCAATCCGGCGGACCAATCTCAAATTCGTCAGTTTCAGGTAAGAGCTAACATCCTTCCTTGCATTTTGATTATAGTTTCATTACCTACAACCCCAAATTTGTGAATGTATGGGGGAATTTACAAAAACTAGGGCGTGGCGATTAGTGCGGGTATCAGGCACGGACCCACGCCAATTATCCTAAAATCTGAACTAGGGCGTGCCAATTGGCGTGAATCTTTCTAAAACAGTCACGCCAACTGCGACAGTCAACTTTAGCTTGTAACTGTAGACAAGGAGGCCCAAATTAATGTTTCAGAAGCTTAGAATTTGGCTAATGATAGTCATACGAATGTTTTGTAGGTGTGAAGCGGCAAAATGGTTATTGAATGGAAAGAACGAGAACACAGTGAAGAAGATGAACTTGCCATGGAAAATGAAAGATGCATGGAAGCTCTCAGATATTGCGGGCTCAAGAAATTCTTTATGACACCATGTCTCAGAGCTCAACCAGAGCTGGTGTAGTACTTGATCAGTGTTTGGGACATTGATCAGGAAAAGTTCATTAATCATGAGCAAGAAATCGCGATTGAAGTCTCAAAAGTTTATTTCATAACTAGACTGTCGTGGAGAGGGGCAGTACCAATCCTGACTGGCACCCATCCCTCAATGGAGAACATGAGTATGGTTATTGACAGGGTGTGCCCAGGGGCAAGGAAAGGATCAGGAAGTGGAAAAGTGGATATCCAAACTATTCCGGACTTGGCACTAAAGGAAGTGCTGCACACCATCACATGAGCTACAGGATTGCAGGTGCCGCACGAGGCCACAAAGAGATAGCTACTACTTGCCATAGATTGCATGGCACCGACCCTCTATAATTGGCCAGAGGTAGTGAAAATCAACATGAAGCGTCAACTGAAAAAGTGAAAGAAAAAAAAGCTGAAATAGTTCAGTTACGGGTCCATTCTGGTATCATTCATCTTGGAACATGTTAGTCATCAGTAATTTTTGCCTGCATAGATGAATAAATGTTTTCCCTAGATTTCTAGAAACAAATTTCTTGAACATTGTGAGTTCTAGAAATCTCACTGCCTTCATCATCCTTAAAGATAATTTTTCACTATTTCATCTTTCCACCATGTCTAGCATTGTCTACCAGTCCCATAAAACCCATTAGTGGCTTATGTCACTATCCCTGTCTCTATGTTTTCACCTTTGGCCCAAATCCTCTGTCTTGTTTCATATATTTGATGGAAATCAGGGTTTGCAACAATGTTGACCAAACAAGGAATTAGTCCTAGGGTTACAAAGGCAAAAGCTTCCTCTAGTCCTTCAAGTTCACATTGAAGGATTTTAGAAATGATTAGTGAGTTTTGTGAAATTTTTGAGAATTTAGAAGACAACACTAGTTACTTTTTCCTAACAGCCCTAAAACCTAGGAGTTTGGCAAGATGGACAAAGATGGTCACATGCTGACAAAGAAGCCTCCTTCATTGCAACAGATGGTTTCCAAAGGCTTTCAAGGTGCCTTCTAGGGTTTGAAAAAAAAGCATTAACTCCCCTACACCAAAGGAAGAATGGTGATGAAGAGTATCAACAAAAGGGTAAAAATATCAGTTCAAGGGTCTGATTTCTCAAAGAAGCAATCAGAAGCAGTTTTAAATTATCAAAGAGGGAAAACATGAGTTAAAATTACCCCAAGAGGTGATTATGGTAAGCACAAGTTCACTGTTGATAAAATAAGCTGTCCAAGTTCAAAAGAGACATTGAAAAAAGGAATAAATTGTGTACGCACCTGCATACATAGAAGTGGCCATGAAAGACACAGAAAAGGGTTTAAACTAGCTTTCCCCTCTCACTTGACCTACATCATTGTCAAAGTGGTCTAAAGAAAAAATATGCCACTGATTTACAGCAGGGCAGTAAAACCTCCAAAAAGGGTCACCCTATCAAATGAATATTCTGCAAGAGATGGATCATGCCATAAATGACACTCCTACAAACTGTCGAGGAAGGCTACCTACAGAAAAATTGATAAAAGCATAAGTGCCAAATGAATGTTTGTAGTGATAACTACACATAAAGATTAAAAAGGCTATTGATGCTTAATGCTAGGGTTCTCATACTGAGATGTTGCTTCACTGTTTTAGAGAGGAAACCTGACAAAATATCAGTAAAAGGAGATATTGTAAAACATTTGCAGAATCCGCTATTTTACAAGTGTTAAATATCATAAGGGGTTCATTGTTCAAAATGGTTTGAAGGCACTTGTTTAAAATTGGTTGAAGGGTTTTGTGAGCACGAGGGAGACATCAGGACACTCCTGCAAAGAGAAAAAGCTATTTTTATATCAAACTGCCACCTACAGGGCTAAAAGGCCACAAAATACAGTGAGAAAGAAGTAAGGAAAAATGAACCTTATAAAAGTGGGTTTTGGGCATCAAATCATTTTCAAGAAAGACTATAGAGTCTCCCCAACCTCTTCCACACTTCATTTTCCCCTGTAGACAAGAAGAGAGTAGTTGAAAGTGATTTTTGAGGGTTTCTGAGCAAAATAGAAGAATTCTGCAGGCGTTATGCACTGAGGCCAGTGCTACGCACCTAGCTCTCGACGCTACACACAAACGAGGTGGACGCAACGTTTTTTTACACTGCGCTGTGCACCTAGAGCTCGACACTACGCACTTGAGCGGGCGCTACACACAGGCTCAGGAAACTGCCTGACTTCCCACCAAATCAACCAATGCTATGCTCCGACTGGCCCGGCTGGCCCATCCTTCAACCTGATCTGATTGGCATTGCGCTTTGACTGACCGGACTTGCCCTTCTCTGACCCGCCATTGCGCTCTGACAGGCCGACCCGACCTGAACGTGCTGTCGGGCAAGCACTACGTACAGCCAGTATTTGCCTCAAATCACTAAAAGTAGCCCAAAATTCAAGTTTTCTCCTTCAAAGCTCCTGCAAAAGTCAAAACAAGGTTTTTATTTCCCTCCCCTACCTTCCAAACACTCATTTTCATAAGCAAAGGGAATGTTTAGAGGCTTGCTGCCATCAAACCCTAGGTTGCATAAAAATCAATTTTTGGCCTCCTAAGTTAGGGTTTGAACAAAGAGAAGGGTTATATATGTATAAATACACTCAATGACAGCAGACCAACCTCTGAAAAAGTTGAACACACTCCTTGGAAGCTGCATCTTAGCCCTCATTTGCACAACTTTACCCTTACATCACTCATTTCCTCCTTTGACCTAAAGACCCTCAAACAAGTTTAAAAAGAGGCCTTCTGTGCTAAAAAAAAATCACCATGTTTGAAGAGGAGATTCATACCAGCAGTGATGAAATTCAAAGGCCTACCAAGCCTAAGCACAAGGGAGGAAGGGTTAATAGGTTTGAACTCTTAGACACCATTCAAGTCACCTCTGTTGGAAATACTAAGAGGGGGGGGGGGGTGAATCAATATTTCTTTCAATTAGAGCATTAATTAATCTTAAATTATTATAATTGTTTCTACAAAGATAGTAGTAAAAAAAAGGAACACAAATGCACGCATTTTTTAAGCTGGAAACCCAATCCGAGACAAAAAACCACCTAATACTTTTCTAATAATTCTTTAATATTCAACTCCAATTGAAAATAAAGCTCTAACTCCCTAGAATCTAGAAAATCATTGTTCTCCAGCTCACACTGGATCAATGCTCCAATGCCTAAGATTATTCAGTAGTCAACTGAATAGATGACCCAACACCCAATGAGCTACAACTCACCCTAGCACAACCCTAGCACCCTATAGAAGAATAAAGGAAGAATGGACTCCCGTACTAGGGAAAATGGTCCACTTTACAATGATATAGAATGATGTAGAAGAAGAATATATACTAGACCATAACCCCAAATTTGACACAACCAACTAATGATGATCCTAGACCTCCCAACACTGCCTCTTCAACCCTTGGCAGATAGATACTAGTACAATTTGTACAATAATGTATTTACAATGACTAAGTACAATGATACCTTTACAATGATTGTATGCAGTGCTGCCCACTTGAAGATTTCATATGATGAACTTCTCGCTGTTGTTATGCACCTTGGTTGCTGCTCTTGTCATGCTACCCTCTTCTGCACCTTGCTTTGCTTTTCTTCCGTATAAATTTTGGTCCTTTGCAACCCTTGACAACACATGATCTAGCTTTTTCTTGCCTTCTAGGAGCTTGATATTGAATCTAGTGTATCTCTGTTATTTTAGATCCTAAATATCTGATTTTTGGTCCTGTAGTAGTCCTCTGAGTCTTCTTTCCAATGCCATAGGTTTGACCCAATTTTGATTCTTCAAGAGAGAGTTATGCCCAACCTCTCACAATTCCCTAATTATGGACTGTTTCAGTAGAGCGCACTTGTACGACGTGCCACGTGTCACTTTTGATTCATTTGGCTCTGAAATTTATATAGAGAAAAATAAAGAATATTTAATATCTTCCACTTTTTACGAAATTCCAATTTGATACTCAGAGAGAGAGTTATGACGATTTTACCAAGGTAACTTCTTTGAGATGAATTTCGAACTGCCAAAAACCACGACTTTCACGAGATCATATCTCCAAAAATATTGCGCACCTGGATCTGAAATTTTTATAGCAGCTTCCATAGGATTTCGGCTTCACCTCATAAAAATTTCAGCTTCTGAACATTCGTAGAAAAAAATTTAGAGCGCAAATTCCACGATGACCTGTTTCATATGGCGAAATCCCTTGCCTAAGGAGGAAATGAAGATCACAATTTATATAAATGCTTAAGTTGAGAGGGGCTTCAACAAGTGAACATGGGAGGGATTTTAGGAGCTTAAAAAATATTAATTATGACTTTTCAATAACCCATGCCCCAACCCCATGGGGTTTTAGCCCACTAACTGGGGGTACAAACTTCAAACATGAATATCTCTCAAACCGTGAAGAATTACATGGCATGCCATATATCAACGGAAACATATCGACAAGTAGAAACCATCAAAAGCATTATTGACCTGGAATATATTAATTTTGTAGGTCAAAAATACCATGCAATATTATGTTAGCCCATGGTGCTGCTTGGGTTGACATCAATGAAAACCGCTGATCAACAACCTCCTCTCCAATGATACTTACCTGTTTCCAAGATGTTGGGTGTTACCAGTTTTGTGAGAAGATTAAGCAAGCCCAAAGCCATTCAGATTTGAATAGGTTGTTCATCCTTAGTTTTCAAAATCACCAAGTCAACCTAGCAGGAGTGAAATTTGAACTCTCATCTGAATCCATTGCTCAAGCCAAAGGAATTCCAGATGTTGGTGAGAGATGGTTCAAACAAAAGAAATTGGACTTGAGCTATTATGAGCCCTACCTAAAACCTAGATGTCAGCAAGGCTGCAAGGCTGTATTCTCCTTCTCCCACTTTCTAGAGAGGTATACCCTGTTGATGAGGCAAATTATAAAGTACTTCACCTGTGAGGGGAGGTACTCCAGGGTTTACTCTTATCACATAAGGCTTCTAATGCACTTCACCAGAGTTAAGTTACTGAAATTACCCTACTACCTATACCAGAGCATTGAAAAAATGGCTTCAGTGGTCAAAAAGAGGAGTTATGCCCACCAAATGCAGAGCATTTTCACCACTCCTTGATCCAAATGATTGTCTTACACCAGCTGGAGCAGCAAGGGATCCCTTGGGAGGGTTTTATCTCTCATGATGTGTTTTCCAATAGCTAGGCCTTCATTCTGCAAAATTTTCCCTCCACTTCACATCCACCTACCTCCACTCCTCCTTCATCTCCACATATGCCTTCTCCACAAAGAGATTCACCTCCTATCCCTTATCCTAATGTATCAAATGAAGGAGCTGACAATAGCCCTAATGAGGGGCAAAAATACGACAATGAAGAGGATAAGAGCAGTGAAGCAGAAATTGAGGTAGAAGAAGAAAACAATGATGATAGCAGCAATGAGCAAGAAGGTGATGACAGTAGAAATAAGGAGGGAGATGAAAGTGATCCAAGGGAAGATAATAGTGATACAAATACAAATCTTAATCAAGAAGATGATGAGGAGAGTGAAGAAAGCAATGGGGTAGAAACGTAGCCAAATGATGAATAAATTGATGATGACATAGAGGAAGAAGCTGAACATGGCAGCCTTGAAGAGAAAGACAATGATAAAGAGGAGAAAAGTAGTGACAATGATGAAACTCATAAGACAATATCAAATGCAGAAGAGAGTGTTGATGATGAACAAGATGACAGCTAAGGGGATTATGAAAAGAAAAATGAAGATGACAGTTAGCAGGAGGATGAAGAAGACAACCAAGAGGATGATGGTTTTGAACATGAAAGTGAGCCCAATCACAGTGAAAAAAGTGCTGAAATGGATAAAGAAGGTGAAAATCAAGAGATAGAGGGAGAGGAAAAAGAAATTGAAGACTAAGAGTAGATAATGGATGAGGCTGAGAATTTTTTTTAAAATCAAGGCATTGACCAAAACAATGATACAAATGAGACAGTCAGTGAGAAGCAAGGAAATTGTCATGACAGTCATGATAGCTGTCATGACTGTCATGACACTAAACAACCTCCAAATGACCAAGAAATCCAAAGTGACAGTGCAGACAGTGACAGGGAAGAAAGCCTTAGTGAAAGACAGAGCCAAAATGAGGCAAGTGAGGAGGATGGTGGTCATTTTGAGAGCCAAGATGTCAGTGAAGAAAACAGTGAGGAAAGTAAGGATGTTGATGAGGTTGAAGGTCAAGAAATCAGTAACCGAATGGAGTATTAAGTCACTCATGAAAGCCATGACAAAGATGAAAAGGCTCGTGATTCATCAAGGATCAAAGCACCCTCATCACCCCTCTCACATGCACCTACCACAGAGGAAAAAGAGATGTGTTTTCTGCCTCAAAAAAGAAAAGAGCCATCTCTCCTCCAGCTATCAAGCAAAAATACAAAGGCAAGGAAAAGATGGACAAGGGTGAGCAAAAATTCAAGGTAAGAAGAAGCAAAAGGATCAAGAGGACTTCTTAAGGGCCTCAATTCATTGATTTAGGTAGTGACAACGAGGACAAGGAGATGAACACAAAATTGCTTCTCTTGGAGAAAGATGCTCAGCTTCAGGAATGGGAAAGAGAGTTTGAGATGGCACAACGTGTCATCCACTATTACAAAGAGGAACACAAGAATTTCAAGGAGGTGAAGAGAGGCCTTGCCTTACAAAAGAAAATGGAAAAGCATTATGCAAGGAAGAATATGCTTGCATGTGCCAAACTGAGGAAGGCCCTCATTGAGCTTGAAGACCTAAAAAGAGCCAAAGTGTAGGATAGCCTTGGAATTTTTGCTGAGGCTTCTCAATAGGTGTCCAAGACCTCTTGAGGGACCTCCCCACAAATTTTGAGGCAAGTTGGACAACTTTTTGGTTTTTCCAAATTTTGACCCCTAGGAGCGCAACACCATAGGCATTACGCACAAAATTGGTGCATCATCAGCCCTCAAAGTTTGAACTTTTGGACTTCTCACATCACCAACAGTCTTCTCACCAATTTTGAGATCATTTGGAGAATTTTTACCTCCTCAAAAGGTCAAAAAACATAAAAAATTTGACCTTTCTGCCTCATTTTCAGACCAGGCGCGGCGCACAGAGTAGTGTTGGGAGATTTTATTTTTGGACAGGTAAATGGAATCCAATCAGCACAAATCAAGAATTACTGGAAAGGAGACTCACCAATATTTCCAATGGACCATCACGGAGCCAAATCTGGTGTCAGGAAGGGGTCCAAAACTCAGCTGCAAGAGACCCCATTTTCTGCTGAAGTGGCGCTACACACAGATGCTGCCTAGTGTGTTTTGGACCAAAAGTCAACAAAACACACTCATTTATTGAAAATAGATATTTTTTAGTTTTTTGAGGCAAATTAAGCTATAATTAGGTGCAAATAGTTATTTTAGCATTTATTTATTGGGATATTACGTGCCTTGGGCCTTGCATGGTCTCTTGGCCATAAATGATATTTATGACTATATTTGACATTTTCCTACCACATTTAGGGTTTTAGTCCCCGTTTGATACATAAATAGATCATGATGCCCCTATGTATTTTGTTGGCATTTGATGATCTTGAAGAGCGATATATATGGTTTCATGAGCTTGGAGAAGAAATTGGTTTTGTGAAGTGGATGAATGGCTTGTTTGTTTGGATGATGGAGAAGCTTGTTTGCAAGATTCCATAGGTTGGTGAATGGTGATGTTTTCCTAATTTGTCTATTGTTTCCTTTGTTATCATTATGTTTCATGTTTCTTAGCTACTATTAAACAGAAAAGTATAGGTTGAGACATGTTTTTTGAGGCACCTCAGTCCTCCTGTTTGTTATAGCCTTCATGTTTTCTCTTTTGGCCATCTTAAGGAATTCTTTGTTGCTCCTTAGGTCCACCAATTTTTTTTTTTGTTTCATGCATGGTTATTATGCTAGCTTACAAGTAAGATTTATGGTATGCCTTGCTTATTTGAAGTTCTCAAAACCCTATCTTGAAGCCTTTTTGTGGAATATTGATTGATTAGGTTAAGTCAAAGAGGTCTCGTTCGATCTTGCCCTTTTTCCATGCTTGTCAACTTGTTTCAGAGTTTCCAATAGCTTGAAATATGATGTTTATGAGTTCCCTCTTCATAAATTAAGTTATTTGTTTAAATCTTGTATGTTTTCCAAAAATCTGAAGGTGAATTTCTAAATTTAGGAATTCTAATGCTTATATGTTTCACTGGAATGTTCATCTCATATGTTTATCAGTTTGAGTATTGTTTAATGAGATCAATGGTTTTCCCTACCTCATGAGTTATGCTTCAGATTATATATGTGTAAGACCTCTTAGTCTTTTCCCCAACTTAATGTTCACTACACCATCATGCATCATTTTAAGGATCCATTGACCCTGCTAAATCGGCCCTGCAATACACTCTGTTTCATCATTTAGACACTCTTTACTGTCACTTGACTCCGTAGCCCAATCGCTTTGAAATCCTCTCACTCCTCTTATTACATTTGACCATATTACCCATCCAAAAAAATCAACAAGACCTACACCTAATAACTAGCCTAAAATCAAAACCCTAGAGTAAAAAGAACACATCCTTTGCATCCAATAGAGAGATCTCTCTCTGAGTCCAGGAAGGCTAGGTCCTCGGACTCCAAGGCTTGGTTCCATGTTACCCTATCATTTGGTTTTCCAATTTTCCAAATCACGGGACCCTAATATTCTGGCGATTACGGTGGGACCTTCTGAGTTAGTGGCAATCTAAGTATTCCTTAGGACTCCAGAATCCCTTGTTAAAGAGTATCCAGTGATAATTTTTCCACCTCATCACCACACTAACATTCTGGCGATCACAGTGGGACCTTCTGAGTATATAGCTGCTTAGAAAACTCCTATAGACTCATTTAAACCTCCTATTAAGCTCAGAAAATTGACTGATAGTATTTAGTGGCTCATCTGCTACCTAATCACCACACTAACATAATGGTGATCATGATGGGCCTTCTGAGTTAGTGACAAACTAATTAAACCTTAGAACTTTATATGGAAGTCCATAGGCAGTATGACCTCCGGAATAAAATAAACCAAGAAGCCTCCAAAAAACACCCAATTGATACTACTGCTAAGAGAACTCCAGAAAATAGTCCTAAGGGAACATCAGAAAATATAAATGGCATAACTAAGAAAGCTGACCCAAATAAGGAAAAAATAAACCAACAGAGTAGTGACACAAGCTGTCCTAGTACCTCTACTAGTGGCACTAAAAAATTCATGTTATCTAAAAACCCTGATCAAAATCAGCAAATCAAACTTATCGAGAAAGCTGTAGCGGAAAAAACTGATATAAATATGTCTAAAGCTCAAGTCCCTTTCATCTTTGAAGGGGAGATTGCTAAAATTAAGATAACCATGCCTTTTACTAAACTAGTAACCCAAGGAGTGTATAAATCCCAAGTGCTGAAGGTCTTAAACTTAGGAAATGATACTAACACAATAAATTTAACTGATGATGGTCCTGAATTGTTTTTTGGACCAAAGGTTGAAGGAAAGTATCAAGAAGGATCTGTCCCTCATTTCTATATTAGTTTAAACATACACGACAAAATATTACACAATACTATGCTCGACTCTGGGCCTCACACAACCTCATGCCTAAAGTTGTGATGGAGAGTTTAGGCCTGGAAATCACTAATCCCTACAAATACTTGTACTCATGAATTACAATCAGAAGAGAATGACATGCAAAGAAGGCTGAATCAAACCATTCATTTATAGCAGACAAGGGAAGAAGTGTATGACAAAACTCAGGAAATGCAAGAAAGCATAAAGAAAATCTTTGATAGAAGAACCAAAGCTAATAATTTCCACATTGGAGACACTGTAATAAAGTGGGATTCTAAGAGGGAAGATAAAAGTAAACATGGTAAATTTGAAAATTTGTGGAAGGGCCCCTACCTTATTCAGTCAGTTAGAGGTCATAATTATTTATTTTTACAAGGACTTAATGGGAAAGAACTTTTTGGAGGTCCTGTAAATGGCAGGATGCTCAAGCACTATTTCTACCAAGAGTCCTAGGGTGTTAGTTAGAATTTATCATTCATTGTACATATCACTGTTTGATGAAAATATATTGAGAGAAATCACAAAAAAAATACAAAAAAGAAAAATGAAAAAGAGGGCATATTTGAAAAGAGGTAAAGCCCCATACCAAAAAAATAGAATTACTAAAAGCGTGTAAGTCTAAATACCACTACTAGTGCTTAAAGGAGTCTTGTTTCGGTCATGTAGCCTAATCATGGATGAAGCATGTTTTAAATTTATTTTTTGATAAGTTAGTGATAATTTAGTGAAATTAAAGTATAAAATTTCCAGATATAGTTATCAATTGAATTAATATCGAAAAGGAGCATTCAAGTAGAAAACATGCATACTTCTTGAGAATGCACAGTGAAATGAATCCTCGATGGAAATCATAGTTGAGGATTAGTTTGTTTGAAATATCGAGTTACAGAAGATGACGGAATCAATGGAACATCATTGGGGAATTGCCTGAAGAATGGAATTTATATAATCGGTCAAGTAATGGTGTAGTTAACCGTGCAAGCAGTGTAGTAGCGTGGGTTAAGGAACAGTGTTGATAGACACGTGGAAAGTGTGGTATTTTAAAACCATTTTTATCGCGTAATTTTGGAGGACCAATAGGCATGCATGCTGGTTATGCGATAGCCGTTGGATTGGAAAAGTTAGAGTGCGATGATGCGTCCATTGTTGGATGGAAAGGTAAGTTAAGTTGCTGTGGGCCCGAACTTACGTTGGTGTGTGAAATTTAGTCCAAGGTATGTTGGAAATGTTGTCATTGATGGAAAAGGAAATGACAAAGGAGGAGCACTTGAAATAGCAACAAGGCAAAGAGAGCATGAAACATGAAGCTGAGGCAGTTTTAGAAGGGTTAGTTGATTGGAGATCTGGAAAGGCAGTAGAGACATCAGAGGAAACAAAGGCAAAGGAGATGGAAAAGGAGAGAGCTGCTAGGGAGAGACAGAGTAATTAATTGAAAGGCCAATTGAATATCTGGCCAAGACCAGGAGGGTTTTGTAGTTGATTTCATTTGTATATGTTGATGAATAACTGTGGAATTGTGTGTATTGGAACCAATGGATTAATGGAAATACTGTAGTAGGGTTACTGTGAAACTCTATATCATTGGATGAATTAGTGACTTAGTGTGACTTATAATCAGGAAGAATCAATCACTGTGTATATTCCTGTTTGTTTAATTGTCTGAATCAATGTATAGAGGACAAGTTGTATGCATTCTGGAATGAACCGAAATTGTGAACCCATTGCAGGTTGAGAGAAAGGGGTTAATTCTTGTAATCCCTGATTTATTGCATTATGGGAAAATCTGAGCTGCTAATCTCTGTGTGGAGAGGCAATTTGTTCCAGAAGTTCTAATTGATTCATACATCTTGACAAACCTCTAAAGTTGGAGGGTTATGGTCTCTTCGAAATATGTGTTAAGTATGGTTGAGTAAATCTGAGTAAAGAGCCGACAGATTCGATTTCTGTAAAAGCATGAGATAGAAAATTAGTAAAGGATGTAATTCTGTATGGTGGATTCGATAGGGTTGACCTGCTTGCTGAAGAATGCAATTGAATGGACACCTGATCGGAGAGCATGTTTGCTGGAATACATATATATATGACCTGTGTTAGTTTAGATGCCCTTTAATGTATATTTGCATCCACAAATAGGGAAGAAGCCTATCCATTCCAATCTCCGTTGAGAGTATGGACCAGCTCGAATTGTATATAACCTGAGTTACATTAACATAATTGCGCGGAGGAAGAACAATTAAAACAAAGTTATGCTTTCATGGAGAAACGAAAGTGAATGAGACTGTGATTGAGTTTTGGGAATCTGGCCTGTGTGGCCAATTTCATAATAGGCAGAGGCATGAAGCTGTGTTTTTACTGAAGCGAGGTTCATTGAAGGTGAAGAGCGGAATTCATAAATAATAAAGGCGGATGGAACCCTGAGGGAGAAAGTAGCGGAACCAGAAAGAAGTGAACAGTAAAGGCGGGTTTCCGGTTTTGATAGCACCGAATTCGTAGGGTAAGAGACATTCAAGAATTTGGAGCGATTCCATTGACTTCCTGACACGTGGCATACGACGGGGTCCCAAAAACCACTCTCATCGTGAGTTAACGGTCATGAAAGTAAGCCAAGCAATATTCGTCGGATTGCCGAAGCAGACGCGATAAGCACACAACCGTTAGATGAGAAGGGCCGTTTAAGCGCTAGGGCCCAGTCTATCGTGCAACTATTGAATATTAACCCTCGTGCAAGTTAACCGCGCGATTTCTGTAGGATCAGAGGTTTAAAGAGTGATGAATTATCCATTTTTGGATCATGAATGAAGTTGCAAGGTGATCAATAAGGTATGGGCCAGCGTTTGATTGTTGTTTATTAAATAATCAGAATATGAATGTGTGGGGCTAGCGTGGGTTAAATGGTTATGCCGAAAGGAGAATAGGTGTTAACATTATAGTCTTTTGACTTTCGAATGTATTAAGTTAAAATTGAATAGAGGGCTCAATTATACAGTACGAAATGCTATGGGGCCCAAAGACATTAGTTCTCAGGGGATCTAAATACGAAACCAAAGGGTTCATTATAATGTTGAAAGCATCGTATATGTTAACATATGTGAAAAGCAAGAATTTATTGTTGGGTTGTTATATGTAATATAGACCAACAAATAATATGAAGAGTTATATAGTGAACACTGTATATGCGCTAAATGGATTCTAAAGTCATTGAAAAATTTGGATGAGCGTTTTAAATGTGAAATATAACAGAAGAGTGAGGGTAGCCCAAACATTAAGGAGCTTCCGCAATGAAAATATTCTTCCCAGATATAAAATTATTTGGGTTACAACAATGATTTTAACCTCTGATGGAGCAGCTTCAACATTGATTCAAATTGCCAGTGTAGAAATTAAAAAGTATTGAAATTGCCTTGATCGACAGTTGTATTGAGTACAAATTTTCTGTATCCATTTTATATGCACAGAGAGAGAGAAATTATGGGGCTGAAAGAGGTAAACAGAGATTGCAGGTTTGACAGGTGTACATGCACAGGTGCACACAATTACAATGAACAGAGTATGCAGAAAAATTATTTAACAGCAGCAGAAAAGACAAAACTAGCAAGCCAAGTGCTGGAAAGAGGACTGAGTGAAATTTATACATGTAACTAAAAATGGGAATTTAAATGCTGTAATTGATTTTATATTTTTTGTGATGCATTGGCAAGTCTCCGGAGGAAAACATAATCCCACTGTAATATTGAAATTAACACATATTGTTATATTTTTTAATGATTTGGACAAAGAAATGAGAATACAGAAGTCAAAAAGTCATGGCTGTTCATTCCAAATTCCTTGTGAAATACAAACAGTCATGTGATGAACTCTATATATAATATCAACCTGATATGCATAAAGGAGTGAGAGAGAGAGTAAGGATAGAGAATGAAAAGTATAGAAGATTGAGGTAGAGAAGATAAGGAGGAGAGGAGCAGAGATCTTTGTGAAAAGTCGGAGAGAATGCATAAATGAAACGTTGAGGCGAGTAGAAGGAGGAGGTGAGAAGAGGAGGAGAAGATGATGAATACGAGAATATACCCAGAAATGATATAGGGACAGATATGAGGACTATTGAGAACGAAGAGAAGGTACGAACGGAGAGTGATGTCGAGGTAAATCATGAGGTTTTTTTTTTTGAAAGAGTAAGAGTTTGGAGCTTCCCTATCAAGTTGTAGCTTGATAGATGTCAGTTGTAGCTGACTGAGGTAGGAGCCTCCTGTAGGTTGGTGACTGCAGAAAATAGATGGGAGTTGGTGCTTCCACATCAAGTTGTAGCTTGATAAAATGTCAGTTGTAGCTGACTGAGGTTGGAGCCTCCTGTAGGTTGGTGCCTGCAGAAAATTGATGGGAGTTGGAGCTTCCTTGCAAGTTGTAGCTTGCATAATTGAGGTTGGAGGCTCTTGTAGGCTGGTGCCTACAGAAAATCAGTGGTGAGAGGGAGTTGGAGCTTGCCTTTGCATCACAACAATAATAAGATGTGGTTTTCTCCCTTTATGGGTTTCCACTTATATCTGGTGTCTCTATGCATAATGTTTATGTGTTGATCTGGTTTATATCATCTGATTAATACTTGCTGCTCTCATATTAAGTCTACTGTTACATTATATTAATGCTTGCTGCTCACATTCTAAGATTACTCACATGTTAAGTTGAACATGAAATGAAGGTGTAAACAAGTGTTAATGAAAAAGTTTTAAAAGTCCACGAATGTGTTAAACTGTGGATGTGTTAAATGATTCACCCCCCTATTAAATGATTCACCCCTTCTGTTTAACTAAGGGTTCAACAATTGGTATTAGAGCCGGGTTCCTTTGGTGTAAGCTTAATAGCTTGAAGGAGACCTGGTTGAGTCATGGACTATTAAAATTTACCTGTGCTAAATACAACAAACTTTCCTGAATGGAGAGATAAAGTTAAAACAGGTTTAATGGATGATGAACCTGAGGTATGGAAGCTTGTTTGCGATGGTTACTGTAAAGACTCCCCCACGGTAAAAGAACAACTGAGGAATGCCAAGGAAAAATGTGTGGTATATAACAGTCTTCATAACAAGGACTTTGAGTTGATAATGGATTTAACCTCTACAAAAGAAATCTGGGATATATTTCAATTCATGCATGGAGTAGACACTAAGGACAACAATATCAAGAAGGAGAAAAGAATTAAGAAGAAGAAAACTTCAGGTCAAAAGGAAAATATTCAATCAAATGAGGTACCTGCTAGTGTGAATGGTAGTAAGAACCATGAAGAAATTGCAGCTGAAGAAAAAGCCAAACTTGACACTTCCTTGATTGAAATAGAAAGATTGAAGAATGAAAACAAAGTCCTGAAGACATTGGTGCAAATATGTGATGAGAAAGAATATGAAGACAAGAAAGAAATTATTGGCTTGAATACATAGCTTGAAGAAGCGAAGAAAGTAGAAGACACTCTGCTACAACAAATGAGAGAGAAAAGTCAGGAATGTGAAAGATTGGAAGAAGAAGTAGTGAGCCTAAGAAATAATTTAGAAAAATCCCAAAGAGAACTATTAATGAATACACCTCTAATGAAAAGCACATGGAAAATTGGACAAGATGCTAAATGCTCAAAGCTCTCCTCTCATAAAAGCAGGCTTAGGATATGTAGGAGAAACCAGTAAGTCCAAAACAGAAGATAACAAGAATATCAATTTTGTAAAAGCTGTAAAGGACAATGAAGCAATTTAGAAGATTCCTATAGTAGTAGAAGCCAACAAGAACATGAGTTGCAGAGAAACAAATATAATCAAGCAGCAACATGAAAGGACAGAGAATGAGAGGATGAAACAATCAGCTGAAAAATACTCATACACTCATGAGGATGAACTGAATAAATTTGGAAGATGTCAAAGGAGGTTCTTCCCTCCTATGAAAAATAACACATGTTTCTCTTGTCATAAACCAGGACATACTGTAGCACAATTTAAGAGAAGGCCTATCAACTTCAACCAACAAAAGATGCAGCAAATGAGAAGACTACCTCAAGCAAGCAAATGGAAAAGACAATCTTCCACCAGGTACACAAATCATTTCCATGGCTATTGTTATGCATGCAATAATTTTGGACATAAAATTGTTGATTGTAAAATGTATTCAAGAATAGGAACAAAGTATTGTACATCAGCTCAAACATATCTTGGTAGAATAAGATGTTATGTATGCCTCAAGCTTGGTCACATAGCAAAAGAATGTAAACTGCCATATACATTAAAGAGCTCTAGATAGAGGATGGAATCAAAATAGATAAATCAAAACTATGAATAAAAAAGAAGAGCATACATTATGAAGAACCCCAATAAAGTATGGAAGGAAAAGAGAAAGGGGGAGCCTGTTACCTCAATAACATAATAAATCCATCATAGGCTTAGGGGGAGCTACTCTAGGAAGCAAAGAAAATATCTAATCAGTGACAAATATGAAGCAACATCTCAAGGGGAGAGCAGTTCATAAATAATCCCCATGAAAGTAGTATAAGAAGAGCTACTTGGAATGAGAACAACTATGAGATCAGTAAGGGAAAGGAAATTCCTCTAACAGAGAACTATAGGGAAAGAAGATTATCTGAAGTATTTAATAGCAGACAGATTGATGGAAGAGGAGAAGACAGTAAGAACCTTTGGTGGTAGAAAAAACATCAGCACATTAAGAGATGATCACATTATCTAGGATGAGTAAGAGAAGAGCCTCTCATCATTATATAATTACATCTTTCATATATGAAAAATCCCCTTGGAGGAATACAGTTAAGTGAGTAATAAATCCTTGAGTAATCAACCCATGAAGATTCATAGAAAAGAAATTGAAGATGCCTTCCCAAAGATCTTTATGTTAGAACTTTTGAATTGATTTTTAAAGCAGCAATGATTCTGGAGCAGTCCTAGAAAGGAAAGTGCAGTAACATTCTGTTAAACCAGAATGAAAGAATAAGAAAATGGTTAATAATGATAAGATCAGTTTCACGATATTGATGACTGTTGGTGTGAACAGTGGAAAGCTCAATAGTAGAATTTATGAAGGATGTCTTAATTATGGGTTCATGTGCAAGCTAAAGTGAAATATCTGCATGTTTTATCAAGGTAATATCAATTGGTACTTGGGACGAGCAACATGCCTATCAACAGGATATCAAGTGTTATTAGTGGAGCAGCAGTATGGTACAGGTCCTCAGGATCAAAGGATTATGGCAAAAGAACCTCAAGGTAATATTCCCAGTATTATCTGCATTCAACATGAAAAGGTCAGTAGCAGAGCAAAAACAACATTATCTTGCTTACACTTGAAGTAGTATACTGAGCACTGAAGCAATATCTTTTTCTATACATAATTGCATGCCTTCCTAAAGTTGGTACATGTATATATTCAAGGCCTCTTTCTTAAGATCAATTAAAAAACTGTGTGAAGTCTGTTTGCTGAGTTTTTAATTAAACATCTTGAATATGATTTTGTGGAAGTTCATCCTGATAGAACGGTCAAAGTATCTGAAGAATAAAGGACTAGCTGCGATTACCATCTAAAGCTCAATTTTTTTTTTTTTAAATCCTACTTCAGCACAAAGGATTTTCTGGTAATCCACCTTTAAAGAGAGATTGATTATTGACATACATACCCCATTATGTCATAAATAAAACTGCATGGTTGATAAGTGAAACTGACCAATACATTGAAGGGTTTATTTTGAAAATACAGTGTGCAAGCAGTAAAAGTCATTCAACCTCTCATATTGAAAGATATTGCCTAATCTCACAATAAGTTGTAAACTCTGGCTTGATTCATTGTTCACATCAACAACAAGAACCTCTCAGTCTTTAAAAGTAATATCCTTGTTAGCATCCTAGCTCATATAATCACCAACAGGCAGGAAAGGTGTACCACAACAATAAAAGATGTATTGTCATCATTATCATAATTGAACAGGTGTGGTACTACAGATGTGTATTGCAGAAGAAGACATATTCCATCTACAACCTTCCTCAACAGATATGGTTTTTTTGATGAAAATAAGACTAGATATTGAAGTGTATTCGAAGCCTTCTCAGTATTTTAGTTTTGATCCAATCATACATCTCTGATTAGATAAGGATGGTACAATGTGTTCTATGAAGTTTCATTATCTTCACTTTCAGCTCTATACAAGTGAAAGAAGTCTATGCCTTTGGATTGTATTAACTTATAGTGTACAGTCAAGTTCAATAATCAAAGTGTTCTCTCAAAAATTCTTATACACTAGTTTGGAGTAGCAGGGTACAAAGTCAGAAGAAGAGGGCCTAAACACATCTCAGAAAGAGGAAATGAAGAGATAGAAAGCACACTAGGAAATGTGCAACCCTTTGCCATTGATTTCAAAGCGGGAGGAAAAGAAAGTAACAGAAGATAGGGTCTTCTAAAAGAAGCCAGACAGAGGAAGACTTGGAGGAAGCATTGAATTATTGGTGGATGGGTTGCCATCAATGCCAAAGGGGGAGATTGTTGGAAATGTTGTCATTGATGGAAAAGGAAATGACAAAGGAGGAGCACTTGAAACAACAACAAGGCAAAGAGAGCATGAAACATGAAGCTGAGGCAGTTTTAGAAGGGTTAGTTGATTGGAGATCTGGAAAGGCAACAAAGACATCAGAGGAAACAGAGGCAAAGGAGATGGAAAAGGAGAGAGCTGCTAGGGAGAGACATGGTAATTAATTGAAGGGCCAATTGAATATTTGGCCAAGACCAGGAGGGTTTTGTAGTCGATTTCATTTGTATATGTTGATGAAGAACTGTGGAATTTTGTGTATTGGAACCAATGGATTAATGGAAATACTGTAGTAGGGTTAGTGTGAAACTCCGTATCATTGGATGAATTAGTGACTCAGTGTGACTTATAATCAGGAAGAATCAATCACTGTGTATATTCCTATTTTTCTAATTGCCTGACTCAATGTATAGAGGAAAAGTTGTATGCATTCTGGAATGAACCGAAATTTTGAACCCATTGCAGGTTGAGAGAAAGGGGTCGATTCTTGTAATCCCTGATTTATTGCATTATGGGAAAATCTGAACTGCAAATCTATGTGTGGAGAGGCAATTTGTTCCAGAAGTTCTAATTGATTCATACATCCTGAAAAACCTCTAAATTTGGAGGGTTCTGGTCTCTTCGAAATATGTGTTAAGTATGGTTGAGTAAATATGAGTAAAGGGCTGATAGATTCGATTTCTGTAAAATCATGAGATAGCAAATCAGTAAAGGATGTAATTCTGTATGGTGGATTCGATAGGGTTGACCCGCTTGCTGAAGAATGCAATTGAATGGACACCTGATCGCAGAGCATGTTTGCTGGAATACATATATATATATACACACACACACACACATATATATATATATATATATATATGACCTGTGTTAGTTTAGATGCCCTTTAATGTATATTTGCATCCACAAATAGGGAAGAGGCCTATCCATTCCAATCTCTGTTGAGAGTATGGACCAGCTCGAATTATATATAACCTGAGTTACATTAACATAATCACGCGAAGGAAGAACAATTAAAACAGAGTTATGCTTTCATGGAGAAACGAAAGTGAATGAGACTGTGATTGAGTATTGGGAATCTAGCCTGTGTGGCCAATTTCATAATAGGCAGAGGCACGAAGCTGTGTGTTTACTGAAGCGAGGTTCATTGAAGGCGAAGAGTGGAATTCATAAATAATAAAGGCGGACGGAACCCTGAGGGAGAAAGCAGCGGAACCATGAAGAAGTGAACAGTAAAGGCAGGTTTTCGGTTTTGATCGCACCGCCTTCGTAGGGTAAGCTGTATTCAAGAATTTGGAGCGATTCCATTGACTTCCTGACACTTGGCATACGACGGGGTCCCAAAAACTGCTCTCATCGCGAGTTAACGATCGTGAAAGTAAGCCAAGCGATATCCATCGGATTTCCAAAGCAGACGCGATAATCACACAGCCGTTAGATGAGAAGGGTCGTTTAAGCGCTGGGGCCCAGTCCATCACGCAACTATTGAATATTAACCCTCGTGCAAGTTAACCGCGTGATTTCCGTAGGATCAGAGGTTTAAAGAGTGATGAATTATTCACTTTTGGATCATGAATGAAGTTGCAAGGTGACAAACAAGGTATGGGCCAGCGTTTGATTGCTGTTTATTAAATAATCAGAATATGAATGTGTGGGGCTAGTGTGGGTTAAATGGTTATGTAGAAAGGAGAATAGGTGTTAAAATTACAGTCTTTTGACTTTCAAATGTATTCAGTTAAAATTGAATAGAGGGTTCAATTATACAGTGCGAAATGCTATGGGGCCCGAAGACATTATATAAGCGTTCTCTGGGGATTTAAATACGAAACCAAAGGGTTCATTATAATGTTGAAAGCATCGTATATGTTAACATATGTGAAAAGCGAGAATTTATTGTTGGGTTGTTATATGTAATATAGACCAACAAATAATATGAAGAGTTATATAGTGAACACTGTATATGCACTAAATGGATTTTAAAGTCATTGAAAAATTTGGATGAGTGTTTTAAATGTGCAATATAACAGAAGAGTGAGGGTAGCCCAAACATCAAGGAGCTTCCGCAATGAGAATATTCTGCCTAGATATAAAATTATTTGGGTTACAACAATGATTTTAACCTCTAATGGAGAAGCTTCAACATTGATTCAAATTGCCAGTGCAGAAATTAAAAAGTATTGAAATTGCCTAGATCGACAGTTGTATTGAGTACAAATTTGCTGTATCCATTTTATATGCACAAAGAGAGAGAAAGTATGGGGCTGAAAGAGGTAAATAGAGATTGCAGGTTTGAGAGGTGTACATGCACAGGTGCACACAATTACAATGAACAGAGTATGCAGAAAAATTATTTAACAGTAGCAGAAAAGACAAAACTAGCAAGCCAAGTGCTGGAAAGAGGACTGAATGAAATTTATACATGTAACTAAAAATGGGAATTTAAATGTTGTGATTGATTTTATATTGTTTGTGATGCATTGGCAAGTCTCCATAGGAAAACATAATCCCACTTTAATATTGAAATTAACACATATTGTTATATTTTTTAATGAGCTAGTAAAAGAAATAAGGAGGCAAAAAGTCAGGGCTATTCACTTCAAATTCCCTGAGGAATGTAAAGAGTCATGTGATGAAATCTATATATAATATCAACTTGATATGCATAAGAGAGGCGAGAGAGAGTGAATATAGAGAATGCAGAGTATGGAATTAAGGCAGAGAAGATAAGAAGAAGGAGGAGCAGAGCGAGATGCTGTGAAAAGTCAGAGAATGCAGAAATGAAGCAGTGAGGCAGAGTAGAAGGAGGAGTTGAGCAAAGAAGAAGGAGGAGCTGATAGTGAATCTGAGAAGATGCAGAAATGATACAAGGATAGATATGAGGACTGAATAACAGAAGAGAAGGTACAGAACAGAGCTGATATCCAAGGTAAATCAGCAAGAGTTTTTTTTTTTTTTTTGAAAGAGTAAGGAAGTTGGAGCTTCCCTATCAAGTTGTAGCTTGATAGATGTTTGTTGTAGCTGACTGAGGTAGGAGCCTCTTGTAGGTTGGTGCCTGCAGAAAATAGATGGGAGTTGGTGCTTCCACATCAAGTTGTAGCTTGATAAATTGTCAGTTGTAGCTGACTGAGGTTGGAGCCTCCTGTAGGTTGGTGCCTACAGAAAATTGATGGGAGTTGGAGCTTCCTTGCAAGTTGTAGCTTGCAGAATTGAGGTTGGAGCCTCCTGTAGGTTGGTGCCTATAGAAAATCAGTGGTGAGTGGGAGTTAGAGCTTGCCTTTGCATCACAACAATAATAAGATGTGGTTTTCTCCCTTTATGGGTTTCCACTTATATCTGGTGTCTCTGTGCATAATGTTTATGTGTTGATCTGGTTTATATCATCTGCTTAATACTTGCTGCTCTCATATTAAGTCTACTGTTACATTATATTAATGCTTGCTGCTCACATTCTAATATTAGTCACATGTTAAGTTGAACATGAAATGAAGGTGTAAACAAGTGTTAATGAAAAAGTTTTAAAAGTCTATGAATGTGTTAAACTGATTCACCCCCCCCCTCTCAGTTTAACTAAGGGTTGAAAAATTGGTATCAGAGCCGGGTTCCTTTGGTGTAAGCTTAATAGCTTGAAGGACATCTGGTTGAGTCATGGACTATCAAAATGTACCTGTGCTAAATACAGCAAACTTTCCTGAATGGAGAGATAAGGTTAAAACAGGTTTAATGGCTGATGAACCTAAGGTATGGAAGCTTGTTTGCGATGGTTACTGTATAGACTCCCCCACGGTAAAAGAACAACAGAGGAATGCCAAGGCAAAATGTGTGATATATAACAGTCTTCATAACAAGGACTTTGAGTTGATAATGGATTTAACCTCTGCAAAAGAAATCTAGGATAAATTGCATTTCATACATGGAGTAGACACTAAGGACAACAGTATCAAGAAGGAGAAAAGAATTAAGAAGACAAAAAATTCCAGTCAAAAGGAAAATATTCAATCAAATGAGGTACCTGCTAGTGTGAATGGTTGTAAGAACCATGAAGAAATTGCAGCTGAAGAAAAAGCCAAACTTGACACTGCCTTGATTGAAATAGAAAGATTGAAGAATGAAAACAAAGACCTGAAGACATTCGTGCAAATATGTGATGAGAAAGAATATGAAGACAAGAAAGAAATTATTGGCCTGAAGACACAGCTTGAAGAAGCAAAGAAAATAGAAGACACTCTGCTGCAACAAATGAGAGAGAAAAGTCAGGAATGTGAAAGATTGGAAGAAGTAGTGAACCTAAGAAAGAATTTAGAAAAATCCCAAAGAGAACTATTAATTAATACACCTCTAATGAAAAGCACTAGACAATTGGACAAGATGCTAAATGCTCAAAGATCTCCTCTCATAAAAGCAGGCTTAGGATATGTAGGAGAAACCAGTAACTCCAAAACAGAAGATAACAAGAATATCATTTTTGTAAAAGCTGTAAAGGACAATGAAGCAATTCAGAAGATTCCTACAGTAGTTGAAGCCAACAAGAAAATGAGTTGCAGAGAAACAAATAGAATCAAGCAGCAACATGAAAGGACAGAGAATGAGAGGATGAAACAATCAGCTGAAAAAGACTCATACACTCATGAGGATGAACTGAATAAGTTTGGAAGATGTCAAAGGAGGTTCTTCCCTCCTATGAAAAATAGCACATGTTTCTCTTGTCATAAACCAGGACATAATGCAACACAATGTAAGAGAAAGCCTATCAACTTCAACCAATAAAAGATGCAGCAAATGAGAAGACTACCTCAAGCAAGCAAATGGAAAAGACAATCTTCCACCAAGTACACAAATCATTTCCATGGCTATTGTTATGCATGCAATAATTTTGGACATAAAATTGTTGATTGTAAAATGTATTCAAGAAGAGGAACAAAGTATTGTACATCAGCTCAAACATATCTTGGTAGAATAAGATGTTATGTATGCCTCAAGCTTGGTCACATAGAAAAAGAATGTAAACTGCCATATACATTAAAGAGCTCTAGATAGAGGATGGAATCAAAATAGATAAATCAAAACTATGAATCAAAAAGAAGAGCAGACATTATGAAGAACCCCAATAAAGTATGGAAGGAAAAGAGAAAGGGGGAGCCTATTACCTCAATAACATAATAAATCCATCATAGGCTCTGTTAGGGTCCCGTGATTTGGCCGATTGGCTAGCCAAATGACGATGTAACATCAAACCAAGCTTTGGAGCCCAAGGACCTAGCCTTCCTGGACTCAGAGAGGGCTCTCTCTATATGTGTCAAAGATGTCGGTGTGTTTACTTGCGGTGTTCTGATATTAGGCTAGTTATGAAGTGTGTTTTTGGTTTTTTAGTTTTTAAGTTTGTGAGGGATAAAACTGATCGAATACATAAACTGGATAACAAGATGTAGATAAATTGGGCTATGGGGTCAAACAGGTCAAGGAAGCTATGAGGTGATGATGTAAAGCTGCTGTAGGGCCGATTTGATTCACGGTAGAAGGGATCTTTGGGCAAAATGGAGTAAATGGACAACAAGTTGGTGAAATACAAGGGATTTCAAGTGTAACTAGTTCAGAGCAGACATAAACATGTTATAGCGAGCCATTAATCATGCTAAATGCAACTATGAGCTAATTAAGACATTGAAATCAAACATTCCAGCCATACATAGAGGTATAAGACCCTCTAACTTCGGGAAATGGCTATCAGACTTTGGGGAAAACACATAAGACAAACTAACAACTCATAAACTACGCCGGAACGCCTAAACATAGTCTCTAAGTCATTGGGCACTTTGAAAAACAAGCTTTCATAGTTTTAGGCAAAGGGCTAGATCGGGACTAGGCCTCCTTGGTTCAACAAGATGATCAACAAATCAGTCAAAGAGAAAGTTTTATGGACAGAACTATGGACAGCTTATAGGTAGGCATGGCACACCATACATCCTACTCAACATGCATAAAACTTGTAAATAAAACTAGCAAACATTATCCTAGGGTTACTAAAGAGCAGTTAAGAATTCTTTAGCATAACAAAGGAAGAAGAAAACATCAAGCTATGAAGATTCAGGAATTTTGAGGTGCCTCCATGGGCATATCTCAAAACTAATCTTTACTGATCTATAGCAGCAAGAAGCATGTATTATGGATGAAAACTAGAAGACAAAAACATAGCAAGAAACACTATACCATTCTACCATGTCATGGAATCCATCACCAATCCTTCATCATTCCTCAAAAGCATCCAAGAGGCAGTCCAAAAATCATAACACAAATGTATTCTTCAAAGCTCATATGACCAATGTATTAATTCTTCTCTCAAGTTCAGCCTCTGATTTACAATGAGAACCATGGAATAAATAGGCTTGAGGAAGGAAAACCTCATGGAGCAACTAGCTATCCCATTGGCCAAGTCAAAATATCTAAGCTTGTCCTTGAGGCTTTGCAAAGCCCAAGGCACAAAATATCCCATAAAATATCTAAAAAACTACTAAAAACGGAAATTATATTGACTTTACATCATTTCCCAAGTATAAAAATAGCTTAACGCACATTTGGGAAAAGCAGATTTTTGAGGTTCAAAAATTACAAAAATACTTCATATTTATGCCTAAAAAAGGTCCCCTGACTTGCTGGAGGCAATTGGCAGCCTTCCTGATGTCGAAACAAGGGTCGTGATAGCTCGTTGGAAATCTTTCTGTGTCTACTTTTCGGCGCAACTGAAATCATCTCAATCTGATGCCTGGAAGTTCCCCAAAACTATACCTATGTGCAAAAACCCAGAAAATAGCAGACTGCTGATATGGCGGGCAGAATGTGCAAAAAGAGGGCGTTTTTCGCCAATTTGAGGGGGCGAATGATCTCCAAATGCTCTGAAAATCGCTGGGGACCTGCTCATAGAATTATGGCATCAACTGGTATCATCCTTCTCCCTTGACAAATCCTCAAACTGAAATGACGAAATTATGAGTTTTCGACCAAAAACCCAAAAAATGCCAAAAAACAAAAAGTTGTCGAAATGGGCCCAAAATTGGTGTGCATGACCCTCAAGGGTCCCTAGAAACATGCTCCGAAGCTGAGGTCAAAATTTCAAGTGTTGATATGTCTTTCTCCTCGTTCTGTGCCGGGCGCTTCCCTTTAGCCTCCTTTAGTTTCTCTTGGGCAGTAATACCATGTTGCTGCTCTGTCTCAAACTCCTGCTCATTCTATTGTTCAAAATGCTGCTCAAACTGCTACCCTTCCTCTTGTTCCCGTTGTTCATCATTACTGAGTTGCTGTTGTCCAGCGCTCTCCCCCTCTTGCTCTTGCTGTTTAAACAAAATTCTACCTTCTCTGCCAGTTACTATTTTGATCAAGGCGACCATGGTTTCAATTTTAGTGTGAAATGCACTCTTTTGATATAAGATCCCTGCTCCTTCCAAACAATACCTTTTCTTGCCTTTGTATATCAATCAGCCAATGAATACACAGTTAACAAGGACAAACATAGTCAAAGTGACTTTCCTGTGTGAGGGTACTTAGCTTGTTGGTGTTTCGAGGAAATAAGACAGCCTTGTCTTTTTAGAGGAAGGAAAAACAATATTCTTCTCAATTCAAAACCCTGCTTTCTTCTTAGTATGCAACTCAACCAACCAATTCAACACCATAAATTCAGTCAACCAGAGGGTATACACACGGTCAGGATTCATTGTTCATAGGACAAGGTGGCAGACCTTGAAATGTTTCTGAGGTGTTTAACAAAGGTTTGTAAGAGTTCTAATCAAACAAAGCTCTTCTTCAACCAAAATACTGCTCCCTTCTGGTATACCTTTCAACAAATATATTCAACACTATTTCTCAGTCCAAACAAGGTGTATACACAGTCCAAAGTTGATTGTTCATAGGACAGGGTGATAAAAATACTTCTAAATGCAATGAGCTTTACTCACTGATTCTGCCTTATGGAACTGAAAGGCACAACACTGTTTTATATTTTAAACATAAGGAGGAAACTCCTTTGAAAGATCAAAAAATGTTCATATGATGGCTGTGTTGAAAGCTGACCTACTGTTTTCACCCTAATAACACCTTATCTTTCCTTTCTGTTTTCAACAATGCACACAACTTGACAGATTTTGATTTTGTTTCATCATAGTTTTGAGGGTAATTGCAATGGCTATTCATTACAAATGAAAATTCAACCCTTTGTAAGCAAACTTTGCACCTCCTTAACATCACCAGTGCTGGCCATATGAGTCAAAGTCACAGATGTCTCCTTGTCAGTGTCTTCACTTGTTTCTTCTCTTTTATTTTTAGTAGACTGCTGGGAAACTGGCATATCTCCTGAGCTGCCCACTTGAAAAACTTTCCCAAGCTTACTGAGTACCACTGGATCATTCCAATACTTCATCATTGCAGGAGGCCCCCCCTTTGAAATGTCATCCAAAACAGGCTCTAAAGCAGGATCGTTCTTAAGCTGGGCCATCTGTGCTTCAAATTGCATTTTTTGTACAGGGTTTGACAACATCTTAATCATATTCATTACTGCTGGATCCTGCATCAGAGAATGGCGAAGGTGTTGTGCCATTGTCATGAACTGAGGATTTTGAATAACCTGTTGCATGCTCTCGACATACTTATTTAGATCCAGTTGGGGTGTAGTAGATTTGCCCAACACCCTTCACACTTTGCTGAAGTTGCTATTTACTTACATCACTGTCAAGCTGCTGTCCTCCAAACAAGACTCTGTCCTAGCCTGTCAACTCACTCGTTTTGATAAGGCAACAATGTTTTTTGAATGCTGTGTAAAAAATCCCTCTTAGTTGTGAGATCCTTGTTCCTTCAGAAAGCTGCCTTTCCACTTAATATGTAGTTCAACAAGCAGATTTTTAAGAGAGAAACACATCCAAATAAAGATAGACAGCCAAAGTAAATTTTCCTGTGGAAAGACACCAGCTTTGGTGTTTGAGGTAGTAGGACACCCTTATCCTTGTAGAGGAAGGAAAACAAAAGCCCTTGATTAAAGAACACTGCTCTTTGTTGAGGCCACTTAACCAATAAATTCACAATATAAACACAGTCAATCACGGTGAATTTACACAGTCAATAGTTACTGTGTCTGTAGAAATGGTGACAGAGTTTGTGATGTTTTTGTAATGTGGCAATAAAGGCCAGTAGCTTTCAACAATAAAAAGTCCCCTTCAACCAAACACTGTTCCTTTGGTGTGATTTTCCACCAGTGGATTCAACCATTATAAACACAGTCAATCACAGTGCATTCCCACAATAAAAATTCACTTGTACATAGGGCTAGGTGGCAGAGTTTATTATGTTTCTATGATGTCACAAATAATCTTGTATCATTCAAACCATAAGAAACTCCTTTTACACAAAACACTGCTTTCTCTATACTCTACTGCTCCTTGCACACATTTTGACAAAAGACATCTCCGAATGCAAATGATAACTCACCCACTGATTCTGCTTTAGGGAACTAAAAAGGCCAAACACAGTTTTTTTTCTTTTTTTTTCTTTTTAACAAACAAAGGAGATTTTTGGAAAGTCACCAAATTCCATCTAATGATCACTGTCTAAAACATGTCCCATTGTTTTTCTCTTTAAGCCCTGTGCTCTTGTTTCTTTTATCACAATTTTTGGAGAAGTTTCACTGCCTTTTCTTATCAACAAGGCTCACAAGCTCTTAAGGTTTCATCCCTTAGCCAACAGAACTACAGCTCAACTTGTTCCTTCGAAATTTATGACAATGCTTCTTGAGGAGTTTGGAGCAGTTTTTGACAAAAGAAAAAGGGTTTAAATTTTTTAATATTACAAATCCTCCAATAAATCACGGTTCTGTCCTCCTTTATGCCAAACAACAAGTTTTGGTTTAATGAAAAACAAACAGTCAATTGCTTGTTGTGCTTGGGCAATGGAACAGAGAGAAGAATACCTTAAAAAGCTTAAGGAACTTTTTGATTGGTTGGCGACTCTCCCAAGAGTTTTTAAGGTTTTTAAGTGATTTGATGACCAGTAACTTCTCTCGGGTGCCATTTCATGTGATCACGCGACGGTGCATTCCTTTGTAAATTTTGTGCACAGGCGCGTCGCGCACTTTTCCAGGAGTGTCGCGCAAGTTTGCAGTCCATTTTGAAGGCCTTCCCGGTGTCAGAATTGGACACGAGATGGCTCGTTGGAAAGATGTGGAAGTCTACTTTCCAGAACAACTTGAATTTTTTCATTTGGTATCCATTTGATCCTTCAAAAATTGATTTTCCCAACACTGGTCAAAACTGGTGAATACTGGTGCAGAAATGCATCGAGCTGTTTGTATGCCATTTTTGAATACCTTCCCGGTGTCGGAATTGAGCGCTAGATGGCTCGTTGGAAAGATGTGGAAGTATAATTTCTATAAAAACTTGAATTTTTTCATTTGGTGTCCATTTAATCCTTCAAAAACTAACTGTCCCATCACTGGTCAAAAATGGTGTATGCTGGTGCAGAAAAACATAGCGTTGATTGCAGGCTACTTTTGAATTCCTTCCTTTTGTCGGAATTTGGCCCGAGATGGCTCATTGGAAAGATATGGAAGTATATTTTCCATAAAAACTTTAATTTTTTCATTTGGAGTCAATTTGGTTGTTCAAAATCTGACTGTCCCATCACTGGTCAAAATGATGAATCCTGGTGCAGAAATTCTCCCGTGACATTTGAATTTTTCACGTTTCTCACAAACCATGATACATGTGTAGAAAATGAAGGATGTTTTTATTTTTGAACCTATGAGGGACAAAAACCTCTCTCAATTTTGTAAATATCATCTCTGTTTGATCAGAAAATCATTTTGAAACCCAAACTTTCCCGAGCTCCTTAGCCTAATTTTCTTGTGGATGCCAAGTTTGCTGACCCTATTTGGACTTTGATCATGGCCCTACGATTTGAGAAAGGTGCCTCTTTTTCAACACACTTTCTTGCTTATAGGTGTATCATCTGCGCCATATCTGTCCTTTGGAATGATGAAAACTGTGTTTGTTTTAAGACATTCAAACAATGACAGTTTATCAAAACAAACTCCTTTTTCCTATTCATAAAATTGTATACCTATTCACCATGTCCATATGAAAGGATAAGCTTGTAAAACAGGAAAAACAAGGTTCTTTGATACACAGTTACCATTTTGCTTTGACCAGTGTATTGACCCTTTTTGTAATAGAACCATTCCATAACTTTGACTATGTTTCACTGTTTTACCTTCTTGGTGATTTTTTAACAAGGAAAAACCATTCAGAATGTTTCAAAAGCATTTGGCGCTTTTTACTCAGCACTACTTTTTAGCAGCTCTTTGAACTTTGTATTTGATGAGTATTGTTGTCACTTTCATAAGTGCTTGCTGACCTCTTAGCTTCCCTATTCTAACATTCCATCCTCCTGTGTATATTTTGAAAGACATTTTCCTATGGGTAATGCATTTTGAAACAAAAACAGCATCTTTTATCTGTGTAAAAGACTTTTGCTCTCTTCCTTTGTATCCTTCCACTGTACCTTTTGACCCATCAGTTTTCAACAACACTCAATGCCTTGGCCATCTGCTCATCAATGGAAATATTCATCATGTAAAGTATACGAAGGTTGTTTGACAAATACGAGCATTATGATTTTCCTAGATGTGATAGTAAGCAAACCATCTTAAAATAGAGGAGAGGAGCTCATGCAATCATCAGCATTAGCCCAGAAAAAACCTAGCCAAAATGTAAATTTGTCTCATCTTTATTTTGAGGAGCGAGATGTCGTGTATGATAATCTTGACAAATTGTTTGAAAGATAGTCTCTGTGACTATGGAGGTCAACACCCTTTGAAAGCAAACAACTTTTCCTCTACCTGTGTGATGACATGATCTGTCAGCATCTCTTCAATTTGGTCTTGTGGGGAAAGCAAGCTGCCTATGATTAGAATTGTTTTAACTCATGATATGCCTTTCTAAAGTTTAACAATTCACATGATTTGAAACTTCAAATGACCTCCTTTATCAGACCAACTCTGTTTTCCTTTGAACTTGCATACTTCAGACTTTATCCCTGTCATGATCATCACTCACATTCAGAAAACCTGGAGTTATTGTTTCACTGTTCAGCAAAAGGCAAACCTGGGTTTCTGCATTCCTTTAAGTCAATACTGGCTAGCGCCCTCTGCTTGTAGATGAAGGAGGCACCCTAACCCTTTGCTTGTAAATGAAGGAGGTTCTGGGCCATGACAAATTACCAGTTTGCTGTGACAGTGGTGTCTTTTTCTTACTGTGATTTTCATGCTGGAGGGAGAATGCAATGTCTTGATGGGTGACTCTCTGTTTTGCAGAAATATCTCAGGCTCAAGTTACATTTAGAAGCAGCTGTTCTTCTAAATGTAGATTCAAGCATTTCCTCCTGAGATGAAGTTATATTTCCTGCCTTTGTAGAATCCATAAAACACTGTGAAATACCTAATAGTCAGCTTGAGATTGGGGTTTATGCAGTGCTGAGATCTAGGGGGTGTGAGTGGCGCGACTTAGAGCTATTTGTCAATTTCATTTGCAAAGAGGGAGGTCAGTCATGGTAGGTCTATAGCAGATGGAGGATTTTTGGCTTTTTGATGATTGCCAAGGGTAAAAAGCCTTAAAGCGCCACTTCCTAACATAGGGGAGACTTTTGAAACAGATTTGGATTTGCCTTTTAAAGCTGATGGACAGACCAGGGGGGCTGAAGCCAGGTAGGATAGTGATAATGGGGTTTTGATTTCGACAAGGGTGGACTGAAAAGTAGAAGGGCAAAAACGTTTTAGGAGGGTTTTCTAGATGACATATTGACATAAGGAAATCAGCTTCTAGAAAACTCAGTTGTAGATATAGTCATCACTAACATGTAAAAATGCGATGTATAACGGGCTGAGAACTCTCACACCTCTAGGAAGCAAAGAAAATATCTAATCAGTGACAAATATGAAGCAACATCCCAGGGGGAGAGCAGCTCATAAATAATCCCCATGAAAGTAGCATAAGAAGAGCTTCTTGGAATGAGAACAGCTATGAGATCAGTAAGGGAAAGGAAATTCCTCTAACAGAGAACTATAAGGAATGAATATTATCATAAGTATTTAATAGCAGACAGATTGATGGAAGAGGAGAAGACAGTAAGAAGCTTTGGTGGTAGAAAGAACATCAGCACATTAAGAGATGATCACATTATCTAGGATGAGTAAGAGAAGAGCCTCTCATCATTATATAATTACATATTTCATATATGAAAAATCCCCTTGGAGGAATACAATTAAGTGAGTAATAAATCCTTGAGTAATCAACCCATGAAGATTCATAGAAAAGAAATTGAAGATGCCTTCCCAAAGATCTTTATGTTAGAACTGTTAAATTGATTTTTAAATCAGCAATGATTCTAGAGCAGTCCTAGAAAGGAAAGTGCAGTGACATTCTGTTAAACCAGAATGACAGAATAAGAAAATGGTTAATAATGATAAGATCAATTTCACGATATTGATGACTGTTGGTGTGAACAGTGGAAAGATCAATAGTAGAATTTATGAAGGATGTCTTAATTATGGGTTCATGTGCAAGCTAAAGTGAAATCTTTGCATATTTTATCAAGGTAATATAACATGGTACTTGGTATGAGCAACATGCCTATCAACTGAATATCAGGTGTTATCAGTGGAGCAGCAGTATGGTACAGGTCCTCAGGATTAAAGGATTATGGCAAAAGAACCTCAAGGTAATATTCCATGTATTATATGCATTCAACATGAAAAGGTCAGTAGTAGAGCAAAAACAATATTATCTTGCTTACACTTGAAGTAGTATACTGAGCACTGAAGCAATATCTTTTTCTATATATAATTGCATGCCTTCTTGAAGTTGGTACATGTATATCTTCAAGGCCTCTTTCTTAAGATCAGCTACAAAACTGTGTGAAGTTTGTTTGCTAAGTTTTTAATTAAACATCTTGAATATGCTTTTTTGGAAGTTCATCCTCATAGAACAGTCAAAGTATCTGAAGAATAAAGGACTAGCTGCGATTACCATCTAAAGCTCAAAAGTTTTTTTTTAAAATCCTACTTCAGTACAAAGGATTTTCTGGTAATCCACCTTTAAAGAAAGATTGATTATTGACATACATACCCCATTATGTAATAAATAAAACTGCATGGTTGATAAGTGAAACTGACCAATACATTGAAGGGTTTATTTTTAAAATACAGTGTGCAAGCAGTAAAAGTCATTCGGCCTCTCATATTGAAAGATATTTCCTAATCTCACAATAAGTTGTAAACTCTGGCTTGATTCATTATTCACATCAACAACAAGAACCTCTCAGTATTTAAAAGTAATATCCTTGTCAGCATCCTAGCTCATATCATCACCAACAGGCAGGAAGGGTGTACCACAACAATAAAAGATATATTGGCATCATTATCATAATTGAACAGGTGTGGTACTACAGATGTGTATTGTAGAAGAAGAAATATTCCATCTACAACCTTCCTCAACAGATATGGTTTTTTTGATGAAAATAAGACTAGAGATTGAAGTGTATTTGAAGCCTTCTCAGTATTTTAGTTTTGATCCAATCATACATCTCTGATTAGATAAGGCTGGTACAATGTGTTCTATGAAGTGTCATTATCTTCACTTTTAGCTCTATACAAGTGAAAGAAGTCTATGCCTTTGGATTGTATTAACTTATAGTGTACAGTCAAGTTCAATAATCAAAGTGTTCTCTCAACAATTCTTATACAATAGTTTGGAGCAACAGGGTACAAAGTCAGAAGAAGAAGGCTTAAACACATCTCAGAAAGAGGAAATGAAGAGATAGAAAGCACACTAGGAAATGTGCAACCCTTTGCCATTGATGTCAAAGGGGGAGGAAAAGAAAGTAACAGAAGATAGGGTCTTCTAAAAGAAGCCAGACAGAGGAAGACTTGGAGGAAGCATTGAATTATTGGTGGATGGGTTGCCATCAATACCGAAGGGGGAGACTGTTGGAAATTTTGTCATTGATGGCAAAGGAAATGACAAAGGAGGAACACTTGGAACAACAACAAGGCAAAGAGAGCATGAAACATGTGGCTGAGGTAGTTTTGTAAGGTTTAGTTGATTGGAGATCTGGAAAGGCAGTAGAGACATTAGAGGAAACAGAGGCAAAGGAGATGGAAAAGGAGAGAGCTGCTAGGGAGAGACAGGGTAATTAATTGAAGGGCCAATTGAATATCTGGCCAAGATCAGGAGGGTTTTGTAGTTGATTTCATTTGTATATGTTGATGAAGAACTGTGGAATTGTGTGTATTGGAACCAATGGATTAATGGAAATACTGTAGTAGGGTTACTGTGAAACTCTGTATCATTGGATGAATTAGTGACTCAGTGTGACTTATAATCAGGAAGAATCAATCACTGTGTATATTCCTGTTTGTTTAATTTCCTGACTCAATGTATAGAGGATAAGTTGTATGCATTCTGGAATGAACCGAAATTGTGAACCCATTGCAGGTTGAGAGAAAGGGGTCGATTCTTATAATCCCTAATTTATTGCATTATGGGAAAATCTTAACTGCTAATCTATGTGTGGAGAGGCAATTTGTTCCAGAAGTTCTAATTGATTCATACATCCTGACAAACCTCTAAAGTTGGAGGGTTCTGGTCTCTTCGAAATATGTGTTAAGTATGGTTGAGTAAATATGAGTAAAGGGCTGATAGATTCGATTTTTGTAAAAGCACGAGATAGAAAATTAGTAAAGGATGTAATTCTGTATGGTGGATTCGATAGGGTTGACCCGCTTGCTGAAGAATGCAATTGAATGGACACCTGATCACAGAGAATGTTTGCTGGAATACATATATATATGACCTGTGTTAGTTTAGATGCCCTTTAATGTATATTTGCATCCACAAATAGGGAAGAAGCCTATCCATTCCAATCTCCGTTGAGAGTATGGACTAGCTTGAATTATATATAACATGAGTTACATTAACATAATCGCGTGGAGGAAGAACAATTAAAATAGAGTTATGCTTTCATGGAGAAATGAAAGTGAATGAGACTGTGATTGAGTATTGGGAATCTGGCCTGTGTGGCCAATTTCATAATAGGCAGAGGCACGAAGCTGTGTGTTTACTGAAGCGAGGTTCATTGAAGGCGAAGAGCGGAATTCATAAATAATAAAGGTGGACGGAACCCTGAGGGAGAAAGCAGAGGAACCACGAAGAAGTGAACAGTAAAGGCGGGATTCCGGTTTTGATCGCACCGCCTTCGTAGGGTAAGCGGTATTCAAGAATTTGGAGCGATTCCATTGACTGCCTGACACGTGGCATACGACGGGGTCCCAAAAACCGCTCTCATCGCGAGTTAACGGTCGTGAAAGTAAGCCAAGCGATATCCGTCGGATTGCCGAAGCAGACGCGATAAGCACGCAACCGTTAGATGAGAAGGGTCGTTTAAGTGCTGGGGCCCAGCCCATCACGCAAATATTGAATATTAACCCTCGTGCAAGTTAACCGTGCGATTTCCGTAGGATCAAAGGTTTAAAGAGCGATGAATTATCCACCGTTGGATCATGAATGAAGTTGCAAGGTGAAAAACAAGGTATGGGCCAGCGTTTGATTGTTGTTTATTAAATAATCGAAATATGAATGTGTGGGGCCAGTGTGGGTTAAATGGTTATGCCGAAAGGAGAATAGGTGTTAACATTACAGTCTTTTGACTTTCAAATGTATTTAGTTAAAATTGAATAGAGGGTTCAATTATACAGTGCGAAATGATATGGGGCCCGAATACATTATATAAGCGTTCTCTGGGGATTTAAATATGAAACCAAAGGGTTCATTATAATGTTTAAAGCGTCGTATATTTTAACATATGTGAAAAGCGAGAATTTATTGTTGGGTTGTTATATGTAATATAGACCAACAAATAATATGAAGAGTTATATAGTGAACACTGTATATGCGCTAAATGGATTTTAAAGTCATTGAAAAATTTGGATGAGTGTTTTAAATGTGCAATATAACAGAAGAGTGAGGGTAGCCCGAACATCAAGTAGCTTCTGCAATGAAAATAAACTGCCCAGATATAAAATTATTTGGGTTACAACAATGATTTTAACCTCTGATGGAGCATCTTCAACATTGATTCAAATTGCCAGTGCAGAAATTAAAAAGTATTGAAATTGCCTAGATCGACAGTTGTATTGAGTACAAATTTGCTGTATCCATTTTATATGCACAGGGAGAGAGAAAGTATGGGGCTGACAAAGGTAAACAGAGATTGCAGGTTTGACAGGTGTACATGCACATGTGCACACAATTAGTGAACAGAGTATGCATAACAATTATTTAATAGTAGCAAAAAAGACAAAACCAGCAAGCCAAGTGCTGGAAAGAGGACTGAGTGAAATTTATACATGTAACTAAAAATGGGAATTTAAATGTTGTAATTGATTTTATATTGTTTGTGATGCATTGGCAAGTCTCCGGAGGAAAACATAATCCCACTGTAATATTGAAATTAACACATATTGTTATATTTTTTAATGAGCTAGTAAAAGAAATAAGGAGGCAGAAGACAAAATGTCAGGGCTATTCACTTCAAATTCCCTGAGGAATGTAAAGAGTCATGTGATGAACTCTATATATAATATCAACTTGATATGCATAAGAGAGGTGAGAGAGAGTGAATATAGAGAATGCAGAGTATGGAATTAAGGCAGAGAAGATAAGAAGAAGGAGGAGCAGAACGAGATGCTGTGAAAAGTCAGAGAATGCATAAATGAAGCAGTGAGGCAGAGTAGAAGGAGGAGCTGAGAAAAGAAGAAGAAGGAGCTGATAGTGAATCTGAGAAGATGCAAAAATGATATAAGGACAGATATGAGGACTGTTGAACAGCAGAAGAGAAGGTACAGAACAGAGCTGATATCCAAGGTAAATCAGCAAGTGTTTTTCTTTTGAAAGAGTAAGGAAGTTGGAGCTTCCCTATCAAGTTGTAGCTTGATAGATGTCAGTTGTAGCTGATTGAGGTAGGAGCCTCCTGTAGGTTGGTGCCTGCAGAAAATAGATGGGAGTTGGTGCTTCCACATCAAGTTGTAGCTTGATAAAATGTCAGTTGTAGCTGACTGAGGTTGGAGCCTCCTGTAGGTTGGTGCCTGCAGAAAATTGATGGGAGTTGGAGCTTCCTTGCAAGTTGTAGCTTGCAGAATTGAGGATAGAGCCTCCTGTAGGTTGGTGCCCGCAGAAAACAGTGGTGAGAGGGAGTTGGAGCTTGCCTTTGCATCACAACAATAATAAGATGTGGTTTTCTCCCTTTATGGGTTTCCACTTATATCTGGTGTCTCTGTGCATAATGTTTATGTGTTGATATGGTTTATATCATCTGCTTAATACTTGCGGCTCTCATATTAAGTCTACTGTTACATTATATTAATGCTTGCTGCTCACATTATAAGATTACTCACATGTTAAGTTGAACATGAAATGAAGGTGTAAAAAAATGTTAATGAAAAAGTTTTAAAAGTCCATGAATGTGTTAAACTGATTCACCCCCCCCTCTCAGTTTAACTAAGGGTTCAACAAGGTATGGCATTAAGGTTTATATGATTAAATTTAAATTTAAATGTTAATGGGTTAAACCTTTGAACAAAGTAAAATGATAAAGTATGGGCATGAGGGCTTGTTAATCTTCGTATTGGAAAATGCATATGAAGAGTGTTGAAGATGTGGATCGTTATATAAGGACCTCTTATAATAAATCGAATATTTATTCGAAATTTCCATGAGATGGGATGAAGGTTATTACTTTGGAGTAGTTGTATTATTCAAATGTTAAATTGAATAGTCATAAGAAGGGATTAAATCCAAAGTTCGAACATTGGTTCAATTAATTATAAAATGGGTTTTAACATATGGGTTATAAAGTTTGCCGGACTTTGAAATTTATTGGGCATTAATTGTGAAAGGCATTTTTATATGCTTTTAAGTGGAGAATGTGGGTTAGGTAGCACTCAGGCTAATATCGAGTTGAGAAAGCTCATATTGTGGGTATTAGCAGGGTGAACCTGCTATCAAATGGTATCAGAGCTAGAATAGATCTATTTGAAGGTTCAAGTTTTTTTTAATTGAATGCATCTGTGATGAAAAAAGATCAGATTTTAAAACAGATAAGTTGCAGCATACAGAGATGCAGTGCAATTGAGAGATAAAGCAAGATCAATAGTGATCTTGAAGGTGAGTTGACAAGTATTATTTAACTCTGGTTTGAAGAATCTGTTTGTAGAATTAAGTTTGCAGGAAATTGAGGAAAATCTCAGCGAAAGAAAACAAATCACAACTTTGAGAGCAGTGATGAAGGAGTCCAGCTGAGGGTTCTAAGTGAAGAAGAAAATGTGGCAGAACCTGAAGAAATTCAATAGAGGTTGGATGAATAGGACAACTGTGTTCTAGAAGTTGTAGATGATTTGAAGCCTAAAGGAGCAGTGAAGAATGCTCAAAAGGTTCCAGCAGAAAGAGGACCAGTATTTACCAAAAGACCAGATCTGGAGGAAGGGATTGGTGAGGTAAATTGTAACAAGGAGAACTTGTTATTGCAAAGGCTTTAATGCAACTCATGGGTGAGAAACTCATGGCGAAGACGATGACTACTGATAGTCATAGAAGAGATGGTAGAGGTTCAGAGAGAGACCACATCAGAAGAAAGGAGAAAGAAGATGCCAAGACAATGGCATAAGGCAGTAGTCAGTTGATGCAGAATATGACAAAGAGTTAGCTGAGATCAGGGAATAGTTTAATAAATTGAAATTGATGATAGAGGAAAGCCAAAGAGTTGGTTGGCTCATGAAGAAGAGAGTAAAGTGGCAAAGGCTACAACAGAAGAGAGAACAAAAAATGAACATGCAGTTTGCAGAGGAACTGAAGAAGCTTGAACAGAGGATGAATGTACAGTTGGGATGTGCAAAAATCAGAGCAGCTGTGTTACAAATGGAAGTTTCCATTTGTGAAGAAGAAGAGGAAATTATTGATGATTTCGTGAGTTATTGGGAAAATCCAGATCAGCTGGATGATGTATAACCCTGTGTTTTTGAATCTAGTGATTTTAATGTGATTACAGGTTTTACAGAGACGGATGTGCAATCTTGTGAAGATGTCACAAGTATGAGAAAGTATCTTTCAGAAGATAAATACTCTGAAGCAGAAAGTAATGATGAGGAATGTTTCTTGAATGAGGGAAGCAATGATGCATTTATGATTGAAGCTGTTATAGTACAAGAAGAAATTCTTGTGAATGAGGAAGAAATGGTTCAATCTGAAGAGATGGTATATGAAACAACAGTTGATACTGTTGAAAATTTTGATTTACAAACTAAAAATTTGTGTATGAATGCAGGGATTGTAAGAAATGATGAAATAATTCAGCAATGCCACAAAGAAATTGCATTGCTGGAATATTTGTTGGAAAACTCAGAGTATGATAGAGAGATTGCAAAAGAAGGTAGAGTTAATCACAGTGAATAGGAAAACATCATGGAAGCGGATGGTGTGAAATAAATACTTATTGACAGTCTTGAAAATTCTTTAGAGAATTCTTTGGGAAGAAAGAATCAGCATACTGATGTGCTGATTGAGGAAGAAAATTCAGGGCAACATACTGAAATGCTGGCAGGAGAAATAAAGGCACTAAGGCCTTATGATTTTTGTTTTAATAATTGTTTTATGAGTGCAGGTGTTGTTACAGATACTGGAGAACATTTGACACAGTTGGGAAGTCAAATGAAGGAAGAAGAAGAAAATTCTGTGGAAATATTTAATCTATGGAATGAAGAAATTAAGTTGCTGAAAATTATGCTGAATAATTAGAATTCAATACAGGAAGAAAAATCTCAATTTCAGAATTGGGAATTGCAGATGCAAGGAGATGAAGATAATAGAAGAGAGTACACTATGTACCAGTACAATGAATTGCTGAAGGAAGGAGGTAAAGAAATTGTCTTAAGTGACAATCAGGAAAAAGTTTTCAGTTGCAGAAAACAAGAGGGTAAGGATGATAGGGTGGAAGTAGGAGCTCGGATAGTAAGAGCTCAGCAGACAGTAAGAACTAAGCAAGTAAAAATAGGAGCTCACCAAGCAGAAGCAGGAGTAAGAAATCAAAAATCAGAAGAATTATTGGACAAAGAGATTGAATTGATCAGAAGAATAATGATGAAAGTGTCTTGGAGGAAGACATCAGCAGGAAAGAAAAGCATCAACAGCAGCGAAAGGAAGATAATGACAGATTGTGAAAGTGCAACCAGTCGAACAAGGCAGCATAAAATATGGAGACCTGGAGAAATGCAACAAACAACAACAAAAATTGATAATAAGTTGTAGAACAAAGTGTGGGATCCAGGAGGACAAAGACTTAAAACACATGATCAGGAGATCATGATCAATTTTTAACCTTGGGAGTCTGATGCAGGGGCATTAGATTCAGAAAATACCTTGTATTTTATTAAACATAGGGGTCTTATGTTTTTGGAAAGAATATTGATTTTTATGTAAATATTAATGGGCTTTTGAGTGATTTTAATTAATTAATGAGAGATATTAAGTATTGTGAGGATTTTGTAAATGTTCCCGAATGATTGGAGAATGACAGCAACAAAATTGAAAGTCTAGCCCCCAAGGAGAGCTAGTATCTAACTCTTGTCCATAATCCCCTTTAATTCGTGGAAATTGACAAATGAATGTTTTAATCCGACTTTGGTTAATTTAAATATATCTCTGGACTTTAATCCCCCGCAATATAAATCTATGACAATCCTAAGTCTGCCACCTTATACCTTTTGACTAATATTAATAATCCGACGACATTGGTAAAGAACCACTTCAATATACCTTAGGCCCCGGGCCCACACCTAAAATCGACGGATTTTTAATTAGATACACACACACCATACCTTGGTTAACCTTCGTGTTACTTTTGAATGCGATCGTCGTTCGATGATCCTTCCTCCAGATCAACGACATACATCGATATCGCGCTGATCTCACAGTCGAACGTTAACGAGCGATGGCACGTGATCAGGGTGGTTTCTCCAGACCGCTTAAGGCCAGGTGTCAAGAAGCCAATGGAATTGCGTCCGAATGAGAAATACTGCTTACCCCACAAAGGCGGTGCGATATGGGTGGTCTAGTTTTGCAAATCCACTGTCGGTTTTGGAACAGTGATTGACCACGGTTTGAGTCGGGGTTACACTATCCTTTATATTCACTTCGGTTCACAAACTCAGGGCCTAACCTCCAGCAAAACAAGTCTATTTCCTTTATAGGCGGGTTTTCCATTACAACCAGAAGTCCACAGCTCTATGGGCGAATAATTTCTACAGGTTACACTCTTCAAGATTGGCATCTACAACGTCTGCGACGATGGGTTAATATATCATTCCGGTCTCTTACGTAATGTATTTGACAACTCCAGGGAAATCCAAAATCAACCCAGATAGGAGTTTGCAGAGATTCACACAACAATTCTCTTCCTTGAATTAATCACAGGACCGAAGATTCAATGTGCTCGGGACCAAAAAAGTCACACAGAGACTAATTCAATCACACACAGATAGTCAATAAAATATTGGCTTGTATTCAAACTAAAGCAAAAGCTTAACACACAGAATTCACTGCGAAAATCTCCTCTCTCAATACATCAGGGGGATACAATTTATATGCATTACAATGTGTCTCTTTGATTCCTCAGTGAGGACCGTCTATCTTCTAACAAAACTTAATTACATTATTCAAATAAATGAACATGAAAAATGGACTGAACTTAAAGCTATTCGACTTCTACTGACTCTAACTGACCTAAATGCAATAGGAAGCTAAGGTATTGACACCTTGCTGTTACAAATTCGAATGATTTTGAATCCTCCTAGCCACAACATGTGGAAAAAACCTCCTACATTGCTGGCTAGTGTCTAATGCCCCTGCATCAGAGAACATGAGGGAAATCAGATAGTTTATATTTGAGATAATTAGGAATTGATTTTAAATCCTAAGTTAGATTCAGTTTCGAGATTTTAGGGATAGAATCTAGATTTTAGGAGTTTGGAGATTTTGAGGATTTTGTTGAGAGATTGAAGGAACTAAACCTAATTTGGTTCATCCTAATTTGTATAAATTATCAAGCCTTAAAGGTAGAAAAGGTATGTAGGAGACAACGTAGAAGTAGGATTGAACAAACAGAGTTTGTGAAGCCTACGGGCAGTTGTAAAAAGGGCCATTGATTGAAAATCAGGCTAGAGACAGAGATTTCTGTAAGTAAATTCATTTTTTCATATGAAAGAAACTTTTTCGAGATTATATGTGCATTGATTGATTGAGAAATTGTATGTTTACCCTTTGTAATTGGGGTTTGAGGTGAGATTCTGCATGTGATTGTGAATGCTCTTCATATAAGGGAGAAATCAATGTTAATCATTGTGTTTTGAAGTTGAATGCATTATGGTTTATATGTTCCTGAGGAATATTAAGAGAAGATTTGCAGTTATCGATCACTGCAAGGATCGATGACGCAAAATGGTGTTTGAATGGCATTCAAATTGAAATTGCCTTTGATTTCTAAAATCAAAGTATAAAATTGCCAGATATAGTTATCAATTGAATTAATATTGAAAAGGAGTATTCAAGTAGAAAATGGGCATACTTCTTGAGAATACACAGTGAAATGAATCCTCAATGGAAATCATAGTTGAGGATTAGTTTGTTTGAAATATCGAGTTACAGAAGATGGCGGAATCAATGGAACAACATTGGGGAATTTCTTGAAGAATGGCATTTACATAATCGGTCAAGTAATGGTGCAGTTAACTGTGCAAGCAGCGTAGTATCTTGGGTTAAGGAACATCGTTGATAGACGCGTGGCAAGTGTGGTATTTTAAAACAATTTTTATCGCGTAATTTTGGAGGACCAACATGCGTGCATGTTGGTTATGTGATAGCCATTGGATTGGAAAAGTTAGAGTGCGACGATGCGTCCCTTGTTGGATGGAAAGGTAAGTTAAGTTGCTGTGGGCCCGAACTTACGTTGGCATGTGAAATTTAGTCCAAGGTATGGCATGAAGGTTTATATGATTAAATTGACATTTAAATGTTAATGGGTTAAACCTTTGAACAAAGGAAAATGATAAAGTATGGGCATGAGGGCTTGTTAATATTCGTATTGGCAAACACATATGAAGAGTGTTAAAGCTGTGGACCATTATATAAGGACCTCTTATAATAAATTGAATATTTATTTGAAATGTCCATGAGATGGGATGAAGGTTATTACTTTGGAGTAGTTGTATTATTCAAATGTTAAATTGAATAGTCATAAGAAGGGTTTAAATCCAAAGTTTGAAAATTGGTTCAATTAATTATAAAATGGGTTTTAACATATGGGTTATAACCTTAGAAGTATTAAAAGCAGCTTCTACATATACAATTTGATATATATGGTTTCATAACCATAGGATATGAGATAAAGAAGCTTTCGCTTTATTTTAAAGTTTTCCAGACCTTGAAATTTATTGGGCATTAATTGTGAAAGGAATTTTTATATGATTTTAAGTGGAGAATGTGGGTTAGGTAGCACTCAGGCTACTATCGAGTTGAGAAATCTCATATTGTGGGTATTAGCAGGGTGAACCTGCTATCATTTAGCCATGTTTTCAATTTCATGTTTGTAGCCTAGTGAATAAATCCTGTCAAACAGTTTAACCTTGACAGTTGAATAGTATAGGTAGATAATCAAAGGATTTCATTAGCTTAATCTGAGCTCTAGGAAGACATAAGGTAGAATAGATAGTTTATTTTGCTTTAAAAAACAAACAATGTCAAGGTTGCTAGTACAAATGCACCTGAAGAAGAAAAAATGTTAGGCAAGTGGGTTGGGTAGGTAGAGATGGATTTAAGCTAATCATGTCTTTCAGATTATTGATATCATAAGCTTTGAACAAACATCAGCAAGATAAAGAGGTAAAATCTACCCAATGGATGAGGCATTGGTCTTCATAAAGCCAAAAATCTGAAGTTCTGGACATCTCCTGAAAAGGAGTTGCCATCCCCAAGTGGAGCCACTATTATTCATCAGTAATTTTTGCCTGCATAGATGAATAAAATTTTTCCCTAGATTTCTAGAAACAAAGTTCTTGAACATTGTGAGTTCTAGAAATCTCACTTCCTTCATCATCCTTAAAGATAAATTTTCACTATTTCATCTTTCCACCATGTCTAGCATTGTCTACCAGTCCCAGAAAACCCATTAGTGGCTTATGTCACTATCCCTATCTGTATGTTTTCACTTGTGGCCCAAATCCTCTGTCTTGTTTCATATGTTTGATGGAAATCAGGGTTTGCAACAGTGTTGACCAAACAAGGAATCAGTCCTAGGGTTACAAAGGAAAATGCCACCTCAACTCCTTCAGATGCTTATTGAAGAATTTTTAGGAATTATTAGTGAGTTTTGTGAGGTTTTTGAGAACTTAGAAGATAACAGTATTTACTTTTTCCTAAGCAGCCCTTGTTACACCATTTTTTTGGTCATCTAACCTATTATTATTAGATGAACGCAAGTACACCATGTAAGACCAATTTTACCCTAAGTAAAATTTCTTTCACCATATAAAATAACTTATTTGGTCATATTTAACCCAAAACAAAGAAATTAATTAAATAAATCCTTATTTATTTAATTATTTCCTAAGAACAAGTTATTTAAATCATTATTTAAATAATATTCTTAGTTAAATTTGACTAAATCGTACATAAATAATTAAATAAACCATTATTTATTTAATTATATTCCCATCATTCCCCTAAAATGATAAATAAATCATTTATTTATTTATTATTTATAAATAAAAGAATTGACCCAAGTCAAGAACCCTTTTCCCTCCAACAAATATAATAAAATATTCCTAAAAGGTGCTTCTAGAATTCGATTAATAATATTTTATTCATGCATCGAGTTCTAGACCGCCCCAATATTTTGTTATAAATAGGGGGGTTTTCCCCATTCATTAACCACCTTCATTGCATTAGATCACTCTGGATCTTCTCTTGGTCACCATTTTCCATTTTGCTTTGTGAACTCCCATTGAGTTCTATGTTTGCTTTTCCACATCCATAAGAGAGAGAAATGCTAGATCTGAAACACCGAGGACTTCCATGAACCCATCCCATTGAGGAGAACTGGAAAACACCTTTCTTGTTTTCCTCACAGGTGCCCCATTCTTTAATATAATACAAAATTCTTTCATGTACATTCTTCTTGTCTTGTTCATTGGATCTATGGAGCTATGTTATTTCTTATCTGCTTAATATCTTTTGTGCTCAGATCTAAATTTGTGCAGCAATCTTAAAGGTATTTTGCAGCCATAATTGATGTTAGGGCTATTTTTTATGCATAGCTAAAGTGATCTTTTACGACGAAAGATTCATACTAACAATTGGCGACTCCACACGGGTTTTCTTTTGCGACCACTGTCGTTTTATCTATTCCTGCATATCCAGCTGTTTCAAACCCTAGGGTTTCTCTTCCATTTTTTTTTTCCTATTTTTATGGTGATTTTCACCCCTAAAACCATTTAAACAGTCAAATTTCTAACTTCCGTGTGTTTCTGGCCTTATTGCGCAGGTGACAGACATCAGCCACAGCTGAGACGACAAAATATTTCTGAAATCTGCCGCCGAGACAGCCGGATCTGCAGGTCGCACTTATTGGCCCAAAAAGTGTGACCTGAGCCTCAGGACACACTTTTCTACCCCAAACCTGCGACCTGGACTGAAAACAGGTCAGAACCTGTGACCTGCACTTTTTCTGCAAAATTTTCAGCACTTTTTCTGGGTTTGTCTGAAGCTTCTGTCAGGATTTTCCAGCCTCTGTCTCTGCCCGTTTGGACTTCTTTCTGATTTGCTTCACTCACCTAAGAGGGAATATTTCCCCTTAGGGCTCTAGTACCCTCCAATTTTTGTGGATGAGTCTTTACTGTTTCAGAAGTCTGAATTTCTAGAGTTTCAGCCCTCTTTTTCTCAGATCTGATACCTCCTTTTCAGATCCCTTTAGATCAACCCTTCTCCCTCTCAAAACCACCTCATCTCGTTTTGTTTGGGTTCATTTCTAAGGTCACTGCCTTGTCTCTCCTATCTTTAGCTGATCTCCTCCTTTTTAGTAGCAACCTTGCCTCTGCCTATTTGCTGTTCTCTGCACCACTTGTCAGCAGATTCACCCTTTGGATCCCAGTCCCTCCGGACCTTAGATCCATTGGCATCTTTTAGCGTGCTTTGCCTGGTTTTTTTCCCTCTTGTAGACTAGTTTTGAGAGCCCCGCCTTTTTGGGTTAGATTTCAGCATTATTAGTTATTAATTTTCTGTTCTTTCAGTCTTATTTACTGCAGATTTCTTTTCCATTACGCAGCACACTTTTTCTTTTACTCTCAAAACGTCTGGGTTTAAACAATTAAAATTAACGCACGCCACACACTGACCCTAAGCGAAGAAGCGCTTGGTTAACACCGCCTGGCAAAGACTTTAAAATCAATTGTCACTGCACCTCTCTGCTCTTGACCTCACTTGATTTTGTCCCCCCTGCCCTCGTTGGTTTATCTTCTTCGTGTCATCATTGCACCCCCAAGGCGCCGCTCCCGGAGACTTCTTGGTCTTCATCCTCGGTTTCCGCTTGGAAGACTTCCTCCTTCCCGTCGTCATCGAGTCAGTCTTCCCCTGAGTCTGCACTCTGACTCCTCTTCTGATTGTTCGGGTTCTCCCCCTACTTCTGTTTCCCTCTCTTTTCCCTTCACCATGTCTAGTTCCGGACCTAGCCCTAACCCCAGTTCTACCGCCCGGTCCATTTTCCAGTGGAACCACTACGGGACCTACCTCGACTGCCCCATTACTCCCTTATATGGCTGGCCTCAGTCTCCCCGACTTCAATCAACTGATTAATGATCCCATTCACCACGATGTGCGTTGGCTTGCTATGCCAACTAAGCTCCCCTTCGACATTCCCAAGTTCGAAGGCCTTGCTAGCGAAGATCCCTCTAACCATATCCGATCTTTCCACATGTGGTGCTCCTCCAATTCCATCACCGATGACTCCGTCTGTCTTAGATTATTCCAACGCACGCTTACAGGTGACGCTTCTAAATGGTATGTTGAACAGGCCACCTCCTCCCATACCAATTTTGCGACCATTGCCCAAGCCTTTTTATCCTACTTCCATCTCCCCCTCCGATACGACACTGGTACCGAGATTTTAACCTCTTTCCATCAATCCTCTTCGACCTGCCTTTCTGCTCATCTCCAGGAATGGCGGCGAAGACAGAGCTTGTGTCGCGCTCCCCCCTTTGAAGATCGGGTTTACATGAACTGGTTCCTTCGCTCCCTCTTACCTCCCATTAGCAAAGATGTCGCATCCCATTTTCCCCAAACCGAAGAAGCCGCCCTCCAAATAGCCTTGAAGTATGACCTTATCTACGCCCAATCTGGTTATGTTTATACCGTCCTCCCTGACCTTCCCAAACCCGATGGCCCTAATGCCTCGGGGGCATCTCACTCTGCCGACGGTATCATTGGAGCCCTGTCACATACCTCCGCCCAACCTCTTCCGAGCCATGGTTTTCCTCTAGGGGCCAGCCCCTCCGGCGTTTTCTCCCCTCCCGGTAGCATGTATTCAGGCTACGATATGCCTCCTTCTTTTGCCCACCTTCATGCTTACCTTACTGCTGCCCACCCTACCCCTTACCCATGTCCGCAACCTAATGTCCCTGCTCCTCCAGCATTTGGACCTTCCACTCCATTTCCTTTTCCACCCCCACAACCGCACTTACTTCCCCCCCCAGGGCAAGTATTTGCACAACAGCGGGCACCTAACCTTCCTCCTTCTCAAAGAAGGAGAAGGGGAAATCAATCTGCTTCGGGAAATCGTGGACCCAATCTTTCCAATATCGACTCTACCACTGCCAACCAGCCACAGGGCTCTTAGCCCAAGCCGGACAGGCCACTCCGCACCAATAAGCCCTGTTTGTGTTGCAGTGTTTATGGTCACTACACTCACGATTGTCCCTTATTACCACAAATGCGGCAACTTTAGGATTCTCAGGCCACCGTACGAGGACAACACTCCTCCCCTACTACCCCTCCCACCCCCATTACTTCTCAACCTGCTGTGTTTACTGATCCTTTCCCGCAACAAGGATTCGTGGCCACTCAACCACCTCAAACCCTCGTAACCATTCACCCTTCCCCTTCAGGTTCCTCTGATTACCAGATTCTCATCATGGCTTCTGACCCACCTCTCACTGTCGACCTCAACCTTCAAACTCGGTCCCGTCAGTATTCCACACCTTCGGTTCCCCCTGTCTTTGAGTCTTCCTCGTCAGGTCCTACAGAGCCTCTATCGACACCAAATGGTCCCTTGTAACTCCCTCTGCCCAAAGCCGAGGTTCATCCCAAGCCTCCTAAGGGACCATTATGCCGAAATGCTGCCTCTGGGCGGGCTGCCCATTCATATAGCATAGTAGATGATCTGGCCCAATCTCCTGCTTCCATTTCAACACTGGAACTCCTCCAGTCGTGTCCTTCTCAAAAGAGGGCTCTACTATCTGTCGTGGGCGCTGTAGATCCTGCTGATGACCAATTGATTGTTTTAGACACCCGTCAGTCAAAACATCCCCCTCTTCCTCCTTCGGTTGCTTTCCAAATCCCAGTCAAGATCTGAAACGCTAATGTTGCTCAGTGTATCATTGATGAGGGGGCATCTACCTGCGTAATGTCCGCTTCGGTTTGGAAACAACTCGGATCCCCTGAACTGGCCCCTTCCACCATCACCCTTCATGCGTGGGATGGTCATGCCTCCCAGCCCATTGGCCTATTTCGTAACTGTCCTATCACCCTTGCCGGCAAGACTGTTTGTGTTGATGTTGAAGTTATCGACGCCCCCCTTGACTACAACATCCTTTTGGGGCGTAGTTACACCTATGCCATGTCCGCCGTCCTATCCGCAGTCCACCGCAAGATGTTTTTCCCTCATAATGGCAAGATTGTCACCATTGACCAATTGACCTACCATGAACCAAAATCTCAGACCTCCCCTGAGTCCACCATCTCTACTGTCACCAATAAACCAACTGTTGATTTGTTGAACAGTGTGTCCCCCGGTGTCTACAAAGACTCCTCTCTACTTGGCACTTTTCCTTGTCCCCCCCTCCTCCCGTCTCTGACCCCAGCTCAGCGAATGTTTTCATGATGCAATCGTCTCAGGCTAGCCTTCCGCAGCCTGCTTCGGCTAGTCAACAACCTCTATCTCACCCACCGCCTCCTGCTCCTAGCCTTTCGCTTCAGTCAACTAAACCTTTTTCACCTGGCCCTTCCCATCACACTCAGGAACCTTCCTACCCTCCCGAGTCGGTTCCCCCTGGTCTCTACCATATGGGCGCCATCCCCCCTGGTCATTACCCCGCCGGTCAAATACCTTTCCTTGCCCCCCCCGGCGTCTATTCGGTTCCTATCATGGCCACCCTTTCCCTCTCTAATTTAACCTTGGGAATTACAGTATGGCATCTTACTCCTCCAACCGAGACCCCACCCGGCCACCCCAAACCATACATAGCCGTGACACCCGTGCAACCGATTCCCTTCGCTTCTTCCACCACCACAATGCCCCTAGCCCCTTCGCATAACCCTCCTAATACTGCGACAGCTACAGGCAAGAAACGAAAACTCGCAAGGGGGCATCCACTGACAAGGCCACCGCACCTAACCCTACCCCGCCCCCACTCGCAAATCCTTGTGCCTTGTGTGATGGTATCGGTCATCCCAATCATACTTGTCTTGAGCTGCCTCGTATCCAACCCATGGTCAAAGTCTCATTCCCTGAATCTACGATCCCTGAAACCTCTGTTTCTTCCTCATCCGTAGCCAAGAACCCGAAGACTCTCCGCACCAACAAACCCTGTGCTCTATGTGGTGTTCATGGCCATTATTCTCACCATTGTCCTCACCTCACCCATTACCGAGCCTCTTTAGAGGTCATCCGCCTCTCCCATATTTGCTCAATATGCGTCCAGTCTGCTTGAAGATTCCCCTGCTACCATTGACATTCCTCCCCCTTATGTTGAAATGTCTGACCCTGCTGCTCCTCTTCTATACCTATCATCATCCGCGCGTTCCTCGGAGTACATTCCTTCTGAACCCACTCTACCTATTTTGCATGATCCTCCTCCAGACATGGGTTCCTCATCTTTTGACCATCTTTTTACTTGCTCTTCTCTCATTCCCTGTGATGACCTGTCTCTGCGCTTCTCTTCCCATACTGATGATTTTGGTACCTTTGCAGCATCGTCTGGTCTCTTTGACCCTCCCATTCCCTCTCCTCATCACGATCATACCATCTGTATCTTCGATGTTCGTTGCAGCCTGAGTACCCGCCCTCCCTCCCATCGTCCTCCTTCCTCTCCTTCTCGTCGACCCATGAGTCCTAGACTTCCTACTCGAACTTCTCCCTCCCGTAGCCGTCATTGGAGGTCTATCCTCTACTCATGCTGCCCTCCTTTGTCTCATCTTCCCCTTTCCTAACTTATGAGACTATTACATTGGCCCTTTCGTCCGGACCTCATCTGGGCTATCCAAGCTCATTCGTCAGCCTTCGATCATCTCGCTTCATGGCCTTGGGCCATCTTTACCCCCTTGCATGTAGGTTTTAACCACAAAGCAGAAAGTATATACACACGAATCTTATAACGGAAATAAACAATGGCGAGAGCATAAACATAAAACAGAGATAAACTCAGATATTTTCCACGGATCCCAAATCAGAAGTGTCAGAGGACGACCGAAGCTTATTTTTCATTATATTCCTTTTAGTGTTACAACACATATATATACATGCCGAAGCATACATAAAACCCAATCCATTAACCCTGGATTAGAACATAACCGTAGTTCCCTTGACCGGATCTACAAAATACCAGGGGATGAAAACCATCGTACCCCAAAACCATGTGAAAAATCATGCACAAACCATGGGTGGGTCCGCATATGAGTGGGACTGCATACCAAAAAATTTTCGCCGGGGCGTTGCCCCGGACCCCGACAGGGGGGGTTACCGCCCCCCATATGACCCCCCTGCTGCGCCCGGCGCAACGTACAGCGCGTGGCGCTAGTCGTGGAAAGAATATAACACGTACCCAACATTCTCCCACTTGTTGTTTTCTTTCCACGGGGGGCCACAGGAGAGCTTAGTCATTGGCCCAATTCTTCAACACCCATTGTTTCTCTACACCAAGAGAACTTCTGAGTGCTCACAGACTTCGTCAATGCATCTGCAACATTCTTCAAAGTGTCCACCTTTACTAGTAACACCCTTTTAGCCTCAACCATATCTCTAACAAAGTGATATTGAACATCAATGTGCTTTGTCTTTGAATGATAAGCAGGGTTCTTAGCCAAGAAAATTGCACTTTGGCTATCACGGTCTATCCTTATAGCTTGTTGTACCAACCCCATACTTGAACACAATCTCTGCAACCAAACTGCTTCCTTGCTTGCATGAGTGGCTGCTATGTATTCTGCCTCTGTAGTTGAAAGCGCCACTACAGACTGTCTTTTACTCATCCAACTGATTGCACCTCCAAATAGGCTAAACACATACCCACTTGTAGATATTCTTTGGTCCAGATCTCCAGCCCAGTCTGCATCAACAAAACCACGAATGTCCAACATTCTTTCCAATCCTGGTCTTCCCTGGTAGCACAAGCCATAATCACTAGTACCACGTAAATATCTGAAAACCCGCTTCACTGTTGTCTAATGCTCCTTCCCTGGGTTTGACATAAACCTGCTCAATACTCCCACTGCATGTGCAATGTCTGGTCTAGTACAGACCATTGCATACATCAGGCTACCCACTGCACTTGCATATGGAACACGGGACATATCCTCCTCTTCTTCTTGTGTCTTGAGACACTGTTCAGCAGACAGCTTTGCACCTACAGGAATAGGAACACTCACCGGTTTACTATCCTGCATATTGAACCTCTGCAATATAGTCTCGACATACTTCCTCTGGTTTAACCAGAGCTTCCTCTTTGCCCGTTCTCTCTTAATTTCCATGCCCAAAATATAGTTTGCAGCACCAAGATCCTTCATGTCGAATTTGGAGAACAGTTGGGTCTTCAAATCTTGGATAATTTCTTTGTCATTTCCAATCAACAACATAACATCCACATACAAGACCAAATAAATAACATGGTCACCAATTAATTTAAAATAAACACAGTGATCCTCCTTGCTTCTGGTGAAGCCAAGTCCCCGTATATAGGTATCAAATTTCTGATACCACATCCTTGGTGACTGTTTTAACCCATACAGAGACTTCTTCAACCTGCATACTAGTTCTTTCTTACCTTTCACCATAAAGCCTTCAGGTTGCTTCATGTAGATCTCCTCTTCTAGATCCCCGTGAAGAAATGTTGTCTTCACATCCATCTGTTCTATCTCAAAATCAAATGCAGCAGCAACAGATAAAAGTAATCTAATAGAAGTAACCTTGGCAACAGGAGAAAAATATCACCAAAATCAATTCCCGGCACCTGGGAATAACCTTTCGCTACCAACCGAGCTTTGTATTTCTCCACCTTGCCTTCTACATTCATCTTCTTCTTAAACACCCATTTGCTCCCAATGGGCTTCCTTCCAGCCGGCAACTCCACCAGATCCCATGCATCGTTTTTGTACAAGGATGCCATTTCATCAACCATGGCCTCCTTCCAGAGTTTTCCATCCTCTGAATCTACTGCCTCCCTGACAGTTCTGGGTTCATCATCAGTTATAGTTAAGGCAAAACCTGAACAGAAAGCAGATGGACTATACCTTTATGGTTGCCTTCTTTCCCGAACTGATCTTCTCAAAGTTGGAGTTTGTGGCTCTTCATCTTCTGAGTCTTCTTCTGTTGTAGAGTCTGATTCATCCTCCTTTAGCTCAAACTCTATCTTCTCAGGTTCCTTTGTTAGGACTTCATGTTTAACAACATCTTTCACTTCTCTAAACACCACATCTCGGCTGTACACAACCTTCCTTGTTTCTGGGTTCCAAAGCTTGTAACCCTTTAAACCATCCTTATACCCAATAAAGATGCACCTTTCATATTTATTATTCAACTTGGTCCTTTTCTCCTTTGGAACATGTACATATGCATCACATCCAAATACCCTTAGATGTGAAATAGAGGGTTTCTTACCAGTCCATACCTCATGTGGGCTCTTATCCTCCAACGTTGATGAAGGTGATACGGCCAACTCGTAACATTCTCAATCCCCTTGCCTCTGCGATTCAGATTCCCGATCTGTTCCATTGCCAGGCAGGTTCTTGCTTTTTCCATGTTCTATTCATTCTTTTCTACAACTCCATCTTGAGGTGTGTATGGAGTAGTCTTCGCCATGTATACACACTTCTTCGGAACTCTTCAAATTCCTTCTTGTAGAACTCCCCACCATTATCTGTCTCGGTGCCTTTATCTTCTTCTCTTTACGGTTTTCCACAGGCCTTCGTTCTTTAAATTTGTCGAAGACTTGATTTCTTCCTCAAGAAATATATCCATGTATTCCTTGAGAAGTCATCTATGAATGAAACATAGGCCACAGACTTTCCCCAGTGATGGAGCCGGCACGATCAAGCATCAACGTGCCTGGGGTTATATATCTTGTTCGCCACTCTTCTCTACCCCGGAAGAAAACTCACCATTCTGCTTCATTTTGCACAATGTTCACAGAAATTGAAATCCAGAGAGAAATTAGACATACCTTCTACCATACCATTTCTATGTAGTATCCGAAGGCCCTTCTCTCCAATATGTCCAAGCCTTTAATGCCATAGCATGGTCTTTTCTCCAGAGACAGCTAAGCTTTCCACTCCATTTTCAGGAACCACATAACTGTTACACCCATCAATAACAATGCTACCTTGTAGCTTGTACAGAGTTCCAGTCCGAACTCCTCACATTAATACCAGTGTTCCCCGAACCATCTTGCAGGCATCTTTCTCGAAGACTGTTTTTACACCTGCATCATCCATCTTGCTTACAGAAATCAGATTTGCAAGTTTAGTAGCTTCAACTTTACCTTTCCACGTCCGACGATTTTGGCCTTCCTATCATCCCCTAGGAAGACATCACCATCATATTTCTCATACTCGTAGAACCACTCCCTATGGGGAGTGAAGTGAAAGGATGCACCTGAGTCAATCAACCATGACTCATGATCTACATGTGTATTTGAGGAAGAAGCCAAATACACATCCCCACCTTCATCCGAGGTGGTTTTTGCCTCTGCAGAAGGACCTTCATCAGATCCCTTTCCTTTCTCAGGAGCTTTAGATCTGCATTCCTTTTTGTAGTGCCCTTCCTTTCCTCATTTCCAACACACCTTTACAAACTTTCCAGGAGATTTAGATCTCCCTCTACATTTAGATCTCCCACTCGAAACCTTATTCTTGTTTTTGTTCTGGGACCTTCCTCATACATATAAGGCATCTCCATTCTGACCCTCCATATTTCTCCGTCTCATTTCCTCCGACAGCAAGGCTGAGACAATGTCATCAAAATTCAAGGTAGTTGTATTGCTACCTATTGCAATAACCAGACCGTCCCACGAGTCTGGTAGAGAGCACAACAAACTGATGCACTTATCTTCATCTGAGATTTTAATATCAACAGACGACAGCTGACTTACCACAGTATTGAAGGCGTTCAGATGCTCTGTCATCGAGTCTCCATCCTTCATCCTCAGGTTATACAGCTTTTTCCGCAGGAACAACTTATTCACCAGAGACTTAGATTGGTACAAAGTCCCAAGTTTTTCCCACAAGGTCTTCGTCGTAGCTTCCCTAGATACATTCAACAATACTGAATCTGAGACACACAACCGTATTGTGCTCTTAGCCTTCCGATCCAGTTTCTTCCAGTCTTCATCTGACATTCCCGATGGTTTAGTACCTGGATCTACCGCGATCCACTAATATTTATCCACCAGCAGATCCTCCATCTTAAGCTTCCACAACTCAAAACTCTGACCATTAAATTTCTCGATCTCTATCTTCCCGCTGCTCGCCATCTTCTTTCACCGCAAGAATCGATCCCGCAAATCTCTCACTGAACAGGGTCTACCACAGGCCCGAACCAAAAAAACCCTCAGCAACAAAGGCATCCCCTTGAAGCCGAAACAGCTCCATTACCAAAAGTAGGTTTTAACCCTGAACAGAAATTATCTACACATGAATTTTATAACAGAAAATAAACAATAGCAAGAGCATAAAACATACAACAGAAAAACACAAAGATTTTCCCCTAGATCCCAGATCGGGACGACCAGCTTGATTTTTCATTATATTTCTTTTAGTGTTACAACACATATATATACATGTCGAAGCATACATAAACCTCAATCCATAAACCCTGGATTAGAACATAACCGTAGTTCCCTTGACCGGATCTACAAAAATACCAGGGGCCGAAAACCATCGTACCCCAAAACCATGTGAAAAACCATGCACAAAACCATGGACGTGTGCTTAGTCGTGGAAAGAATATAACACATACCCAACAGAAGGTGACTAATGAATGGGTAAAACCCCCCTATTTATAACAAAATATTGGGGCGGTCTAGAACTCGGTGTGTGAATAAAATATTATTAATCGAATTCTAGAAGCACCTTTTAGGAATATTTTATTATATTTGCTGGAGGGAAAAGGATTCTTGACTTGGGTCAATTCCTTTATTTATAAATAATAAATAAATAAATGATTTATTTATCATTTTATGGGAATTATGGGAATATAATTAAATAAATAATGGTTTACATAATTATTTATGGATGATTTAGTCAAATTTATCTAAGAATATTATTTAAGGCAAATACTACATTGGAAAAGGTTCACAGCAGAGCAAAATTCAAAATTATTAATTTCCCCTCTCATTTTCCCTAAATATTTTACTAATTTCCCCTAAGTGCCAAGGAATTTGAAGATTAGAGGGGCTCAAGGCATTTCCTTGACTTTCGGAGGGACCGGACCCTCGGCCCAATAATTGAAAAAGACCTAAGTACTTGAATTTATCCATTATCACATTCATTCACCTCTCAAAATATTTTCCTAAGTAAAATTCCATTTTACTTAGGAAAATCCTTCAATTTTTCATGAAAAGCCCTCAAAAACACTTTTTATTCTAAGTCGAAGTGATGAAAGTATAACAATGATATTTACTTTTGAATTCTCACTTTCTTGGTTATATTTAAAGTATTTTGAGTTTACATTGTCCCCTTTCATATTAACTCTAATTTATCTATTAACTCCCTATGAAAATCACCTTTTCCTATTATATATAAATACTTTTGTAATAATATTCCCAAAACCCATGTATTATAGCTATTTTAGCCAAAAGTATTTTATTCCAACTTATTCAAATCAAAAACCCACAATATGTTCCCTTTTGGCTAAAATATAACATTAAATCTATTCCCGCCCCCTATGGTAATAAATCACATTGGTTTAATTGCCATATATTAAAAATATACGAAAAGGGTTTAAACATATGTATATATGTTTAAGACAGAAAAATACACCCAAAGTTTAATTAAAACTAAACTTTGAAATAAATCATCCCTGCGCATTTAACTTTTCCCGACCATTTTTCCATATGAGATTAATTAATCCTTAAGATTAATTAATAATCATCCGCCACCAATCAGAAGGCTCCCGAAATGATTATTTCATAACAAAACGTGTCGGGCCCGCGCTGTTAAACCTCCATCAACTCCCTGTCCCGTCCACCGTGCGATCTCCCGCTCCAAGATCGACGGTTGAAATTAATTCCGCTGCCCATCTCCCATCCGATAGTTAACGTGCGAAATGAAAAGTGGTTTTCAAATAGTGTATGCTACGTGTCAAGCATTGTATCGCTTCGCTGCCCATCGGCCCGAAACTACCTCCGCTCATAAGTGGTGCAGAAAAAACCGCTTACCACGTTTCCCCCCTGTGACTCGCCTCCCGTACAGAATGACATCAGTCATTAAAATAATAAAAAATTTCCCCCTCGTTTGACTTTGCCAATAAAACAAAAATTTCGTGTCTTTTTCATTATTCTGCACAAACTGAACGAATACACCCTCCACGCAGAAAAATTGAATTTCAAATTTCTGAAGTCTGCAAACCTGTATCCTGTCAAAACAAATTACAGTCGAGCCTCTCAGAAGATTATCTGCACTCACCTGCGTCTGTTCGAAACGCTCTTTTCTCCAAAAACAGGTATTTACCCTAAAATCGCAATGAACTTTGTAAGAAACACGGTTTTCCTCTTTCTTTTACTGAAACAGAGTTAAAAATTTGATTTCTAGTTCATTCCTTAATCCCGAAGAACTGTAATTTATTTCCCAGCGTGCAACAGTACTTGTTTTTCCCATCGAAACCCATAAAATTGCTCAATTTTCACCATAAGCCAAATTTCCATTTTTGAATCCACAAGAACGAAAAATAGAAGTTCCTGTGGCTTTAAACATCGCCCCATTGAACGCCCCTCACAGAGACCTGGATTATTTATCATTAGTTGACAGGGATTTCCAAATCAAAGACCTGAGTTTTACTGAAAGCCCTCTTCGAATTTTTTGTTGCTGCAGAGACAATTATTTGAATGGCTTGGATACAATTGGGTTATGGGAATCTAATCTTCCCCGATATCTCTTTCCCTCTGTTCATATTTTCCCTGAAATAATCCATCTTTTCCATGCCAATTATGATCCTAACCAGAGAGCAGTCTTATCCCCAAACCAAGACGTCCTTTTCCCAATTACAGCTCAGTCAATCAACGAGATGCTTCATTTTCAACCTGATCAAGCCCTCACTCCCCTGTCCCTGGGAGACCTTCTTGAGAAATCTACAAAACTATCCCAGGAAGAACTAAGCCACATCTATCAGACCTTTATGTTGCCTGATCATCAGCCTAAAGGCCCTCTCCCTTATGTGTCTGTTTTTTTCACTGAAGAGGGTAGACTTGTTTTGGATATGATATCTTTTATAATGGGCTTTAATACTAGTGAATTTGTTGACCATTTAGTTCTAGTATTTTTGTCTATTTTTACCCCTGGACAGCCTCCTGCTGTCAAGCATGACTTTGCATCTTACATAGCCAACAAAATCCATGATCAATTCATGAGGTTGGAAAATGAGAAAGTCTTCAAATATTCCTCTATCATCTATCACCTCCTGATATATTACCAGTCTGAAAATTTCCCTTTCTATACCAAAAAGCTTAATGCCCAGGGGAATCCTAGATCTGTTATATTTTGGTCAGCCATCACCCATAGTTCTCAAGATTCTCCCTATTCCTATAAATATTTTATTGATCTTTTTGTACAACCAGCAACCACTTTTTTAACTGGAATTTCTCCTCCCAGAATCAGTAATGAAATCAAGAAAACTTTGCAGCTATCAAAAAAATAAAATATTGGTGATTGGTACTTGTACCAAAATCACACAGAAGTCAGGATATATGGATGTGAATTGTGTCCATTTAAATTGCCAAAATATGTCCCCATGAGACTCTTTGCATTAGAGTACTTCAGGAAAATTAACAACTCCGATATAATTCATTTTTGTAATGCAAAGAAGAAGACTCAATTCCGGATCAAAATTCAATTATGTCTGTTTATCTATAACTCTAGGGATGGAGGGGAGGAAGCTGAAAAGATATTACAAGACCGTTTCAGATTACAGAAGAGTTTCTATTGGGCACCTTATGACCCATTCAACTTCATTTGTGAGAAAAGAATGAAAAATAAATCAGCACCATACATCCATCAGAGAATTCCAGAGATTGAAAAATATGCTAATACAGATGAATGGATAGAAGGCACATTGATAGAGCATGATATTGAGCAGGTCAATATAAGAAATGTTATGAAATATCTTGAGAAGATGCTTGACCTAGACTCTTTTGTATAGGTACCAAGATCAGAAGTCGGCCCTTCCTCAACTGGGATTATTCAGCAGGAATTACAACAAAACATTGTAGTAGAATCAAAAGGAAAAGAAAAATAACCAGACATACAAGTAATTGAAAACTTCACAATGACAGAGCAACCAGAGACATCCAAAGAAAAAGGTCAGGTACTAATCACTCTAGTTCAGATCAATGAGATAGAAATTTCCAATCTTCAAACTCCTCTTAATATGGAAAAAGGAAAAAAGAGAGAAGCTGAAACATCCACCCCTGGTGATAGATCTATAGAGCAGCATGATACTAAAAGGCAAAGATTGAATCCTCTTCTAGAAGTTGAATCATTTCAAGAAATTTCTGACGGTCAAGGACAAGGACAATCAGGCAGTCAGAAAATAGATACAGTCAGTGGGGCATCCATTACCTCTCAAAGGGAAAAGCTACAGAAGCAACAGAGTATGGAAATATCTTCTTTCAAAACACCAGTCAAAGATACAGGAGATATAAAGAAGACATTTATAAACATCAAAGCCAGAAATGAGCCACTGAAATTACAAGTATATAATCAATATTTGAAAATGGCTCCAAAGAATCAAGAAAGACTAATATCAGCTTTTGACATTCAACAAGGCAAAATGTTAATGAGCTATTTCAAACCCAAGGTGCAACAACCCCAAACAGCAGCTGATTATATTAGGACAAACTTTGAAGTCCTAGCAAAGGATATCCATCCTTTAGACCAGATTGAATTACATAAGAAGACTGGGGAAATGATCTATTCCACTTTGACTGATAAAGCCATTGCAGCTCACAAGTTACAGGATTCTTTGGAGAACACCAGTACACAATTGCAGATTGAAAAGGCTTCTTCTCAAGCCAAAGATAACAGAATAAAAACGTTGGAAGAAATAATAATTGGTTTGGGACACAATCCAAAGGATGTCAAAGGCATAGAAGCATTAATAAAAAATAAATATTATGACATTGCTGCTTTGAGAAAGCAGTTGAAATTTCCAGCCTCTAGACATCCCCAAACTGAAGAAATAATAAAGAAAAATTCTGAAGAAGAAATGATGGAGTTGCTATTAAATATGAATGAGCAATTGGTTGAAACAGAAAAAGAACTGGAGCAAGCATTGAAAGACAAACAATTTTCTCTTCCAACATCTACAATAGAGGGAATTACAGGTACGCAGCCAACAGGTCAGCCAGCAGAGGCATCGCAGGTAAACACTTCAAATTTGAGTTCAGAACAATTAGTAAAACAAATGGATGACTTGAAACTTCAAGTAACTAAACTTCAGCACACAAATTTACAACTTGTCAATTTAGAACAGAAATATGATCTTTCAAAAATAAGTGTTGCTGAGAAATCAAGAGAAATCAAGAGATTGGAAAAATTGGTTAAAGCATTAGAAAAGGATCTCACATTGGAGAAGCCTTTGAGAGAGATACATGAAATTCTTTGGGATAATATTATCCAGTCAATAAAAGATATCTGGCCTTCAATTCAGATAATGTACAAGCAGAATGATTTTGTCAAAGCAGCTCTGGATGAAGTTGAAAACACACGAGCGGAATTAGGAAATAGGCCGGAGGAAGCCAATCAGCTTATACAGTTTCTGAACACTCAAACCAGACAGCAACTTGCGGATTTAGGTATTCAAGACAGAACTGCAACAATCCTGGAGATAAAAAGAGTTTTTACTAAGAGAACTCTTATGCAGAATTTAAAAAGAATATGCTTTGACATGCAAACTGAAATCCTTGCTTTCAGAGAAAGGTTTAATGTTTTATTGAATAAAGGGTTGCCTAGCCCTATGATGTTATAAGATAAAATAATGGACCTGGAAACTTTTGCTAGGAAATTGGACATACATGCTCGCAATCTAGCCAAGTCCTCAGCTAGTTCATCACAAGAAACATTACCTACAGGAAGGAATCTTCATGACAGATTAGAGAATTTGTTTTATCTGGAACATGAAGTAAGGCATTTGTTTCCTAGCCAGCCTAATTTCTTCAAATATACCGAGGCTGATGAAACATTGAGGAAGCTTCAACGGACAAAAATAGCAAAAGATAAATGGTGGGAAGACTTGTTGGAAATTTTGTAAAGTTTATCCTTATTTGAAATTTTGCCTATTTACCACAGTATAAGGGATAAAGGACAAAAAAAAGGTCAAAGAGTATCAGTTCAGTTGAAAGTGTATCAGTAAGAACAAAGAGTATCAGTGAAGCAAGTCAGTTGGAATAAAATTACTGAAGAGGACAACGAAACGCTAAAATATAGTTCCAACCTCTAGCACATCCTCGAAAAGAGGAAACAGGACAACATCGATTACTTCTTGTCTTATCCATGAGACCATCTGTCTCTATTTTTAGTGTAACTTATTGGTGATTCATTTCAGATTATATCTCGTTTTGTAAAGAGATATTTTGTATCATTTTTTGAATAAATAAGCCCTCGATTGACTTATTGAAGGTGGATTCTTCTACTTTGCTGTAACATTGACTTTTTGGAATAAAAGTGCTTCGGAGAAATTTCTTTGTGGCTTGTTGGATGATGAATTGAAGCTCAAGACTTTTTGCAGGATTCATGTGTCAAACTACAGTTCAATAAGTCATTTCTATCCTATGTTTTAAGTTTTATATCTGTTTATAATATCACTGTGTTCCATTTCTGAATATTTGACAAAAAAGAATAAATCAAAAATTGCTTAAGTGTACTCTGATTTCAATTGTGATTATTCTAAATGTTTTCTTCTAAACTTGTTATAAACAATGAATTCTTAATTGCTCTTTTTTCGTTGGTTTAAACATTTTGATTACTATAGTAAAGAATTCTTAACTGCTCTTTATTTGTAATCATTCACTTTCTTTCTTTGAACATGTTGAAAGATTCTTAATTGCCTTTCATCCCTTCAAAATCCATTCCATTCACTTTAATATCTAAAATTGTTCTCTGTTTGGCTATCTTGCCCTACAAAGCCATCTTTGGTGTAAAAAATTAATCCAGTAAAGCCATCCTTTCGACTCCATAGCCCAATGGCCTGAATTACTCAATCGTGCCCTTAGTTGGCAGATTCCACCATTTAAATTCAAACAAACTCTTGGACTTATAACTAGCCTAATATTCTCTAAGAACAAAGCTAAATTTTAAAGAGAGAGCCCTCTCTGGATACAGATTGGCTAGATTCTGTATCTGAAGGTTGGTTTGTGGTTACCTCGGATTTACTTTCCTTTTCCACAACTTCAACGAAAATCTGAGTGATAACATAGTGGCGACCATATTGGGGACCTGAATATCTTTATTGTCAATATTGTTTGCTTATAAGCTACGGGAAAAGTCCGAAGATCAGCCAGGTAGCCTTTGAAATGCTTTTGCTCTGCAATTGCATAGTAAATAAATGTTGCTTCAATCTATCTCTTGTTTAGCTTAAATAACTGAACTTTAGTTTCAAACATTCAATCAAACTCTCTAGTTCAATAAATCTTTGAGAAAATTTTAATCCAAAATCTTAAATTTCTTAAAGAGTTTGTTGAAGTTGTACTTTCATTTTATTTAAAACAAAAAACCAAAAAAAAAAAAGGAAACATTACTAGGAAAACTGGCTTCAGAAAGAACTCGTTATACCAGGTCAAATCCTGATTCAAACCCACCTCTGGTATTCGATAATCCAAATCTGATTCCTAGGATTCTTAGAAGACAAGAAAGTCAAGAAATCTGTGAAAGAGGAAGTCAAGAAAGTTTTGGAAGTTCTCGACCTCTTTCTAGATCAGCATCCTGTCCTGTGAAGATTATATATTTTGATGAAATACCTTTTGATGAGCGATTTGAAACATCTTTATTTGTGATTTTTTCTGAAACTGAATTATCCTGACTAGTTCCGGACCCATTGTTTTTTGAAGATTTACAATTGAGATTTGTTTCATTACATCTTGGCAGACATTTACAAAATTCCATTCAATCTGAACAGACCTTTGAAGAAACTTCAAACACGTATGTAATTACTATAGTTTCCCCAAGTTCAGCTGCTTTTCCCCAAACTTCTCAAACACAAGTCACTCCTTCTACTCCTCCACCCACTCCTTCCAGACCATCATCACCTATTATTCCATTACACCTTCCAATGGCCAATAGATATGCTCCGTTAAGGTTGCCAGGAAACCCTGCTGCTTTGCCTCCAGACTATCAGAGTAAAATCACCCCTTTTGATGGTTTCGGTACTTATACTGCTCAACAACATACCAAAAGGATGACAGATTAATTTGAATTCTATGAATAGACGCTGACGATGTAAGAATGAGAATCTTTGTCCAGAGTCTTACTGGGGAAGTCAGGACATGGTTTAGGGCTCTTGCTCCAAACAGTATTGTTGACTTACCAGCCCTGTATAGGTCATTTTTAAAATAGATGGGAGAAGAAGAAAGACCCTCTTCAGATCCTATCTGACTTTGGAAAATTGAAAAGAGGACCTAATGAAGCAGTGCAAGATTATATCATTAGATTCAACGAAGCCTATAACGTTGTTCCCCAAAACCTTAGACCACCTCTGGATTCAGTACTGGTTAAATTCCCTGATGGTTTTGACTCTGACATAGCATATTCACTTAGGGAAAGAGCCCCTCAAACTCTAGAAGAGATGCAAAGCATAGTTGTTAGTGTTGAAGCTAACCTCATAGAAAAACGAGCTAGAGCTAGAGCTGAAAGAAGGATGCCTATGAACGAACAGCCTTCGGCTTTCGAAAGAAAGATGGATGCAATTATTAAAGGGATGGAAATACTGGGAGACAGAGTAGAGACAATCGAAAGAAAGTCTTCTGGCGATGGTCAAAATGTTGTTAGAAACCCAAACTTCAGAAGAAATCAAAACCAAAATACTGGGAAAAATGTTCCTGACCAAAACATCAGGCCACCATTCCAGGAAAATTTTGTTGAAGGTTCATCTTCTGAGGAGCCAACTGAGGATGTTGAAATAAATAACTTGACTGAACACAAGAATGAACCAGAAGTTTTCCTATCTCAAGATGATCAAGAAAATCATATTCTTGAAACATTTCAAACTCATTCAGGAGAAACTTTTGATTTTAAAGAAGGATATGACACAGCAATTTATGAAGTTCATAAACAATACAATTTGAGAAGCAGATGGATTGATGTGACAGATAATAGCAAATAGAAAGTTGTAAAACAAAACATCAAAGGTAAAACTAACACTCCTCCTGTACAAATTCTTTCTAGAACAAGTCCTAACCCCGCAAATCCAATAATTGAAGATGTGTCTGATGACCAACCAAATAATAAACAACTTTCTGATACTTCTCCTCCCGTAGGAAACGTAGAAGAAACAACAGAAGTTAATTCAGAAACACCTTCAACTCATAATCCCACTCATGAAAAAGAGAAAAACGCTGAAGACCCAAAAAATAGAAAAAATCCAACTGTTCAAAATACTAGAGCTCAAACAGAAAAATATTTTAATCTAGAAGCTGAAATAGGAAAACTAAAGATAGTTGTTCCCTTAGCAAAATTAGCTAAACATGATGTATATAGAAGCCAAATCAGCAGATCCCTTAACATTACTGGAATGGACGATTCAGTAAATGTTTTTGATTATCAACCCAAACTACTTTTTGGCCCTGAAGTAAATGGTAAACCAGAAAGTGGAGGAACTCCTCCATTTTATGTGAGTTTAAATGTACATGACAAAATACTTCATAACGCCATGCTTGATTCTGGAGCGTCTCACAATTTGATGCCCAAAGCTGTGATGGAAAGATTAAATCTAGACATTACTAGACCATATAAAGATCTTTTTTCTTTTGATTCGAGTCAGGTAAGATGTTTAGGTTTGATTAAAGATTTGTGTGTTACTTTGGTGCAATACCCTGCGAAATCTATTCTGATGGATATAGTAGTAGCAGATATTCCTCCCAAATATGGTATGTTGTTGTCCAGATCCTGGGGTGCCAAACTCGGAGGATCTCTTCAACTAGATATGTCATATGCTACTATTTTAGTATTTGGTCAACCTAAAAGACTATACCGAGAGACCTTGATGAAATATTTAGTCAGTAGTCAGGAGAAGCCTGAAAAATTCCCTGTCTACTCGGTACGTTCTGATATGGACTCATTCATCCTTTATAATGCTGAATTTGACCTTCCTACTGAACTAGAAGCACCAGAAACAGAAACTGCAAATAAATCTACTGTTCAAATCGAAGAAATTTCTGAAAACAAAGAAACATCAAACATTCAAGAAATACCAGAAAAACCTGAAAAACCAGAGATCCCTGTTAAGAAAGTTGTTAAAACAGTCGATGAAGATTATGAACATGAAATTCTGTGGCATTTAGAATTTGATGGTTCAGTAAATAAATTAGGAGAAGGAGATGGAATTTGGATACATAACGTTGAAAATGACCATGCTGAAGGCCATGCTTATAGACTGAACTTTAGATGCACTAATAATATGGCAGAGTATGAGGCTCTTTTGCTAGGGCTTAACCATGTCAAAAAAATTAGGAGCAATTAGAGTATCAATCATAGGAGACTCTGAGTTAATTATTCAACAGATCAATGGTGAATGTTCAACAAAAGACCCCAGATTAAGACAATACAGAGAAACAGTTGTGGAAATTCTCAACACTTTTCTACAAGCTCAACTTGCCAAAATTCCTAGAAAACAAAATTTGCATGCTCACAGTCTTGCAATGTTCGCTAGCACCTGTAAATTACCTTTTGGACCTAATCATCAGTTCACAGCTGAGATTAGACATAGACCTGCTATACCGGACAATCTCGTGAATTGGCAAGTATTTGTAAATAATAATCAGATTAACAATTTTTTGACCTTAGAAAATGAATTTTCTAACAGTAGTATAGATGAAGACACAACAATCAATGAATCTGATCAACTAGATGAACAAGAAATGAATATTTCAGAAGAGACTACTATTCACATGCTTCACCCAACCAAATTCACTAAAAAAGATATGCAGGATTTGAAAAAAATGGAATTCGTTGAGATTATAGAAGATGAATCTGAAATTATTAATCTGAAAGATAATCATTTACCCAAAGGATTAACTCCTTTGGAAGATATTTTTGACTCAAATGACATTCCACTAAAACCCAAAATGGAACCTTTAAAAGCTGATATTGAAGAAGTCAATTTGGGAGCTGAAGGAAATCCCAAGATGGTTAAACTATCTAAATCTCTGTCAAAGGATCAAAAGGTTAAATATGTTGAACTTTTAAAAGAATTCCAGGATGTTTTTGCCTGGAGTTATGAAGATCTGAAGTCATACGATACATCAATCATTCAACATACAATACCTTTGAAACCAGATCAGAAACCATTCAAACAGAAACTTAGAAGGATCAACCCTATTTTACTACCTTCAATTGAGAAAGAAATTAAAAGAATGTATGCAGCAGGAATTATAGCTCCTATTAGGTTCTCTGAATGGGTTTCTAATTTAGTACCAACAAGAAAAAAGACTAGAGAGATTAGACTATGTGTTGATTTGAGAAATTTGAACAAAGTTTCTTTAAAAGATAACTATCCTTTGCCTAAAATGGACCATATCTTACAAAGGGTAGTAGGATCTTCAAGGATTTCTCTTCTGGATGGATTTTCAGGGTATAACCAGATTCTGGTTCATCCTAATGATCAAGATAAAACAGCATTTACAACACCATGGGGTACTTTTAAATATGTTAAGATGCCATTTGGACTCAAAAATGCAGGGGCAACCTTTCAAAGAGCAATGGATATTGCATTCGCCAAAGAAATTCATGATTTTCTGGTTATTTATCTAGATGATTTAACTGTTTTTTCCAAGACAGATCAGCAACATTTAGATCATCTAAGACAAGTATTTTTAAAATGCAGAAAGTATGGTATTTCTTTAAATCCGAAAAAATCATTGTTTGGTCTTGAAGAAGGAAAACTCCTAGGTCACATTATTTCTAAAGATGGCATTAGAATTGATCCTGAAAGAATACAAGCCATATTGCAGATACCCCATCCCAGGAATATTAAATAACTTCAAGCTTTCATAGGAAAGATCAATTTTTTGAGAAGATTCATTTCTAGTTTATCTTAATTACTTAGACTGCTTACTAACATGTTAAGAAAGGATTCAAGTATTCACTAGACCGTAGAAGCCAAGCAATCATTTGAAGAAATAAAAATGGCTTTAACCAGAACACCAGTTCTTACCAGTCCAAAATTTGATAGAGATTTCATTATTTTTTCATTTGCTTCTGAACACACAATAGCAGTTGTTTTACTACAAAAAGATGATCAAGGATCTGAAAAACCAATAGCCTTTTTTAGTAAAGCACTTAGAGATGCATCATTGAAATATAACATCATGGAGAAACAAGCTTTTGCACTTGTGAAAGCAATTAAAGATTTCAGAGTTTATATATTGTATTCTCATGTGATAGCTTATGTACCTAATGTTGTCGTTAAAGACATCTTAACTCAAGATGGTATTGAAGGCAAAAGAGGTATGTGGATAGCTACCATATTAGAATATGATAGTGAAATAAAACCATATAAACTCATAAAAGGTCAAGGATTGGCTCAACTCATGACTGAAACAAATTTCCAAGCCCTGGATATTAATGAACTGGATGACGAACAGGAGATGGCGACTCCACAGATCAGTCAGGCCTTTTTAGACTCACCCTGGTACACTGATATCATTTATGTTTTGTTAAACCTGCAAGCTCCTACAGGATTATCCAGAACGAAACAAAGGTTTTTGAAAATGACATCTTTAAAGTATTGTATCGTAGATAGTGCTCTTTTTTGGAAGAATCATGATGGAATCCTATTAAATTGTTTATTGAAAGATGAAATTGACAAGGTTCTTAATGAATTTCATGCAGGAGATTATAGTGGACACCTCTACTGGAAGTCAACTGCAGATAAGATCTTAAGGGCTGGTTTTTATTGGCCAACCTTATTTTCAGATGTTAAGAAATTTGTAACTGCTTGTCATAAGTGTCAGATCTTTGAGGGAAAGAGAAAATTGTTGCTTTTACCATTAAAACCAATTTCCACCGAGAGACCCTTTCAGCAATGGGGCTTGGATTTTATTGGAGAAATCCATCCCCCTTCTTCTGGGCAACACAGATGGATCCTCACTACCACAGATTACTTTACTAAATGGATTGAAGCCATCCCATGCAGACAAGCCAATGATTCTGTAATTATAGGGTTCTTAGAAACCAATATACTTTCAAGATTTGGTTGTCCAGAGAAAATTATAACAGATAATGCTACCGCATTTAAGTCTAAGAAAATGATTAGTTTCTGCAATAAATATCACATCACTTTAGGCCATTCAACAGCCTATTATCCTCAGGATAATGGACTAGCTGAATCTTCCAATAAAAGACTTATTAATATCATTAAAAAATTATTGGAATAAAATAAAAAGAATTGGCATAAGAAACTTACCAATGCATTGTGGCCATATAGACTTACAACTAAGAAATCAATTGGGACCAGTCCATATGAATTAGTTTATGGGATTGAGGCTAGATTTCCATCATCCTTAGGAATTCCTGTTATGAAATTACTTCAGGAGGCTCAAGTAGAACCAAATGATATTCAGAGAAGAATAAACCAAACAATTCACTTGCAGCAGACCAGAGAAGAAGCGTATCAACGATCCCAAGTTCTGCAGGAAAAGTTAAAGAAGATGTTTGACAGAAGGACTAAAGCAGAAGATTTTCAACTGGGAGACAAATTTCTAAGATGGGATTCCAGAAGGGAAGATAAAGGGAAACATGGGAAATTTGATTTCTTATGGAAAGGACCTTACATCATTCATACTTTACAGGGAAATAACACATATTTTTTGAAGAATTTGGATGGTTCAGAAGCTAAGGAAGGACCATTCAATGGTCGAATGCTAAAGCACTATTTTGATCCCATTTTACTAGGATGTTCTGATTTTTTCTAACATGTACATATTATATCCTTTCTAATGCATCAGTTTTGATTAAATGGTGACTTGTTGGAGTTGAAGCCCGAAGTGAAGGCCCTAAGCTTCAGAAAGTTCTACTATCATATATACAATAAAGCCACCAGAAAAAGAAGATTTCATGGTTCAGTTAAAGGCATTTTTTAGGCATCTGACCTACTGTTCTTGAATTTTCGCCGGGAAAATCCATCCCCAAGTGGAGCCAGTGTTAGGCTCCTATACCAATAGGTGTCATTTTTCATGATTGACTTATTGAACTATGCAATATGTTCAAACCTTTTTCTTGTGCAAAGGTGTTCCATATTTTCAAAAAATCGAAAAATCAAAAAATTTAAAAAAATGTAAAGAGGGTATACCCTAAAAGAAAAATCAAAGGGTAAAAAGAATAAAATGGTCAAAAAAGTGAAAGAAATGAACCCCAAAAAAAAATAGACTAGGAAAGTGTGCAAGTCTAAATGCCACTACTATTTCATTTTTTTTAATAAACAAAATTGTGTGCAGCTTGTCAAACTTTTGCCACAATTTATGAAGAGTCAAATGTTTAAAATTGACTCATTCATTTTTCAATTTCATGTTGTAGAATAGAGAATAAATATCTGACCAAACAGTTTAATCTTGGCAGATAAGTAGATAGGTAGAGTTAATAAAAAGGTGCTCAACAGTTTAATCTGAGCCCTTGGATGTAATAAGTGTAGAAATAGATAGATTTTCCATGTAAAAGAAAAAGAAGATTGAAAAGGGTTTGCCAGTCTAAGTGCACCCTAATAAAGAAGAGAAAATGGCAGAGTGAGTAAGTAGGGTAGGTAGATGTTGTTGCAGAATTACATGTGATGAATGATGGTTCTAAATGTGTTCACTTTTACTTTCATCACAAAGTGCAAAGGCAGATACTACATTGGAAAAAGTTCACAGCAGAGCAAAAGTCAAAATTATTAATTTCCCCTCTCATTTTCCCTAAATATTTTACTAATTTCCCCTAAGTGCTAAGGAATTTGAAGATTAGAGGGGCTCAAGGCATTTCCTTGACTTTTGGAGGGACCGGACCCTCGGCCCAATAATTGAAAAATACCTAAGTACTTGAAGTTATCCATTATCACATTCATTCACCTCTCAAAATCTTTTCCTAAGTAAAATTCCATTTTACTTAGGAAAATCCTTCAATTTTTCATGAAAAGCCCTAAAAAACACTTTTTATTCTAAGTCTAAGTGATGAAAGTATAACAATGATATTTACTTTTGAATTCTCACTTTCTTGGTTATATTTAAAGTATTTTGAGTTTACATTGTCCCCTTTCATATTAACGCTAATTTATCTATTAACTCCCTATGAAAATCACATTTTCCTATTATATATAAATCATTTTGTAATAATATTCCCAAAACCCATGTATTATAGCTATTTTAGCCAAAATTATTTTATTCCAATTTATTCAAATCAAAAACCCACAATATGTTCCCTTTTGGCTAAAATATAACATTAAATCTATTCCCGCCCCCTATGGTAATAAATCACATTGGTTTAATTGCCATATATTAAAAATATACGAAAAAGGTTTAAACATATGTATATATGTTTAAGACAGAAAAATACACCCAAAGTTTAATTAAAACTAAACTTTGAAATAAATCATCCCTGCGCATTTAACTTTTCCCGACTATTTTTCCATATGAGATTAATTAATCCTTAAGATTAATTAATAATCAGCCGCCGCCAATCAAAAGGCTCCCGAAATGATTATTTCATAACAAAACGTGTCGGGCCCATGTTGTTAAACCTCCATCAACTCCCTGTCCCGTCCACCGTGCGATCTCCCGCTCCAAGATTGACGGTTGACGTTAATTCCGTTGGCCATCTCCCATCCAATAGTTAACGTGCGAAATGAAAAGTGGTTTTCAAATAGTGTATGCTACCTGTCAAGCATTGTATCGCTTCGTTGCCCATCCGCCCGAAACTGCCTCCGCTCATAAGTGGTGCGGAAAAAACCGCTTACCACTTTTCCCCCTTGTGACTCGCCTCCCGTACAGAATGACGTCAGTCATTAAAATAATAAAAAAATTTCCCCTCGTTTGACTTTTCCAATAAAACAAAAATTTCGTGTCTTTTTCATTATTCTGCACGAACTAAATGAATACACCCTCCACGCAGAAAATTTGAATTTCAAATTTCTGAAGTCTGCAAACCTGTATCCTGTCAAAACAAATTATAGTCGAGCCTCTAAGAAGATTATCTGCACTCACCCGCGTCTGTTCGAAACGCTCTTTTCTCCAAAAACAAGTATTTACCCTAAAATCGCACTGAACTCTGTAAGAAACATGGTTTTCCTCTTTCTTTTACTGAAACAGAGTTAAAAATTTGATTGCTAGTTCATTTCTTAATCCCGAAGAACTGTAATTGATTTCCCAGCCTGCAACAGTACCTGTTTTTCCCATCGAAACCCGTAAAATTGCTCAATTTTCACCATAAGCCGAATTTCCATTTTTGAATCCACAAGAAACAAAAATGGAAGTTCATGTGGCTTTAAACGTCACCCCATTGAATGCCCCTCACAGAAACCTGGATTATTTATCATTAGTTGACAGGGATTTCCAAATCAAAGACCTGAGTTTTACTGAAAGCCCTCTTCGAATTTTTTGTCGTTGCAGAGACAATTATTTGAATGGCTTGGATACAATTGGGTTATGGAAATCTAATCTTCCACGATACCTCTTTCCCTCTGTTCATATTTTCCCTGAAATAATCCATATTTTCCATGCCAATTATGATCCTAACCAGAGAGCAGTCTTATCCCCAAACCAAGACGTCCCTTTCCCAATTACAGCTCAGTCAATCAACGAGATGCTTCATTTTCAACCTGATCAAGCCCTCACTCCCCTATCCCTGGGAGACCTTCTTGAGAAATCTACAAAACTATCCCAGGAAGAACTAAGCCACATCTATCAGACCTTTATGTTGCCTGATCATCAGCCTAAAGGCCCTCCCCCTTATGTGTCTGTTTTTTTCACTGAGGAGGGTAGACTTGTTTTGGATATGATATCTTTTATAATGGGCTTTAATACTAGTGAATTTGTTGACCATTTAGTTCTAGTATTTTTGTCTATTTTTACCCCTGGACAGCCTCCTGCTGTCAGGTATGACTTTGCATCTTACATAGCCAACAAAATACATGATCAATTCATGAGGTTGGAAAATGAGAAAGTCATCAAATATTCCTCTGTCATCTATCACCTCCTGATATATTACCAGTCTGAAAATTTCCCTTTCTATACCAAAAAGCTTAATGCCCAGGGGAATCCTAGATCTGTTATATTTTGGTCAACCATCACCAATAGTTCTCAAGATTATCCCTATTCCTATAAAGAGTTTATTGATCTGTTTGTACAACCAGCAACCACTTTGTTAACTAGAATTTCTCCTCCCAGAATCAGTAATTAAATCAAGAAAACTCTGCAGCTATCAAAACAATTCAAGATTGGTGATTGGTACTTGTACCAAAATCACACAGAAGTCAAGATATATGGATGTGAATTATGTCCATTTAAATTGCCAAAATATGTCCCCATGAGACTCTTTGCATTAGATTACTTTAGGCAAATGAACAACTCTGATATAATTCATTTTTGTAATGCAAAGAAGAAGGCTCAACTCCAGATCAAAAGTCAATTAGGTCTGTTTATCTGTAACTCTAGGGATGGAGGGGAGGAAGCTGAAAAGATATTACAAGACCGTTTCAGATTACAGAAGAGTTTCTATTGGGCACCTTATGACCCATTCAACTTCATTTGTGAGAAAAGAATGAAAAATAAATCAGCACCATACATCCATCAGAGAATTCCAGAGATTGAAAAATATGCTAATATAGATGAATGGATAGAAGGCACATTGATAGAGCATGATATTGAGCAGGTCAATATAAGAAATGTTATGAAAGATCTTGAGAAGATGCTTGACCTAGACTCTTTTGTATAGGTACCAAGATCAGAAGTCGGCCCTTCCTCAACTGGGATTATTCAGCAGGAATTACAAGAAAACATTGCAGTAGAATCAAAAGGAAAAGAAAAAGAACCGGACATACAAGTAATTGAAAAGTTAACAATGACAGAGAAACCAGAGACATCCAAAGACCAAGGTTAGGTACTAATCACTCTAGTTCAGATCAATGAGATAGAAATTTCCAATCTTCAAACTCCTCTTAATATGGAAAAAGGAAAAAAGAGAGAAGCTGAAACATCCACCCCTGGTGATAGATCTACAGAGCAGCATGATACTAAAAGGCAGAGATTGAATCCTCTTCTAGAAGTTGAATCATTTCAAGAAATTTCTAATAGTCAAGGACAAGGACAATCAGGCAGTCAGCAAACAGATACAGTCAGTGGGGCATCCATTACCTCTCAAAGGGAAAAGCTACAGAAGCAACATAGTATGGAAATATCTTCTTTCAAAACACCAGTCAAAGATACAAGGGATATAAATAAGACATTTATCAACATCAAAGCCAGGAATGAGCCACTGAAATTACAAGTATATAATCAATATTTGAAAATGGCTCCAAAGAATCAAGAAAGACTAATGTCAGCGTTTGACATTCAACAGGGAAAAATGTTAATGAGTCATTTCAAACCCAAGGTGCAACAACCCCAAACAGCAGCTGATTATATTAGGACAAACTTTGAAGTCCTAGCAAAGGATATCCATTCTTTAGACCAGATCGAATTACATAAGCAGACTGGGAAAATGATTTATTCCACTTTGACTGATAAAGCCATGGCAACTCACAAGTTATAGGATTCTTTGGAGAACACCAGTACACAATTGCAGATTGAAAAGGCTTCTTCTCAATCCAAAGATAACAGAATAAAAACGTTGGAAGAAATAATAATTGGTTTGGGACACAATCCAAAGGATGTCAAAGGCATAGAAGCATTAATAAAAAAGAAAGATGATGACATTGTTGCTTTGAGAAAGTAGTTGAAATTGCCAGCCTCTAGACATCCCCAAACTGAAGAAATAATAAAGAAAAAATTTGAAGAAGAAATGATGGAGTTTCAATTAAAAATGAATGAGCAATTGGTTGAAACAGAAAAATAACTGGAGCAAGCATTGAAAGACAAACAATCTGCTCTTCCAACATCTACAACAGAGGGAATTACAGGTACGCAGCCAACAGATTAGCCAGCAGAGGCATCGCAGGTAGACACTTCAAATTTGAGTTCAGAACAATTAGTAAAACAAATGGATGACTTGAAACTTCAAGTAACTAAACTTCAGCACACAAAGTTACAACTTGTCAATTTAGAACATAAATATGATCTTTCAAAAATAAGTCTTGCTGACAAATCAAGAGAAATCAAGAGATTGGAAAAACTGGTTAAAGCATTAGAAAAGGATATCACATTGGAGAAGCCTTTGAGAGAGATACATGAAATTCTTTGGGATAATATTATTCAGTCAATAAAAGATATATGGCCTTCAATTCAGATAATGTACGAGCAGAATGATTTGGTCAAAGCAGCTCTGGATGAAGTTGAAAACACACGAGCGGAATTAGGAAATAGGCCGGAGGAAGCCAATCAGCTTATACAGTTTCTGAACACTCAAACCAGACAGCAACTTGCAGATTTAGGTATTCAAGACAGAACTGCAACAATCCTGGAGATAAAAAGAGTTTTTACTAAGAGAACTCTTATGCAGAATTTAGAAAGAATATGCTTTGACATGCAAACTGAAATCCTTGCTTTCAAAGAAAGGTTTAATGTTTTTTTGAATAAAGGGTTGCCTAGCCCTATGATGTCGGAAGATAAAATAATGGACCTGGAAACTTTTTCTAGGAAATTGGACATACATGCTCGCAATCTAGCCAATTTCTCAGCCAGTTCATCACAAGCAACATTACCTACAGGAAGGAATCTTCATGACAGATTAGAGAATTTGTTTTATCTGGAACATGAAGTAAGGCATTTGTTTCCTAGCCAGCCTAATTTCTTCAAATATACCGAGGCTGATGAAACATTGAGGAAACTTCAACCGACAAAAATAGCAGAAGATAAATCATGGGAAGACTTGTTGGAAATTTTGTAAAGTTTATCCTTATTTGAAATTTTACCTATTTACCACACTATAAGGGATAAAGGACAAAACAAAGGTCAAAGAGTATCAGTTCAGTTGAAAGTGTATCAGTAAGAACAAAGAGTATCAGTGAAGCAAGTCAGTTGGAATAAAATTACTGAAGAGGACAATGAAACGCTAAAATATAGGTCCAGCCTCCAGCACATCCTCGAAAATAGGAAACAGCACAACATCGATTACTTCTTGTCTTATCCATGAGACCATCTGTCTCTATTTTTATTGTAAATTATTGGTGATTCATTTCAAATTATATCTCATTTTGTTAAGAGATATTTTGTATCATTTTTTGTATAAATAAGCCCTCGATTGACTTATTGAAGGTGGATTCTTCTACTTTTCTGTAACATTGACTTTTTGGAATAAAAGTGCTTTGGAGAAATTTCTTTGTCGCTTGCTAGATGATGAATTGAAGCTCAAGACTTTTTGCAGGATTCATGTGTCAAACTACAGTTCAATAAGTCATTTCTATCCTATGTTTTAAGTTTTATATCTGTTTATAATATCACTATGTTCCATTTCTGAATAGTTGACAAAAAAGAATAAATCAGAAATTGCTTAAGTGTACTCTGATTTCAATTGTGATTATTCTAAATGTTTTCTTCTAAACTGGTTATAAACAATGAATTCTTAATTGCTCTTGTTTCGCTGGTTTAAACATTTTGATTACTATAGTAAAGAATTCTTAACTGCTCTCTATTTGTAATCATTCACTTTCTTTCTTTGAACATGTTGAAAGATTCTTAATTGCCTTTCATCCCTTCAAAATCCATTCCATTCACTTTAATATCTAAAACAGTTCTCTGTTTGGCTATCTTGCCCTGCAAAGCCATCTTGTGTGTAGAAACTTAATCCAGTAAAGCCATCTTTTTGACTCCATAGCCCAATGGCCTAAAAATACTCAATCTCCTGAGTGATAACATAGTGGCGAGTCCACTGGGGCCTAAATATCTTTATTGTTAATATTGTTTGCTTATAAGCTATAGACAGAGTCTCAAGATCAGCCAAGTAGCCTTTGAAATGCTTTTGGTCTGCAATTGCATAGTAAATAAATGTTGCTTCAATCTATCTCTGGTTTAGCTTAATAACTGAACTTTAGTTTCAAACATTCAATCAGACTCTCTAGTTCAATAAATCTTTGAGAAAATTTTAATTAAAAATCTAAAACTTCTTGAAGAAAATTGTCGAAGTTGTATTTTTCATTCCATTTAAAAACCAAAAAAGAAACATTACTAGGAAAACTGGCTTCAGAAAGAACTCGTTATACCAGGTCAAATCCTGATCCAAACCCACCTCCGGTATTCGATAATCCAAATCTGATTCCTAGGATTCTTTGAAGACAAGAAAGTCAAGAAAGCTCTGAAAGAGGAAGTCAAGAAAGTTCTGGAAGTTCTCGACCTCTTTCTAGATCAGCATCATGTCCTGTGAAGATTGTATATTTTGATGAAATACCTTTTGATGCACGATTTGAAACATCTCTATTTGTGAATTTTTCTGAAACTGAAGTATCCAGACTATTTCCGGACCCATTATTTCTTGAAGACTTACAATTGAGATTTTTTTCATTTCATCTTGACACACATTTACAAAATTCCATTCAATCTGAATAGACCTTTGAAGAAACCTCAAACACTTCTGTAATTACTATAGTTTCCCCAAGTTCAGCTGCTTTTCCCCAAACTTCTCAAACACAAGTCACTCTTTCTACTCCTCCACCCACTCCTTCTAGACCATCATCACCTGTTATTCCATTACACCTTCCAATGGCCAATAGATATGCTCTGTTACAGTTGCCAGGCAACCCTGCTGCTTTGCCTCAAGATTATCACAGTAAAATCGCCCCTTTTGATGGTTCAAGTACTTATATTGCTCGACAACATACCAAAAGGATGACTGATTACTTTGAATTTTATGAAATTGACGCTAATGATGTCTGAATGAGAATTTTTGTCCAGAGTCTTACTAGGGAAGTCAGGACATGGTTTAGGGCCCTTGCTCCAAATAGTATTGCTGAATTACCAGCTCTGTATAGGGCATTTTTGAATAGATGGGAGAATAAGAAAGACCCTCTTCAAATCCTATCTGATTTTGGAAAATTGAAAAGAGGACCTAATGAAACAGTACAAGATTATATCATCAGATTTAACGAAGCCTACAACATTGTTCCTCAAAACCTTAGGCCCCCTCCAGATTCAGTACTGGTTAAATTCCCTGACGGTTTTGATTCTGACATAGCATATTCACTTAGGGAAAGAGCCCCCCAAACTCTAGAAGAGATGCAAAGCATAGCTGTTAGTGTTGAAGCTAACCTCATAGAAAAACGAACTAGAGCTAGGGCCGAAAGAAGGATGCCTATCAACGAAGAGCCCTCGACTTTTGAAAGAAAGCTGGATGCAATTATTAAAGGCATGGAAAGACTGGGAGACAGAGTAGAGACGATCGAAAGAAAGTCTTCTGGTGATGGTCAAAATGTTGTGAGAAACCCAAACTTTAGAAGAAATCAAAACCAAAATACTGGGAAAAATGTCCCTGACCAAAACATCAGGCCACCATTCCAAGAAAATTTTGTTGAAGGTTCATCTTCTGAAGAACCGACTGAGGATGTTGAAATAAATAACGTGACTAAGAACAAAAATGAACCAGAATTTTTCCTATCTCAAGATGATCAAGAAAATCACATTCTTGAAACATTTCAAACTCATTCAGGAGAAACTTTTGATTTTAAAGAAGGATATGACGCAGCAATTTATGAAGTTCATAAACAATACAATTTGAGAAGTAGACGAATTGATGTGCCAGAGAATAGCAAACAAAAAGTTGCAAAACAAAACATCAAAGGTAAAACTAACACTCCTCCTGTACAAATTCTATCTAGAACAAGTCCTAACCCCACAAATCTAATAATTGAAGATGTGTCTGATAACCAGCCGAATAATAAACAACTTTCTAATACTTCTCCTCCTATAGGAAATGTAGAAGAACCAGCAAAAGTTAATTCAAAAACACCTTCCACTCATAATCCCACTCATGAAAAAGAGAAAAACACTGAAGACTCAAAAAACAGAGAAAATACAATTGTTCAAAACACTAGAGCTCAAACAGAAAAACCTTTCAATCTAGATGTTGAAATAGGAAAACTAAAGATAGTTGTTCCCTTAGCAGAATTGGCTAAACATGATGTCTATAGAAGCCAAATCAGCAAATCCCTTAACATTAACATAACTGGAATGAATGATTCAGTAAATGTTTTTGATGATCAACCCAAACTCCTTTTTGGCCCTGAGGTAAATGGTAAACCAGAAAGTAGAGGAACTCCTCCATTTTATGTGAGCTTGAATGTTCATGACAAAATACTTCATAACGCCATGCTTGATTCTGGAGCGTCCCACAATTTGATGCCCAAAGCTGTGATGGAAAGATTAAATCTAGACATTACCAGACCATATAAAGATCTTTTTTCCATTGATTCAAGTCAGGTAAGATGTTTAGGTTTGATTAAAGATCTTTGTGTTACTTTGATGCAATACCCTGCGAAATCTGTTCTGATAGATATAGTAGTAGCTGATATTCCTCCAAAATATGGTATGTTGTTATCCAGATCCTGGGGTGCCAAACTCGGAGGATCTATTCAACTAGATATGTCATATGCTACTATTTCAGTAATTGGTCAGCCTAAAAGACTATACAGAGAGACCTTGATGAAATATTTGGTCAGTAGCCATGAGAAGCCTGAAAACTTCCCTGTCTATTCAGTACATTCTGATATGGACTCTTTCATCCTTTATAATGCTGAATCTGACCTTCCTACTGAACTAGAAGCACCAGAAACAGAGGCTGCAAATAAATTTAC